>OZ014520.1:82919197-83547050 GCA_963966055.1 Lathyrus aphaca
AATGAATGGACTTCGTAAAAGAGATCCTATCAATTTTTGATTTTTGGTTTTTGTTTTCTTCCGGTCTTTATTATCACTTAATTATTATAGAATTACGCATTATTCTTAATCTATAATTTGATTTTTAATGATTGATTTTTTTCTTTTTCATTTGTTAAAATTTTAATTTGTGATTTTATTTACTAATTATTAATTATTTTTTAATTTTAATATTATTAATTAGATATAGTTATCTTTTTCATGTTATTTATAAAATTCAATATTTTTTTATACTAATGATATATATATATATATATATATATATATATATATATATATATATATATATATATATATATATATATATATATATATATATATATATATATATATATATATATATATATATATATATATATATATATATATATATATATATATATATATATATA
Organism: Lathyrus aphaca; assembly: GCA_963966055.1. Taxonomy (NCBI): domain Eukaryota; kingdom Viridiplantae; phylum Streptophyta; class Magnoliopsida; order Fabales; family Fabaceae; genus Lathyrus; species Lathyrus aphaca. Next base: position 82,919,629 of record OZ014520.1, read on the forward strand.
TATATATATATATATATATATACTTTAGGATGATTTTTTAAATTTTCTTACAGTTTTTGAGGTGAAATCAAGGATCAAAATTTATTCATATTATAAAAACTAACATTAAAATTGACCCAAGTAATTTGATACTCGTCCGTTAAAAAAATGTGATTGAAATTTGAGACAAGAGACTTTATATTTTGTTTTGTGATAAATATTTTTAGGGTCATGTGCCATAAACTTAGAATACATTTTAAAGATACTAATTAGTAAAAATTAAATTAAATAAAATTATATTTAAAATTTTAAAAAATTAAATATACTTACTCTTTAATCTATAAATAAGTTATTAATTTGTGTCGTTAGAAATAGATTACTCCTTAAACTCTTAATTTTATTTATACAATTAAAAACTTCGATTAATTAATAACCTTATAAATACATGGAGTTTAATCTTTTATATATGTTTCTACCAGTACACTTCAATTCTAATTAATAATAACTTCCCCTTAAACAGTTTACTAAATTTCCTTTACATAACAAATCAATTTAAAGAGACATTGATATCTAAAAAAACAAACTTGTTATCACAAAATAGTTGATTATTATGGATATCACAATAACATCAAAAGAAACAATCAAACCATCACTTCCCACACCAAATGAACACAAAATCTTCAAACTTTGTCTCTTTGATCAACTTCAAATAATAACATATTTACCAATGGTTATGTTTTACCCCAAAAAACAAGGCCTAACAGAAATCTCCCATTTCATTGCTCAACTAAAAAAATCACTTTCTGAAACCCTAACAATTTTCTACCCTATAGCTGGAAGAAGAAAAAACCACACATTCATCACATGTAATGACGAAGGTGCTATTTACTTGGAAGCCAAGGTAAACCAAACCATGCTTGAATTCCTCACACCACCTAAGCTAGAATTTCTAAACAAATTGCTTCCATGTGAGCCTAATAAAATGCATCAAAATATTGAAGAAGATTTACCACAAGTGCTTGTTCAAGTTAACATATTCAATTGTGGTGGAATAGCTATTGGTACTTGTAATCTCCATACCCTCCTCGACGGTTGTTCCGGCAGCCTCTTCCAAACTACGTGGGCTGCCATTTGTCGTGGCCGCTCTAGCAACGAATTGCCTCGTCCCGATTTATTTTCCGCTTCTTCGTTCTTTCCACCAAATGATAATTTAATTTTGCCTGAACATGTTGGTGATAAGAATGATAATGAGGTCTTAGATGTTCAAAAGAAATGCAGCACGAGAAGATTTGTGTTTCGTTTAGAATCGATCAACGTTCTACGAGATAAAACAAAAGACGACGATGATAATGATAATGAAAGATCTAACTTTCCTACAAGATATGAAGTATTGGCTGCTTTTATTTGGAAACACATGAGCCTTGCATGTAAAAAGGAGAAGGATAGCAAAAGACCAACATTGGCTATACATATTGTGGACATGAGGAGAAGGATGGGTGAGCCATTTTCTAAATACACTATAGGTAACATTTTATGGCCAGTGATGGTGTTTTGTGAAGAAGTTAATGAAGAAAGTGACATAAAATATTTGGTTAGAATTTGTAGGGAGAAATTTGGGAAGGTTTCAAGGGAATTGTTTATAAGAGTGAAGAATGATACAAGTATGTTAGGAAGCAATGAATGTGTGGATTTGGCAGAAGGTGTTGAGAGAAAGTGTCCAATTCCAGTTGTTTTGACAAGTTGGTGTGGTTTGAATTTCAGTGAGCTAGATTTTGGTTGGGGGAAGCCTTATTGGGTTGGTGTTAGAGGTGGTGATCAAGAAACACTTGCTAATGTAGCTGTTATTATGGAAACAGATGAAGGAATGGAAGCTTGGTTGACAATGGAAATGGAACATATAGGTAACTTGGAAAATGATATGGAGTTTCTTAAATTAGCTTTGCCTAATCCTAGTGTTTCAAACATATTAGGAGATATATAGTGGTGCAATAATTGAATGTTGTTGTGAAGGCAAAGATGACTAGTAGAACCATATTGTTGGTTATAAATATGATTTGATTTATTGGATTAATATAATGTCTTAGGTTTATTTTAGTGTTAGTGGTATAATTCAAAGAAAATTTTAACGAACTGTAAATTGGCAGGGTCATGGTATTTCTTTCATTCTCATTCATTCCTCTCATTCATTCATTCTTCTTATTCATTCCTTTCAGTAAGATCTTTTATTCTCATTTGTTATTTTTTTTTCTTTTTTTCGTGACAACATGTCCGCGCCTCGTCCATCATCAACATCATCATCAACATCAACATTAGAAGATCCGCTTCCAAAATTTGATATTTTGAAAAAAAAAATGCTCTGGTTTTTTTCTCTCCAATAAAGCCTCCTTTGAAGATGTTGTTCTGGAACACGCAGATTTTGGAAAATTTGCACAGGAAATTGAACCGGTGGTTAGAAGGAGAAATCATACATAAAGAAAAGATTAGAAAAATTGAGAAGCGGATTGTGGAGTCATGCGTGATGAAGTGGAGAAATGTGGTCAATGATGCGAGTGTCCTTATGATGATGTTATGTCTAGATGAAGTTGTCTTGATGGTTGTAATAACCTAGATATGTTGAAGGTTTTAGTTGTTTTATTTATGTATGTTCCTGTTATTTTCCGTATGTTATGTACGTTCTTGTTTTATTTATGTTTGTTCTTGTAATAACCCAAATGATATTGTCTTGTTGTTGGGTTGTTTAAGTTTAACAAAGTTGTAAGAATTTAATGATATGAATGAAATGAACGATGATTCTATTATAAAGAGATACAATTACATGGATTTAAATTATGTCGTTGTGCTTGGTCCAACATTGGGACATTTCTTACGATTGTGCTCGGGTTGACGACATGAACTACATAGTCTCACCATTTTGTTCGTCGTATCCATTTCTGTTCGAATACGCGTGCTGTTAGGATGCCCCTTTTTCTTTCTTCACATATTTTCATTGTGTCAGACTATTTCCCCGTTGTATGTAGGCCAGTAGTCCTCATTTGCGACAACCAAAAAACTTTTGTTGTAGACATTGTAAAGATTTTTCACTTGGTAAACAACAAACAGTAAGTTTGATGGGTCCAACCGAACCTTTGAACATGTCGCTATGACATGGGAGCAAGGCATACGAAAGACTTGAAATTTTCCGGAGTCGCACCAATTATTATCAAGTTCTACCCGATAGGATCCCCTCGGTCTCCCTTCGTGGTGATCCATTATCTCATCAACATTGAAATGATCTCCCTCCTTTAATGTACCTTGTTTTTTAGGATACGAATCGAAAAATATATCTGAAGACGAGTCATCACCTCCCAAGTTCAGGCTTGTCATGTGTTGAGGAGGGCAATATACATGACTGGCTGGGACCTCATCTTCATTGACCATTTCATCAACAATTGCCTCCTCTTCATGTAGAAGCATGCCTTCAACCTTAAGGATTTTGATGAAGACAACAAGACTCATACACTTCATGTTTGCAAAAAGTTTAGAGCTTCCAACATGATCAAGCAACAAGTACTTGCCATTGTGATCAAGCTTCATATGCACATTCATAAAATTTCAAGATTTGGACGCATGTGTTGAGGTATATTAAAATCTCTTTAAGATTGATATACAAGTGTTTAAATTATCATATCATATGTTAACATGATGCATACAAACTCTAGAATATTTTTAAACTGGTTTAACACTTTTAAAACTAAAGATTTTCTGTTTTTTTAACAGTCTTAACCGGTTAACCATTTCGTTAACCGGTTAACGGCCTCAAATTTCAAATTTATTATTAACGTTTTAAATGCGTTAACCGGTTAACCATTTGGTTAACCGGTTAACACTGTTTGTTTTTGTGAAAAAATGGCCTCTTTTCATTGAAAATAAGTTCAAACATGTATACCTTTTCACTAAATATTTATGAAGAAAATAACACCTCTTTGAATGAGTGTTTTGCATATTATAAATTCTGAAATTTTTAAAATCATTTTTAACCTCTAAGAAATTTTCATAAAATTATCACTAAATCAAATTCACTCCTTTAATTCAAATATTTTCAAATATTTCAAAGTGTTCACATTGTTCATAACATTTCATCTCCATAGTTTGAACACTTGCATTGATATTGAGAAGTGGATCTTGATCAAAAGTAGAAGATCAATCTTGTATTGATACCATACATTGTATTACTCTTAAAAACAAAGAATTATAGAAGTTTTTCTATTGTGACTTGTGATCCAAGATTGTTGGACACAAGGGTTAGTGCTTGCAAGAGGATTGTTCTTGCACACTAGTTGTTGTATAGTTGTTAGAAAGTAGGCCTCACCGGTTGATGGTGCGATAGGTTGTACGATCTAAAACTATAGTGGAAAATCTCTTTCGTGTTAAAAAGGGGACTGCATGTACCTTCGGATTGTGAAGGGAATCAGGATAAATTGTTGTGTCTCTTTTATTTTTTGCTTTACCGCTTTCTTATCTTACACAAGTAAAAGAGAAAAATCCATCCATCAAGAAAATAATCGAGAAAATTTTATAAGGCCTAATTCACCCCCCCTCTTAGGCGTATTTTGAATCTACAATTGGCATCAGAGCGGGTTTAGGTAACCTGTTCCTACAAGATCCTGTATGGCTTCCGCAAACTCGAATCCTGTTTTCAAAGATGGTTGAAGTAGCAATAAACCTCCACTCTTCTCCGGGGAATATTTTGACTTTTGGAAAATCAGAATGAAAGCACATCTTAAAGCCCAAGGAGAAGGTATATGGGAAGCGATCGAAGAAGGTCCACATAATCCTATAAACGTGATCAATTGTGTTGGAACGCAAAGTTAAAAAGTACATATGATGAAGACGATAAGAAGAAAATTCTAAATGAGAAGAAGGCAATCAACATACTCCAAAGCGCTCTCAGTATGGACGAGTTCTTCCGTGTATCACAGTGTAAATCGGCAAAGGAGATTTGGGATACCTTGGTAGAAAATGCATGAAGGAACAACAAAAGTAAAAAGATCGAGGCTTCATACTTTGAGTCAAGAATATGAGATGTTCCATATGCAGCCCGAGGAATCTATTGTTGCCTTACAAAAAAGATTCGTTCATCTAACAAATCACTTGATTGCTCTCGGGAAGACCTTCACCAACGACGATCTCTACTTGAAATTCCTAAGATCCTTGACAAGGGAATGACAACTGAAAGTGACCGCTATTTCGGAAAAGAAGAGTCTCTCAACGATGACATCCGCGTATCTATTTGGAAAACTTCAAGAGCACGAATTGGAACTTGGAAGGCTCGAGAAGCACGAAAGTCAAGAAAAGAAGTCCAAAGGAATTGCCTTGAAGATTGACACGAAGGATGACAAAGACGACGAGACTTCCGAAGATGAGAACTTCATGCTTCTTGTTAAGAAGCTTGGTAAGTTTTTTAACAAAAATAAAAATGCCTCTTTTCCTAAAAAGAATAAACATTTCAGGAAAAAGGATGCATCCACATCGATTCAAGAAGTCACATGTTACGAATGTGGAAAGCAAGGTCACATAAAGCCGAATTGCCCGAAACTTGCAAAGAAATGAGGATTCAAAGGCAAGAAGGATTTCAAGAATAAGAAGGCTTATGTTGCTTGGGACGATAATGAATTAGTTCCTCATCAGAATCGGAAAGCGATGAATGTGCAAGTATGGCTCTAATGGCTTCACATCACTCTGATGAAGAAAATGATGAGGTTAGTAGCAATTTTTCTGTTTATGAGAATGATGCATAATAAGTTATAGATGAACTTCTAAAATAATTCAATATTTTGTATAAAATAATTTCATCCCAAAAGAAACGAATTCTATCTTTAGAAGAACAAAATACCGCTTTTGGAAAATACATTGAAAGTGAAAAAAAAAATTGATGGATGAAAAACAAAGTCTTGTATGCAAAAATTATGAGTCCCTATATTTTCAAATTGTTCAACTTAAAAGAGTTTTAGAAAGATATGAAAAAGGTGAAATTAGCTTGGAGGAAATTCTTAGGAACCAAAGATATCCCAATGACAAAAGTGGTTTGGGATATTCTAAGTTTTCCAAACCAAACACAAATGAAACCAGGTTTGTGAATGCTAGTGAACAAGTTGTTACAGAAAAGGCAAACAATTCTAAAACTATGCATCAAAGTCATAAAAAGAAAAGAATTATTAAGAAAAAGAAGTATGTTCCTAGATATAAAAGTCACTTTCAACCTACTTGTTTTTATTGTGGAATCAAAGGTCATACACCTAATGCTTGCTATGTGCGAAAAAATTGGTGTTGCTAAAGGGCATTATGTGTGGGTTGAAAAGGGTACTAACTATCAAGGACCCAAAGCAATTTGGGTACCTAACAATACTTGATTTTGTTTTGTAGGTATGCTAGAAGACAACTTCTAATCAATGGTATCTTGATAGCGGTTGTTCAAAGCATAAGACGGGCGACATTAACAAATTTTCAAGTCTATCACTAAAGGCCAAAGGATACGATACTTACGGTGATGATAATAAAGGAATGATTATTGGAGTAGGAACCGTTGATGCACCTCCTCATACAATCATCGAAGACGTTCTTTATGTGGAAGGCCTTAAACACAACCTACTTAGCATAAGTCAATTATGTGACAAAGGGTTCCGAATCAACTTCACAAAGGATGAATGTTTGATAGAACATGAAGTCACCCATTACCTCTTGCTAAAGGGTAAAAGATTTAATAAAATTTTTATGATTTCTTTTGATGACTCTTCCTTGAAGGTAAAATGTTTAATGGCGAACAACAATGAGGCGTGGCTATGGCATAAAAGGTTTGCTCACATTCACATGGAGCATTTAAACAAGTTGATAAAGCATGACCTAGTTGTTGGTCTTCTGAAGATAAAGTTCATCAAGGATGAGTTATGTGATGCTTGCCAATAAGGGAAGCAAACCAAGACAACTTTCAAGTCCAAGAAAGTGGTATCTACTTCAAGGCCACTTCAATTGTTGCATATGGATCTTTTTGGTTCATCAAGAACAAAAAGCTTCGGAGGTAACATTTATGCTTTAGTTATTGTTGATGATTTCTCTCGATATACGTGGACATTGTTTTTAGCACAAAAAAGTGATGCTTTCAAAGCATTCAAGAAGTATGCAAAGCAAATTCAAAATGAGAAGTCACTCACTATAGTCTCCATTAGAAGCGACCATGGTGGAGAATTCCAAAACTCATCCTTTGAAGATTTTTGCGAAGAGCATGGAATTTCTCACAAGTTTTCTGCACCAAGGACTCATCAACAAAACGGTGTTGTAGAAAGGAAGAATAGGGCATTGGTGGAGCTTGCAAGAATAATGCTTAGCGACTCAAATCTTCCTAAATATTTTTGGGCGGATGTGGTTAGCACGGCTTGTTTCGTAAGCAACCGTGTCAATATTCGACCAATTCTCAAGAAGACTCCGTATGAGTTGTTCAAGGGTAGGAAACCAAACATATCATTCTTTCACATATTCAGATACAAATGTTTCGTTCTCAACAACGACAAGGACAATCTCGGTAAGTTTGATGAGAAATCCGACGAAGGTATATTCCTTGGTTATTCCCTCTCCAGTAGAGCTTTTAGAATTTTCAATAAACGAACACTTACTATTGAAGAATCTATTCATGTTTCGTTTGATGAGACTAACCCCTCAAAAGAGGATAATATTATTGTGGATGATGATGATGATATAGTAGATACGCCACAACAACAAAACAAGATATCAAAGGATCAAGCAATTCTATAAGAAGATGACTCACCAATCATTGAAGAACATCAAGATCTTCCAAAGGAATGGAGAACTCATAGAGATCGTCAGATAGATAAAGTTATTGGTGATATTAGCCAAGGCATTGCAACTCGACTAAATCTCAAGGATGCTTGTCTCAACATGGCTTTTGTGTCTCAAATTGAACCAACCAAAATCGATGAAGCCTTAGGCGATGATCAATGGATAGTAGCATTGCAAGAAGAACTCAACCAATTCGAAAGGAATCAAGTTTGGAGTCTTGTACCAAGACCAAACAACAACCACATCATAGGAACGAGATCGGTGTTCAAGAACAAACTTGACGAGAATGGAATCATAGTTCGTAACAAAGCAAGATTGGTCGCACAAGGCTACAACCAAGAAGAAGGAATCAACTTTGATGAATGGCTACATCAATGAAGAAGTCTATGTCAAACAACCTCCGGGCTTTGAAGACTTCAAGAATCCCTCTCATGTCTACAATTTGAAGAAGGATCTTTATGGCTTAAAGCAAGCACCAAGAGCATGGTATGATCGCCTTAGCAACTTCCTATGTGAGAAGGGTTTTACAAAAGGAAAGGTTGAAAAGACGTTGTTCATAAAGAATTTAAGGGTAACACCTTATTGGTTCAAGTCTATGTCAACGACATCATCTTCGGTTCAACAAACAAAGATCTTTGCGAAGAATTTTCACTTATGATGCAAGGAGAATTCGAAATGTCCATGATGGGAAAAATGAACTATTTCCTTGGACTTCAAATCAAGCAAACAAAGGACGACATCTTCATTAACCAATCCAAGTATTGCAAGGAATTGTTGAAAAGATTCGATATGGATAGTTGCAAAGTGATGTCCAATCCTATGGGATCTAGAACGTACATTGATCAAGATCAATCCGCCATTTCAATTGATATTGCAAAGTATCGAGGTATGATCGGTTCATTATTATATTTGACAGCAAGCCGTCCTGACATTATGTTTAGTGTTTGTTTGTGTGCACGCTTTGAAGCAAATCCGAAGGAATCACATCTCACCGCCGTGAAGAGGATTATGAAGTATCTCAAAGGAACAACGAATGTCGGACTATGGTATCCAAAAGGTAGTACATGTTCTTTAATTGGTTATTTTGACGCTGATTATGCAGGATGTAAGACCGATAGAAAAAACACAAGTGGTACTTGTCACATTCTCGGGAATGCACTAGTGTCGTAGGCATGTAAGAAGCAAGCATGAGTTGCATTTAGCACAGCCGAAGCGGAGTACATCGCAGTAGGCAGTTGTTGTGCATAGATTTTGTGGCTTAAGCAACAACTCCTTGATTTTGGTGTAGACCTTGGTTGCATTCCTCTTCGATGCGACAACACAAGTGCCATCAATATCACAAAGAACCCGGTCATGCATTCAAGAACAAAGCACAAAGAGATATCCGACATCACTTCCTTCGAGATCACATACTCAATGGAGATGTAGATGTTACTTTCGTGGATACACACAATCAACTCGCCGACATATTCACTAAACCATTGGCTAAGGAGAAATTCTTCAAGATTCGACGAGAACTTGGTATTCTCAGTGAAGGTGACATCTAACCTTAACTTAAAATTGCTTGTTATGTAGTTTAGTTGCTTAAAACATAATTATTTTCACTTCTATGTCACAAAATGCTAGCACTCACATTTCACCGTTTTTTGTTTTTCTCACTTTCGTATGCCTGAATATAATTGGTTTCAAAAAATTTCTTGATCGAAAAATTGTGTTATGATATATGCTAACACTTTGTAAATACATTTTGTAAAAAAAAAATTCCCACCTAGCCTAAAAACTGCTGCTGTTTTTTAAATTTTTTTGAAAATTTTAGCCCGTTAACCGGTTAATGCTTCCCAGACATCAATTCTGAGGTTACGTTTTAATACATATATTTTTTTTGTTTTCTTTTTTATGACTTTTGGTGTGTGCGTGTATGTTAAGTAGTACATGGTACTTACCTCTTCCCAACACCTCATAACTCCATTCCTCCTACTTTGACTCACTATAAAACACCATTATCTCATCCTTCAAACTTTCTTCTCCAAAACCATCAATACTCCATTAAACCCCACTTCACTAAAACTCTCCTTATAAACTCTACTATCAAACTTCACTCTCCACTCTAAAAAACCCTAATCCGAAAATCCCTTTCAAACCCTAAAAACTTCAGTTTGTCTTCAATGGCTCCCAAAAAAGGAAAGGCTCAAGTGTCAGTATCAAACTCAAGCAGTGAAGAAGAAATGCCCATGGAAACTACCAAAAAGAGAAGAATGGATTTTTGAGTCAGGGTTCATCATCTACTCAAGGGTAAGTATGTCAACCTAAAATCCTTTGAAACTTTTAAGTTCCCAGCTCTGTTAGAATATCAGGGAATGCTTGACTTTATTTCTGACAACGGAAAAGTTTATCCGAATTTGGTTAAATCTTTTATGAACAATATGACCCTCAACTGTGATGATGATGAGAAACATCAATTGTTTGCTGTTGTGAGAGACTGTGAGATTGGAGTAGACTTAGGAACTTTTGCAACTTCTTTGTCTATCCCAAATTCGGGTGTTTTTCTCCGAAAAGGGGTAAACCATGTGGAAGGAAAATGGGATGGTTATGATAAAATGGAATACTATTATGAGATTTGTAGGTTTCCAAAGGCAGTTGTGGTGTCCGGTCAACGTACCTCTCAGGTACTTTGTTATGCAAAAAATTTATCTGTTGATGATCGGATGCTGCACTATGTTATTTGTCATGTTTTGCTGCCAAAGGATTCCAACCTTTCTCAAATCAATGACTTGGAAATGCAAGTGTTGTTTGCTGTCAAAAACAAGATTAAAGTGAATTGGCTTCCGACTATGATGTATCATCTGAAGCAACAACTCTCTCTCAAGACAAGATTACCTTATGGCCGTCTCATTTCAAGGATTTTGGAAATTACCGACATGGAAATCGGTAGAGAACCTTTTATTTCTATGTCTAAAACGACTAATGAGATTAATGGAGTTACTATCATCAAAAACACCGGTATAATTCAATGCAATGATGGAACCTACAAGTATGACGACAGATCCTCCACTTCCATCCCACCTATTCCGGAAAACAGCATCACAAATGAATTTCTTTATGCTACCATGATGTCAAACCACCGTGAAACAATCCATGCATTCAAAAGCCTCCGGAACTTAGTTTTAAGCTCCCGTAACACCACCGAGTTTGTTGATGAGGATGAGGGCGGTAGTGAAGCGGAGGAAGCGGATAATGAGGATGTGTCGGATGAGGATTGAGGACCATGTTTCTATGTTATCTCTATTATGTTTCTTATGCTTTTTTAAGTCTAATTAATGTTTTGTTGTTTCAAATTAAGTCCTAAGTTATTTAGGCAATTTTTGTTTCCGTGTATTAAAGTTTTGTATTATGTTCGTACACTTGTTGGTTAATTAAATTATGTTTATGCTTATATGTGTGTTCGACTTACATGTTTACATAATGCGTATGTCTATTCAATGCTTGTTTGGTGACATCTTTTCATATGTATGCTTGTTAGTCTCTTCCTTTTTACTAATTCCAAAGGAGAAAAAGACTTGTTTCTCTAATACCTCTCGATGCAAAATTCGTTTGCTCTTGCCTCTATTATTTAGGGGGAGTTTTTGTACTTAGCGGGAGGATCTTTTTAGAGAAACGTCGATCAAAGCTCTCGCAGATTTTTTTGGTTGTCATCATCAAAAAGGGGGAGAATGTAGAAGCATGCCTTCAACCTCAAGGATTTTGATGAAGACAACAAGACTCATACACTTCATGTTTGCAAAAAGTTTAGAGCTTCCAACATGATCAAGCAATAAGTACTTGACATTGTGATCAAGCTTCATATGCACATTCATAAAATTTCAAGATTTGGACGCATGTGTTGAGGTATATTAAAATCTCTTTAAGATTGATATACAAGTGTTCAAATTATCATATCATATGTTAACATGATGCATACAAACTCTAGAATATTTTTAAACTGGTTTAACACTTTTAAAACTAAAGTTTTTCTGTTTTTTTAACAGTCTTAACCGGTTAACCATTTTGTTAACCGGTTAACGGCCTCAAATTTCAAATTTATTATTAACGTTTTAAATGCGTTAACCGGTTAACCATTTGATTAACCGGTTAACACTGTTCATTTTTTGTGAAAAAATGGCTTATTTTCATTGAAAATAAGTTCAAACATTTATACCTTTTCACTAAATGTTTATGAAGAAAGTAACACCTCTTTGAATGGGTATTTTGCATATTATAAATTCTGAAATTTGTAAAATCATTTTTAACCTCCAAGAGATTTTCATAAAATTATCACTAAATCAAATTCACTCCTTTAATTCAAATATTTTCAAATATTTCAAAGTGTTCACATTGTTCATAACATTTCATCTCCATAGTTTGAACATTTGTATTGATATTGAGAAGTGGATCTTGATCAAAAGGAGAAGATCAATCTTGTATTGATACCATACATTGTATTACTCTAAAAAAACAAAGAATTATAGAAGTTTTTCTATTGTGACTTGTGATCCAGGATTGTTGGACACAAGGGTTAGTGTTTGCAAGAGGATTGTTCTTGCACACTAGTTGTTGTATAGTTGTTAGAAAGTAGGCCTCACCGGTTGATGGTGCGATAGGTTGTACGATCTAAAACTATAGTGAAAAATCTCTTTCGTGTTGGAAAAGGGACTGGATGTACCTTCGGATTGTGAAGGGAACCAGGATAAATTGTTGTTTCTCTTTTATTTTTGCTTTACCGCTTTCTTTTCTTACACATGTAAAAGAGAAAAATCCATCCATCAAGAAAATAATCGAGAAAATTTTATAAGGCCTAATTCACCCCCCTCTTAGGCGTATTCTGAATCTACACTTCTTCCTCGTCGTCATCAACAACATCGACTTCCGCTAAATTATTGTCAGATTCGCAAAACACTTGCGAAGGATCAACGGTTTGAGACATCTGTTGTTGATGTAGCGTAACATAAAGCTCAATATCATTGAAACCAAAATACTCATCGCTGAAAAACATAGTATGGATACTTTCGTCATCACATACAATTAATTGGAAAATCATGATCTGGTTATCTTTATAAAATACTGGATTTTTGTAAATGATGCAATCTACTGTACCATGTTGTATTTTATTTTCCAACCTCTATTTCAGATGAACAAAATTTGATCGTCGGGTAAGTGAGAACCGAGTAACCTCGGTGTTACGAAAGTTGAACCCAAATATGTTACAATCGAATATTTCACAATTTATATGTGCATTGATCATATATTGTGGTGATAGAGTCATACCTCAAATACGTTTTGGTAAGTGATATTTGATAAGTTTGGTAAGTGATATTTGTAGCACTGAAATATTTAGCAACCTATAAATAGAAATTCACAAGCACCCTATTGAATTATTTATCTTACAAATTTTAATATAAGCTACAAATAGACATGCATGTAATGTATACTACATGTAATAGAAAATAGCAAAGAGCTACAAATATAAGCTACAAATTCACAAGCACCCTATTGAATTATTTATCTTACAAATTTTCAAGGAATCACACAATACCAAATATTTTTCCGGTGAATCACGTAATGTATAATTTATACTACACGTAACCTAGAAGAGACATGCATGTAACCTATAAACTATATGAAAATATATGACACTTTTGGAATGTTAGGGTTATATTTTGTATGCATGAACTACACCCATTCGCCAATCTGATTGGCTTAGGGTTTTAATTATAAAACTTTTTCGTCAATCCAATTGGCGAATCAAGCCCATCAAATACATGCTTTCGGCAATCAATATGGCGAATGTAGTCAAAACATAAAGTTTCTCCACCATTTGCATGATTCCCTGATTGCGTGAAGCTTTCCTTTACGATTTAGATTCATGCATGCACTGCCATGTATGTTTCCCATGTGGTCAAGATTCCATTTGAACATGTGGTGTGATCCTCGTTTCACCTCATTTGCCAATCAAAATGAAGTTTCATAATCCTCACCATCTCCTTTGAGTCAATCAAGTTTTAGGACATCCCAATTACACCCATTCCTTATCTGATTGACGAATGCACCTAAGTCAATTAATTGGTTCGCCATATCATATGGCTGATTAGCTTTCTATTTTTTTACCCTATAAATACATTCGCCAATCCTTTTTCTTAATCATCCTTCAAGCTTTCATAAAATAACACTCAAACCTATCATTTTTAGGCTATATTAACAATATTACCAATGTCTCTATTAACAATGGGTGATCAACATAGAGGAAAACTAGAAAATATTGCTAGAGAGATGGAGACCGAAGACACACACTTTTCACCTTCCATTTGGTGAATGCACAGTAACACTCGAAGATGTTTACATGTTGTTGGGTTTATGTGTAACTGGTAAAGCTGTTTTCGGTAAGGTCAACCAAGATGTCAGAATAGTAGAGAAATTGTTGGGTGCCCCTCTCATTAACGAGGAACAACCAATAAATACTTGTAACAGGGGTCAATCGATTGATCTAGGAGTCCTTAGAGCCCATTATGCTAGTATAATATAGAAAGATGAATCAACTGCGTTTGAAAAGATTATTAAGACTAGGTATTATATTATGATTTTATTTGGGCATTTTTTATTTCCTGACGGTACCGGTAACTCAATTAATATAATGTATTTACCGTTGTTGCGAAACATCAACAAGGTAGTGTTACACCCCAAATTTGACCTCAACTAGACAAGACATTGTGTAATAGAGTGTCCCAAGAGGTTCACAAGGTTCACAAGGTATCTCAAGAGGTTCACAAGGTTCACAATTAGTCAGAAAGTTTGACAATTCCCTCAGACAATGCATCCTCCTAAGCAATGCATCATAAACTAGGGTTTTGGATTATATCAGGCTAAAGGGACTTCCAAGGCTTCAAGTGAGCTTCATAGCATCCTACATGTCTTCAAGAATCCCTATGTCAAGTTTCAAGGCTTTCCCAAAAAGTTTGCTCAGTCAGATGATCAGATAGGCTAAAATCAGTCAAAGTAGTTTAAAAGTCAAATTAAGGTCAACTGTGGTCAAATCAAAGTCAAACTTATTTTTTTTTGCCAAAATCAATTATATGAAGTAAAATTCATCATTTGATCAAGGTTTGATCATGATTCATCAAGGAGATTTCAGATCATCAAGAATCAGGAGTTTCTAAATTAGGGTTTTCATAGAAAAGTCAACTGAACTTTGACCAGCCATAATTTTCACATGCTTCATCAATTTTTTTCCATCCAAATCTCATTTTGAAGGAAATTGAATTCTCTACAACTTTGTGTCTCACAAGCCAATCCCAAAAATTCTTCATTTGGTAGGTATGAGCTAAAACATTATAGGTCATTTTAAAAGTCAACAAAAAGTCAACACCTTCCAAAGGGCATAATTTGAAAATGGTAAAGGATATGAACATGAGACAATAGAGGTTGGTTAGAGGACTCTCTAAGCTTTCCAAAATGTCCAAGAACACCTTCATAGCCTTAAAATTGAGGGAGTTGTGTCTTTGCAAAGTTGGGAAATTGTTTAGAGGTTTATTGAGAAAATGGGGTCTTAGAACCAATTCTTTTCACATGGGCTTGCATTTTTATGACCCAATCTCTACCATGACATCATGCACGAATTAAATATTATTTATTCATATTTTTATAGTTTATTTTTTATTTATTTTGATTTTATCCATTAAAAATCAATTTAAATTAAAATAAAATATGAAAACTCAATATTTAAATTTGATTCTTGTTCTAGAAGGTCATAAACATTGTTTAAAGTTGATTGATCACATCCAAATTTGTGCTTGATCAATTTGGCATTGTTAGATTTGATTTTTGGTGATTTTCAAATATTTGATTTCTTCATGATCAAGCTACATCATAAAGCCCACAAATCCACAAGATTATTGACCTAATTCACTCTACTACATAAACACAAGAAGATCATTGCATTAGGGACGATTTTCAGAGCCTCCAAGAACACCATTGAACTTCAAATTTTCACACAAAAAGTCACATTCGGTTTTTGACCTAGAGACACTTTCAGGACAAAATAAAGGTTGCTTTAGCTTCCTTGAGGCTCACTGATCATGTTTCGATCATCCACAACATCAAAATCATTACCATTTGCATAAACCGAATCAATGTTATTGCACTTTTATGATTTTTTCGTTTGCTAATATCTGTGCATGATAAATTGTATTTGATTGTTGTATTGTGTTTGTAATGAGCTCAGGAACATTTCTGGATAATCTAATTTGAGTTTCGATGCAGGACCAAGAAGTTGCCATTGTTAGGGTTTAGGGTGGCCGTTTAGGGTTTCTCTATTAAACCAATATAAATGAATTTTAAAGACGTCATTGAACTGGGTTTGATATGTGGATCATGTTTATATAATCAATTTATTGAAATTTTACATATTATAAGAGATCCAATTTTGCAGGTTCTTGAAAGTAAGTATTCGCAGGAAATTTCATAAGTATATTCGCAGGAAATTTTGCAGGTACGATGAAGAAGATGAAGATGCTTGGCGCGCAGCTGGAATTTGAATCTTTGATTTAATATTTTATTGAATTGTTTTAGTATTATATCAGTTAACGTTGCTTGGCCCAGTGGTAATGGTTTGCGCGTGTTGTTGGTTGTGACCTGAGTTCGATCCTTGGTGACAACATCTTTTTGTTGATTTTTCCATTATTTATGTGACTTAATATATTATGATTTATTATTGGTGTTTTAGCAGACGCGCCCCATGTGGCTTAGTGGCTGGAGTGTTTGGTTGTTGGCTGATGGGCAGGGGTTCGAATCCAGGTTCCCACATTTTTTTTCACAATTATTTTGTTTTGGCAGTTTATAATATAATGATTTTGATGCATATGGTTATCACCAGCGCATGCTGGCTCAGCTGGTTTTGAGTGTTGTTGTTGAGGTAAGGGACTTGGGTTCAAATCCCAGGTCCTATCTTTTTAGTACTTTTCTTCATTTTCTTATTTTTTAACTATTTTCTTAATTTTAACTTAATTTAATATAATTCAAATAATTTCTAAATAAATATCAATAATATTTTCCTAAAAACTTTATATTTTCTAAAATCATATTTTATTTTCTTAAATATAAATTGTTTGTATTTATTTTATAATATGTTTATATATATAATTATTATGTATTTTTTGTAAATAAATTAATAATGTAATTATAATTAACAAAACCCTAATTTTCTTAATTCAAATATTAACCCTAATTTTTTGTCAACCCTAATTTTTATCTTAACCCTAAATATTAAACCTAATTTTTCTAAACCCTAATTATATTATTAATCTTTATTTTTATTAACATATAAACAATTTGTTATTTGTTTATTATTCTTAAACTTATTTTTTTAATTAATTTCTAAAACTTTTCTAATATTAATTTTGTCTTGTTAAATTCTTATTTCCTTTGTTTATTTATTTTTCTAACCCTTCTTATCATTATTTTATTATTACTAATATGTGATTATTGTTTATTTATTCTTATTCTTATTATATTTATCATTATTATGTAATTGCTAAAGTCATGTAATAGGTTTATTTTGCTTTATTTTTATAATTATTTTTATTATGGTTAGTAACTCTAGGGTGTGCATAACCTATGTGTAATTAAATAATTTAGAAAATTAATTTAATAAGATAAATGCTTGAACATGAACACTCACACACGTAAGTCGATCTTTGATCGCCATCTTGCACTTCCTAAGTTACCCCTCTTGGTTGCCTTTATATGGTCAAGTCCCTCGAATAAAGGGGTGTCTTAAGCAAAAGTCCCTTCATAATATCATCTAGTCCCTATAGTTTTAAAGATCAAGTCCCTTCGAGGTTGCCTACGGTAATGATCTTGTCCCTTCAAATAAAAGATGATAAGTCCCTACGAATTGCTAAAGACACCTCAAGTTGCTTTCTATGACCATACGATGACTCTACGCCTGTCCCTTAACACATCCAAGGTAATGACTACCTATTCCTTAATAATAGGGATAGTCTTACCCTTGAAAGAACATATAAGAACATGAATGACTTAGTCTAGGGTAGGTACCTCATAGTTACTTGCTCACACTTTTCAAACTTACTTTTACACCTCACAATTTCTAAACTAGGCTTTGTATACACCCATACGAGGGTTATTACCAAGTACTTAAAGAATATTTTGCTAATCACACACTACACTCTTGCAAACAAACAAAGTGAGCTAAGTAACTAAGAGCCCATGGATAACCATGGATATAAAGGGTGCTAACACCTTTCCTTTGTATAACCTACCCCCCGAACTCAAGTCTTTTAAAATAAGTCTTTCCTGTTCTTTTATGTCCTTTCCATTTGGATAAAATAAAAGTCGGTGACGACTCTTGCTATCCGCAACATTTATAGAAAGTCAGTTCTCCCACTGTGTTACAGAACTGGCGACTCTGCTGGGGACTTAATAAAAGAGGGGTACCCTTAGGAATTAGATCACTTAAATTGTTTGCCTTGTTTGCTTTATATTACGTGTTGGGCTTCATGTGTGAAAGATCCTAACCCGGATCTAGTGTACCTTAGGTAAATGACAATAGACCAAGGAAACTGTACGGTGTATACCGATATGGTTGATCTGGTGGCCATAGTTAGTGTGACTTCTTGGTTGGTGCTTATGTTCCTTAAGAAAGTTGAGGATAATATGAGGCTTCCATATGTCGTCAATACACTAACTGACTTTTAGAACCCTAGTTATCCCATCTTGGCCTTTAGAAAGTAGTGAGATAACCGACTTTGGTGAAGACTGAAGTTGGTTGATACTCGATACTACGCTCATTGAGATCCTAAACTTGGAGGGTTTTGGTTGGCAAGTATGTTGCCTACTGAACAACCACCCTTGGGAAGGATCAATGATATTGAGATCCCTTAGAACCAGGTTACTTTTGTAGGACAGGATGAACCAACTAAACTTTAGGGGAGGGTACTTACCTTTAAACCTCCTGCAAGCCTTCAAACCTAGGACTATTGTGTGACTTGTTTGTGTGTGCCACATGTTTGTGATTAAGCATAACAAAATAACATCATCATGCATCATAAGCATAGCATTTTCACTAACCATTTCAAGGACCAAAGGATTTATCTTTGTTCTTTGCTGCATGTCATGGCTTTTGCTCGTAGGAATACTATCCGGATCAACTTTGTAGGAATACCTCCTAAGCTTAAGGAATTGGTCTCTCAAGTTTCTAAAAACTCCCAATTCATCAAGAAGTATGGTCACCTACTGGATCTAGTCACTTCAGGGTTCAATGAGGACATGATGAGTGTCCTATTTCAGTTCTTTGATCCTAAACATCATTAATTCACATTCCCCGGTTATCAGCTGGTTCCCACAATGGAGGAGTTCTCCAAGATACTGGGTATACCTATCCTTGATCAAAGACCTTTCACAGGCTTGGAAAAGGAGCCTAAATCTGAAGTTATTGCTGCAGCCTTACATCTGAAGAAATCAGACATTGTTCTAGAAACAAGAAGTGGAGTTAAGGGTATCCTTGCCAACGTATTGATGGAGAAAGCTCAAGTGTTCCTGAAGGCTATGAGTTATGATGCTTTTTAGGAGATCTTGGCCTTACTAATCTATGGCCTAGTGTTGTTCCCTAATCCAGACTTGTTCATAGACGTACACGCCATCAACATATTTCTGACTCGCAATCCAGTGCCTACATTACTTGGAGACATCTTACACTCTCTTCAGACCCGTACTACGAAGGCACGAGGAACTCTGATGTGTTGTATACCTCTACTGTCTAGGTGGTTTATTTCTCACCTTCCTCGATCAGTGATGAAGAATGAACAAGGGTTCAGGTGGTCTAAAAGGATCATGTCACTTTCTCATTCAGACATTCATTGGTGTTCTAGATCTATGGAGAATGTTACTATCATTGACCGTTGTGGGGAGTTCCCTAATGTGCCACTCCTTGGCATAAGAGGGGGCATTACTTACAACCCTTCTTTAGCTCTACGTCAGTTTGGTTATGCTCTGAGTGATGGTCCTCATGACATGCTTATTCAGGGTATTGTGTTCGACTACGACAATGATCTGCAAGGTTATCGACAAAGGTTTATACGAGCTTGGGGTAAAGTGAACAAGGTTGACAGCAAGACCCTGGAACCAAAGTACACCATTCCCATGGAACCTTATCTCAGATGGGTACGAGCACGTGCTCAGACTCTTATGATGCCATACCATGCTATCCTGCCAGTTACCATGGAGCCTGTTGCTGAAGGAGATACTCCTTATATCATCCTTCATCCAGACATGCCCACTGACATGGATGAATTGCAAAGGTCTTGGATCCAGTTGAAGGAACAAAGGGATACTTTTGAGACTTATTTCAAATCTAGTCAAGAAAGAATCCTGTAGCTGACACGACAACTTCACGAGGAGCGGAATCTTAACTCATACCTCAATACAAAGAGGAAACATCCATGGGAGACTTAAAAACCCATCTTTGTATTCATTTCATTTTGTTGTAAGCCCAAGAGGCAAACAAGTTTATTACTTACTAATAAAAGTTTACTTTCTGGTTGTTTAAACAAATTTAAATCCTACGGTCCTTGAAAACATTGCATGTGCATTTACATACCATATCATTGCATCACAGGTTTCTTATGAACATGTATCTTATCTTCTCGCTGTTTATTTCAGCAGAAATGGCTCTTGAACAGACTATCAAGGATCTCCAGGCTCAGAATGCACAATTCCAATAGCTGATCCTGAACTTGTCCAAGGGACGAGATGAGTTGAAGACATTGCTGGCTAAGAAGAAGAAGAAGACTAGAAAATCAAGGGGTTTCATCAACCTGGGTAGAAGGTTCAGAGGTCCTGTCAAGACAAAGGAAGAGGTTGAGGATTCTGAGTCTGAGAATTCTGAGAAAGAGGGAGGTAGTCTTCATGATACTGTAGAAGACTCTGATTCTGAGGAAAATTATTATCATGATCCTGCTAGTGAGGAGAAGTACAAGATGTTGGTAGACAGAATGAACGTTATGGAACTACAAAAGTCTTCTGGGCTTGATTTTGAAGATTTGAGTTTGGTTTCTGGAGTAGTTATACCTATTGGCTTCAAGATTCCTGTTTTTGTGGTGTATGATGGTGTTTCATGTCCTAAACTGTATTCGAGGTCCTATGTCCGGAGGATTCAACCACATACTGCTGACAAGAAACTATGATCCATTTCTTCCAGGAGAGTTTATCTGGAGCTCAATTGGAATGGTACTATAAACTGGAAAGTGTTAATATTAGTGATTGGAATGATCTTGATGAGGCCTTCTATAGGCAATACCAATATAATGTTGATTTAGCACCAACTCGCATGCAGCTTCAAAGCATGTCCATGGGTGCTAAGGAGAGTTTCAAAGAGTATGCCCAGAAATGGAGAGACCTGGCTGGAAGAGTTCAACCTCCTCTGAATGACAGGGAATTGGTGGATATGTTTATGAGTACTTTGAATGGTCATTTCTATAGTCACCTCATTGGGAGATCATCATCTGGTTTCACTGAGCTAATGATGACTGGAGAATGTGTGGAGAGTGGTATAAGGATTGGTAAGATACAGGTGGGTGCCTCTTCATCAAGCATTGCTAAGAAGCCCCCTAGTGGAAAGAAGGAGTCTAATGCTGTGTATGGTCAACATAGTCATAACAGGAGTCACCAATCTGTGGGAGCAGTTCACATCTCCAATCCTGCCCCTACAGCACCAGAGCAACAACAAAACAATCAACAGAAGCCTAGAAGACAGTTCACCAAGATCAACATGTCACTGACCCAAGCCTTGCAACACATGTTGAAAGGAGAACTAATTACTTTGAGGGATCCTCCTCAGAATCCTAATACATCCTCTCCTCGGTACAATCCTAACGCAAGATGTGCATATCATTCTAATAGTCCGAGACATGACACCAACAACTGCTGGGTTTTGAAAAACAAGATTCAAGACATGATCGAAGCTAGGGAAATTGAATTTGACCCTCCTGGGACCCCAAATGTGATCACTGCTCCAATGCCCAATCATGAGAAGGCTGTTAATGTTGTTGATGAGGTTTCCTATGTTTCCTCAGTAGCAGATGTAACTACTCCTCTATCCATTAGCAAGAAGAAGCTGGTGCAGGCTGGATTCTTTCCAGGTTGCAACGAAGACTGTTTTTACTGTGCCTATAAACCTGATAGTTGCTGGAAGCTGAAGGATGGTATTCAACGCCTCATGGACAATTACACTATATTGTTTGAGAGGACACCTTCTGTTGAAAGTATGTATGAACATCTGACTCGAAGCACGGAGCTTAAAGATGTAGCTATGGTTGATAAAACACCAGTGAAGATTACCTACAAAGGCCCTGTCAGGATCACCTCTAAAGGTCCTGTCAGGATTACTGCTGAAGGCTCTGTGAAGACTGTTGCTGAAGCTAGAGTGGCTTCTATGATCATTACCACTCCTGGCCCTGTTCCTTATACTTCAGATAAAGCTATACCCTGGAATTATGGTTCTGATGTTTATATCCATGGTGTCAAATAAGAACCTTTGACTGATGCACCTGTTATTGATGTTAGTCTTGATGTGGACAACATTGCTGGATCTAGTAAGATCACCAGAAGTGGAAGAATCTTCTCCCCTCAAGATACCTCTAAAAGTACAATTACTCCGACTCACACCTCTAATTCTGGGCCAAGTACTGACGCCCGGGGCAAGGGTCTTGTGATTGAACCTGTGCAAGCTGAGGCACCAACTGCTGAAAATCTTTCTAAGAAAATGGAGGAAGTACTGAAAATCATTCGCAAAAGTGATTATGATATTGTTGACCAGTTGGGGCATGCTCTCTCCAAAATCTCCATGTTATCTTTGCTGTTGTGTTCTGAGGCTCATGCTAAAGCCTTAATCAAGTTCTTAAAGACTGCTCATGTGCCAAATGAGATTTCTGTGGATCAATTTGAGAATTGTGTTGCACATCTGACTAGTGATAATGGTTTGGGCTTTTCTGATGCTGATCTGACTCCTGCCAAGAGAAATCATAACAGAGCTCTACATATTTCCATTGAATGTAGGGGCACTACCTTGTCTCATGTATTGGTGGAAAATGGTTCTTCATTAAATGTGCTCCCTAAGGAGGTTCTGGACAAGCTCAGTCCTGAAGATGTTGTTTTAAGACCAAGTGATGTAGTGGTAAGGGCCTTTGATGGTTCGAGAAGAGTGGTACATGGAGAAATAGAACTCCCAATCAAAGTAGGCTCTCAAGTCTTCAACTCTACTTTCTATGTGATGGATATTCGTCCTGTGTATTCTTGTTTTCTTGGGCGCCCCTGGATCCATGAGGCAGGTGCTGTGACTTCCACTTTGCATCAAAAGTTGAAATATCTGGTGAAAAACAAAGTTGTCACTGTCTATGGTGAAGAAGAGTACATGGTTAGCCATGTGAATACTTTCAAATATGTAGAAATGGAGGGTGAATTGGTTGAAACTCCGTGTCAAACATTTGAAGTTGTTCCTTGCTCTGTTCCTGTTCCTCAGTCTGTCCCTACTTCTGAAAGAGCTCCTGTAATCACTAGAATACCTCCTGCAATGGCCTCCCTCAAAGATGCTAAGGCTGTGGTTGCAAAAGGTGGTTCTACTATTCGGGGTCAGCTTCCCAACATCCCTTACAATATAAATGAATTTTAAAGAAGTCATTGAATTGGGTTTGATATGTGGATCATGTTTATATAATCAATTTATTGAAATTTTACATATTATAAGAGATCAAATTTCGCAGGTTCTTGAAAGTAAGAATTCGCAGGAAATTTCATAAGTATATTCGCATGAAATTTTGCAGGTACGATGAAGAAGATGAAGATGCTTGGCACGCAACTGGAATTTGAATCTTTGATTTAATATTTATTGAATTGTTTTAGTATTATATCAGTTAACGTTGCTTGGCCCAGTGGTAATGGTTTGCGCGTGTTGTTGGTTGTGACCTGGGTTCGATCCTTGGTGACAACATCTTTTTGTTGATTTTTCCATTATTTATGTGACTTAATATATTATGATTTATTGTTGGTGTTTTAGCAAACGTGCCCCATGTGGCTTAGTGGCTGGAGTGTTTGGTTGTTGGCTGATGGGCAGGGGTTCGAATCCAGGTTCCCACATTTTTTTTTCACAATTATTTTGTTTTGGCAGGTTTATAATATAATGATTTTGATGCATATGATTATCACCAACGCATGCTGGCTCAGCTGGTTTTGAGTGTTGTTGTTGAGGTAAGGGATCTGGGTTCAAATCCCAGGTCCTATCTTTCTAGTACTTTTCTTCATTTTCTTATTTTTTAACTATTTTCTTAATTTTAACTAAATTTAATATAATTCAAATAATTTCTAAATAAATATCAATAGTATTTTCCTAAAAACTTTATATTTTCTAAAATCATATTTTATTTTCTTAAATATAAATTTTTTGTATTTATTTTATAATATGTTTATATATATAATTATTATGTATTTTTTGTAAATAAATTAATAATGTAATTATAATTAACAAAACCCTAATTTTCTTAATTCAAATATTAACCCTACATTTTTGTCAACCCTAATTTTTATCATAACCCTAAATATTAAACCTAATTTTTCTAAACCCTAATTATATTATTAATCTTTATTTTTATTAACATATAAATAATTTGTTATTTGTTTATTATTCTTAAACTTATTTTTTTAATTAATTTCTAAAACTTTTCTAATATTAATTTTGTCTTGTTAAATTCTTATTTCCTTTGTTTATTTATTTTTCTAACCCTTCTTATCATTATTTTATTATTACTAATATGTGATTATTGTTTATTTATTCTTATTATTATTATATTTATCATTATTATATTTATCATTATTATGTAATTGCTAAAGCCATGTAATAGGTTTATTTTGCTTTATTTTTATAATTATTTTTATTATGGTTAGTAACTTTAGGGTGTGCATAACTTATGTGTAATTAAATAATTTAGAAAATTAATTTAATAAGATAAATGCTTGAACATGAACACTTACACATGTAAGTCGATCTTTGATCGCCATCTTGCACTTCCTAAGTTACCCCTCTTGGTTGCCTTTATATGGTCAAGTCCCTCGAATGAAGGGGTGTCTTAAGCAAAAGTCCCTTCATAATATCATCTAGTCCCTATAGTTTTAAAGATCAAGTCCCTTCGAGGTTGCCTACGGTAATGATCTTGTCCCTTCGAATAAAAGATGATAAGTCGCTACGAATTTCTAAAGACACCTCAAGTTGCTTTCTATGACCATACGATAACCCTACACCTGTCCCTTAACACATCCAAGGTAATGACTACCTATTCCTTAATAATAGGGATAGTCTTACCCTTGAAAGAACATATAAGAACATGAATGACTTAGTCTAGGGTAGGTACCTCATTGTTACTTGCTCACACTTTTCAAACTTACTTTTACACCTCACAATTTCTAAACTAGGCTTTGTATACACCCATACGAGGGTTATTACCAAGTACTTAAAGATTTTTTTGCTAATCACACACTACACTCTTGCAAACAAACAAAGTGAGCTAAGTAACTAAGAACTCATGGATAACCATGGATATAAAGGGTGCTAACACCTTCCCTTTGTATAACCTACCCCCCGAACTCAAGTCTTTTAATATAGGTCTTTCCTGTTCTTTTATGTCCTTTCCATTTGGATCAAATAAAAGTCAGTGGCGACTCTTGCTATCCGCAACATTTATAGAAAGACAGTTCTCCCACCGTGTTACAGGTAGACACATATAAATGGGATTAAGTTGTTTTGGCCCATTTATATAGTGCCCTTTATAAAAATGCAGCAAATGATACTTGTACTTTTTTTGGCTGTGCTTTTCTGTTACAAGCACGGGGGTGGTCAAGATTGTCGATGCTCGCCCCACGCAACATGAATGCATGCTCGTTCCCCTACGCCAACAAGTAAGTGTATAATATTATAATTATGTTGTCGATATTAAATTTTAAATATTCTACGATTATTGTAACTAATTACTTTTAAATCTTTTTTGTTTAGCTGGTCTGATCTTGGGATGAATTACAGTAGGAATCCAAGAAGTTCTATAGTTGTCTATCGTAAGTTGTTAGACCTAGGGGTGTTCGCGGTGCGGTTTGGTTCGGTTTTGAGCATAAAAGTCATCCTAACCGCAAGATTAAAATACATGCGGTTCGGTTTGGTTCGGTTGGTTTTTAAAAATTTATCCAAACCAAACCAAACCAAACCAAACAATTGCGGTTAGAATCGGTTCGGTGGCTGCGGTTTACAAACATCTTGACTATGAAAATATAAAACTGAAAAACTAATCAAAATTTTAATATTATAAATCTATAAACATTGAATCTTAATTTCCTTGATTCACATTTAACAAGAACGAGTGAGACCGAGAGGGACGACGTCGGCGAGAGAGTGAGAACGAGTGAGATGGCGCCGACAAGAGAGTGAACGAGTGAGACGGCGCCGACAAGAGAGTGAGAGTGAGAAAAACGGCGTTGGCGAGAGAACGAGTGAGTGAGTGAAATGAAAGAGAAACTCTAGATTATATTAGAATGAGAGACTGAGAGAGAGACAGTAGTGGTGAAAATGAAAAGGAAAATGAAAATAATATTAAACAAAGTGGTTAATTCTGAAATATAATAAATGGAAAATAGGAAATATAATATTAAAAATTAGGAAATGGGTTAATATGCGGTTCGGTTCGGTTCGGTTCGGTTTTGAGAAAAAAAATCCAAACCGAACTGAACCGCGCGGTTAAATGAAAAATTCATCCAAACCAATGCGGTTTTTTGCGGTTTTCGGTTTGGATTGGTTCGGTTTGCGGTTTTACTTTTGGATTGGTTCGGATACGATCACCCCTAGTTAGACCATGTGGGTGTCGATCAGGTATTGTGAACTAAACTACTATAACTTTGTTTTATAGATTAGCATCTTTTCCCCCACTAAAAAAATTCTTTTCTTTTTAATGCAGTTTATCTGACGGCCATATCTAGGCCTGGACCATGAACCTAACCCCGAGGATGTTGAAATATAGACAACAAAAACACCAATCATTCGGTTCACTACAATCGAAATGCACCAGACTGGTCAAGTCAAAATGCAGTTCGGAATGCAACAAGATATTTCGGGCCCTCCGACATGTTTGGGAGAATGGCATTTAAAAATAGTAGATTCCTAGTGGAATATGGAAGAATGGAAAGTATTTGCTAGGGAACTGCGTCAACAATAGAGAGATCGCCGCCAATACGTCCTAAACGACCAGTCTTGTAAAATGTTAGACCAACTAGAGAATATTTGGTTTGGCTTAGGACAGTTACAACGCAATAGTGGGTGTTTGATAACCCATACTTGTTTGACCCGCGCTCGCAGGCCGCAGGATACGCACCACCATCAACCCCACAACATGACCTACCCACCCAATTCCATCCATAAACTTCAAACACTCATCGACCATTCTTCCAAACCCGTAACTCATTCTTGCCACACACCCAATCACAACAACAAGAGCCTAACCTACACTAATATACCCCCGATAACTCCTTCAACTCCACCCCATTCTACCATAGCCCCCACCATTGTATCGTTCTCAAAACGAGGCTACATCCTCATTCGATCAATTGTATCGTCCTCACTCAACCCAACCATTACGACCCAACTTTGAAAACATGGGCACTCAACTAAGTTACGGCAACGCCTTTGGCAGCAACCCACCGGGTTATTGGGGACAAATGGTTGCAAACATAACAAATACTCAGGTATCCTCGGCTCAATAACAACCTCTTCCACCAAACACGCAAAGACAAGATGCACCTCAACCACCTCGTGGTAGAGTTCGAAGACGGGGTCATCCACGTGGATGTGGAACTGGGGGACACCTAGATCAGGCAGGAAATTAATCATTTGTAATACCAGCTTTTGAATTATCAATAATATTTTTCTAATATATTTTTTTTGTTAAATTTTCTTAATTTCTATTGTTAAATTATCAATAATAAATAATAAGATACACAACTATATATATATATATATATATATATATATATTTTTTTTTTTTTTGTTAAATTTTCTTAATTTCAATTGTTAAATTATCAATAATAAATAAAAAGATACACAACTCTCTCTCTCTCTCTCTCTCTCTATATATATATATATATATATATATATATATATATATATATATATATATATATATATATATATATATATATATATATATATATATATATATATATATATATATATATATATATATATATATATATATATATATATATATATATATATATATATATATATATATATATATATATATATACTTGGTGCAAAAGTTAAAAATAAAAAAAAATTAACACCTTAGTCAATTAATTGAATTGGCGAAACCTTTACAAGTAAATAAAAAAATCTAACACTTTCGTCATATGGATTGACGAAAATTTTAAGAGAATAATTTTTTTTTCCACATAATACATGTTAGCCAATCAAATTGGTGAATGCTTATATAAATATTCCAATTTTATTCTCATTCGCCACATAGATTGGCGACAAAACACACAAACTACGTTATTTTGATAATATTTTGAAAAATTATGTTATTTTGAAATTTAATTTAATAAACTGAGTTATTTAAAAAAAAAAATCACACAGAAAACGCTTTTCCAAACCTTTTTATTGGGTAAAATCTCTTATTGGTGGGATGCTAGCTCTCTTTTATAGTTAATTATTTCCCGGTGATATACATTAATAAACTCTTTCTTGTGCTGGAAGAGAAGTAATTTATGGAAGATTTGCACAAAAGTGTTTAACACAAGACAAATATTTTCCTAAAATCTATTTAAGTGATTGGTATTAATGAAAAAACTTATTAGCTTTTGTTTGGTATGATAGCAACCTTTATTTATGGGTCGAAAGTGATATATCAATAAGCAAAAATCTGAGAGAAAGCCAAATCTGATGGTTCACCAAATATAGTTTTTCTAATGGCAAATACAATATATTAGAATAGCATAGCTTGATGGTTCACCAAAAATAGCTCAACTGCTACAACAATATAAACTTGATGGACAAAACAATATGATGGTAATCATTTGTGCATATCAAAATAGCATCTTCAACAATACAACCTTTGCCACTTTCTGAATAGATTTTTCTTGATTTAATTAAACAAACTTTTTTTTAAATGGAACATTTTAGTATACTACTTATAGCAAATGTGTTCGGGATACAGTTTGTATTAGTTTAAAAGTAGTTTATTTCATATGTGGCATGCAAGCAGTTCATAGTCTTACTCTTTTGTAGATATATATAAAAAAAAAAGAGAATGACTTTTGAAGATAAAAAAGTTTTTTTTTTTAAACTATTTGTTCAAATATGTAATTCTGTGTTAAATATTTTTCTAAGATGCAGTATTCAACATAGTCAAAGTCGAATGTATTTGATAAATAATGGTCGAGTATAGTTTGTAATAGTTGGATCTGCATGTATTTGACAAGGAGTTAAATACAAATTTTATTAGACAAAGGTGTATGTATTCGATAAGGAGTCAAATACAGTTAATCGTAGTCGAAGCATCATGTATTCGGCAAAATTGAATAATAACTTGTTTAAGTTAGTTAGTCGGTAGTAGATAGAGGTGCATGTATTCGTCAGAGAGTCGAATACAACTAGTTGTAGTCGAAGCAATATGTATTCGACAAAGTTGAATAACAAATTGTTTAAGTTAGTTAGTCAATTTTAGATTGCATGATATGCAAAGAATCTCATTATAAATAGTGAAGTACCCTACATTTGTATGATAACACTTAACGGAATTCAATACATTCTTCTTCTCTTCTCTAAAACCTTAAAATCTCTCTCTCTCTCTCTCTCTCTAAAATTATTTCCTCTTTTCAAATCTTTGTGCGAGGGAATCGTCTTGCAACCAAGGTGTGGTTGAATCACTCGAGTGGATAGTGAATAACAAGAATCTTGAATCAATCGAGAAAACAATTGAATCTTTTCTATCAAGATCAGTTCCTACATATGGTATCTAGAGTCATGCTTGCGACTCTTAGGAAGTATAGAATAATGACTTCTCATCTGAATGGGTATTTTCCAGCAAATATTTTCATCTTGAATGACAGGAATTATGATAATTAGTGGAAGCAAATGAAGATTCTCTTTTTCTATCAAGACGTTTGAGATCTTGTTAAGAATTGAGTAACAACAATTGACGAGAATGCCAGAGATGAATAAAAGGTTGCACATAAAGATTTAAAAAAGAAAGATTATAAAGCTCTCTTTATATTCTATTAATGTGATTATCAAGACAACTTTTAGAATGTTGGTGATTTAGACTCATCGAATGAAGCATGAGACGTCATGGAGAAATCTTTTGGAGGTGTTGAGAAGATGAAAGAGGCGAGGTTACAAACTCACAAAAAAATGTATGACTTTCTTCAAATGGAAGAAAGTGAAAGTGTGACTGATTTTTCACTAAGGTGACAAGACTGGTGAATTAAATCAAGATGTATGGAGATGTGTTGACATAAAGATCAATAGTAGCAAAGATCTTGAGGTCATTGCTTCTAGAATTCGATCATGTGGTAGTAGCTAGCCATATAAGAATCGAAGGATTTTTCAAGCATGACAAAATAAGAACTTCAAGGGACGCTTGAATATCATGAACAAAGAATTACTTAAAGATCTGTAAGCAAGAGGAAAGTTGATGTAGCTTTACAGACACAATCAACAAAAAAAACAAACAAAGGCAAATGAAGATTGAACGACAACAAA
This sequence comes from Lathyrus aphaca, assembly GCA_963966055.1. Classification (NCBI taxonomy): domain Eukaryota; kingdom Viridiplantae; phylum Streptophyta; class Magnoliopsida; order Fabales; family Fabaceae; genus Lathyrus; species Lathyrus aphaca. The sequence continues at coordinate 82,950,269 of OZ014520.1, forward strand.
GATAGATGGGGCTACATCAATTCAAATGGTAAGAGTTACCAACAAGAAGGAAATTCGTTGAACCATAGATAATCCATAATCCAAAGCAATCATAGAGGTGGTGATGCAGGTAGAAGAAGAAGTGGTGGAAGGAAACCTGATAAAAGTCATATTTATTGTTTCAATTTTATGAAACATGGTCAATATGCTAGTTATTTCCCATAAAACAAAAATAAATAATTGAGACAGTGATGCAAGACTTATAAAATGCAAAGAAGAAAAATAAGTGTTCCTGATGGTCACAACAAAAGAAGAAAGATTAATGGATCAATGGTACTTAGACTCGGGGTGTTAATCACATATGACTAGAATGAGAGATTGGTTTGTTAACATCAATCCCTCTATGAAGAACAAGGTGAAATTTGCAAATGACAATACCATAACTACTGAAGGTATTTGTGATATTCTGATTACGAGAATATATGACAAATGATCTGTAATTTTCAATTTATTGTACATATCAGGCATGAAAAACAATTTACTAAGAATATGGAAACTGATCGAGAAGAATTACGAAATATTGATCAAAGATAAGATAATGAGAGTACTCAACTCAGAAGGCAAGTTAATCTTGAAGGCACCAATGTCTTAGAACATAACCTTCAAGATTTAACTCGATTTGATGGAAAACAAGTGTTTAGCAAATGCAGCTAGCAGGAATGAATGACTATGACACTATAGACTTGGTCATCTTAATTTCAGAGATATCAACAACCTGATATATTCTAACATATTTCTCACACTGGATATATTCTATCATATTTCTCATTCCATGTCTTATTCTGATATGTATAACCTTCATTGTCATTATTATGTGTCTATAACTTCCCATATTGACCATAAAATATATGTTGAGCCTTGTGAATTTGAATATTGGAACCAAACTATTGAAGTTGAGTTTAATTCACTTAAGAAGATATGAACTTAGACACTTGTGGATTTTCCTCTAAATGTTAAGCCAATTGGATGGAGGTGGGTCTATAAGATCAAGCACCATGTTGATGGAACCATAAAAATGTTTAAATCTAGATTAGTATAGTCAAAGATACAATCAAATTGAATTACTTGATTATTTTGAGACAAATCAACAATTTGTCAAACTTAGAACTATCAAGACAGTTATAACATTTGCAACTATGCATAATTGACATATTCACCAACTTAATGTGAATAATATTTTCTGATGTGAATAATATTTTCTTGCATGAAGAACTTGAAAAAGATGTATATATATATATGGTGATTGCACCCAGTGTGAAACATGAAAATCCTAACAAAGTTTACAAACTTTTCAAGTCTAGATATGGATTGGAAAAGGCCAGTAAAAAGTGGCAAGAAAATTTGATTTCATTTCCTACTCTACACAGATATAAACAAGCCAACTCATATATATATATATATATATATATATATATATATATATATATATATATATATATATATATATATATATATATATATATATATATATATATATATATATATATATATATATATATATATATATATATATATGTATACTTCATTATTCTCAAAACAAGATTCTTCCTCATTTACTATTTTTCTTGTTTATGTAGATGATGTTATTCTAGTAGTTAATTCGTAAGAAATGAAACAAATAAAAGAAGCTTTGTTATAGTTTTTTTTTTACGAAAATTTGGTATCCAATCTTTCGACTATTAATTCAAAATGATCAATCTCATTATCTATTAACGGAGGTCCTGTTTAAAGTCAATTCTATATGACCTAAGACCTTGACCTTGAGAAGAACAAATTAACAGAGATTTGAACCTTAATTTAAGATCTTGAGAGGAACTAACTCTTAAGAGTCAAACTTCCACTATTATATCAGTCTTTAAGGATTAGATGCCCTATACAGTAATTTGAACTTGGTGTTGGTAACAATTATTTCTCTTTATTGTGGGTGCAACTTTGATTTTGTTCTTGCTGCGCATTTCCTGCCCCAATTAATGAATCGGTATATAGTATAAATTTTTAGTTTATACTCCCTATTTCAATATCTAACACCAACCGTATTTATTTATACATTTTATTTATCAAAAAGTCTCCGTTATTCTTTAATTACAATGTCAATTTTGATTTTTAAAAAAGTCATTTTAACTGGTGGAACAGGTGAGGAAATATGCACCGATTTGCACCCATTTTCTAGCTAATTTTCATGAATCATATATTTAGTTATAATAATGGAAAATGACCTTTAGGTAGTTCATTCATCCATTCATGATATGTCATTTCCAAGCCATTAATAAATATCATATAAATGTGAAGGGGGAGGGGAAATTAGTTACAACGTGGGTAGAACTTCTCCATCTCTCTTCATAAATATTTTAAATTATACCATCACATTACATTTTAACTTAATATTGTGCAATATTTTAATAAAATATATATTCCTTATCACCTTATCACTTCCTACCCTGCTCTTTCAGTTTTCTAACTCAACCACCCAATTTTTTAAAAATCGAACAGTATCAGTCGGTCTAATCGATCAAACTAGGAATCGGTCAGATAATCGGTCAGCTTCAAATGTTGAATCACTTATATCATTGAACCGGTGCAAACTGGAAAAATCGACGATTTTCATAAACCGTCGGTTTAATTGCATTTTTTTAAAATTATTATTTTTTAATTATTTTAATTAAAAAATTAAAATAAAAAATGAAATAAATAAAATTAAAAATAAAATATAAAATGAAATTAATGAAATAAAAAATAAATTTAAAATTTAAAATTTAAAAATAAAACAAAATAATAATAAAATTATTGCGAATGCGGTTGATTTCACTGCAGATTATTTTAATATTAAAGAAGGAGATCCAACATTGAAATAATTTACCCTCATTTGAATTAAATTTGATACACAAATTATTTTGTTATAAATTATTTAATTAAATTATATTGCAATTAGACTGTAATTTTATTCTATTTTGTTATGTGTGTTACCTTTGTTTAAAATTTGAATTTTGATTATGAACTTGTGAATTTATGATGTGATATTTAAAAAACAAATTAAGATTTAGTTATATTTTACAGAGACTGAATCATCTGGTTCGACCAGTTTTATACATATATAATTTTATTATAAAGATCGATCTATTCAACCGAGTTATTCGGTTTAATCCAGTTTGATCATGCGGTTTGACCAATGACCCAGTGGTTCGACCAATAAAGCAGTGACTCAATATCCTCATCAATTTGATGACCGATCCGATTTTTAAAATATTACAACCACCAACCAAACTCACCGCACAATCTCTAGAATTTTAGTTGTAGAATTTAGTTTCTTTTATTGTATAAAGTACACAATTAAGCTTTTGTTTTTCCAAACCAAACATAGAATTAAATTCTTTAATTGTTTTGAATGTAGTTGTATGTTTGTATATCTAACAAATAATTGAAAACAAAAAAAATTCAAATGTTTTTCTTCCCGGGTGATTTGTCTTAATATTTGGCAGGCTATGATTTGATAGATTTGAAAAATCTAAGAATAATATAATGTTCTATAATAGTTTTGTGACAGTGAAAAATGTAAAAGATACGAGTATTTTTTAATTTGAAAATTGTATTTTGGTAGGTATGCAGAAAACTTTCATGTTTTCTCGACCTACCTCGAAAACCATATTCTACATTTGAACTAATAACAACATGAGTGTCTTGATTATCCCTTTAGTATGTTCTTGTTGATCTAATGGAATTTGGTGTTGTTTTATAGTCGGTTCTTGGCTGAGGGGTTCTAGTTTGCGTCCTCTTTTATTGCTCTCGTTTGGCCTCCTAGAGTTTTTTCTTCTTTCGGTGATTATTGTTATTGTAAGTGTTGATGGACTTGGGGGAGGAATGAATGAGAGAGAGAATGAAAAATATGTATTGAAAAATATATTATATTGAGAGTTATCTATTCAGGTATTTATATACAATAGGTTACTTGTAACCCAAGTAGCTAGCATAACAAACTAACTAACTTGTTAACTAAGTAACTAACTTGGATTATATTACAACATACCCTCTTATAATCCAAGTTATCAAACACAAAATAATCATAATAGATATGAACTATTCATAATTTCTTTCTCAAAGTCAGAAATTTGTCGATCTTCAATCTCTTGGTGAAAATATCGGCCAATTGTGCTTCACTCGAGCAATGTCTTACTTCAAGTTCACCTTGATTTACCTTTTTCCTCGGGAAGTCAAATCTAGATTTAATGTGCTTACTCCTTCCATAAAGAACGAGATTCTTTGCAGGATTAATGGTTGACTTGTTATCGATATGCAACACCAAAGGTTTCCTTACTTCGATCTTTATTTCATCCAACACACATCTGATCCAAATTGCTTGACAAGCAGCATAGGATCCTGTTATATACTCAGTCTCATACGATGATAATGTCATCATAAGTTTCTTTTTCGAGCACCATGAGATAAGGGCACCAAACACTTGAAAGCAATAATTTGTTGTGCTTCTTTGATCTTCCTTATCTCCATAATAATCAACATTTGAATTAACAATTAACCACAAATTCTTTGCTTTTAGAATCTCGTGGAAACAGGACTCCACAGTTTATTTATCCTTTTAGGTATCTCATGATTCTTCTTGTAGCCTTTATGTGTGACACCTTTGGTCCATCGATGCATCTACTTACCAATCTGATCGAGAAATCTATATTAGGTATGTTGTTGCACACATACTTCATAGATCCTATAATTGGTTCAACAGGTGAGGATGCATGATTCAAATCAGCCATCCTAAATCTCTTGACTATTTGTTTGACGTACTTTCTTTGATGTAGCACGATACCTTGCTTGGTAATTTGAAATTCCATGCCTAGGAAATATGTCAAGTTTCCTAGATCTAACATTTCAAATCCCTCTTCATCACTTCTTTGAACATCGACGCTTTCTCCATGTTATTTCCAGTTACTAGAAAGTATTCAATATATAAGCAAATGATGATTATATCTTGTGTTGTGACCTATGCATACACACCAAAGTCATATTTGTATTTAATGAATCCTAATTAGACTAAGTATGAATCAATCTTATTGTTATATGCCCTAGGTGTCTGTTTGAGACCATAGAAGGATTTATGCAACTTGTACACTTTCATTGTTACCTCATGTATCATAAACCCAAGAGGTTGTGTTACATACACGACTTCATCTAGGAGACCATTCAAAAATGTTGATTTCACATCTAAGTGAAATGTCTACCAGTCATGCTTGCATGTCAAGGCTACTACCAATCTGATAGTATCCAATCTTGTTACTGATGCATATACTTCACAGTAGCCAAGTCCTGCTCAATAAGGAAAATTGAGCTATTAATCTTGTATTATATCTTGCAATTGAACCATCAGGGTGATTTAACTTGAACACTCACTTTGATAGCTTTTTTTTTGTATTGGAAATTCGACTAGCTCACATGTATTATTTATTTCATTCACTTATAACTTTTCAAACATAATTGTCTTCCATTGTTTATCCTTTAAGGCCTTACTATAGTCTATCGGTTCCTCATCTGTAAGCAAAGTGAAATGAAACAATTCTCCATTTGGTGTGACTTCATCGTCATCAACCACTTAACATCTTGAAGCCTTTCTAGGAGAAGTTTGGTTCTTTGAGGTATTTGGCTTTTGCTAGCCACACCCCCTCTATTGTCTTCCTTGACTTCGACTGTGACTAGAATCTCATTAATTGGAATTTCTTCATTCTCACTACTTTCTTCATCAAGGCCATATCTCATAAATGTCTTGTTAATTGCATCACTTGAATTCCAATCCCAGATAGAGTGTTCATCAATCATAATGTCTTAAATCATCACAATCTTATTATTGAATGGATTGAACAACCGATATGCTTATGTCTTGTGATATCCTACCAGGATCATATGTTCACTTTTATCATCAAGCTTCTTTCTTCTTGCAACAGGAACATGCTTGTAACAAATAGATCAAAACACATTCATATGACTCATTGATGGTCGTTTGCCACTCCATACTCCTTTAGGAACCATGTTCTTGAGTTTCTTGGTCGGGCTCCTGTTCAGAATACAAAAAGTAGTGTTGATTGCTTCACCGTGTAAGGATTTTGGCATGTAATTTTATTTTAACATGAATCTTGCCATATAAAATATGGTTTTGTTTCTTTTTTCTTATATTCCATTATGTTGAGTCATGTAAGGAGAAATTACCTCATGATTGATATCATGTTCTGCACATAACTCTTCAAATAATTTGGATATGTATTTGCCACCTCCATTTATCCTCAAAACTTTGATCTTCTTTTCACTCTAGTTTTTGATAAGTGTTTTAAATCTCTTAAATATTGAAAATACTTCGTCTATGAGCATGATCATGTAGATCCAAAGCTTTTGACTATACTCATCGATAAATTAGACAAAGTACTTATTTCCACCAATTGTATGATCACGTAGATCCAAATATTTCGACTATACTCATCGACAAATGTGACAAAGCACATGTTTCCACCAATTATATGATCCTTAAAAGGGTCATATACATCTGAATGTACTACTTCTAGTATGCAAGAGGATCTCATTGGCATAATCGAAAGAAAATACTTTCTTAATTTCTTCCATACTAGGCAACCTACATAGAGTTTGTCGGACATCACAAGACTTTGTATACTAGTTACCATATCTTGAGTAATAAGTGTATTGATTGACCTAATGTTCAAATGGTCAAACCTCAATTGCCACAACAATCTATGCTTGTGGTCGAAAACTATTTTTAGACATTATACCTCAGTTGAACTGATCATGGTCTGAAATGTCATATTCTTCGATAAAGGATATTTTAAGACCAAAGTATTTTGGGTGTCGAATAATTCCAAGGAGCTATTTTTCACAACCAGTTGTCCAACACTTAGCCGATTTCACTTCATTCCAGGTAAACGGAGTACATCTTTGATCATAACTTTTGCTTCATTATGTCTTTGAATACCTATGTTATCAGTACCTTATGCTTGCAACGAGCTATAATTGAAAGCCTTTCCTTGCTCTTCTTCGATTTGTCGAAATACGCTAACTACACTTTTTGACCAGTCATATGATTCGAGCAACAAATGTCGAGTAGACAGATCTTGGAATCGATATGCTCATTTGTAAATGCAACCATAAGAACCATACATTCAGAATCATTTGAATCTTGACGTGCAAGGTTTACTCTTTCCTCATCCTTGCCTTTTGCAGTTCCCTTGTCTTTCTTATACCAATCATTCTTGGCCAAGTGACCCCACTTTTCACAATTATAGCACTGCACACTTTTCTTCTCATGTTTATCTTTCTGATATGAGGTTCCTTATCCTCTTTTCGAGGACTCAAAAGCCCTATTATCAACCTTATGCTTTTGAGGGTTCACCAAAAACTTCTTGCTCTGGGTATTATATCATTTTCCCTTGAACTTGTTGGAACCATTATGCATCTTCCATGTTTAGGTCAGTAGTGCTTGTATCGAATCTTGAACCTCTTTAATTTCGACAATTCTTAACTCATGCACCTCCAATGCACCAAAATATTCCAATTTCAAGGTTTCAAGATTTTTGGATTCATGAATGGCTACGATAGTGTGATTAAAGTGAGAAGTTAATATACACATTACCTTCTACACTTTTGAGAAATAGCCTACAATTTTTTCATCTTCTCCCATTTACAGTAACTCATATTACCTTCATACTGTCTGCAACTTGATAACTTTAACCGTCTTACCACATTCATAATAATTTACAAGAATATCCCATACCTCTTTTGTTGATTCAATATGTGAAATCCGATCAAAATTCGTCGTATGTACCGTGAATTGAATATAAAACACATCAAGTTTGCAATCTTTCTTCTTGGCATCCTTGTGAATATTCTCCAAGCATCGTTTGCGTTGTTAGCAAGCTCATGAACGCCATTAGTAACCAATAAATGCATTTGTTTTCTCCATTGGATTCAATTTTTGGCATCAAAAGAGAATTCAAAATACTATCGCTACCATTCTTCTTTGCAGCAAATACAATTCACAATCCCCGAAAAACACGACCACCAACATGCAATTCTTAAATTTTCGATCAAGAAAAACGAATCAAAAGCTCTAGATATCAATTTCTTAGTACTGATGCACTTGGATGGGGAAGGAATGAGAGAGAGAATGAAAAATAATTATATTGGAAATTTTTCATATTGAGATTTTTTTTAATCAAAGAAATATATATATATATATATATATATATATATATATATATATATATATATATATATATATATATATATATATATATATATATATATATATATATTAGAAAACTAGGATTGCAAACCGTAAAACCTAACATGTCTTACAAGCATAAACATGCTAGTCCCCCCATCACAAGCAAAGTTACAAATAATCGAACAGATACTTACACCATTTGTAGTAATTATAATCAATCTTCTGACTAGATGTAAATGCTAGACACCAGCCCACCATCTTGAAATGTAAATAATTCTATGAAAAATCTCCTTCGGTCGACCAAAACCGTCATTAAGTAAAATTTGATTTATTTGCCACCATATGCACCAAACCGTGCAAAACCATATACCACAAGCATTATTTATAGATGTTCGCAACAAATGTTCGCAACAGCTGTCGCAACATTTAATGAACCACTTCAACAATTGTTTGCAACAATTATTTGATGATAAGACAGTCGCACCTACCCAATTTCCTACTGCCCTTCAAACATCTTGGATAATCGTATTGAATAAGAAAATATGATCTAAAGACTCTAGGCATTGAAAAATGGAAAATGCAAATCAAATCATGAGGGTTAGACAGTATTTCTCGGGCCTCCAGATTTGATCGGATAGATAATCTATTCAAGACTAACCTCCACCCAAAAATCTTAACTTTCATAAAAATCGACGCTTGCCATACTAAATTCAAAGCAGTCTTGGAAATAATTAGCATGTCTTTATATACAATAAATTACTTGTAATCCAAATCGTTAGTATAACAAACAAAATAACTCATTAAGTAACTAATTCGGAATATATGAAAATGGGTTATTTTTTGTTCTGTTTTTGTTGCCTGCTTGGTTACCTCTTATATTTTCTTTCAACCTATTGTTATGTACACTTAGCTTTTGTGCGTATCTTTATTTCAATTTATTTAGGTTTCAATGTTTCATGCAAAATTATTTGGACTTTGGTGCTGAGAACTTTTCACCAACCCACTAGCTACCCTTCAAGGATAGCACGATACGGTGGATTTATTTATTTATTTGTCTCTTCAATATTTATGGAATTGGAGTTTTCACGTGTAAGCATGATCTTATAAAATTTAGGATAAGATTATAATAGATTTTAAGAGAAAAATTTATAAACCCGTTCCTGATTATTTTAAATACCAGTTCATTCTAAATTGTTGGTTAATAATGCATAAATCCATATTAAATGGTCTATATATTGTATCTATAAACATATGATTTTATTTTGAATATATTATACAGATAAGGTGTTTTGAATAATAAGTAATTTTATAGTCATTTGAAAATTTGTTGTCACCTAAAAGCTTACTCCAAAACTTCCTACCAACTACAAAATGACATTTTTCATATTAAAAATAGTTGTTGGTGGGGGTTGCTACCACTAAGCATAAAAGGTTTTCAACATTTGAAAATTATATGCTTTAGTGGTTTAATATATATATATATATATATATATATATATATATATATATATATATATATATATATATATATATATATATATATATATATATATATATATATATATAAAAGGGATATTTTAACTTCAATTGTAAGTTAACGATTGTTACTCCTCATCTTGATCATTAAGTTTTTTTATTGACGTCTTAAAATAATTAACAATTAATGATTATGTGATAAATATAATTTTCTCTCTCGATATTTAATTATTAATTATTTTTTATTATTAGATTAATATAAATCAATTGATAAGATTTGGAGTAATAATTAATAATAAGAATAACTCTTTTTTTTTTTATATATATAAATCAATTGATAAGATTTGGAGTAATAATTAATCATAAGAATAACTCTTCTTTATATATATATATATATATATATATATATATATATATATATATATATATATATATATATATATATATATATATATATATATATATATATATATATATATATATATATATATATATATGAGAAAAAAGAAAATACACCGATAATGTGACATATTTTCAACCAATCACAATCATATATCAGAATAAAACATATTTTTAATTAAAAAAATACAAATATTATATTATAATTATAAGCATTTTGATTGGTTGCACTATCTTACACTGATAGTGCACTACCTTTAAACTCTTTATATATATATATATATATATATATATATATATATATATATATATATATATATATATATATATATATATATATATATATATATATATATATATATATATATATATATATATATATTCTAAAATTTGATTAGTTAAATGAGAGAATATTAGATTAAAAGAGAGAATAACATATAAAAGGAAAGATCAAATCAAACATTGGTTATGTGCTAATGTCCTTATAAACGTGTGACGAAACAAAGGGTTGGTTTGTTTTAACTTTTAAAAAACAGATTTTTATTTTTATTTTTTTTTGTATTTTTAAAAATAGATTTTGTAAAACTGTTTTTAAAAATATTATAAGTTGTTTTATATTTATTTTTTCTAAATTGCAAAACTAATTTTGATATCATACAACATAAATATACATTATTGAAGATAAAAAAATAGTCGAAATCCTAGTTTTTGAAAAAAGTTGTATCAGAAAAATGATTTTCATGAAAATCCATTTGAAATAACTTCAAAATTAAGTGATTTTTTAAAATTTTGATATCCAATTTTTTCCGATAAAATGATAAAAAATCTAAAATAACATTTTTAGAATATCTATTCAAACCAAATTTTCATTTGAAGCTTTTATGAAAAATTTCTTTGTAAATTTTAAAAAATTTTTTTTGATTACACTATAAAAATCATTTAAAAAAAAAAACAAACGGGTCCAAAAATCAAGGAGAAAAATGAATTAAGAAAATTAAACCTTGTACCCCTACAATTGTCCCCATACCCCTACATAATTTCAAATATTTCAATTTTGTCCTTTCAATATTTATTTAACTATTTTTAACTTTTACCGCGAAGTCAGATTAAAAAAATATTTTTTTTTACGTTGGACGAGAAGAACCGGAAGTACCATGGGTAGATTTTCCGCTATAAAAATTTTATAACCGGAAGTAGCCAGGATGGGTTATCCGGTTAACAAAAATCCTTCACCGGAAGTAACACACTTGTGTTATCCGATTTAGGTTTTTCTTAACCGGAAGTAGCATTAATGGGTTTTTCGGATCGTAATTTTTTTTTTAATTTTGACATTTTTTTAGGAGACAAGAATCTGCCTTTGATGATATGCGCGAAAGATGACACAAAAATAGATACAACAGAGATATTCACTACTACACAAAATTTTCCTACAAGAGAAGAGGCGACTCGGTGGATCAGGGAGGTTGGACTCAAAAATAAGATTACTATTATAATCACTGGTTCGGACACAAAGAACGGCAAGAGAGGAAGAAGTGACAAAGTTATATTCGACTGCGATAGAGGTGATAAGGACAAAAAAGGAGAAAGTGAAACACAAAGTGCTTCTAAAAGATGTGAGTGTCCTTTCAAAGTTAGATGAACACCTTCAAAGGATGGTTCCGGTTGGAAAATTGATGTAAAATATGGAGTTCACAACCATGATTTACCTGATAGATTTGAAGGTCATGCATTTTTTAGTCGGCTCACTGAAGATGACCAACAACATATTTTAGATTTGTCAAAACATCGTGTTCCTCCAAGACATATATTGTTGTCTTTGCAAGAGCGAGATCCAAAAACGTGACTCGAATCACCCAAATATATAAACCTAAGAGTAAGATTCAGGAAAAAAATCAGGGGAAATAGAACAGAAATACAAGATTTACTTAAGTTGATTGATGAATCGAATTATGTTTATTATACTAGGAAAAAAGATGAATCAGAAGTTGTGAAAGACATCTTCTGGGCCCATCCAGACTCTGTAAAATTGTTGAATATGTTCCCGATTGTGTTGATTATGGATAGTACCTATAAAACCAATAAGTATAGGCAACCTTTGTTTGAAGTAGTTGGTGTCACATCAACCGAATTAACATTTGTTGTTGCATTTGCCTATATGGAATATGAGCAAACAAAGACTTTGTGTTGGGTACTAGATAAACTGAAACAACTATTCACTAAACAAGGGTTATGGCCCCAAGTAATTTTAACTGATAGAGATCTTGCTTTGATGAAAGCAATTGAAACTGTATTTCCAACGACATTTAATATGCTATGTCGATTTCACATAACCAAGAATGTGAAAGTGAAATGTAGGGAGTATGTTGTGGACAATATGCGAGAACCGATATAGAGGCTTTTCTACGAACTTATTCTGGCTAGTGATGAGGTTGAGTATCATCAAAGATTGAAATTGAGTCTTCAACCACTCAAGTCTATAATATGGACCTTTGGATACACTGACCTCCTTGACTGCATCCTCCAGCGGAATACCCATTAGACGAATAACAAGATTGATGGCATCTGAGTCAGTAATCCCTTCTACAGTGATAAATAACTCTCCTCTAATAGGTATGTGAAGGAGGCAGGATATATCGTCCAACGTGATGGTTATCTCGCCAAACGGTATATGAAACAACAATGTCTCCGGATGCCATCTCTCAGCAAATACAGATAGGAGGTTCATATTGATCCTGGACAAGCTGGTCCTTTGAAGAGAGGATAGACCAGACTGGGATATCTATTCCTTTATCTGAGGTAGGAGCATATGTGGAACCTATCCAATAAGTTTGATGCCATGTGCAGCAACCTTCATCTCCTTCTTGAGTCGTCTCTCATGAAAATGATACATATTATATGTTAAAAATTAAAATTACATTTATTCACCATTGAAAGGTTATAGGTTGCCAAACCTCGTCTTCCCACAAATGTCGAGCAACGTGATTCTGGTACCTCACCAAAAGTGAGGTATTAGACGGTCCTCCAGGAAACGGTGGATGTGGTGGAACATGAGGCGCAACAAGATTAACATCCTGAAGGGCCTCAAGTTCCTGCTGATAAAGATGAGTCAGCACTGTCCTTCCATTAGGCAATCGCCGATGAATATATCTGTCGCGCCCTCTGATTCGTAACATTGAAAAAAACAGAGAAAAAATTATACAAATAAAAAAAACATAAATTACAAATAAAAAAAATGCAACACAACCGGATGTAGCAAGGAAGCTACATTCGGTGTGTATCTTCCAAAAACCATTAACCAGATATAGCTAAAGAACTACATCTGGTGTGATACAAGGTTGATCCGGAAGTAGCTCTCTACCTACTTCCGGTGTGTAACAGAAGAAAAAAAACGCAAACCGGAAGTTACTTACTAGGGTTTTCCGGAGTACAAATTAGAGAACTGGATTTAGGCTTTCTAGGTTATCCGAGAGCGAAATTAACGAAATAATATTTTTTGCCAAAAACGTGTCTTGCAAAAATGAGGTGAAAAAGTTAATTTTTTTGAAATACAAACTATTTATATCAGGGAAATTTTGTCCAAAACTTTTATGCGTAGGGGTAGGGGACGATTGTAGGGATACAAGGTTCAATTTTTATGAATTAATTAGCTTCATTTGATAAAATAAAATGGTAGAAGAAATGAATCGTGATTGTACCTCCTCTCACTAAAGCTGGTAAATGTTCGTTGGACAAATAAATTTGAAGATTTTTAAAATGTCTTTTTGCATGTATATGTTATGTTTTTGATTAAAAGTCAACACATGTTGTATTCGAGCCAATTAATTTGTGACTTGAATTAAGAAATTTTAATAGATGTGATTCTAACCATGCAATTCTTTGATTCTTATCTTCGGAATTTTTCTTTTCTCATAGGATTATGATAATTAATTTGAATAGTGAACAAGTTTAAAAATATAGAATATCATTCTAGAAAGTGATTTGGATCACAATCACACTTGATTTAAATCATAAGTGTGTTTTAATCAGGATTTCCTCAATGTCACACACACTCATCACCCTGATTTATTTAATTAATATTATCCAATAATCAAATAAATACACACAAATCATAATAAATCAACTAATTTCAATAATTCAAAAAGAGGGGTGTCAATACCTACCAATTAATAGAGTATACCACCAAACACCCAATAATGCCCTTTTGAACAAAATCATTTTACACTACAAAATACCCTTTATGGTAATTGACTAAATCAAATTTCATTAACGAATCATATTCTTTGATTTTTACACATGGCATAATTTTTTGAAACCTTCCCCCCTCCATTCAATTTGAATTTTAAAAACTTTTATAATTGTCTCTCTTTTCATCTCCATCTCTTCACACTTCTCTCTTTCCGTACAAAGCTTTAGGAATCCAAAGCTTTCACTATATTTTCACACTTTTGTCATTTTCAACATTCTCTTTGTTTGATTATATATTGCTCATACATAATATCTAATTTCTTAACCAAAAAAATAGAAACTACCATAATTTGCATGTGTTTAGAATTTACTCTCTTTGTTTGTGGTTTGATTTCACTGTCTCAATCTGAATGGAGCTCACTCAACCTCAACCTCAATTGCAACCTAAATTCCTTCCATTTCCCTCTCTTAAATCTAGGGTTTCTGTTTTTCAGACAACACCATACCTGCCTTTCCAAGCTTCAATCTTTTCAGCCAGTCAACGTTATCTCACGCCATTGAATAATCCTAGAAGCATCTCTACCTCTGCTTTGCTGGGTGGCAACAACACTTCAGTTTCCCCAATTGAATCAGGTTTTCCTTAACCCTTTGTTCTGTCCCTTTTGAAAAATTGGTTTTTTGAATGAAATTTGAATGCTTTCTTGATTATTTTCAGGTGCTAGAATTGGAGAGGTGAAAAGGGTCACCAAGGAAACCATTGTTTTAGTTAAAATCAACTTGGATGGATCTGGGATTGCTGATAGTAGTTCTGGAATTCCATTCCTTGATCATATGCTTGATGTTAGTGTTTTCAACTCAATTTTTACTATGTTTCTGTTACTTATATCAAGCATTAATCACAGCAGACACAACATTATCACATAAACATCGGAAAACTAGAATAGTTAGAATCAGATCGTAATGAAAATAGGGGTTTTCATTTTATTTTGTCTCCTTTCTAACTTGAAAATTAGTCATTAAGGCTTTATATAGATAAAAGTTAAAATTGTTAAATGGATAGACCATTTATAGGAACAAACATGGTTTTGATTTTTTAGCAACTTGCATCACATGGATTGTTCCACGTACATGTAAAGGCTACATGTGACATACATATTGGTGACCATCATACAAATGAAGATGTCGCTCTTGCTATTGGAACGGTACTGCCAACAGCTATGTGAGATGATTATTTCTATTCTTTTTGGCACTTCCTATTAAAAGTCTTCCTGGAAATTCAAACATGATTCACTATCTTAGGTTAATGATAATACTTAAAGACTGTTGTTCAAGTTATATCCTTGTATTTGACATATCTTTTATATGAAAAATGCAATCCAACTAATTGGCGACAACTCTAACGATGATTATAACCTTATCTTATGATAGTGGAAATATTCAATCAATGTAGAACAGTATTGTATTGTATATTTGCATCTATCTATCCTCAATTCAAAAATTAGATTTTTGTTTCTTCATCTCTAGGCTTTGCTTCAGGCTCTTGGTGATAGTAAGGGTATTAACCAGTTTGGTAACTTCTCTGCTCCACTTGATGAAAGTTAATATTCCAGGCGTTGTACTCAGTCCTTATAGGTACTTTTCTTGACTTATAAATCTATGGTAAATGAAACAACATTGTTTGTGAATACATAAGCTCAAATCTTTGATTCAAACATTAATATTCGGCTTTTGAATACAGGTTGTTGATTTTTGTGCGTATGATAGTTCTTGTATTTTTCTTGACCTGGCGAGTTCAGAACCCGAACTATGATGCAATGTGGTTATGGGGGATATCAATTGTTTGTGAACTTTGGTTTTCCTTCTCATGGCTTCTTGATATTCTCCCAAAATTGAACCCTATAAATTGAAGTGTTGACCTTGGTGCCTTGCATGACAAGTTTGATCAACCTTTTACTTCAAATCCAACTGGTCGTTCGGATTTACCTAGAATGAATGTATTTGTTTCGACGACTGATCCTGAGAAGGAATCGCCTCTTGTCACGACGAACACCATTCTTTCCATTCTTTGTGTAGATTATCCTATTGAAAAGGTGCCATGCTATATCTCAAATGATGGTGGTGCTATTCTCACTTTTGAAGCCATGACTAAAGATGTCAAATTTGCTGAGGTTTGTTTATATTCTACAATAAGCATCAATTGAGAATGTGTTAAGGTGCATATAAGATATTTGATAAAACGATTGAGTAGTGTTTTAGTAAGAAAAATTCAAATGTTACTACATTAAATGTAAAAAAAACTACTTGATACTATCGAATAACTTCAAATGCACGTAAGTTTTGGTCATAATATTACATAGTTGTAAATGTTTAATTTATCTGAACATGTTTAACATATCATCAATTCGTTCAATGTGAATAAAAAAGACGAGACTAATAAAATTTGATACAATGTAACATGTTTTACTCTGTTTTGATTCATTATGATGCAAAAGATATATGTTCACAGATTTGGGTACTGTTTTGTAAGAAACACAATATTGAAGTAAGAAATCCAGATGCTTACTTCAACTTAAAGAAAGACCCGACAAAGAACAAGAAACAACCTGAGTTTGTAAAGGATAGAAGATGGATGAAAAGAGAATATGATGAATTTAAAGTGAGAATCAATGGACTTCCAGAGGTAATAAGGAAAAGAAGTAAATCTTATAATTCTAGAGAAGAGAAGAAAGAAAAGCAATTACTTAAGGAGAAAAATGGTGGAGTGTTGTTACCACCTTGATCTGTGCCAGGAAGCTATGATAATGAAGTTGTTGATATATTTGCTTCGATCTTCACTTTCTATCTCTATATTAAGGTGAAAGCAAACAACTTTATTTTCTAATGAATGCCATTACACAACGACATTGATTTCCTGCAAATCTCTAGAGAATTAATTGAATAACAATATTACGTAGTATTGAAGAAAAAAACGTATTTTGAAGTTGAGCATGAAAAGACAGAATGCATAACGATAATCTCTCTTCAAACTTTATCTCTTTTAAACTTATGCTTATGAATCATCTCATATGATTAGTTGTCCATTGCGTTTGTATGTTTGTTCAAGAAATGCTTTTATGAATGACAAAATATGATTGATGATCTCTGCAAAATGGTAGGATTGTATGTTTACAAAAATCCTATATTGCTATATAAATGCAAGCTAAATAGGTATTCTATTACTATTGATATTTGCCTCTTGATAGTTATGTAAGGCTTAAAAACAAGTTATTTGGTATGTTTGAAAAGATGAAGCTTTTGCCCTATATTGAGAATTGTTTGTTTTTATTCCTTCGATATGATATTGATTCCCTTCTTATAGTAGCATCAAGGATGTAACTCACAATATATTTGGACCTATTGACCAATACTAATATTTTATAATTTATATTTTGATGACACATTTTAGTTATTAAAATTTTATAAAGGATATATTTTCTACTTTTTATGCTGCCTATGTTTTTTTAAGTCTTTATCATCATATTGTATCCCCTACCTTCATATTTGCAGATAGTCAATTGGAGAAATTACTTAAAATTTTCAGAAGAAACTAAACTATCAACAGAAGCAAATGATCTTATTAGTATACTTCTATGTAATGTGGAACAGAGGCTTGGAACTAGAGGTGCTGATGAAATAAAGGTGTTTTGGCGTGTTCTTTTCTAATTCTATAATTTATGTTGGGTTATAGTTCAGCATTAATAAAATAATTGGCTGGCTTTTATATTTCAAGGCTCATCCATGGTTCAAAGGTGTTGAATGGGATAAATTATACCAAACGAAGGTTGCTTTTATTCTTGAGTGAGGTCAACGATGAATTGTGTCGCTCCCAAAGATTTACATCCCGGTGCAAACGCAAACGGTCGATGAAAGGAGAAAAAAGAATGAGGTTGAATTGAATAGAGTCGCCAGCTAGGCATTTTTATCCCAAAGGAAAGGTAATGCTACATAAATCTGGAAAGAGATGGATAAGACGGTTGCGAACCAAAGAAACTAAGAAAGGGGGTTGGTTACGACCTGGGAAGGTATTAGCACCCAAATCGTCTGTCGTACTCGACGGGATCCACACTTACAAGATTGTGTTTAAAAGGGGTAAGTGTATGTGTTATCTGTGTGCAAAAGCTAAGGGAAGAAAATACAGGTGTCAATGCAAAAGGTGAATTGCTCAGGAACTGAGGCTTAGAAAAGAATGCTGAAAGAAGGGGATGACAAAGAGCCTTTTGTTCGATAACAGTTAAGTTATGCCTATGTATCCTCTCGTGCAATGAGGAAGTCAGAACACCGTAGTTCGACTCAAAGAGACTGAAAATAAATTGACTGTGAACTGCCTGCTTGTCTATGCTCAAGTGTATGACTCGTCTGGCTCGAGTGCTAAGTGTCTTGCATTAGACGGAAGAAGCAAGTTCTCGTTTGTGAATGAGTGTGATGAGAAAAGAATCCCGAAGGAGACGATTATTGTTTGTTTTTGTGTTTTCAGTTTTTTATTGTTTTTGGTGTTTTGCATAAGTTGATGAGCTTAAGCCAAAATCAAGGGCTTGTAAGCTCATTATATCCTCCCTGATTAGGGATAATGAGCCTACTTAAGTATGAGATAAGCATCTCAACTTAATTACCATGATGATGTAGGATTAAGATCATTAACCTAATTGTGATTATTTAGTTTTTTTTGGGTTTTTGTTTAGTGTTAAGTAATGAGTTTAATCTCTAATCACAAATTAGTGAACTCATTACACCATCCTAATAAAAGGATAATAGATGAGAACACTTAAGCTAAGGAAGATACCTCAACTTAATCCATGGTTAGGGATTAAATTCATTATATAACAAGCCTTTATTAAATGGATTTTAATTAAAGGGTGAGATTAAGAAGTGGATTTTATGGTTTGTAAGACAACTTGAGGGGGACTTGTCCATTAAAAACTAGGGTTAGTCCCTCTTAACCATAAGGAAGAGATATAACCCTAATGTAAGGCCCAAGTTACAAGATAAAGTCTTAGTGATTATTAATGTGTTTTGATTAAAAGGTGTAAACAAATTAAAGGTTTAACACTAAGGATTAAAGTTATACACTCCATCCTAAGATAAGGATGCAGGCATAACCCTAATTCCAAAGTCCTAAAGCTTTAAGGGTTTAGCCTCTGATTATTGAGATGAGAAGAGACACTCAAGGAGACTCAAAGGTAAAAGACTAGGGGGAGACTATATACAACCCTAAAATTATCATGCTTGGATGTTCCTATGGTTTGTGAGGCTTAAGAGAGAAGATCTTCAAGGCCACCAATGGAAGAAGCAGATGAAAAGAGAAGGAGAAAGAAGAATAAGTTACTTACTTCCTGAAGAAGATAAGTAACTTAAAAGAGAGAAAGTAAGAAGGATGGAGAATAAGTGAGACAAGTTCACTTCAAAGACATGTAAATATGCATATGAATGAGATAAGAAGAGGTGGGAGGTGAAGGCAAATCCACCTCCCAGATAACTTACCAAAGGTACCTGAAATGTTAGCATGAATGCATAAGGCATAAGGCAAAAGGAAATGAGATGCAAAGACCAAAGTCAGAAGTGAAAATTCAATGTAAAAGGCATATGAGATGATGCAAAGTCATACAAGATGCATATGAATGATCATAAAAAGATGAGATGCAATGAAAGCATGTTTAGAAGCATGGAAACACATGGATGTTCATGAAATGTAATGGATGCAAAGCATAGCAAATGAATGAAGAAATGATCAACCAATGTTCAAGAATGCCTTAAGATGTCTAAGATGTCATACAAATGCTTGAAATGTCATGGCAAGTTCACATGATGATGATATGCCAAGATGAATGCAAATGAACATGAGAAATTAGGGTTTTATGAATGTATGAGATGCAAATGACCAAAACAGAAGCATAAATCATGATAAAAATTTGAAATTAAACTCAAACAAACCCTAAACCTATACAAGATCAAACCCCAAAGGAGAAACTCAGAAGCTTAACCTAGTGGAAGTTATAAAATTTCTAAGTTTGCTAGGGTTTTTGGGTGCTTCTAAAGGGAAAATGCAAATCAAATTAAAAATGCAAGATAAAATCATGAGATAAAAGACCTAGAAACTACATGCAATATGTGAAACAATGCAAAAAGAATCAAGTTCAAACTCATCATGGTTAGGCAGAAATGAATTTTTCAAGTTAGGGTTAGAAAATATGATTTTTAAGAACCCTTATTCAAAGAAAATTATGAAATTATGATCAAACCTAAAAAGAAATTTGTATGATGAGTTTGAAAATGTTTCTAAATGTATTGTAATGGTTCATGAATTTTTTGGTGATTTTTAGAAACCTAAATGCATTTTTAATTAACTAAAATTCATTAATTAATTAAAAATAACATTTAAATATTTAAAAATACTTTTTAAATGCAAAAAATAAAATAAAAATTATTTTTGGGTTAAGAAAATTATTTGGATCAGAAATGCAAGAGATCATATTTTTTTGATGAGTTTTGATATTTTAAATAAAATGCATAAAAGAAATGAATAAAAATGAAATAAAAATTGATTTAATGGAAAGGTATGCTGATCCAAGGCTCCAGATTAAAAATTGGGTGGAGGGAATTGACTGCCCACGCTATTGGATGGATGAGATTCATTCTGGAATTTTTACTAATTAAACCTAATTAATTAATTTAATTAAAGGATTAAAGTTAAGTGGATGCATCCTGGCCCTCAAAACGCGCGCTAAGCTTAGATCCAAGGGCCACCATTCAAAATGATCCCTAAACCCTAATCAGAACCCTAATGACTTTTAGGTGACCGGAGCAAGCTACGGTCATCTGCTCCGGCCAGACAAAAACCTAACTCTCTCCCCAGGCCATGAAAACTCCCCAAACTTTCCAGAATCACTCCCCAAACATCAATAAGAAAGAATCAAGCAACACAAACAATTTATTTTTCACATACAAAGAGAATCGAATCAAACAAGTTTTACGGGCAAATTTTCAGAAGCTTCATACATTCTCAAATCTCAACCATTTTCAAAACAAATTACATCAGCATGCTCAGGGGAACACATAGAATCATTTAAGAACTTAAAATAAAGCTTCTGAAAAAAAATGTTCTTGAAGGTTACCTGAGTTGAAGCTTTGAGATTCTGAGCTTTCTGGACCTTTCCTTGATGCAAAATCACTCCAATGGATCCCGTTAGGCTTCTGGAATGCTTGAAACAAGTTTGTGATGAATGGTTTTGGAGATTCAACTCTGCTGAGGCAGAAATCATGTTTTGGTTATGGGGGTTTTCAGGTCATTGTGAGGGTTGTTTTGTGATCCTGATGGTGTGTATGATTGAATGATGCAAAGAGTTTTGAGGTTTGTGGCTTGTGTTGAGAGAATCAATGAGATGAAGATTTTTGAGGATTTTGGTGATTCTGAGTTGTGTTCTGTTTCAGGCTCCAAGATCATATGAAATGAGGTCCATGAGGCTTGTATGTGATGTGTTGATTGGTCAGAAAGTGGGTAGTGGCATAGTTTGATTGGTATGTGCAAAGTTGCAAAAAAGTCAATTTTGTGTACTTGGAGGTATGACACGAGTCAGAGCTGCTTCAAGGGGTGTCTTGGCCTCAGCTTGCATCAAGGATGGCCATAGGATCAGATTACATGAGCTGTAACAAGTGGATGAAGAGTTTTCAAGGTTTTTGCAACTTTCCCTCTTTGAGAATTTTGTGAAAATGTATTGATGAATCTTGCAATCCAAGGCACGCTTTTGGTTCAAATGCATTGCACTGTGTTTGTATGATGTTTAGAAATCAATTAGAGGTCATGAAATGGCTTGAAACTTGAATTTGCAAAAAATCCTCTTTGACATGAACTTGAAATTTACAAGAATTTTCCCAACTTTGAAAGGCCATATCTTGAGTTATAGGATGAATCAAGACATGTTCTTGTACTTTTTGAAAATGGGAAGACATAATCTACAACTTTCATGCCAAGAATTTTTCATTTGAAGCATTTTTGGTCATGAAAGAATAGGTTGAAAATCTTTCCCAAAATGGAAAGTTTCCATTACAAGTCCTTTCCAAAAATAGTAAGTTTGCATTTGGCTTGAAATTCTTCAACTTTGTGAACTTCCAAACACTTATAAGATCAAATAAAGATCATAGAACCTCAAAATGATGAATTTGACCCTTTGGTACCCTTGTTGGGGGCCTCAGATGCCCTGATTTTGACTTTACTTGCTCAAGAAGTTACCCAATGATCAGATGACTTCCACAGTGAATTTCTTCATCAAATTTGGTACACATGATCCTTATAACATATTAAGACCATTAGAAACAAGAATGACCAAAAAATTTGGGATTAAGGCCTCTGAAACCAAAACCCTAATTTTAAGTCATTTGTGTAGGAAATCTCCAGTCTGCCTCTATGCCTTTGCCATGCCTTGTGATCCCTTGACTTTTATGAACTTTGGGGAGCATATTATGATCATGAAACACGCATGGACCCTCTTGGTAAGCTTCAAGACCTTGGGATGGCTCAGATCACTTCTTGGATTGCTCAGATCACAAACCCTAGATGCAGATGAAATGAACTATGCAGATGAAACAAATATGCAATATGAGGTGGTATGCATATGCTTGTGCAAGAATGAAAGATCACAAGCCATGGTGTGAGAGAAAGTGAGGGCAAATTTGGGGTGTTTACAAATTGGATACTCAAAACTTTTGAGAAATTTGAAGAGGTATGTTATACATGCTTATTTCAAGGATATAAAATAATTCTGTCTTTTGTTGCAATTCAGTATTACTCACTCTCTTGATTTCCTTTAATGTGAAGAGGGTGGTTGAATGAACCATGCCACAGTATGCGATCTCGACGAAGATGCCAAGCGATTGGAACAATTTGGCGAGGAACTTGAAGGTGAATAAGTTAATGATTATAGTATTGCACTATATTCACAGTTCTTAATTAACATTGTTGAGTCTGAGCTTCAAAACAGTTTGAGACAGCAAGTGGAATGACATTGATGAGTCTGAGCTTCGAAAAAGTTTCAACCTTGAAATCACTGAATATGATGGAAAACAATATTCCATGACTTAGATGCAATAGGAGATCGATAACTATACTATGAAAGACGTGGAGATTACAGGAGATAACTTTCAAGATGCTAAAGTTTTCATTTAAATTAGTGTTTTTTTATAGTAATTTGTTAGTGGTTTTCCAAAATCATCATGATTGTTTTGTGATTATCAATGTGTTTTCTTCTGATAGCTATTTAAGAAAACTTTCCTTACATAACAACATAAAATTAAGGTTTATCTTATATGTTAAGCATTTCTTTTAACAACAAGTTTCCCTGGTTTTACTTGATATTCTTAACATGCTTCTCTGTGAGCTCATGGTGTTATTATTTATTTGAAATATGTTCAAATATAATTGGTATAAAGTTAAGCATGAACATTCACATGAAAATTCATAATGTTTGAACTTAAATGTGGATGAGTAAAATAATAGTCTCAATTATAAATATTATTCTAATTTTTTAATTTATGTCTCTGTATTTATTTTATTTAATTAATGATCTTTAAACTATATAAATGTTACATTAATTGTAACGTTGATATGTTGATAAAAATGAAATTAAGAAAGAGAGTTGAGCATTTGAGGTGTGGTACGAAGAAATTCATAAAACCAAAACCATTATTTTGATAAGTGTGAGGGTACAATATGAGTTTTGTTATGTGAAAAAAATTTTGAAAAAATTAAATGATTATGACTAAGCATGTGAATACTGAAGATTTGATATAAATTATGTGTCTACAAAAAAATTAGAAAACAATATTTGGAGTCTATCATTTTTCAAGACTAGGGACATAGGTTGATAGACATTATCCAAATTTATAATATTCAATAAGACTAGAGATGTGTGGTTTCATAAGTGTATTTTTGTAAATTATGATTAAAAAAATTTACTATCATATTAATTATAATTTATCAATAATCCTCTTAAGTAAATATATTATATTATCTAATTTATTTAAAAATAATTACAAAAAAAGAAATGGAATATATTATTTATAATTTTAGAAATTAATTATATTTTTCATTATACCTACATATAATCCATTTGAAAGCTTTTGAAAGCATTATATTAATTATAATCCATTTGAAAGCTTTTGAAAACATTATATTAAGTATAATTATATTAATTAGAAATGGAATATATGTTTTTGAAAGCATATAATTATAATTATGTTTTTGAAAGCATATAATTAATTATATATCCACCTTTTGAAAGCTTTTGAAAGCATTATATTAATTATAATGATGAGTTTTCATTATACCTACATATACTTCATTTATGATGATAAAATTACATTAATCATTAACATTTTTAATTTATTTTTTGAAATAGTTAAATGTTAAAAATATTGTAGGAGTGCTGGAGTATTTGATTTAAGGTTCATGTTTATTTTTTGGCAAACTTTTATCATTTAATCAACAAACTGTTGTTGGAATCATATACCTGCATCCTTAATAACAAGAATAATACAAATTGTCATTCTTACCGAAATAAAGATTCATATGATTATTATGTATATGATTGAATAATTAATTTATTCTCACTCTTAAGATAATTTACTATTATGTAATAGGTGTTAGGCAATCATTCATTTACATTTGTGTCTAATATTAAAATTATGATTTAAATTGACATGAGACTCAATCAATTAGATTCAGTCAATAAAACATTCATAAATATTATTTCCAATAAGCATTGAATACAATTGTGTCTTAAAAAATAATTTTTCATTAACTTTAATTCTATTTGAAATAGACAATTTAAAATATAGAAATTTTTACCTGTGCGGAAGCACGAGTTTTCTACTAATTACACTAAACACCCCATCTATGAGTCCGCACGAGTTTTCTACTAGTTACACTAAACACTCCATCTATGAGCTGCAAAGGATGGTAAATAGATCTACTAAGATGTAAAAAGATGTTAGGTTGGACTTTGAGGCACAATACCTTGATCTCTATGGAGCTCTCAAAGAGTGCAAAGACGATTTGTCATTCAAGCGTTTAAAAAAAAGAAGAAATGGAGTGAGCTATTGTACATTAGAGATTCCAAATGGAGACAGCCTTTGAGAAGATCAAAACTCTCAAAGCCCAAGATGAGAATCAAGGGGCAGCTTATCATGTTTTGGTGAATGAACGCATGTATTAGGAGAACCATTACAAAGGAATAGAGGTCACCATGATTGAGATCCAAGTCATAATCAATGATCTTTGTTGCCTCTACCTTGAGTGGAAGGGCATGCTTTTAAACTTGTGCAGATTTGAGAATGAGGTCATTTGGGACTTGCCATAGAAGTTACAAGAGGCTGATGAGTGCAATCGTCAAATAAAAACTCATCTTGTCTTTCTTCCATTAGTTTCACACTGACCCCTCAACATTGGTACTTCAACGGAGCCAACACTCACTGAAAGATAGAGAGTTTGGAGCAAGAACGCAAAGATGAGATCAAAGATTGATGATCTAAGGGGGGATGTGGGCAAGATCATGGAGATGCTTTAGGCTTTAACAAACAGGATAAAACCTAAAAAACTATTAGTTATCTATGAGAATTCTGGTGCTATAGTTGATCCCCAACCTTGTAGAAGTGTACAGTCCACATGGTCAAAGTTTGGTTTGCCTCCAAATTATTCACCACCTTTTGAGAATATTCTAGGGGTCAATCACTCCACCCAGTATGTTGTGCCCTTGCAACTTGTCGCTAAAGCGCGATCAATTATACATACAATTGAACAACCTCAATTTGATAATCCTCACCTAATTTATCATGTTGTTGAATCGCTAAATGAAGATGTTGAAAGACTGGGATAGTTAAGAGTGGTGAAAGAGCATTGTCAAACGTTTGAAAAGAAACTAAGGGAAATCGAAGGTGATGACGTCTTTGGTGTTTCTTCTAGGGAGATGTGTCCAATCTCCATCTTAGTAATTCCTTCCAAATTTAAAACTCTAGAATTTGACAAGTACAAGGAACATTTATGCCCTAAAATCCATCTGATCATGTATTTCAAGACATCTTGAGTGGTGCCTCCTTGAAATGGTATATGAGCCTTGAAAAACATTGTGCCTAATGCTTCCAAGACATGTATGATAGTTTTATGAAGCATTACAAATACAACATAGACATGACGCCAGACAGACAACAGTTGTAGAATATGTCTCAAAGAGAGAGAAAATCTTTCAAAGATTATGTGCAATATTGGGGGATTTATTCTCTCAACTCGAACTGCCTCTTGCTGAAAAAAGAACTAGTTGGTTTGTTCATGGGCACAGTGCAACCTGCTTTCTAAAAAAAGAAGGAGGGGATTGTATCTTCAGGTTTAGCTAACTTTGTCGTTGTTTTTGTGAGAACTGAACAAGGGATGAAAAATCCTAAAATTATAACTGTTGCGGGTCTTCCAACAACATGAGAAATTTTCTAGGGGTTTCTAGAAAAAGAAGGAAAGTGAAGCGAATGTTGTGTCTGCTAAGAGAAGAAGAAACCATTCAGGGAGGAAGCAACATCAGTTTGTTTATAACAACCAGTATATCCAGCATTGTATGTTGACCAACCATACATGGCAGCTATGACACCGACTTTTAATCAGCAATAAATACTCATCTATTAGCATGCCCAGACTTTGCCTGCCTATTGGCTAGTGCCTGTAGCACCGACTTATCAACATCCAAGGGTACAAGCTCCTTGATAGCAAAACACTCTTAACCAAAATAGGAACCAGAGGAATATGGTTACTTTTGGTCTAATTCTCATGACGTATAGCGAGATATATCCATCATTATTGCAAAAATGTTTGGAGGTCCTGAGGCCTTTAGCTCATCTGCCTAAGCCTTGTCTTATGTGGTATAACCTTAATGCCCATTGAATTTTTCACGAGGGAGATCTAGGGCATGGCCTCGAAAGTTGTTATTCGTTGAAGACGAAAATGCAAGAGTTGATTAACAACAAGGTTCTGACCTCCAGGGACATATGGCCCAATGTGAAAACATATATCTTCCTATGCATGGTGTTCCCGCTATTAATGGACTAAAGTAAGTTGCCAAGGATCATTTGATTCGTGAAGTCAAGGATGTTAATACTCTACCATGTCGGATTGGTGGAAGTTATCTTAATCAATGACCAACATTACTATTGTGAAGAGTGTGTTGTTCATCCAAGAGGATGTCAAGTTGTGCATAAATATATTCAAATCATGATTGATCAAAGGTTGGTGCAAATCTTTAAGGTGGAGAAGAACAAGAGTGTGGAGGTGATTGAATCACATTTCAATCTACCAGTGTCTGCGGAGATAACTTACCAGAGAGTAAGTAACGATCAACCCACCAAACACATCTCCCTTGTTGTCATTTACTTTCCAACACCTTTTCCCTTTGAAATTGTCAAGGTTGTGCCTTGGAAATATGCATAAATGTTGTGGAAAAGGAACCAGAAGATGAATGTGATTGGATAGGTAGAGATACCTATTCAAATTGTTCCACATGTGTTTCATATAGTCTTACAAGTCATGGACATCAATCTGGCCTATAGTTGTTTGGTAGGAAGACCTTGAATACATGTCGTTAGAGCATTGACTTCCATTTTACATCAGAAAATGAAATTTTTTGTCAACAACAAACTAATAATTATTTTTGGTAAAGAAGATCTTTTGATCAATTAGTTATCTTTCTCTCGGTTTATAGAAGCTGATGAGGATGGTTTGGAAACTTCTTTCCAAGCCCTCAAGATAGTCATCACCACTTTTGTGGAAGATAAAGACCAAAAAGAGAAGGTTAATTCATCTTTTGGCTCGTTAAAGAGTGCAAAGTCAACATTAGAGAGTGGATTCCCAGAAAGTTATTGAAAAATAATCAAAATCTATAAGAAGAATGATAGATTCGTTTTAGGCTATATGCCTACTACAAAGAGAGAAGCCCGAGTCCCTACAAAAGTCCATGTACGAAGCTTCCTAGAGATATTTCTTAGTGTTGGCTATATCCACGAAAATTAAGTCGTGGCTATCGAAGACAACACGATGAAGGAAGACACGCCAAATTTGGTGTACAATTGTGAAGTTACTTTGAACAACTACGAGGAAATTAAAATACCTGAAATTTTACTCATATCAAAGTAACTTGTTTTCTTTTTTCAAATCCTTTAGCTCTTCCCAAGGCTTAAGGATCATGTGTAGGGGCCCTATTTTATTTCAAAAGATCATCTTTATGAATAAAGACATTTTGTTTGATTCTCATTGTTCAATTATTTGTTTGCTTTTTCTTTTAAGAAAATAACAATCTTTTCAAAACCACAAAAATGTTTTTCTTTTTTGCATTTTAATTTTTCACTTTTCTAAAAAGTCATCATTTTAAAACATGTAGAATATTAAATAAACCCGTTGAATCCAATGACCATAGGACCTCTTATAAATTTGAGCTCCCTATCTCCTAAGTGGAAGAATAGGGTGAGAAAGATTGTGATCTCGTCGATGAGTTGGAAAGGCTACTCGAGCACAAGTCCAACACCATTTAGCCGCATCAAGAGCTAGTAAGGACAATCAACCTTGGTAGAAAGGAAGATAATAAAGAGATCAAGGTCGGGATCACACTTGTGGCAAGCATCAAAGACAGATTGGTAAAGATCCTACAAGAATATGTGGATATGTTAGCATGGTCATATAAAAATATACCCGATTTAGATACATACATCGTTTAGAATAAGCTACCTCTTCGACCAGATTTCCCTCCCTTGAAACAAAGAATGATACCAGTGATGGCACTTAATATTCGTGAGGAAGTCAAACGACAACTTGATGTTGGATTCCTAGTAGTGGAAAAGTGCCCTTAATGGGTCTCCAGTATAGTGTTTGTACCCAAAAAGGGTGGCAAAGTCAGAATGTGTGTTGACTATAGGGATTTAAACAAGGCTAGTCCAAAGGACGAATTCCATCTACTACCTATTGATACATTTGTAGACAACACAACTAAATTTTTTGTTTTCTCCTTATTGGATGGCTTCTCTAGCTACAATCAGATCAAGATGGCTCTAGATAATATGGAAAAGATGTAACATCCTTCTACCCCACATAATATATATGATAATATCTATAATTATATCATATTCAAGTCATCAAAAGGTGTCACATTTCTTCATAAAATAACATAGCAAAGTCCTGCTCCATAACACAGGTTCTTTCATCAACGTTTTATTCAATTATCACGCAGCAGAAATCATAGTTTCATTAAATAAAATCCAAAATATCTTAAACAAGAAACTCATAATAACATCTTATTAAAAGAAAACATAACATAAAGGTTCAACTCAAGGGTTCCCGACCTAATGTTACATATTGTTGATGTTGTTTATGTTGATAATGTTTTTCATGTTGTTAATATTGTTGATAATGTTGTTTATGTTGTTAATATTGTTGATAATGTTGTTGTTAATATTATTGATAATGTTGATACTATGTCAATATTCCTTCGTTCGGTTGATGATGTTTATGTTAATATTGTTGATAATGTTGTTGTTGATAAAGTTGATACTATGTCAAGATTATTCATTTTGTTGATAATGTTGTTTATGTTGTTAATATTATTTATTTTTATGGCTCTCAAAATTATTGTTGTTTTGTGATTCTTAAGCAGAACTTGCTTTATAATATTTGGATGAAATAAATTTGGCATACGAGAGTATATATGTATTACTCTATAACAACTATTATTTTATCTTTGCCTTCGAAATAAATAGTTATACAATGATATCATTTTATTAAATATAAGTCAACCTGATATGATTTGTAATGTTTATGTTGTTTATTGTAACCATCAATTATACATTGGGCCTCTTGGTTGTATCACTCAAGTTAAGAAGTATAATATTTCTTTATCTTCATTTTTTAATAACAACTTTTGTATGGGAATAACATCATGGTCATAATGTCCATTAGACCAAGCTTAACATAGTATTATAGGAAAATTTCTTTATCATTGATTTTTTTAAAACTATGATTGTATATTAATGGAAATCTTGTTGTTTTTGTTCTTCTTAATCAACATTTATTTATATTTGATTATTGTGACTTTGACATGTTTCTCTGATGTATCATGTTTTTCCTACCAGTTACTGACTTAGCGAATTTTCTATATACAAGGGTTACTTGTGAAGTGTGAAAGAATTTATGTGTGAGATTGCTATGATGGTGATGTAGATAAATACCAATATATGAAGATGACGGTTGATACGTAAGTGAGATTGTTCTAAATATTTTTGTGTATTTGTTCATAAGTTTTCTTTAAGTGAGATTGTTCTAAATATTCGTTTATATTATGTTAGAGTTCTACAAATATTTCGATCACAAAGAGAAGCCCGAGTATCAAAGAGTAAGTCAATCAACATTACATGGATCATAGTGGAGGTATATTTTCAAAATTTTGCTTATAATAGTGATGCTACTTAATAAAATAAGTTAGCCTATACATCCTGATATATATTCTTGTTTTTTTTCTCTGTGTAGTTTCCTCGTCAAAAAAATGGTACAGATTGAGGTTATTTTGTTTTGGGGTTTACGAAAGAAATCTTTCATTTGGATCAAATAGAGATTCCAATCATGGTATGGATTTATAACTTAGGAGTTATTTTAATATTTATCGGACATTTGATATAATTAATCACTTTTAACTAAATCATGCATATTATGTTATGTTATGTAGTATTTTGATGAATTCAAGTGTGTTACTTACTCCAAAGTACAATTGAAAGAAATTAAGGAGGATTGGTGTCAATAACTTATTGAGCTGAGAATCATATAAGGTATGGAAGTTGAAAGTTGTTGTATATATTTTGTATAGTTTTGGAAGTTGTTGTATAGAATAGTTATTTTATTTTGGAAGTGGAATGGCTATTAGAATGGTTATTTGGTGTATGAAAATTTGTTATTAGAATGGTTTTATATTTTGGAAGTGGCCATAAGTTGAATATTATACATATAATGGTTATTTTGTTTTTTTATGTATTATTTTGGTGTGTATGAGGATTTATGTTGATAATAAGTTTTGATAAAATCTTGTGTATAATTATGAAATATAAGTTTAACTTTGTTTGGTACATTTAGAGATTTTTTCTCTGTCTATCTTGATGTTTCATAGAAATTCGTTTGTGCGACTTTTCGTTATGAATTCCTAGAAATTAGATGATTTTCTTGTTAGAAAACTCCAATATTTTTGCGTGGATGTTTTTCTTGTTAGAAAACTCCCGCGTTTTGTCTTGGATGAATTATTGGTTAAGAATATCCAAAGTTTTTGTGTGGATAATTTTCTTATTAGAAAACTCCAGAGTTTTGTCTTGGATGAATTCTTTGATAAGAATCTCCAAAGTTTGTGCTTAGATGCTTTTCTTGTTAGAAAACTCTCGATTTTCTCTCTTTGATTAATTCCTTGTTAGGAATCTTCAAAATGTTTAACTGGATGAATTTCTTGTTAGAAATCTCTAGAATCTCAGATATATTCTAAAAGTGTCTGCTTGTCATCTCTAACTAGTTGATAAAACCCATTTTTGAGTAATCCCTAGTGAATTTCTCCAGTAGGGTTATTATTCCCAATGAGTCTTTCACCTTCTTTATCCTTTTCATTCCCTATGGACCATCATCACCACATATCTTTATCATTCCCCACAGGTCCACCTTTCATTCTTCATCCATCATAAAACATCTTGTTATGGTTCATCTCATGTCACATTATATCCCCAGCAAACCAAAACAAAAAAATCCCCTTAATTCATAACATAGCATATCCATTTCATTGCATCTAGGGGGAAAATTTGGGTATTTTGTATTTAAATATATTTTACCTGGAATCTATGAGGATTACTATCACTCATACCATCTAGAAAATCTATTTAAATAGGGGCATTTGTCAAACCCTAAATTTTCCCCCTAAAGTTTTTATATGCATTGATTCATCTATATATTATTCATCTCATTTACATCATTACATAATGACCATTTCATATATTCACTGTGTATCATTAGCATGCATAAAGATCCACAGTTGATTCATTGCATGTATACGTTAGGTTATAAGTACATTTACAAGTGTGTGCATTAACAGTTCATGAAAGACTTATGGTTTTCTTGGAGTTAGAAGCAATTTTTAATAACTAGGTCATTAGATTTTCATTCATACACACTTATTTATATTAAGTTAGCGGTGGTCATTTATTTTTCATGCATACATTCATTATGGGGTTATTGATAAAACAAGTTCCATTTCTTTAATTCATGCATACATTCATCTTTGGTTTTCAAACCAATGTTATTCACATTTAAATAAATTGCAAGATTGAAGTATGAGCTCAAAAGTTGTGTTCTTTCATTTCTTTAAATGGTCTTCAAAATACATATTGTATAATAAAAAAATTAGACAATTACATTTTCAAATGTGTTTCCATTCTATTTACCATATTACATAAACCTAAAGCTAAATATGAATCTTCTTCAAGCCTCTATTTGGTTCCAATTGCTCTTTTTTTCTTCATCATCAAGCAATTCATATCTTTTAAACCACACTGTGAGGGAAATGCCTTCACTTGTGAAGAATTAATTACAATATTTTATGAAACATTAATAATTGAATTTATGAAACAAACAAAATAATAGTCCTAGAGTTTTACACTAATTCTACTTTTTGCACAGTAGGCACCTACACCTCCTATATGGGAGGCAAGTACATAAATTATTCTCCTTTTTAAATAAATTATCTTTTTAATTTGCAACCCCCATGCATGTGCCCTTAGGAATTATAGACTTGAGCATAAGGTTATAAATGAGGCATTAGGCCAAGAAATTGTAGAAACTTTTTGTATGTCTGGAACAGAGTGGGTGGTGGAGCGTGGCTTAATGTTGCAACTCAAAATTGATGAATTTCGACAAATTCCTAGGTCATGGGCATCTTATTTTGAGCAAACTTCAAAAGCCGTATCTAATCAATCACAATTCATTGTGAAGCGATGTTTAGGTTTTTTAGCTCTTTTGAGGGGGGCGATTGACTTGGGGCACTTAATTACTGAAAATATAAAATATACGGCTAACGTTACACAACGAGTTTGTGGGTATTTTGTGTTATAAATGAATCGTGCAGGAGAGTAGGTGTATCTGAGTTCCCCGAAGATGAGACTATCAGTCTAAAGGCACCTCTCAATATGTTGGCTATAAGGAGGATGGAACATATGCATCAAGGAGAAGCTGCTGATAAGTGCCAATTTGTGTTAATATGTAGTATAGTTTTTGGCACTTTTCAAGAGCTTATTTGGATTTCTAATGCTCTTTCACATTGTTTCCAGTTAATTTTCGTAGTTTAGTTTATTTTCTTCAATAATATAGTTTATTTAACTGTTGTTTTTATATTTTTAGGTTTCACCATTAGAATGAAGAAAGCAAATCATGGCGACTCTCTTTTTGAATATTTTGAAGAAAATGAAACTTTGGAGCTCGCTACAGGCTCGCTAAGCGAACTCCTAGCGAAAGAGTCAGAGAGTTTCTCTCTAAGCGAGGGCCTAAGCTCGCTTAGCAAGCATAAGCGGTTTAGTAATTAATGAATGCTTGCTTAGCGAGCCCTGTGTTTTTCAGCTTCTATAAAAGGGTTTCATCATTCATTTTTTGTGGATCCTAACATATTTCTTAGAGAAAAAGCCCTAGAACTCATATTTTCACTTGTTTTCGAAGAATCGGCGCATCAATAGTCGGGAGATCGTCATTGATGCTTTGTCTTCTTCATCTTTTTCTTGTAATGGAAGTTTCCATGGTTATGGATAGCTAAACTCTTAATATGTCAAGGTTAGAAGGTAGATAAGACTTTTATTTGTATGAATAATCTTTGATCATTGTGTATGAAATCTTGATGATAAATGTATGGTGGAAAACTTTTTGTTTATTAAATATAATTTGTGTTGCTTCATGATTGAGAAATGTGTTCAACACTTGACCTATGTTTTTCATCCATCAAAGAACATAAGTTAGAGATAGTTATGAGAATTGGTGTTCACCTTGTATTGATCTTTAATGTTCCCATTTTGATAGATTGAGTGAGAGATCATCAATGGATCAAAATGGTAAAAATCACAATTTGTGTTAGAAATAAACATCTTGAGAGGATATTGTGATTGTATTTATCGTTTTAACGAGTTCATCCGCTTGATTGAAACTATCCGTGCAAATGGGCTTATCGAACCTTAATCTTGGCATGTGCTTTTTATAAACTCTTACCAACCGATATTTTTAGCTTGTAGTTTTTCATTTGAATGCAAAGTAAACGTTCCGTAGACAAAACCAAAACCTCCCTGTTAAAATTAAGTCTTAAACTAGCACAACTTTATAAAGGCGGTGATATCACAAAACAATCTCTATGGATCGATAACAAAAACTCAACTCTATTTGTACTTTAACTAATTGGCTCCGTTGTCGGGGATTGTTATTTGGTATTACAAGCATTGCAATAGTTGCTAAGTTTTAGACTTGTTTATTATTTTTCTTGAACTTGTTAATTTGTTTGGTTAGTGTTTGCAACTTCTTTTTATGCGAGGAAAGCTTCTTGCGGACCAAATTATTTTTGATCCTAAGATTGAGAGGATCGCAAGGAAGTTGAATAGAAAGACAAGACGAAGGAGGCAACTAGATAAAGAAAGACGAGAACAAGGACAAGGATCAACTTCTACTTTAACACCACTCACTCCACACTTAACACCAACCATGGAGGATCCACCTCCATCTCCACCTTCGACACCATGTCTAAATAGCCCTTGTAACACGACTCAGTTTGCCAACAATGCCCACAATGGCCAGCAAGTTGAGATAAAGATAGGCACTCTCAATTTATTGTACGGGAGTCCATTCACGGGAATGGACCATGAAGATCCCTTCGCTTTTCTCACAAAATTCTATGAAATATCGTTGGCGGCCGGAGTTGATCAAAATCAAGAGTTAGCATTGTTCCGAATACTTTTTCCTCATGCTTTTCTTAGTAAAGCATAAGATTGGTACCTCGATCAAAGTCCCGCGGTGATGACCGATTGGAATGTTCTAGAAGAGAAGTTCATTGAGAGATTCTTCTCGCACAACCGTTTTATGGAATCAAAACCTCAATTTCTGTGTTTTCTCAAGGTGCAAATGAGTCCTTAAATGAAGCATGAGAGAGATTCAAATCCATGATACGGAAGTGCAAAGGCCACGGTTTCGATGAATTGACGCAAATACATATTTTTTGAAATGGTCTCCAACCAAATTGTAAAACCTTGTTGGATGCTACTTCGGGTGGAACTTTGTTGTCAAAAATTGCGGAAGAAGCGACAAATATTATCAATCGTATGGCTCTCAATAATTTGCAAAGTCAAAATCGTGGAAATTCTTTGAAGAAACTCGGAGTTCTTGAGCTAGGAACTAATGATGCAATACTTGCACAAAACAAACTTTTATCGCACCAAGTGAAACTCTTGACACAACAAATGTCAAAGCTTCCCCAACAATTGAAGGAGATGCATGAGCATCCGGGCAAGAACAAGCAAGTCGCAAGTTATGAGTTATGCAAAGGTGATCATGATATCGGATATTGTCCACCACCGGGAACCGAAGAAGTTAATTGCATGCACAACAATCAAGGGTACCAAAGATAACAACAACCTTATCAACAATAATATCCTTACCAACAACAACCTTATCAACAACACCATTACGAAAATCAACAGCATCAAGGATATCAACCAAGGAGTAATTACCAAAATAACCAAGGTTATGGCGGTAGTTCATCTAATCGGCAAAATCCTTATGTTGTCCCACCACCTCCGGTTGCACCTTCTAAATTGGAGGACACTTTGAATAAATTCATTCAAATGTCTATGGCCAATCAAAAGTATAATGATGTGGCAATAAAAAATCTTGAAAATCAAGTTGGGCAACATGCGAAACAAATTTCCGAGAACCAATCGGGGCCTTCTTTTTCTGCTAATACTCAAGCTAATCCTAAGGAGCATTGTAAAGCTATTGTTACTAGGAGTGGGAAGAAGATGGCTCAACCTAAATAGAATAAAGTGGTGGAATAAAATATTGATGGTGTAGTCAAAGTAGTTAGTGATGAGGAGGAAGTTGAAAAGGAGAAATTTTTTTGACGAAGTAGTTGAAAAGAACCTTGATGATTTGGTTGTAGTTGAAAATACAAAAGTAGAGGATGAAAAGAAAAAAGAAAAAAAATATAAAAGTAAGGAAGGGAAAATAAGTTTTGAACCAAATTCCAACAAATATGCCATATCCTCATGTGCCATAAAAAAAGAAAATGAAAGACAATACACTCGGTTTATGGATATTTTCAAACAACTTCAAATCAACTTACCATTTTCCGAGGCTCTTGAACAAATGCCTAAATAGGCTAGATTCTTGAAGGACATTCTCTCAAAAAGACGGAAGTATACGGAACCGGAGACGCACTCTTCCAAAGAAGGAAGTCGATCCGAGACGTGTTACTTTACCAGACACCATTGGAAACATGTTTGTAGGAAACAGTCTTATTAATTTGGGTTCAAGCATAAACCTTATCCCTATCTCTATTGTAAAAAGGCTTGATAACATTGATATCAAAGGTATAAGAATGACTTTTCAACTCGCCAACAAATCTACCACTCACCCAATTGGAGTGACAGGAGATGTTTTTGTAAAAGTTGACAAGTTCTTCTTTCCGGTGGATTTCATTGTTATTGGGAAATTGCCCACAACTAGTAATGATGTCCCTGCCCTTAGTGCTCTGAGTGCACCACCTGATGTCTTCTGAGGTCAGAGCAACAAGCCTCCTAGCCCAGTTCTTCTGCTGGTGAGGGTTCAAGAATGCATCAGTCTTTGGCAAATGTTTGAGTAACCAGGTATGGAACAAAGGAGCACAGCACCTCACCAATCTTCCCCTTTGCTTTTCATTCCTTTGGTGAACAGAGTAGTAGAGATCTCCCAGTAAGGTGGGCACTGGGTTCCTCAGGATGAAAAGATGGATTGCATTCTTGCTAATAACTTAGGCTCATCTGCAAATAATATAACCCCATATATGCTAAGGGCTAATAATGCACAGACTGCCTTCCATTCCCCCAAGGAGGCCTTCAGAGTAGCCTGAGAGGTCAAGAAATCCAAATGCAGGCCAGAGATCCCAGCCTTTGCTGTCATGTTCTGCCCAATCAGAACTGGTTCCAGATACAATGCCTTTGCCACCTCCTCATTACTAGGGAATGCCATCTCAGGGTTGAAGGGGACTCCACCCCTGATAGGTACACCAATCAGTGATGAATACTCTAACAAGGGTCCCAACTGAAAATTCTGGAAGGTGAAGCACCTCAGAGGGGGATCATAGAACTGCAGGCAAGTATGAATCAAGCTCCTCTGGGAAGGGTCCAAATCCATAACCACATCAAGTATGCCTCCCTAATGTTCTCTGAAAAGTGGTATATGGTCTGGAGTAATCAGGGCCTGGACCTTCCTGATGCCAGCTAGCTCAGGCTCAAAGAAATGATAGGAGATGTTGCTCTTTTTGGGTGCCATGTTGCTGAAGAAGAGCTGAAACAGAGGCTGAGAGTAATACTGAAGATGGGCCACTGACAGGCTGAGACTGGTGGTGCAGGTGACTGAAGCAGGTAGCTAATAGCTGAAGTAGATACTGATGAAGGTAGGTCTATGCAGATGAAGGGGTCAAAACCAAGCCAAAATACAGTATGGATACCCTGAAAAACAAATAAGCAAATGTCAAATGATGCAATGATGATGTATGCAAATGATATGCAAGGGTTTGTGATCAAGCTGGATCTGATTACTGCCTTGATATAGGTCCATGTATGTTCAAGAAATCCAGATGGAGGTTCATAAGTCCAGTAACCAAGGTGGGGGACTCAAATAAAGAGTCACATGTCCTGGGTTAAAAATCACAAGAACTGTTCCAAAATGGAGTACTCTTAGTCAAAACAAAGTAACAGGGTATGCTGAGGTCAAGGGTACCTGCAAACCTGTAAACAGCCCAATCCCCCTCACAGGTGGTGTTCTAAAACAAAGATCCTCAGACTTGGATCAGTTATGAGAAGTATAAACACTTCCAACCCGGAGGTACAGTGTTTACAATAACCATAAAAGATCCTCCTCTAATTCTCCTCAATTTCTGAAGGTCAATACTAAAGGTCATCCAGACTTAGCAGGCTTCCCAGATAGCCCTAACACTACAGGAAATCTGTAGCACAGAGTTCTCAAGAAGAAACCCATATCTGAACCGTGTTTCATATTCCCGCACCAGACCGAAATGGAATGGGAAAGAACATGAACCACTCTAGCCTAGGTGTCACTCAGGTCCCAGGTATAGGACCTCAACTCTCAATAGAACACCCACCCACCAAAGCAAAACCAGATCCAGCCAGAACAGTATGACAGTATGATATATGTAAAGCTGTAAAGAAAGCAAAAAACAAAACTGTACATAAAGCAATAAAATACATATACAAACACAAATAGCACATAACACCCCAGTAAACACAAATCAATCAAGCGCTAGGAGGAACCCACAAAAAGAACCAGAAGCCCTGGTTACAGTATAAGGGTCCCCAGCAGAGTCGCCAAGCTGTCGCTCCCACTAAATGAAGCCGGGTCAAATAGGGTGTAGACGCGAACGGTCGGCGAAAGGAGGATTGTGAGAACACACAGGAGTGAACTCACGGGAATGAATAGAGTCGCCAGCTAGGCATTTTTATCCCGGAGGAAAGGTAATGCTGCATAGACCTAGAAAGATACGGATAAGACGGTTGCGAACCAGAGAGACTGAGAAAGGGGGTTGGTTACAACCTGGGAAGGTATTAGCACCCAGATTGTCCGTCGTACTCGACGGGATCCACGCTTAAAAGATTTGTGTTTTAAAGGGGTAGTGTCAGTGCAATTTGTGTATAAAAGAGCTGGAAAAGGATGTACAGGTGTCAGTGTAAGAGAAGTGAAGTGTATAAGTGAAGTGTCAGTGTAAGAACAAAGATGAAATGCTCATGACCATGAGGCTTAAAGAACAAGGCTGGGAAGAGGGGGAGTATGCAGAGACTTTTGTTCGATAACTGTTAAGTTATGCCTACGTATCCTCTCGTGCAATGAGGAAGTCAGAACACCGTAGTTCGACCCAAAGAGACTGAAAGATGAATTGACTTGTGAACTGCTTGCTTGTCTATGCTCAAGTGTGAGACTTGTCTGGCTCAGGTTCAAACTGTCTTGCATTAGACGGAAGAAGCAAGTTCTCGCTTATGAGTGAATGAGGTGAGAAGAGAATCCCGGAGGAGACGATTATTGTTTGTTTTTGTGGTTTCAGTCTTTTATTGCTTTTGAGGGTTTGTCATAAGTTAATGAGCTTAAGCCTAAACCAATGGATTTAGTAGACTCATCACATCTTCCCTCTGATTAGGGGTAATGAGAGTACCTTAAGTGTGAAGTCAGCTTCTCACACTTAATCACCATGGTGTAGGATTAAGATCATTAACCTACTTGTGATTATTTAGATGTTTTTGTTGTTTTTGTTTAGTGTTAAGTAATGGGATTAAGCCATAATCAAGGATTAAACAGACTCATTACACCATCCTAATAGAAGGATAATAGATGAGAATGTTTAAGCTGAGGAAGACCCCTCAACTTAATCCATGATTAGGGATTAAACCCATGACAAAACAAACCTTTGGTTAAGTGGATTTTAGTTAATGATAAGATGATGAAATGATTTTTAGGGTTTGTAAGACAACTTGAGGGGGACTTGTCCATTAACACTAGGGTTAGTCCTTCTTAACCAGTTAAGGAAGAATTAGAACCCTAATGCAAGGCCCAAGTTACAAGCCTGATGTCTTAGTGATTATTAGATGGATTGATTAAAGGATTTAAACACATTAAGGGTTTAACACTTAGGATTAAAGTTATACACTCCATCCTAATAGAAGGATGCAGGCATAAGCTTAATCACAAAGCCTTAAAGCCTTTAGGGTTTAGTCCCTGATTATGAGATGAGAAGAGAGACACAAAAGATGACACAAAGGTAAAATCTAAATGGGGGACTAATCAAAACCCTAATAATTGTCATGCTTTGGTTGTTCCTAAGGTTTGTGAGGTTTATGAAAGAAAACTCCAAAGGAACCACCAGGGAGCAGATGAAAGGAGCAAAGAGAATCAAAGCAACTTGCTTCATTTAAGAAGACAAGTCACTTGAGGCAAGAAAGTAAGAAGAAAAAGAAAGAGCAAGCTCAATCTCAAACACAAAGCAAAATGCAGCAAGGATGCATAAGAGAGATGAAAAGAAATTGTGAGAAGTGAAGGCAAATCCACTTCTCAAAGTTGCTTACCACCTGAAAAGTTAGTGAAAGAAATGCAATGTAATGCAAAATGAGATGAAATGGCATGATGCAAATCAAAACCAGAAGCATGAGCATGATGATAATGATGCTATGAGATGATGCAAACATGAAACAAGGCATGAGGATGATCATATGAACATATGGATGCAAATGAAGCAAGTTTAGAACCATGAACATACATGGAAAGTTATGAAATGCAAATGGCATACAACATGGCAAATGCAAGATGCAATGATCAAACATGATTCTAGTATGTCTTAAGATGTCTAATGAATCAAATGGATGCATAAAATGTCATGGCAAGTCATGGTATGCAAGCAAATGCAAGATGAGTGCAAAAGGAAGCCCAAATTAAGGTTTATGATCAATGTACCAAACAAAAACCAAAATCAGAAGCAAACATCAAGATAAAAAATTGAAAATGCATCAAGGGGAACCCTAAACCTACACAAACTCACTGCCCAAAGGAGAGGATCCAATTCTTAACCTAATAAAAGTTATGAATTTCCTAAGATTTCTAGGTTTTTAGGGTACCTTAACAAGAAAAATGTCAAACAAATTGAAAATGAAAGATCAAATCATGCCAATTTAATCCTACAAACTACATGAGATGCAAAACATAATGCAAAAAGAATCAAAGTCCAACACTCAAAGACTAGGCAGAAATGAATTTTTGAACATTGGATCAAAATAATGCTTTGAAATTGAATTAATTCCATGGAAAATTGTCAAAATGCATTAAGATCAAAAAATAAATTTGGTTTGAGGGTTGGACAATGTTTCTAAATGATTTTAAAGGTTTCATGAATTTTTTGGTGATTTTTAAATACCTAAAAGTATTTTTAATTAATTAATTCTCATTAATTAATTAAAAATAAACTTTTAAATGATTTAAAAATATTTTTTAATGCAAAAAATAAAAATAAAAATGTTTTTGGTTTCTGAAAATTAATAAAAGTTTGTATAAAAATTTTCAGAATTTTTGAAAATGTTTTACTATTTTTAATAAATTGAACAAAACAAATGCAATTAAATGAAATAAAAACTGGATTAAATGAAAAGTATGCTGATCCAATGGCCAGGATTTAAATTTGGCACGCGGGAATTGACTGGCGCGCGTTTGAATGGCTGGGATTCACTCTAAAATTTGAATTTAATTAATCCTGATTAATTACACAAATGACTGGATTAGGGTTTAATGGAAGATCTGGTGCGTTCATTCGCGCGGGAGTCAACCCCAGTCAACCTATCCTACGCTCCTTATTCAAACTGAGCCCTAATCCTCATTAATGCACTAATCACTTTCAGGTGGCCGGAGAAGACTTCCGGTCGTCTTCTCCGGCAGGACCCTTACCTGAAAGTTGCTAAAATCTTCAAAACTTCATGAAAATGAAAACTAACTACCCAGAAATCATCCCCATACAACACTGAATCAAAACCCCTAAACAAAACTCATTTCTCATTCACTAATCATGCGAATTGAAGCCAAACATTTTTAGGTCAGAAAAGTTTCAGAGCAAGATTAAATGCTTATTTCTCAACCATTTCAAAAAGTAAAAGCATCAGAGTGATCAGCAAAGCATGGGGAACAACTTAGAAACTTAAAAATTCATTTCTGGAAAAAAAGTTCTTGATATACCTGAGCTTTGAGCTTTCTCAATTTGCAACTTTCTGACCCTCTCTCCTCGTGCAAACCACTCCTTTTAGGCCCCTGATGAAGTCCTGATGCTTGGAGAAAGTTTATGATGGCTGGTTTTTGAGATGGCAGAAGTTCTGTTCAATGGCAGGTGGTGATCGTGTTTTTGATTCTTTGAGTTTCAGGCAATGGTGATGGGTGCTTTGTGATCAGGTAAGTGTGTTGAGTTGATTTGTGAAGTTAGTTTGTATGTTTGTGTTTGTGGCTTGTGCAATCAGTTTCGAATGCTTTTGCAAGATGGTGTGAAAATGAGAATGCTGAGTTAGAGAGGGCTTCAGGCTTGTGTTGTGTATGCTTTGGCTTGCTTTTTGTTTGTATAAACAATTGGGATTGGTCAGAAGAAGTGATGTGTGCTTTTGTGATAGGTATGGCTCAAGTTGCCAAAATGTCAAAGTTGTGTAAGAGGAGCATGGGCTACTTTCTAGCCAAGGACAAAAGGTGTGTCCTGCGCAGCATGATGTGGGGAGAACCCTAGGATTGATCAGCAAGTCAGCAAGCAAGTGGGTTGTGTCTTATGATGAGTTTTGCAACTTGCCTTGCTTTTGATTCTTATGAGATATCTTGCTCCATAAGCCACAAAAATGAGAAATTTCTTGGCCCATTCTGAATTTTAGGTCTTGTATGATCATGTTGTGAAGTTTAGAAGTCCATTTGATAACTTAATTTGCCTTGAGAAGTGAATTTGCAACTTTGCCTCTTTGGTGGAAAACTTCAAATTTTGTGATTTTTGCCAACTTTGACAAGCCATAACTTTTGATCCAAAATGAATTAGGTCATGTTCTTGTACTTTTTGAAAAGGGAATGATCCATTCTACAACTTTCATGACCAAAGTTTTTCCATTTGAAGCATTTTTGAATCAAAAAGTAAAGGTTGAAGAAGTTTCCTAAAATGGCAATTTCATTAAAAGTCAAACTTTCCCAAAAAGTCAACTTTGCAAAAGACTTGAAATTCTTCAATTTTGTGAACTTCCAACTTCTTCTATGATCAAATAAAGATCATATACAATCAAAATGATGAAGAACACCCTTTGGTTGGGCCATTGGGGGCCTCAGATGCCCTGATTTTGCACTGACTTGCTTGAAAAGTCAACTCTTGATCAGATGACTTCCCCATGGAATTTCTTCATGAAAATTGATATGCATACTCCCTATACCATATAGAGACCAATAAAAACAAGAATGACCAAAAAAAATTGGAGTTATGGCCTTTGAAACCAAAACCCTAATTCTAGGTCATCTGTGCAGTCAAACCTGGCTCTGCTTCCATGCCATTCTCAGTTCTTGTGATTTTTCTGACATTCTTGACTTTGAGAGGATATAATATGATGTTTGAATATACATGGACCCCTTTGAAGTGATTGATGACCTTTGGAGAGGCTCAAGAAGCTCTTGGATTGCTCAGATCACAAACCCTAGATGCAGATGACTTTGAACCAATGCAATGTATTAAAAATGTGATATGAGATGCTATGATTGAACTCATGTATATGAAATGATCACAAGCCATGGTGAATGGGTGAGGGCAAATTTGGGGTGTTTACAGCTGCCCCTATTCAAACATGAGTTAGCTGTGCAGGATGTAAGCGACGGCTTAACAGACAAA
Organism: Lathyrus aphaca; assembly: GCA_963966055.1. Taxonomy (NCBI): domain Eukaryota; kingdom Viridiplantae; phylum Streptophyta; class Magnoliopsida; order Fabales; family Fabaceae; genus Lathyrus; species Lathyrus aphaca. The sequence continues at coordinate 82,994,330 of OZ014520.1, forward strand.
CAAGATAACTTGTGGTTGAATACCAAAGACAGTCCAAAATTTGCACTCACAGAATGAAGAAGAAAAGGGGTATAGATTGTAAAAGAAAATAAATTATATTGTAAAGTATGGGCGACGGAGGACGACCGTCGAGCAGAGGACGACTGCTGGGTAAAGAGCAATGACGGGGACGGCCGACATGCTGGAGGGAGGTACGGAAAATAAAGCAATGACGGGGACGGCCGACATGCTGGGGATAAAAGGGGTTATGATGGGGACGACCATCAAGTAAAGTTATAATATTCTCTGGGATCTAATGAAAAATGACGGGGACGACCATCAAGTTCATAAAGCAAAGCAACCAACGATGGGAGGTATGGTCATCAAAGGTGAAGGACGATCACCTAGCAGGGGACGGCTGCTCTGTTGGGGATAAGATGAGGGACGGTCATCTAAGGTGGAGGACGACCACCTGGCAGGGTACGGCTGCCGAAAATATCGCGACATAGGACGAATGCCGGATAAAAGGTCAACGATGGGGACGGCCATCGGACGAGCATGATGGAGGACGACCATCAAGAGGTGAAGGACGATCACCTAGCAGGGGACGGCTGCTCTAAAGGTTTATCATGACATAGGACGAATGTCAGATAACCAAAATCAACAATGGGGACGGCCATTGGATAAAATGATGAAGGACGATCATCAAAAGGTGAAGGACGATCACCTAGCAGGGGACGGCTGCTAAATATCACAACATAGGACGAATGTCGGATAGAAAAGATCGACGATGGGGACGGCCATCGGATGAGCATGATGGAGGACGACCATCAAGAGGTGAAGGACGATCACCTAGCAGGGGACGGCTGCTCTCAAGGTTTATCATGACATAGGACGAATGTCAGATAGAAAAGAAATTTTGCTTTGTGGGCGATCTACTGGGGAATAGTAAACACGGACAAGTGTTTATATCCATGAAATAAAAGGTATAAGTGTTTGGTGTTGTGTATAGATTAAAGATGCGGACGAGCATCCCTAAGACTACGATACGGACGAGTATCGGGTAGAAACAACAAACTGACACATGTTCAGAGATGATGATATGGACGAGTATCAACTGGTTAACAGAGAACACGGACAAGTGTTGAATCTGATGGGACTCTTCTGGGGAATAGTAGACAACAGACGAGTGTCTATATTCAAGAAGACAAAAAGTGTTTGACATAGCGTATGAATTAAAGATACGGACGAGCATCCTTAAGACTATGATACGGACGAGTATCAGGTAGAAACAAACGCTTGACGCATGCTCTGAGATGATGGTACGGACGAGTACCAACTGGTTAACAAAGAACACGGACGAGTGTCGAATCTGTGGGGGATATAAGTGGTGTATAGAAGATACGGACGAGTATCTGTATAAGTGAAATGAGAGTAAAAAGTATGAGTAGTGTATGTTTGAGTGTTCAGCCTGCTGGAGAGAGTGACACAGACGAGTGTCAAGAAAGTATAGAGTATAGTATAAACAAGTATCTGATATATAAAGTGTTTCAGGTTACTGTGCTGGGGAAGGTGACACGGACGGATGCCAAGAAAGTTATATATACGCAAGTATCTGTGAGTGCAAAGGGGACGCTTCGGCTTTCTGCTGGGGATGTGACACGGACGGGCGTCACAAGGAGTATGTACTGGTGTTTGTGGGTGTGAAGCAACTGCTTTAGCTCTTTGTTGGGGAATCTGGGGAGCGTTCTGTATATTGTTGATGGATTGCTATTATTCACAATTGTTTGATTCAGAAAATGGCTTATGATTATGCAACATGTTTGATTTTTGCCGTAATGCTCCGTTTTAAACGGAATGCTACGCTTTGTGGGGGTGAATATGATGCGAATGCTATGATTATGCAAAAGATACCGATCCGGGATTCGGATCCCATTGCTGTGAAGATCTCTGGTTGATCTGTTTGAAGCGGACATCCCAGCTGGGGATGAGATTATTGGTAGATCTGATGAGATGATTCTGCTTGGGGAAATGGGTCACTGATAGTCCCATCCTGGTAATAAGGGACCCAGCTGTGGTTTGTAGAAGCTTTCGTCACTCTGTTGTGATCCCTTCATGCGTTGCTCTTCTGGATAGAGGCTGAAACTCTGTGGGGAAGTGGTTCCCTGACTTTTGTGCTTGGCTGAGGAAGGAAAAATGATTGGCATCTCGGCTGGGGAGAAAACACTTTGGGTGCTAAGACTGAGTGTTGATTTGCCAACTTGCCGGGATGAAGCTTACATGCCCCATGTTGTGCCTTGAGTACCTGCAATCCTGAAAAGACAGAGAAACGCACAAGTAATCCCGAGGTATCCCTTACCGGATCCCGTCATAGGAGTTAGATACTCCCGAGAGTAAGTATATTCCCTGCAAGCACGTAGTTTTTATTTTTGAGGATAAGCATCTGTATTCATGCAATCAGTATTTTAAAGATATCAGACATTCTTTGCAAATAAAATGAAGTGTACGAGGTGAAACTTGACTGAAAATCTGATTTTATTGATTTATATGCCCTGAATTGGCGAGATACAGTCAGAGAAACAGATCCCCTGAAATGAGGAGATTATTACAAATTGAGAAACAAAATGTTGGCAATGTTGACGACGCTTCAAGGAGCTTCCCCTTTTTCTATGACTCGTATGACTTTTGACATTCTTCTCGTCTTGCTTTCTGAAGAGAGTTGTTTCTGACCGGCGCTTGATCCTTTTGAAGCTAACCATGTTGTAAGTGATACAGACGAATTCAGAATGCAGTTGTTCGCTTATTCCCTTATCTTGCATGGATCGCCCTTTCGGGTTTTCAATCCATCGGGATACCCATTTTTGCCTGAGTTGTCCAATGCGGCTTTTCAACTCAGCGGGTGTACAATTTTTTTATTTATTTATTTCCCTTATTTTTGCCCAAGTCTTTTATTCTGTTTTTGACTTGCCGGGATGCCCTGTTTTTGCCTGGACTTTCATTCTGTTTTTATGTCCAGCGGGTCATTTTATGCGAAGTATTTTTTAACTGCATCTGAATTCACAGGGGACGGGAAGTCTTCACCATCCATAGTACTGAGCATCAGTGCTCCACCGGAGAAAACTTTCTTTACTACGAATGGTCCTTCATAGTTCGGATTCCATTTGCCCCTGTGGTCTGTATGAGGAGGGAGGATTCTTTTCAGCACAAGATCTCCTACTTGGTACTCTCGGTGCCTGACTTTCTGATCGAAGGCTTTCTTCATTCTTTTCTGATACAACTGCCCATGACAGATTGCAGCCAATCTTTTCTCTTCAATAAGACTCAGTTGCTCGTATCGGGATCGGACCCATTCTGCTTCGTTCAGCTTAACATCCATCAGTACCCGTAGGGAGGGTAATTCAACTTCAACTGGTAGGACTGCCTCCATACCATACACAAGCTGATACGGTGTTGCCCCAGTGGATGTTCTGATTGACGTGCGGTACCCATGCAAGGCAAACGGTAGCATCTCATGCCAGTCTTTGTAGGTGACTACCATCTTTTGCACAATCTTCTTGATATTCTTATTAGCTGCCTCAACAGCGCCGTTCATCTTTGGCCTGTAAGGAGAAGAATTGTGGTGTTGGATCTTGAAGCCCCGACATAGCTCAGCCATCATTTTGTTGTTTAAGTTGGAACCATTATCAGTAATGATTCGCTCGGGCACTCCATACCGACAGATGATATCTCTCTTCAGGAATCGGGCTACCACTTGTCTTGTAACATTGGCATAGGAAGCTGCTTCGACCCACTTGGTGAAGTAGTCAATGGCGACCAGGATGAATCTGTGGCCATTTGAAGCAGTCGGTTCAATCTTGCCAATCATATCAATGCCCCACATGGCAAAGGGCCAGGGTGAAGACATTATATTCAAAGGATTGGGAGGCACATGCACTTTATCCGCGTAGATCTGACATTTATGGCATTTCCTGGCATAGGCGCAACAGTCGGCATCCATTGTGCTCCAGTAATAACCTGATCTTAGTAACTTTTTAGCCATAGCATGTCCTCCAACATGGGTACCAAAGGATCCTTCGTGCACTTCATGCATTAACAAGTCTGCTTCTGTTCTGTCAACGCATCTGAGGAGTACCATATCAAAGTTTCTCTTGTACAGGGATCCATCAGTATTCAGAAAGAAACTACCAGCAAGCCTTCTCAAAGTCTTCTTATCATTGGAAGATGCCCCAGGTGGGTATGTTTGATCCTCCAAGAAACACTTAATGTCATGGAACCAAGGCTTATCTTCTTTGACAACATCTGCTGCAAATACATATGCTGGTCTGTCAAGTCTGGACACTGAAATCTGCGGTACAAAGTTGGCAGCTTGAACTTTGATCATAGATGAAATGGTAGCCAGAGCATCTGCAAACTGATTCTCGTCCCGAGGGATATACTCAAGCTTGACCGTTGTGAAGAAGGTCAATAACCTCCTTGTATAATCCCTGTAAGGTATCAGATGATCCTGGTGGGTGTACCATTTACCGTTGGTTTGATTAACTACCAGAGCTGAATCTCCGAATACAGTCAAAGTCTTGATCCTGAGGTCAATGGCTTCCTCAAGACCCATAATGCAAGCTTCGTATTCAACTTCGTTGTTAGTGCAGTTGAAAGTGAGTTTTGCCGAGAAAGGCATGTGAACTCCCTTAGGTGTAATGAGTACTGCACCAACACCACGACCGTTCATATTAACAGCCCCATCAAACATCATAGTCCATTCTTCTTCCGGGTCGGGCCCTTCATTGTGAACAGGCTCTTCATGATCTTTTGCTTTTATGAACATGATGTCTTCATCAGGGAAGTCAAATCTCATAGGCTGGTAATTATCAATAGGTTGCTCAGCAAGATATTCCGACAATACACTGCCTTTGATGGCTTTCTGAGATGTGTACTGGATGTCATATTCTGTGAGGATCATTTGCCATCTTGCAACCCGTCCGGTAAGAGCTGGCTTCTCGAAAATGTACTTGACTGGGTCCATCTTTGAGATCAACAAAGTAGTGTGGGTCAACATATACTGTCTCAGTCGGCGAGCAGCCCACGCTAAAGCACAGCAAGTTTTCTCGAGCAGTGAATAACGTTGTTCACAATCGGTAAACTTTTTGCTTAGGTAGTATATTGCATACTCTTTTCGACCAGACTCGTCATGCTGGCCCAGCACACACCCCATTGACTCTTCTAATACTGTCAAGTACATTATCAGAGGTCTTCCTTCAACTGGAGGCATGAGGATTGGAGGTTCCTGTAAGTATTCTTTAATCTTGTCAAAAGCCCTCTGGCAGTCTTCGTTCCATCTGACCGTCTGTTCTTTTCTTAATAGCTTGAACAAGGGTTCACAGGTCGCAGTGAGGTGAGATATGAACCGTGAAATGTAGTTCAATCGTCCCAAGAACCCTCGAACTTCTTTTTCAGACTTTGGTGCAGGCATTTCTTGAATGGCTTTGACTTTATCAGGGTCAACCTCAATCCCTTTCTCGCTTACAATAAAACCCAGCAGCTTACCAGATCGCACCCCGAATGTGCATTTGTTGGGGTTCAGCTTCAGTTGGTACTTCCTCAGACGCTTGAATAGTTTCAGCAGATTTATCAAGTGATATTCTTCTGTGAGGGACTTGGCAATCATGTCATCCACATAACACTCGATTTCTTTATGGATCATATCGTGGAATAATGTTACCATAGCCCGTTGATATGTTGCACCAGCGTTCTTCAGTCCGAACGGCATCACCTTGTAACAGAACGTGCCCCAGGGTGTGATGAAGGTTGTCTTCTCCATGTCTTCAGGTGACATCTTGATCTGATTGTATCCTGAAAATCCGTCCATGAAGGAGAATACCGAGAACTGAGCCGTATTATCCACCAATACATCAATGTGAGGTAATGGGAAGTCATCTTTCGGGCTGGCTCTGTTCAGATCCCGGTAGTCCACACACATCCTCACTTTGCCGTCTTTCTTAGGCACAGGTACTATGTTAGCAACCCACGGCGGATAGCTAGTTACAGCGAGGAACCCGGCGTCCCACTACTTTTGTACCTCTTCCTTTATCTTCATTGCCATGTCTGGGCGAGTACGGCGCAACTTCTGTTTTACTGGCAGGCAGTCCTCTTTCAATGGCAGCTTGTGCATGACGATATCGGTGTCCAACCCTGGCATATCCTGGTAAGACCAAGCAAACACATCCACATATTCCTGAAGCAGGTCAATCAGTTGTTTCTTCACTGAGTCTTGTAGGCAGGCCCCGATCTTAACTTCTTTCACATCTTCGTCCGTACCAAGATTAACCGTTTCGACCTCCTCCTGATGAGGAGCGATAACCTTCTCCTCTTGCCTTAACAACCTGGCTAGCTCTTCAGGAAGCTCATAATCTTCTTCAACCCCTTCATCAGCTTGATTGATTGGATTGTCAAAGTCATACGATGTCATAGCTGTGTTGTTGTCGGTGCAGTCTGAAAGGCACTCTCTGCAAGGGTTTAGATTGTTCATTTTAGTGATTGATTTTAATCTTTGTTTAAAAAAAGGTGAAATGAAATTTATCATTTTGAAAACATTGCCATTTATTTTTGTACAAAAAGAAAAAATGGAAAAACAGTGAACGGGAAAGAAAAAAGACTCATTTGCAAAAGATGTCTGATTATCATTGATTTATCTGTTTGCACAAAATTACAGATGGCCCGATTACAAAATGAGTCTTGTTATCTTGGGCAAGATGCAAGACTTGATGCATGCTTAAAATATACAGGAAATAATAATTACTCTGCAGGAGTAACCCTTATAATTTCCTGGGAAGACCAGTTTGAGATACTGCTCCCCGGGATCCTTGGACGTATCCAACTCCCCAGGTTGCGGTCGCTTTCATCCTCGTCTTCCAAGTAGTTTACTGCATCGGGGGTGAGCATCCCCCACTGACAAAATTGGGCTCCTTAGCAGCCTCTGCTTGATCTTGTTGAGTTGGTTTGTAACCCAACCCAAATCTATCCTCCTTCTTCTCTACGGGCAGCAACTTGCCCCAGCCTTGGGCAGTCCCTTCTTCAACAACCTTCCGGGCTTGTTGATAAGATGTCATTGAGGTTCCAGGTACAGCAGATGTTTCATTTATGTTCAAGGCCTCAAACCCTTGACTCATCGTTTCGTGGATCTCCCCATCCATCTCAATGTATTTGTATGTAGCCAGATGGCTAACAAAAATATCTTCCTCTCCACAAATAGTAACGACTTGGCCTTCCCACTCGAATTTTAACTTCTGGTGAAGGGTAGACGTAACTGCGCCAGCGGCATGAATCCATGGTCTACCCAACAAACAGCTGTAGGCCGGCTGAATGTCCATCACGTAGAAGGTCGTTTTGAAAGTTTGTGGGCCAATCGTTATAGGCAACTCAATTTCTCCCAGAACTGATCTCTTAGAACCGTCAAAGGCTCTCACTACCAAGTTACTGGGACGTAATGCCAATCCTTCATACTCCAGCTTCACAAGGGCTTTTTTAGGTAAGACATTGAGGGATGATCCTGTGTCTACCAGTATATGGGAAAGAACTGCACCCTTACATTCCATGGTAATGTGCAAAGCCTTGTTATGATTGCGACCTTCCGTAGTCAAATCAGTGTTGGTAAATCCTAGTCCGTGACTAGCGTTAACGTTTCCAACTACAGCTTCCAACTGATTGACGGTAATCTCCTCTGGCACATAAGCTGCGTGCAAGACTTTTAGTAGTGCGTTCCGATGAGCCTCGGAGCACATAAGTAATGATAGAATGGAGATCTTGGAAGGCGTCTGGTGAAGCTGGTCCACTATCTTGTAATCACTTTTCTTGATGATTCTCATGAATTCATCAACCTCTTGGTCAAAAGGGGTTTTCAAAGCTTCTCTAACAATTTGATCTTCTTGCACCATGCTCTTTCCTTTTGCTTTGGCAGCAGCTTCTGCTTCAGCAATGGGTCTTGGAATTTGTGGGGCAAAAAGACGTCCGCTTCGAGTGAAGCCTCCGCCTCCCCCCACATTGTCTATTTGTGGTGAAGGAGTTGATGATTCAAAAGTGATTTTCTGTCCTTTGCAGGATAGATCGGAGCCGTAATGCCAAGGGATGACATTACTGCTTTCATAAGGTACTGACCCAGGCACTGTGATAGTGACTGGACTGATGGCAGCGGCAGAAGGGACCATGATAGTATGTGGATCATAGTATATTGTGACTGGTGCCCTGATAGGGGTGGCATTTTGTGAGTTGTAGGCAGAATCATTTGCAGGATCATAATAAATTGTAACCGTTGAAACACTTTCATTGTTTGTTGTTGATGTTGTAGGAGGCACTGTTGACTGGATGGGAGTTGTTGTTGTAGGAAATTCTGAATGAAGGGGTGCTGAAGTTGTAGAAGGGATGTTTGTTGATACTTGGTCCGTTGAAGTAACAGATGAAGCATTTGTTGATGTGATCGAAGAGTTGTTTGGAACAATGGTTGTTGCGGTTGTAGAAGACTCGGGAACTGTTGTTAAGGAGATTGCTGGATTGGTAGGTATTGATGTTGTGATTTGAAGCAGGCCACTCTGGATGAGACCATCTATGCCATCTCTCAAGTTATCACACCCATTCACTGAAATGTTGCAATAAGCACACCTTAGCTCACATCCCGGGAACATTTGACATTCAAGGAGTTGAGCTTTAATCTCTACCAAGGGTGTCCGAATCTGACCCACACTGGTTATCAAATAAGACGACTTATCCTCTTCAATAGCATTGATTCTGGGTCCACCGTGATTTGGCATAGGGTTCTTGTTAACATTTGGTGGTGGTGCAAAGTTTAGAGCTTTAGAATCTACCAAGTCCTGTACTTTCATGTGCAAAGCTCTGCACTTCTCTGTACTGTGGCCAGGTGCATTTGAGTGAAAAGCACATCTGGCGCTGGCGTCATAATTTCTGGGCAGACTGGCGGGATCTGGAGGTGCCAATGTCCTTAGCTCAACTAGGTTGAGTTTCAGGAGTTGCGGCAATAATGTGGCATAGGGCATAGGGATCGGATCAATCACCCTACTGGCCTGAGAAGGTCTTTGTTGAAATGGTCTTTGCTGATTGTTGTTGTTGTTGTTGTAGTTTCTCTGAGGAGGATACTGAGTTTGTTGCTGGTAATTTTGTTGCTGTGGTTGATAAGCTGGTTGTGGATGAATTGGAGCGGGAATGGTGACTGCTGCCACAGACCTATGAACATACTGGGGTCTGCCCCTGCTGGTATGGATAGCATTGGTCTCACCAGCTCGTCTTGGGCCCACAAAAGGCTTTCTTGTGTTACTGGAAGAGCTAGCACCGTTGTCAGAAATTTTGCCCATTTTTAATAGGCTCTCAATTCTTTCTCCAGCTATGACTACATCTGCAAAGCTGGTAGAAGAAAAGGCAGCTAGCCTATCAATGTATGTCCCTTGGAGGGTGTTCATAAACATGTCGGCCATCTCCCTCTCTGACATGGGTGGCTGGACAGCAACAACAAGCTGTCTCCACCTCTGGGCGTACTCCCGGAAGCTTTCCCTGGATGATTGTGACATTCCCATCAGGAGGGTCCTGTTGGGAGCCATATCCAAGTTGTACTGGTATTGTCTGATAAAGGCCTCAGCCAGGTCCTTCCAGCATCTAATGGTTGCTCTAGTCAAGTGAGAGTACCATTCCCTTGAAGCTCCTATTAAGCTATCTTCAAAATAAAACATCCATAGCTTTTCGTCCATGGTATATGCCTTCAGCCTCCCCAGAAAGGATTGTAAATGGGTTCGGGGACAGGAAGTTCCGTTGTACTTCTCAAAGCACGGAGGTTTAAACTTGTGGGGAATCCTGACCCCGTCCACTAAACCCATGTCCATGACATCAAAACCCAAGGAGTTTTGAGACTCCAAGGATCTTAATTTTTCAGCAATTTCATCTAGCCTTCTGTCATAGGCTTCATCCCCAGCTCCCATCACAGTGAACTGATCTTCCTGGGGGTCTTCTTGCAGCACTCTGCCTGTAGTAGCATTCCCTTGTACATTAGCAGGGATGTTGATCTCTAGATGAAGGTGGGGTCCAAATACCAGTGGGTTGATATGAGGCTGAACCCTCTCATTGTTGCTTGTCCCACCAGTCCCTAGATGGGGGTCTTCCTGAGTCTGCCTCTCTACTAAAGCCCTCAATCTCTCTTGGCTCTGAGCTAAACCATTCATCACCTCCATAAATTGTGTCATCTGATTCCTCATTTCCAACCTCTCATTGGCCATTTGAGTCCTGACCTCTGTAAGGTCCTGTTGTACCTGGTCCATTTGTATGCCCGGAAGGTTGTTGCGGGTGGGATATCTGTGTGGACGGTTGAGTGGGAACACCCGACGTCGAGCAATAGTTCCTGAGATCACAACAGAGTTAGTAATAAAAACAAAACAAAACCTACAAAACAAAACAAAAGGTTAGTATGCAATGCAGTATGCTTATTTGTTTCCAAGGTATCCGGCTTGGCACTTGGTTTTGACCTTTCCAGACCCCTGAGGAAGATGCTTTTGATGTTGCTTGAAAGAACTCAGATAAAACAAACCAAATACATATATTACAAAAAGTGGATGATACATAGTTTGTTTTTTACAATTCATGCCCCTGAGGGGTCAAAAATACAACATAAAAGAAAAGTACATGAAATGAGAGCAACAACAAGCAAAAGTCAGACACCAAGACCAAACTCATCCTCCTGGACTTCCTTCAGAAGTGCTTCAGTCACAGGGTCAGCTGGATGCTCTGTGAGATTCCTGATGAGAAGATTCCTGGTGGCAATAGCTGCAGTTAGCTTCTTGTGTCTGCCCTGGTCCTTTGACCTCTTCACACCAGCTCTGAGTTTCAATTCTGAGATCTCCCTCTGGGCTGCTACTAGGGCTTCCTGTTGCTCCTTTGCATTAGCCTCCAATTGCTCAATCTTGTCCTGAGTTCTTTTATCCTCCTGAGTGCGAGCTTCAGTGATCCTGACCCACCTAGCTTGGCTCTCCTTCAGATAAAGATCAGTCCTAGCTCTCTGGAACTGGGCCTCTTTACAGGCATTCTTCAAAATCTGTTCTCCAGCCCTTGACTTCTTGATGTAGTCCTCTGACTTTTCAATCCTGGCTAGATGCTCCACCTTAAGCTTTTCTAACCTTTCAATGTCCAGACGACCATCACTCCTCTCCCAGAGGGTCTTCTGCAGAGCTTGAGTTAAATTCTCATTCCTCTCTTTTAGCTTCTCAAACTCTTCCAGGCTGACAGTTGCTGGAGGTGGTGCTGTGGAGGGTCCAGGCACATCTTCAATGGTGAAGGGCATCCCAGAAATTTGAGCCCTGGCATGAGACCACTCATAGTACTGAGCTGAGGCCACATTGTTGCATCTCCCAAGAATGGTTACCCCTTTAGTCTGGACATTGTCCCAAGCCCAGGATGTTTGCCTGACAATAGCCAGATTAGGCTTGATCTCACAATAAAGGGTCCCAGCTAGATCTTGTACTCTAGGAGGGTGGACTAGTGTATAGCCCAGTTGTCTTTTGAATAGCAGAGGATTGTAGTTGATGCAACTCTTCACTCCTATCAGAGGTACATTGGGAAATTGCCCACAACTAGTAATGATGTCCCTGCCCTTAGTGCTCTGAGTGCACCACCTGATGTCTTCTGAGGTAAGAGCAACAAGCCTCCTAGCCCAGTTCTTCTGCTGGTGAGGGTTCAAGAATGCATCAGTCTTTGGAAAATGTTTGAGTAACCAGGTATGGAACAAAGGAGCACAGCACCTCACCAATCTTCCCCTTTGCTTTTCATTCCTTTGGTGAACAGAGTAGTAGAGATCTCCCAGTAAGGTGGGCACTGGGTTCCTCAGGATGAAAAGATGGATTGCATTCTTGCTAATAACTTAGGCTCATCTGCAAATAATATAACCCCATATATGTTGAGGGCTAATAATGCACAAACTGCCTTCCATTCCCCCAAGGAGGCCTTCAGAGTAGCCTGAGAGGTCAAGAAATCCAAATGCAGGCCAGAGATCCCAGCCTTTGCTGTCATGTTCTGCCCAATCAGAACTGGTTCCAGATACAATGCCTTTGCCACCTCCTCATTACTAGGGAATGCCATCTCAGGGTTGAAGGGGACTCCACCCCTGATAGGTACACCAATCAGTGATGAATACTCTAACAAGGGTCCCAACTGAAAATTCTGGAAGGTGAAGCACCTCAGAGGGGGATCATAGAACTGCAGGCAAGTATGAATCAAGCTCCTCTGGGAAGGGTCCAAATCCATAACCACATCAAGTATGCCTCCCTAATGTTCTCTGAAAAGTGGTATATGGTCTGGAGTAATCAGGGCCTGGACCTTCCTGATGCCAGCTAGCTCAGGCTCAAAGAAATGATAGGAAATGTTGCTCTTTTTGGGTGCCATGTTGCTGAAGAAGAGCTGAAACAGAGGCTGGGAGTAATACTGAAGATGGGCCACTAACAGGCTGAGACTGGTGGTGCAGGTGACTGAAGCAGGTAGCTGATAGCTGAAGTAGATACTGATGAAGGTAGGTCTATGCAGATGAAGGGGTCAAAACCAAGCCAAAATACAGTATGGATACCCTGAAAAACAAATAAGCAAATGTCAAATGATGCAATGATGATGTATGCAAATGATATGCAAGGGTTTGTGATCAAGCTGGATCTGATTACTGCCTTGATATAGGTCCATGTATGTTCAAGAAATCCAGATGGAGGTTCATAAGTCCAGTAACCAAGGTGGGGGACTCAAATAAAGAGTCACATGTCCTGGGTTAAAAATCACAAGAACTGTTCCAAAATGGAGTACTCTTAGTCAAAACAAAGTAACAGGGTATGCTGAGGTCAAGGGTACCTGCAAACCTGTAAACAGCCCAATCCCCCTCACAGGTGGTGTTCTAAAACAAAGATCCTCAGACTTGGATCAGTTATGAGAAGTATAAACACTTCCAACCCGGAGGTACAGTGTTTACAATAACCATAAAAGATCCTCTTCTAATTCTCCTCAATTTCTGAAGGTCAATACTAAAGGTCATCCAGACTTAGAAGGCTTCCCAGATAGCCCTAGCACTACAGGAAATCTGTAGCACAGAGTTCTCAAGAAGAAACCCATATCTGAACCGTGTTTCATATTCCCGCACCAGACCGAAATGGAATGGGAAAGAACATGAACCACTCTAGCCTAGGTGTCACTCAGGTCCCAGGTATAGGACCTCAACTCTCAATAGAACACCCACCCACCAAAGAAAAACCAGATCCAGCCAGAACAGTATGACAGTATGATATATGTAAAGCTGTAAAGAAAGCAAAAAACAAAACTGTACATAAAGCAATAAAATACATATACAAACACAAATAGCACATAACACCCCAGTAAACACAAATCAATCAAGCGCTAGGAGGAACCCACAAAAAGAACCAGAAGCCCTGGTTACAGTATAAGGGTCCCCAGCAGAGTCGCCAAGCTGTCGCTCCCACTAAATGAAGCCGGGTCAAATAGGGTGCAGACGCGAACGGTCGGCGAAAGGAGGATTGTGAGAACACACAGGAGTGAACTCACGGGAATGAATAGAGTCGCCAGCTAGGCATTTTTATCCCGGAGGAAAGGTAATGCTGCATAGACCTAGAAAGATACGGATAAGACGGTTGCGAACCAGAGAGACTGAGAAAGGGGGTTGGTTACAACCTGGGAAGGTATTAGCACCCAGATTGTCCGTCGTACTCGACGGGATCCACGCTTAAAAGATTTGTGTTTTAAAGGGGTAGTGTCAGTGCAATTTGTGTATAAAAGAGCTGGAAAAGGATGTACAGGTGTCAGTGTAAGAGAAGTGAAGTGTATAAGTGAAGTGTCAGTGTAAGAACAAAGATGAAATGCTCATGACCATGAGGCTTAAAGAACAAGGCTGGGAAGAGGGGGAGTATGCAGAGACTTTTGTTCGATAACTGTTAAGTTATGCCTACGTATCCTCTCGTGCAATGAGGAAGTCAGAACACCGTAGTTCGACCCAAAGAGACTGAAAGATGAATTGACTTGTGAACTGCTTGCTTGTCTATGCTCAAGTGTGAGACTTGTCTGGCTCAGGTTCAAACTGTCTTGCATTAGACGGAAGAAGCAAGTTCTCGCTTATGAGTGAATGAGGTGAGAAGAGAATCCCGGAGGAGACGATTATTGTTTGTTTTTGTGGTTTCAGTCTTTTATTGCTTTTGAGGGTTTGTCATAAGTTAATGAGCTTAAGCCTAAACCAATGGATTTAGTAGACTCATCACATCTTCCCTCTGATTAGGGGTAATGAGAGTACCTTAAGTGTGAAGTCAGCTTCTCACACTTAATCACCATGGTGTAGGATTAAGATCATTAACCTACTTGTGATTATTTAGGTGTTTTTGTTGTTTTTGTTTAGTGTTAAGTAATGGGATTAAGCCATAATCAAGGATTAAACAGACTCATTACACCATCCTAATAGAAGGATAATAGATGAGAATGTTTAAGCTGAGGAAGACCCCTCAACTTAATCCATGATTAGGGATTAAACCCATGACAAAACAAACCTTTGGTTAAGTGGATTTTAGTTAATGATAAGATGATGAAATGATTTTTAGGGTTTGTAAGACAACTTGAGGGGGACTTGTCCATTAACACTAGGGTTAGTCCTTCTTAACCAGTTAAGGAAGAATTAGAACCCTAATGCAAGGCCCAAGTTACAAGCCTGATGTCTTAGTGATTATTAGATGGATTGATTAAAGGATTTAAACACATTAAGGGTTTAACACTTAGGATTAAAGTTATACACTCCATCCTAATAGAAGGATGCAGGCATAAGCTTAATCACAAAGCCTTAAAGCCTTTAGGGTTTAGTCCCTGATTATGAGATGAGATGAGAGACACAAAAGATGACACAAAGGTAAAATCTAAATGGTGGACTAATCAAAACCCTAATCATTGTCATGCTTTGGTTGTTCCTAAGGTTTGTGAGGTTTATGAAAGAAAACTCCAAAGGAACCACCAGGGAGCAGATGAAAGGAGCAAAGAGAATCAAAGCAACTTGCTTCATTTAAGAAGACAAGTCACTTGAGGCAAGAAAGTAAGAAGAAAAAGAAAGAGCAAGCTCAATCTCAAACACAAAGCAAAATGCAGCAAGGATGCATAAGAGAGATGAAAAGAAATTGTGAGAAGTGAAGGCAAATCCACTTCTCAAAGTTGCTTACCACCTGAAAAGTTAGTGAAAGAAATGCAATGTAATGCAAAATGAGATGAAATGGCATGATGCAAATCAAAACCAGAAGCATGAGCATGATGATTATGATTCTATGAGATGATGCAAACATGAAACAAGGCATGAGGATGATCATATGAACATATGGATGCAAATGAAGCAAGTTTAGAACCATGAACATACATGGAAAGTTATGAAATGCAAATGGCATACAACATGGAAAATGCAAGATGCAATGATCAAACATGATTCTAGTATGTCTTAAGATGTCTAATGAATCAAATGGATGCATAAAATGTCATGGCAAGTCATGGTATGCAAGCAAATGCAAGATGAGTGCAAAAGGAAGCCCAAATTAAGGTTTATGATCAATGCACCAAACAAAAACCAAAATCAGAAGCAAACATCAAGATAAAAAATTGAAAATGCATCAAGGGGAACCCTAAACCTACACAAACTCACTGCCCAAAGGAGAGGATCCAATTCTTAACCTAATAAAAGTTATGAATTTCCTAAGATTTCTAGGTTTTTAGGGTACCTTAACAAGAAAAATGTCAAACAAATTGAAAATGAAAGATCAAATCATGCCAATTTAATCCTACAAACTAAATGAGATGCAAAACATAATGCAAAAAGAATCAAAGTCCAACTCTCAAAGACTAGGCAGAAATGAATTTTTGAACATTGGATCAAAATAATGCTTTGAAATTGAATTAATTCCATGGAAAATTGTCAAAATGCATTAAGATCAAAAAATAAATTTGGTTTGAGGGTTGGACAATGTTTCTAAATGATTTTAAAGGTTTCATGAATTTTTTGGTGATTTTTAAATACCTAAAAGTATTTTTAATTAATTAATTCTCATTAATTAATTAAAAATAAACTTTTAAATGATTTAAAAATATTTTTTAATGCAAAAAATAAAAATAAAAATGTTTTTGGTTTCTGAAAATTAATAAAAGTTTGTATAAAAATTTTCAGAATTTTTGAAAATGTTTTACTATTTTTAATAAATTGAACAAAACAAATGCAATTAAATGAAATAAAAACTGGATTAAATGAAAAGTATGTTGATCCAATGGCCAGGATTTAAATTTGGCACGCGGGAATTGACTGGCGCGCGTTTGAATGGCTGGGATTCACTCTAAAATTTGAATTTAATTAATCCTGATTAATTACACAAATGACTGGATTAGGGTTTAATGGAAGATCTGGTGCGTTCATTCGCGCGGGAGTCAACCCCAGTCAACCTATCCTACGCTCCTTATTCAAACTGAGCCCTAATCCTCATTAATGCACTAATCACTTTCAGGTGGCCGGAGAAGACTTCCGGTCGTCTTCTCCGGTAGGACCCTTACCTGAAAGTTGCTAAAATCTTCAAAACTTCATGAAAACGAAAACTAACTACCCAGAAATCATCCCCATACAACACTGAATCAAAACCCCTAAACAAAACTCATTTCTCATTCACTAATCATGCGAATCAAAGCCAAACATTTTTAGGTCAGAAAAGTTTCAGAGCAAGATTAAATGCTTATTTCTCAACCATTTCAAAAAGTAAAAGCATCAGAGTGATCAGCAAAGCATGGGGAACAACTTAGAAACTTAAAAATTCATTTCTGGAAAAAAATTTCTTGATATACCTGAGCTTTGAGCTTTCTCAATTTGCAACTTTCTGACCCTCTCTCCTCGTGCAAACCACTCCTTTTAGGCCCCTGATGAAGTCCTGATGCTTGAAGAAAGTTTATGATGGTTGGTTTTTGAGATGGCAGAAGTTTTGTTCAATGGCAGGTGGTGATCGTGTTTTTGATTCTTTGAGTTTCAGGCAATGGTGATGGGTGCTTTGTGATCAGGGAAGTGTGTTGAGTTGATTTGTGAAGTTAGTTTGTATGTTTGTGGCTTGTGCAATCAGTTTCGAATGCTTTTGCAAGATGGTGTGAAAATGAGAATGCTGAGTTAGAGAGGGCTTCAGGCTTGTGTTGTGTATGCTTTGGCTTGCTTTTTGTTTGTATAAACAATTGGGATTGGTCAGAAGAAGTGATGTGTGCTTTTGTGATAGGTATGGCTCAAGTTGCCAAAATGTCAAAGTTGTGTAAGAGGAGCATGGGCTACTTTCTAGCCAAGGACAAAAGGTGTGTCCTGCGCAGCATGATGTGGGGAGAACCCTAGGATTGATCAGCAAGTCAGCAAGCAAGTGGGTTGTGTCTTATGATGAGTTTTGCAACTTGCCTTGCTTTTGATTCTTATGAGATATCTTGCTCCATAAGCCACAAAAATGAGAAATTTCTTGGCCCATTCTGAATTTTAGGTCTTGTATGATCATGTTGTGAAGTTTAGAAGTCCATTTGATAACTTAATTTGCCTTGAGAAGTGAATTTGCAACTTTGCCTCTTTGGTGGAAAACTTCAAATTTTGTGATTTTTGCCAACTTTGACAAGCCATAACTTTTGATCCAAAATGAATTAGGTCATGTTCTTGTACTTTTTGAAAAGGGAATGATCCATTCTACAACTTTCATGACCAAAGTTTTTCCATTTGAAGCATTTTTGAATCAAAAAGTAAAGGTTGAAGAAGTTTCCTAAAATGGCAATTTCATTAAAAGTCAAACTTTCCCAAAAAGTCAACTTTGCAAAAGACTTGAAATTCTTCAATTTTGTGAACTTCCAACTTCTTCTATGATCAAATAAAGATCATATACAATCAAAATGATGAAGAACACCCTTTGGTTGGGCCATTGGGGGCCTCAGATGCCCTGATTTTGCACTGACTTGCTTGAAAAGTCAACTCTTGATCAGATGACTTCCCCATGGAATTTCTTCATGAAAATTGATATGCATAATCCCTATACCATATAGAGACCAATAAAAACAAGAATGACCAAAAAAAATTGGAGTTATGGCCTTTGAAACCAAAACCCTAATTCTAGGTCATCTGTGCAGTCAAACCTGGCTCTGCTTCCATGTCATTCTCAGTTCTTGTGATTTTTCTGACATTCTTGACTTTGAGAGGATATAATATGATGTTTGAATATATATGGACCCCTTTGAAGTGATTGATGACCTTTGGAGAGGCTCAAGAAGCTCTTGGATTGCTCAGATCACAAACCCTAGATGCAGATGACTTTGAACCAATGCAATGTATTAAAAATGTGATATGAGATGCTATGATTGAACTCATGTATATGAAATGATCACAAGCCATGGTGAATGGGTGAGGGCAAATTTGGGGTGTTTACACCTTCGAACTTAAAGTATG
Organism: Lathyrus aphaca; assembly: GCA_963966055.1. Taxonomy (NCBI): domain Eukaryota; kingdom Viridiplantae; phylum Streptophyta; class Magnoliopsida; order Fabales; family Fabaceae; genus Lathyrus; species Lathyrus aphaca. The sequence continues at coordinate 83,012,796 of OZ014520.1, forward strand.
CATTTTTGGATGATAGTGGAAGAAAACCGATGATCATAAGCAATACATTGTCTATCGATGAGGAGTTCCGTTTGGTTAATAAGCCCATCTTATTGCATGCATAAGATTCTTATGGACGACGACTTCAAAGCGGTAGCGCAACCTCAACGCCATTTGAATCCAACTATGAAAGAAGTGGTTCGAAAGGAGGTAGTAAAACTTCTTGATGCGGGAATGATTTATCTGATTTCCTATAGTCCTTGGGTGAGTCCCATACATGTGGTACCAAAGAAGGATGGAATTACCTTTATCCAAAATGAGAAGAATAAGCTCATCCCGACAAAGGTTATCACGGGTTGGCGAATGTGTATAGACTTAGGCGTTTGAACACGGCTACTAGAAAAGATTATTTCACACTACTGTTCATGGATCGAATGCTAGAAATGTTGTCCGGGAAAGAATTCTATTGTTTTTTGGATGGATACTCAGGGTACAACCAAATTGCGGTTGACCCGGTGGATCATGAGAAGATGGCATTCACATGTCCTTTTGGAATCTTTGCTTACCGGAAAATGCCCTTTGGGTTGTGCAATGCACTGGCTACTTTCCAACGATGTGTGCAAGCAATCTTTTCCGATCTTATTGAAAAGACGATGGAGGTTTTCATGGATGATTTTTCGGTATTTGGAGCTTTATTTGATCTATGTTTGAAGAACTTGGAAACGGTATTAGAAAGGTGTGCGAAAATAAACTTGGTCTTGAATTAGGAGAAATGCCATTTCATGGTGAATGAAGGAACTATGCTCAGTCACAAGGTGTATTCGAGAGGGCTTGAGGTGGATCAAGCGAAAGTGGAAGTAGATGCAAAGTTTCCTCCTCCAACCAACATCAAAGGAATCAGAAGCTTCTTGGGCAATGCTGGATTTTATCGGAGGTTCATCAAAGATTTTGCCAAAATGACGAGGCTACTAAGCAACTTGCTTAACAAAGATCAGGTATTTTTCTTTGATAACCTTTGTCTTTTATCTTTCCAAGCCCTAAAAGAAAACCTTGTCACCGCTCCCGTAATCATTGCTCAAAATTGGAATTTAAATTCTGAACTTATGTGAAATGTAAGTGTTGACGCCGTTGGAGTAGTTCTCGGACAAAGAAAAGAGAAAAAATTTCATGTCATACACTATGCTAGTAAAGTACTTAAAGAAGCACAAGTGAATTATGAAACAACTGAAAAAGAATTGCTAGCCATATTGTATGCGCTTGAGAAATTTTGTTCCAACTTGATTGGTTCAAAAGTTATTGTTTACACGGATCATGCCGCGATAAATATTTGCTAACCAAACCGGATTTTAAGCAAAGGATCATCCGTTGGATCCTTCTTCTTCAAGAATTTGACTTGGAAATTAAAGATATGAAGGGATCAGAAAATTTGGTAGCGGATCTTTATCGCGATTGGTTAATATGGATGTAACTAAATCTAAAATTGAAATCCGGGAAGAATTTCCAGATGAAAAATTGTTTATGGTCCAATTTAGGCCTTGGTTTGCCGACTTTGATAACCACAAAGCAACGGGTTGGATTCATGAAGACCTAACTTGGAATCAAAAACGGAAGTTCTTGTCGGATGCACAATACTATATGTGGGATAAACTGTATCTTTTTAAAATTTGTGGAAACAATTTTTTACAAAGGTGTGTAACTAGTGATGAGGCTAATAGTATTCTTTGGCATTGTCATAACTCACCATATGGAGGTCATTTTAACGGATCTAGGACGGCCACCGAAATCCTTCAATCGGGATTTTATTGGCCTACTATTTTCAAAGATGCCAACCTCCATGCGAGGAGTTGTGACGTTTGCCAAAGAACGGGTGGATTAGGTAAGCGTGATGAAATGCACCTCCAAAATATTCAGGAGGTTGAAATCTTTGATTGTTTGGGAATTGATTTCGTTGGACCATTTCCACCATCTTTCACTAATGAGTACATTTTGGTTGCTGTGGATTACGTTTCTAAATGGGTGGAAGTTATTGCTTCACCGAGGGCGGATGGAAAAACGGTGATTAAATTTCTGAAGAAAAATATTTGTGCCCGTTTTGGAACCCCTCGAGTGTTGATTAGTGATGGTGGGTCACACTTTTGTAATGCACCGCTTGAAATAATTTTGAAACATTATAGTGTGTCACATAAAGTTGTGACTCCCTACTATCCCCAATCAAATGGGCAAGATGAGGGGTCTAATATGGAAGTGAAGAAAATTTTAGAAAAAATTGTTTCTGGGTCAAGGAAGGACTGGTCGCAAAAGTTGGACGAAGCTTTGTGGGCATATCGCACTGCATATAAAGCTCCAATCAGCTTAACTCCATTCCAAATGGTTTATGGATAGACATGCCATTTACCGGTTGAAAGGAGCACAAGGCTTTATGGGATTTAAAATTTCTAAATTTCGATCCAAACTTGGTCGGAACAAAAAGAAAAGTGCAGCTTAGTGAGCTTGAGGAAATGAGAAATGCAGCTTATCATTCAAGCTGGCTATACAAAGAGAAAGTGAAAACGTATCATGACAAGAAAATAAAATTCAAAGAGATCAAAGTGGGACAACTTGTTTTGCTTTTCAACTCCTGGTTGAAGCTTTTTCTAGGAAAGTTGAAGAGTAAATGGTCCACACTGTTTCGGGTAAAAGAAGTCAAAGAATACGGAGTTGTGATGATCGAGGACCTTGAAAAGAAAGATAGTTGGTCGGTAAATGGCCAACGTTTAAAAATCTACCTTGGAGGTAGTTTCGATCAAGAGAATCGTTATGTTGCCCTCGATGATCGTTGATCATTATGGACCATCGAGCTTATCCGACGTTAAACAAGCGCTCATTGGGAGGCACCCCAATTTTGTAAATTTTACTGTTTTTTATGTTAAATATGTGCTGTATGAGTGTTTTTGAAGCTGAAAGTGTGTTTTTTTCTACTAAAGTGTTTTTAGTGTTGCAGAGCTCGCTAATCGAAAAGAGTCAGGGAGTTTCTCGCTAAGCGAGCTACCCTGTTTGCTAAGCGAGCTTTCCAATTATTTTTTTAAAAAATGGTTTCAGAACTGGGCCCATCTTGTAAGACCCGGCCTAGTTCGTGTGTTATCAAGGTGTGAAAGAGCTAGGGTTGCCTTTTCCTCCTTTTTCACAAAATCTTCAAAGGAAAACCCCTCTCTTGCTCTCATCTCCTTCAAGCATTCAAGTTCATCTTCCATTTTCATCTTTCTTAGCTTCAAATCATTCAAGTCATCATTGTAAGTTTTACTTTTAGCATTAATTTTCCAATTTTCGTAAAACCCATTTTTTGGAATTTTTGAAGTTCTTCATGACATTTCTTGGGTTCTGCTTTGTTAATGCTTCTTCCATCTCGTTTTGTTAAGTTTTTGTAGAAAACCTAATTGCATGTGGTTTAGGTTAGGAGAAAATGAAGCATTAGGGCATGAATTTTTGAGAAATTTCACGAGTGTTGATTAATTTGTGTTAATATTTGTGAAGTTCCTCTATTTTGGTGGATAATAGATGGTAGTTAGGTATTTTAGTATTGATGGATTGCCCATGGCCTGTTTGGGAGTTTTTCTGCAATTTTGCAGAACTCGCTAAGCGAGACCTGTGAATTGCAGAAAAATTCCCTTTTTTTTTTTACTAATTTGAGGGCATGGAGCTCTTACTATGGTTTTATTAGGAATTTTAAAACTTTTGTAGCTTGTTTTCAGTATCTAATATTACCGGTTTGCTTGTATTTTTGTTTGTTTTTTATTGTTGTTTTTCAAATGTCAGGTAGATCGAAAAGAGGACGAATTTCATCATCTGCTGCCCCATCTTCTTCGAGGGGTCGTTCATCCTATGATGGGCAAAGGTTTCTGACTGCGGCACACCATGTGCGTTACCTGTTGTTGGAAAAAGGGCGGTGTGGCCAGACCGGATTGTGAGATTGAGCCCTAATGGGAATTACTATTTTGTTGGAGCACAGTTGGAGAATATCGACTTTGTTGTCCTTTGTGAGCCCCACCCTGAGTTGCATTTGGAAGTTGTTGGGGAGTTCTTTGCAAACGCCCTTCCAACTGGTCCTGAGGAAGAACCTTTTGCTTACAAAACCTGGGTGAGGGGTAAGGTGATTGGTTTTTCTAGGGATAGCATAAGTCGCTATTTGAAAAGTAATTTGGAGTTGGATGACAATGGAATTTGTGATTTTAGAAGGATGAGGGCCAGGAGGAACTGGAATATGGCGGAGATTAATAGGGTTATCTGTAAGGGGGATCGTACTTACGAGGTGGGCTCCACATGAGCACCTATATGATTCAAGAGAGGAGCTCTGAAGAGCAAAGCTCAGATTTACATGTCGATTGTCTTGCACAACCTGATTCCTAGGAGCCACACACCTGACATCAATATTGAGGTGGCTGCCCCTTTTGTACTGCATCATGGACGGGAAGACGGTAGACCTTGCACAGGTGATCTCATATGAGTTCCGTAGGATTGCGACAAGTGGTACTGTTTATGGTTCGAGATCATCCTGCATACTTACTCACTCGGGTTTGGTTATGGCCTTATGCAAGGCTGTTGGCATCGCACTTCCCTCTCTTGGGAATGTGAAGCTAGCTATGTTGGATGGTGTGTTTGCTGGAAGGTTTTGTGAGCCTCATGTTATTGCTCCTCCTGTTGATTTTGCTCCTCCTGGAGGTCTCCCTTTTGGTAGGGGAAATGGTATGGATGCTAGCTCAGCTACTAACTGGGCTATGCATGAGTCTCACCACCGTGCTCTCGCTTTTATGTATGAGTCGATGTTACAGTTGCAGGTGCAGATTCGGGAGCCTCATATGGATCATTCTCCGCGGTCCACGAATGCGTTCAGAGCTTATTCAGCATGGCCTTGGGATATGCCATCTTCTTCGGGGGGTGGATATGTTGATGCAGGTGCTGGTGAGGACGATGCAGATGAAGATACTGATGATGTTGGTGTTGATGATGATGACAATTCTAGTTCCTTTGATTGACTGTCGGACGGTTTGACCGTCCTTCTTTTTTATCTTTTGTTTTTGTTTTGTTAGAATGTTTTTAGGGTGATAATATAGTTTTGGATTTTGTTATTGAACATCCTTTTGGGTGTGCTTTTTGTACTTTTATTTTGGAATTGTAGTCACCATCCGGGCGGATGGTGAAATTTTGTACTCTTGAAACTTATCTTAGTTAACATCCGGGCGGATGCTTTTTACTTATTTGTGGGTTGCAAAATTGTTTGGTTTGTTCCTGAATTTAATGTGATTATCATGGTGAAACAAGTTTTTTTTTGTGATCTTAAGCATTTATGATTCACCTCTCTTTGGCAGTGATGATAAAATTCTGAAAGTTTGTGCGAAAAAGGTACTTCGTTCGTGCTTTGTAGAATATAACATGTGTATAAACTTTTTACTTTGCGCAAATTTCAAGCTTTCTTCATACTGCATAAGTGTTCAGATGAGAATCATTTAGGACAAACCACAAAGTGAGTAACCTCTATTGTTCACAAATTTTAGTGTTTTTGTAATTGTTGCGAACTCGTGCGATTCATGCTTATATCTTGCATTCTTTGGTAAATTTTGGAAACATTGAAATGATATAGGCATTGTTTGTTAATTGAGAAAAACCATCCAATTCTTTAGGCTTTAGTTTACTCGGTCAGTAGTGTGAGCATTTGCTAACCAATTTTGAGCCTTCACATAACTAGAATGAATCATAAAGCAAAAGTCGGCAAAATGTCGGGATACCATTCTTTGGCGATCCATGTTGTGAAAAAGAAAAGAAAAACCATTGTGATTCATACTAGTTTGACTTTTTTGTATATACTTTACCCCTTTGTTTGAACATACTTTCTTGAAGAACATTGTCATTTTATTATGATATGATTTAAAGTTGGGGAGAGTAGTTGGTGTGAAAGAGAATTGATGGAAATGGTACCTCTTGTGAACATAGAAAAGAAAAGAAAAATGAAAATGAGATTTGATAATAGCATTGCACTCTAAGTTAGAGTTGATTGAAGATGAAAATTTCATTTGGAAAAGAAAAAAATTCTTGAGAGGGGGCACCATAAAAAGAAGAAAAAAGAGGAAAGAGTGAGATTGGGAAAATTGTGTAATATTTTGGTTGATTTAGTTTGGCATGTTCTTCACTTTTAAAAAACTTTTGAATACCACTTTGAATCATTGACCTTTATATATATATATATATATATATATATATATATATATATATATATATATATATATATATATATATCCCTTTCTTGTTAACCATTGCCCCATTACATCATTGAGAAGTCCTTATGAGATCTTTGTTCCCTTGATTTTTTCCTCTTGATTTAATTTGATACTTGCATGAATTGTTCCGGATGCTAGCACAATTACATATGAGAGTGATTTGTCCCTTGTAGATATTGATCTTGACTTAGTTAAGTGATTAGGTGATTCTTGTTTGAACATTTTATTTCTTATGTTGTTGCTTGTCATTTGTGTTTAGAAGTTATTTCATGATTCTGTTGTGATTCTATATGAAGTCGGACCTTACTTGTAAGCGCAATATTTTGGTTTGAACCATCAATTTGGGGTGTATTATCTTTGTCTGAATTTGTTCTTGTTTCTCTTTAATCTCACCTTTGTTTGAGGACAAACAAAGAAGCAAGTTGGGGAGAGTTAGTAAGTGCCAATTTGTGTTAATATATAGTATAAATTTTGGCACTTTTCAAGAGCTTATTTGGATTTATAATGCTTTTTCCTGTTGTTTCCGGTTAATTTCCGTAGTTTAGTTTATTTGATTCAATAGTATACTTTATTTAACTGTTGTTTTTATATTCTTAGGTTTCACCATTGGAATGAAGGAAGCAAATTATGGTGACTCTCTTTTTGAATATTTTGAAGAAAATGAAACTTTGGAGCTTGCTACAGGCTCGCTAAGCGAGCTCCTAGCGAAAGAGTCATGGAGTTTCTCACTAAGCGAGGGACTAAGCTTGCTTAGAGAGCAAAGGCGGTTTAGCAATTAATGAATCCTCGCTTAGCGAGCCCTGCGATTTTCAGCTTCTATAAAAGGGTTTCATCATTCATTTTTTGTGGATCCTAACATATTTCTTAGAGAAAAATCCCTAGAACTCAGAGTTTCACTTGTTTTTGAAGAATTGACACATCAATAGTCGGGAGATCGTCATTGATGCTTTGTCTTCTTCATCTCTTTCTTGTAATGTAAGTTTCCATGGTTACGGATAGCTAAACACTTAATATGTCAAGGTTAGAAGGTAGATAGGACTTTTATTTGTATGAATAGTCTTTGATCATTATGTATGAACTCTTGATGATAAATGTATGGTGGAAAACTTTGTGTTTATGAAATATAATTTGTGGTGCTTTATGATTGAGAAATGTGTTCAACACTTGACCTAGGTTTTTCATCCATCAAAGAGCATAAGCTAGAGATAGTTATGAGACTTGGTGTTCACCTTGCATTGATCTTTAATGTTGTCATTTTGATAGCTTGAGTGAAAGATCATCAATGGATCAAAATGGTAAAACTCACAATTTGTGTTAGAAATAAACATCTTGAGAGGATATTGTGATTGTATTTATCGTTTTAACGAGTTCATCCGCTTGATCGAAACTATTTGTGCAAATGGGCTTATCGAACCCTAACATTGGCATGTGTTTTTTATAAACTCTTACCAACTGATATTTTTAGCTTGTAGTTTTTAATTTGAATGCAAAGTAAACGTTTCATAGACAAAAGCAAAACCCCATGTTACAATTAAGTCTTAAACTAGCGCAACTTTAGAAAGGCGGTGATATCACAAAACAATCTATGTGGATCGATAACAAAAACCCAACTCTATTTGTACTTTAACAGCTGCTCAAAATGATCAAGAAGACAACCAAGCTGAAAATGATGAAGAATTCTACCAACCATAAATTCAAAACCAACCATAGTAAATGCAATGTCAACTAACTTTATAATTTTAAAGAGGAATGGAAGCTCATGCGGTAGGGGCTACAAGGTGGATTGAAGAAGTTTTACCACTTTTTATGCTAAGCCTCCCAGATTAGCTCTGTTGTTCAGAGACTTCTACAATCAATAAGAATACCATATGCCACCCAAAGCATAAGAGACCTATTTGTATCATTTGAGGAGATGGAGAATTAATTCACCAACCAAGATTAAGACGAAACAAGGAGGAAATACCATATGCATGTAAAATGGACTTGACAGAACAACAACTTCAACAACACTATGATCGATATTCATGTTCTTTTCCATAATGATAATATGTGAAAAGACATGTAGTTTGTTTTTATTTTAGAAGACTTTATCTTTATTTTTATTTTCAAATTTGTACCTAGAGAATTAAAATAGTTACTATAAGTGTTTTTCCCCTTCCATTGAATTACCCATGTTTGTCTTTAATAAACAAGTTTGTAGCTGTTCTTTTTTCCTTCAGATTTACAAGTTATAACTTTAGCATTAAACAAATGATCAAAGAAAAAAAGACTTGATCATCAGGAAAGCAACTGACAACTTGAAGGAAAAGGATGATAAAAATAAATAAATGGACTTGTGCTCAACCTTCAAATACCTCATCTAGTAAGGTTTGGGCCAAATAAATTATAGTGTTCACTTTTCTTTCTTTTTTTAGTGTATCCATGCATTATTATTTTATATGGTTTGATCTATTTCTGATTAAGTTTATATGTTTTGATTGACACACACTGAGGAAGTTCTTTATTTATAACTTCGAGCCTTTGTAATCACCTTGTAGTAATAATAATATCCATTAGCTAACCACTTTGAGCTTAGCCTTTCTTTTGGTGACATAGCCTAAAATTCTTAGCCATATGACTTGAAAGATCTTTTATGTCCACCCTCTCTTTGGAGTTAGGTAGAAGTATAGTCTTAAGTTGTATGAAAAAGATTAAGTTTGGGTTGCTCTTGGAATTGATCAAAGCTCTAAGTTTGGGGTTGGGGTATTAGAGAAAATTGGTCAAAAATTCAAAATTTTGAGAAAATAAGAAATGGAAAAAGACACTTCTTAAAAAAGAAGAGTAAAAGAATAAGAAAATTTATAATATAGACCAAATCTCTAGTACCATCGAGAAATCACAAAGGGATATGAGAATAGAAGGAAAACTAGGCACCTAACTCTAAAGGTTTAAACCTATTTTCCTAAAAATATCCTACTCGAGCATAAGCACATATTTAAACTAAAAAGACCTCAAATGTGTGTATGATTTTTGTGATGAGCTATATTAGAACACGATCAAGCTAAGAATAACTTAGTTTGCGTGCTGATTGAGAGATAACCTTATCCATTGAGTGAGTCAAAGTGACCAGAGAGACATGTTGAATACTCGTCAATGTTTGAGGACATTTTTTGAATTTTTTGGATGGAAGTTGGAAGCTAGAACAATGGTTAGGTAACAATATATATATATATATATATATATATATATATATATATATATATATATATATATATATATATATATATATATATATATATATTGTCATGTTCAATTGTTATTGTGCAACTTGTTTTCTGTTGAAATGTGCAGTTGCAGACGAGTCACTTGAGGACAAGCAACAATTCAAGTTTGGGGTACTGATGACAATCCATCATCGCATAGAATAAGGAAAAAAACCAGAGAAAAACAAGTGAAAGATGAGCTAAAATAAAGAAGAAATACCAAAGGATGAGCAAAAAAAATAACTAAGTGTGAAGAAATTGGACAAGTGAAAAATCAGGTGAAAAGGGGAGAAAAAGCGTGCAACTATTGGAATAATCACGCGCGGCATCGCGCACAATAGTTTTCTACTAGATATATCATGTACGCGATAAAGGTTATCATGCGTGCAATGACCCATTTTTCTGGATTTTTCTGACGCGTTTGATCCAGTCTGGGCTCTTTTTAAGGGAAATTATGCATTTTTGCAAAGGTTACGCAAATTGAGACAGCAAGTACGATTTTTACAGCATCAAGGGTGATTTGAAGAGCATTTGAAGTTATCGGAGGCCAATCATTCAAGGGAATTTCTTTAGTCAATTGGTATTGTAATTTAAATTATGAGTAGTTAAACACCTCTATGTTAGGTTGTGTGTGTTGAACTTGTTTCAATATTGTTGGGAAATATGTTGATTTGACTTTGTATGAATCCTTTGATCAATAATTCTATGAAATTACTTATTGTTCTTAATTTTTTTTTATGTTAGGTAATCTCTTAAATTGATTTTGGGCACATAGGTAATACAGGCTATTAGTCTATGTGTTGGACCTATGGCAATTGTGATACTTACGTTGTTTGAATAGGAATAGGAGATCCCGAGTAGTAGCATAGGAAATTAAGGTTTTGTACATCGCCTAATCTTATTTACGCCAGTGGACTAGGGAATGGATGTAGTTTCAGAGATAGCCTAAGAGGGGGTGAATTAGGCTTTATAAAATTTTCTCAGTTATTTTATCGGTGGATGGATTTTTATCATCTAAGTGCCTAAGATATGAAAGCGGTAAAGCAGAAAGTAAAAAGACACAGAGATTTATCCTGGTTCCCTTCACAATCCGAAGGTACATCCAATCCCCCTTACACCTCATAAGAGATTTTCACTATAGTTTAAAATTGTACAACCTATCACACCATAAACCGGTGAGGCCTACTATCTAACAACTATACATCAAACAGTGTGCAAGAACAATCCTCTTGCAAACACTAACCCTTGTGTCCAATAATCCTGGATCACAAGTGAATACAAGAAATAATTCTTTGAATAAGATGAAATGTAGAAATGTTGAAGTCTTGTGATATCAAGCAATGTTGATCTTCACCTTTTATATTTCTCACTCACAAACAATGGATATCAGTGTTCACTAAAGTGTATGAAAATTGAATTTAGTGCACTTTTGAAAGTTTGAGATTTTTGAGTAAGAAAAAGTTTCATCAAAATTGTGTAGGAGGTGTCTCAAAAAATTATGTACAAAATAGTTTAAATATGATACAAGATACCTCTTGGAAAAGGTACAAAATATGAAGGGATGTCTCATTTCAATTTGAAAAAACAAGAGACATAATTTTAAAATTTGAATAAATTAATTTCTGGAATTTGAACAGTGGTAACCGGTTACTACCCCATGGGTAACCAGTTACTTGCTATAACATATAAAATATTTTTCAGAAAAGGGCTGAAGTAACCGGTTACTACCTACACTGTAACTGGTTACTTGATCAAAAACCAAAAAAATTCTTTTAAGATTTAAGATCAGTAACAAGGCATGCACAATGATTTATTTTAGACAATAACAAGTGTGAGTGCATCCTAAGTTGAACACTTAATAAAAATTATTGGTTCATGAGAAATGAGTTATACCTTCCAATGAGAAACCATATTTTTATGAAGACTTTTTGAGTGAAGCTTGAACGATCCTTTTTGCTTGCTTTCAAGACATGATGGATTTGTTGTTATCATCAAAAATATGATTTGAGAAGCTTGCTTCTACAATCTCCCCCTTTTTGATGATGACAACCAAAAGTGAAAATGAAGTTTGCTTCTTGGTTTCTCCAAAAACTCCCCTTTGAAGGTGTTCCCCCTCAAAGTGATACTAAGAGGTTTGTAAGAAAAGATTTTGCATAATGAGAGAAACAAGAATGCATACTAGAGACTTCTCCCCCTTTGTCATCCACAAAAAGGATGGGAACAATACTTTAATAATAAGTTAGCACATGAATGCTTTAAAAGGAATATAATCCATAAAATAGACAATCATGTAGAAACAAGTACCAAACATAAATTATATGAAACACGAGTTTTACGAACATAAACATAACTGAATTTCAAAGAGCAACACGGTACGGAAACGGTAAAGTAACAACATAAAGACTTAAAGATAAATCTTAAACTAAGAACATAAAATAGAACCTAAGGAGAACATTCACTAAAGCCTAGTTACTTCCGGAACCATCTTCATCCATATCATCTTTGTCACCATCCGAATTCCCCGCATTTGAAGGTTGAGAAGGAGAGAATTTCTTAAACATCTTCATTAGTTTTCCGAGGCTACGGGTGGTCTTTTGGTGATTATGGTTCATGGTGGTTTTGAGTCTTACAATTTCATTGTAGAGGAATTCATTTTTATAAGCACCTTCCGGAGCGGCTTGAGCGGCAAAATCTTTTTTATATCCATACAAACCATTTGGACCACAAATGATACCGATGTTCTTAGTAGCCGTGACCAAGTTAATTTCATTTTGCTTGACCGTCATCTCAAAGTGAGGTTCTCTTGAACTAGGGATACCAAAATGTTCCAAAATCTTTGACACGAAGCGGATGTATGGGAGATCGCTACCAAGACGAACTTGATGCTTCATATGATGAAAGATGACATAGGCCCAGTTGATTGGTCAATCCTCCTTCAAAGAACGGAACAACATCAACTCAAGTTCACTAACTTGAGCAAAGTTTGAACTTTTTGGCACCAACACATATGCCAAGATGTAATGAAGCATGCGGTCACTAACAGTTAATGATTTTGCATATTTTATGATCCGGGAAGATTGAATTAGCCTACCGAGTAAATCATCATGTGTTCCTCTTGATCTTTCAATAAAATAAGCTAGTGTGTCAAAATTATTCCATCTTTCAGTGTTAGGCATAAAACCAATTTTGAAATCATATCCTTCATATGGTATATCAAGAATGGTTCCTAGCTTTTCAATAGTAACCTCTATTTCCTTTTTATTGACCTTAGCAGTAAATTGTTCATCACCAAATTCATCTTCTCCAAAAGAAAGAGTGTGATAGAAAGTTCTTACCAAATCATGATTGATTTTTCCTGTGTCAGCAACCAGCTCTTTCACACCAGATGCATTAAAAAGAGCTTCAAAAGTGAAGCTATGAGAAGGGAACTCTTCAAAGTTCACATATTTTATGCTCATGAACTTCCGGGAGTGAATGTCAATGTCAAGTATCCTTTGCTTCTGTGGTTTCATGAACTGCTCCTTACCAGTGTGAAAGTCAGAGCCGGAATCCATAATTTGTTGCTTTCCCCTATTCTTTGAAGTAGTCATGGAAGAGATGATAAAGTTAGGGTTTGGTTTTGGATTTTTGGATTTTGGATGGGAGAGAGGTGAAGATGAGTTATTCTTGTGAAGTTAGGGTTATAAAGAGGTAGATTATGAGTAGGTTTTAAATGTGAGTAATTTTGGTCAAGAGTGTTTATGAGAGGAAGGTGGGAGGATGAGAGAGTAAATGGAGATTAGGTTTCCAAGGAGTGAACAAGACTCTAGTGTTCCCAAAAAATAACTTTAAGATACATATGAAAAGAAGAAAAGAAAACATGTAGCAATCCATAAAGCATTTTGCGTTTAAAAAAAATTCAGAAAATGGCAGTGGTAACCGGTTACTACCTACTTGGTAACCGATTATTTGCCTCAAAATTTCAAAAAAATTTAAAAAATACAGCAAGCAAATGGTAATGATTTTTGACAAAAACTTTTCACAAAGTGTTAGCACATAATATTACGCAACTTTTGATAAAAAAATATTTTGAAAACAATTATTTTCGGGTATGCGAAAATAAGAAAAACGAAAAACGGCGAAATATGAGTGTTAGCATTTTGTGACACAAAAATGAAAATAATCATATTTTAAGCTACTATAACACATAACAAGCAATTTTAAGAAAATGTTAGATGTCACCTTCATCGAGAATAGCAAGTTCTCGCCGGATCTTGAAGAATTGCTCTTTAACCAATGGTTTTGTGAATATGTCGGCAAGTTGGTTATGTGTATCCACAAACATAACATCTACATCTCCGTTGAGCACGTGATCTCGAAGGAAATGATGTCGGATATCTATGTGCTTTGTCCTTGAATGTATGACCGGGTTCTTTGTGATATTGATGGCACTTGTGTTATTGCATCGAAGGGGAATGCAACCGAGATCTATACCAAAATCAAGAAGTTGTTGCTTAAGACACAAGATTTGTGCATAACAACTGCCTGCTGCAATGTACTCCGCTTCGGCCGTGCTAAGTTCAACGCATGCTTTCTTCTTACATGCCCACGACACTAGTGCATTCCCGAGAATGTGACAAGTACCGCTTGTGCTTTTTCTATCGGTCTTACATCCTGCATAATCAGCGTCAGAATAACCAATCAAAGAGCATGTACTACCTTTTGGATACCATAGTCCGACGTTCGTTGTTCCTTTGAGATAATTCATAATCCTTTTCACGACAATAAGATGCTATTCCTTTGGATTTGCTTGAAAGCGTGCACACAAACATACACTAAACATAATGTCAGGACGACTTGCCGTCAAATATAATAATGAACTGATCATACCTCGATACTTTGTGATATCAATTGAAGTGTCAGATTCATCTTGATCAACGTACGTTCCGGATCCCATAGTAGTGGACATCACCTTGCAACTATCCATATCAAATCTTTTCAATAATTCCTTGCAATACTTGGATTGGTTGATGAAGATGCCATCCTTTGTTTGCTTGATTTGTAGTCCAAGGAATAGTTCATTTTCCCATCATGGACATCTCGAATTCTCCTTGCATCATAAGTGAAAACTCTTCGCAAAGATCTTTGTTTGTTGATCCGAAGATGATGTCGTCGACATATACTTAAACCAATAAGGTGTTACCCTTGAACTTCTTTATGAACAACGTCTTGTCAACCTTTCCTTTTGCAAAACCCTTATCACATAAAAGGTTGCTGAGGCGGTCATACCACGCTCTTGGTGCTTGCTTTAAACCACAAAGAGCCTTCAACTTGTAGACATGAGAGGGATTCTTGAAGTTTTCAAAACCCGAAGGTTGTTTGACATAGACTTCTTCATTGATGTAGCCATTCAGGAAAGCGCTTTTGACATCCATCTGGTACAACTGAAAATTCATAGAACAAGCGTAAGAAAGTAATAATCTAATTACTTCTAACCTTGCTACCGAAGCGAACGTTTCATCAAAATCAATTCCTTCTTCTTGGTTGTAGCCTTATGCGACCAATCTTGCTTTGTTACGAACTATGATCCCATTTTCGTTAAGTTTGCTCTTGAACACCCATCTTGTTCATATGATGTGCTTGTTGTTCGGTTTTGGTACGAGATTCACAACTTGATTTCTTTCGAATTGGTTGAGTTCTTCTTGCATCGCTACTATCCATTGATCGTCGCCTAAGGCTTCATCGATTTTGGTTGGTTCAATTTGAGATACAAAAGCCATGTTGAGACAAACATCCTTGAGATTTAGTCGTGTTGCAATACCTTGGCTAATATCACCAATAACTTTATCTATCGGGTGATCTCTATGAGTTCTCCATTCCTTTGGAAGATCTTGATGTTCTTCAATGATTGGTGAGTCATCTTCTTGTGGTGTTGCTTGATCCTTTGACATCTCCTTTTGTAGTTGTGAAGAATCTACTATATCATCATCATCATCAATAATATTATCCTCTTTCGAGGGGTTAGTCTCATCAAACGAAACATGAATAGATTCTTCAATAGTAAGAGTTCTTTTATTAAAAATTCTAAAAGCTTTACTAGGGAGGGAGTAACCAAGGAATATACCTTCGTCGGACTTCTCATCAAACTTACCGAGATTGTCCTTGTCATTGTTGAGAACAAAACATTTGCATCCGAAAATGTGAAAGAATGATATGTTCGGTTTCCTACCCTTGAACAACTCATACGGAGTCTTCTTGAGAATTGGTCGAATGTTGACACGGTTGCTTACGAAACAAGTTGTTCTAACCGCATCCGCCCAAAAGTACTTAGGGAGATTTGAGTCGCTAAGCATTGTTCTTGCAAGCTCTACCAACGCCATATTCTTCCTTTCTACGACACCATTTTGTTGAGGAGTCCTTGGTGCGGAAAAGTTGTGAGAAATTCCATGCTCTTCGCAAAATTCTTCAAAAGATGAATTTTGGAATTCTCCACCGTGAACGCTTCTAATGGAGGCTATAGTGAGTGACTTCGCATTTTGTAATTTATTTGCATACTTCTTGAATGCTTTGAAAGCATCACTTTTCTGCACTAAAAATAATGTCCACGTATATCGAGAGAAATCATCAACAATAACTAAAACATAAATGTTACCTCCAAAGCTTTTAGTTCTCGATGGACCGAAAAGATCCATATGCAATAATTGAAGTGGCCTTGATGTGGACACAACTTTCTTGGACTTGAAAGTTTTCTTGGTTTGCTTCCCTTTTTGGAAAGCATAGCATAACTTATCCTTGATGAACTTTATCTTTGGAAGACCAACAACTAGGTTATGATTTATCAACTTGTTTAAGTGCTCCATGTGAATGTGAGCAAACCTTTTATGCCAAAGCCACGCCTCGTTGTTGTTCGCCATTAATCATTTTACCTTTAAGGAAGAGTCATCAAAAGAAATCATAAAAATATTATTAAATATTTTACCTTTAGCAAGATGTCATGGGTGACTTCATGTTCTATCAAACATTCATCCTTTGTGAAGTTGATTTAGAACCCTTTGTCACACAATTGACTTATGCTAAGTAGGTTGTGTTTAAGGCCTTCAACGTAAAGGACATCTTCGATGATTGTAAATGGAGATGCACCAATGGTTCCTACTCAAAGATTCTTTCCTTTATTATCATCACCATAAGTAACGTATCCTTTGGCCTTTAAAGATAGACTTGAAAATTTATTGATGTCGCCCGTCATATGCTTTGAACAACCGCTATCAAGATACCATTAATTAGAAGTTGTCTTCAAGCATACCTACAAAACAAAATCAAGTGTTGTTAGGTACCCAAATTGCTTTGGGTCCTTGATAGTTAGTACCCTTTTCAACCCACACATAATGCCTTTTAGCAACGCCAATGTTGCGCATGTAACACCCCAAATTTGATTATGAGTATTTGTTGCTTATTTGAGGATATATGAATGAATTGACAATTGGTGGTTATGTGACTCGATGCATGGTGGTGAAATTATTTTAATAATATTAATAATATTAATAATAAGAATAATCATGTAGTATTATTCGGATTATTGGTTATTATTTAAAACAATAGAAGTGGAAGTATGAATGTTATGTTGGTTATTTTGGAGTATAAGAGTATTTTATATAATAAGGATAAATAGTGTTTTATTATACTATTTTATTATTATTATTGAAATTATATTAAAGAAAAGAGTAAGGTGGTCCTTTTGTGAAAATTATGAGGGTAAAGTGGGAAAAGACATAACTGAGATAGTTTTGATCAAAATGGATTATACGATCAAAATGCTCATTTTATCGTGTTTGGTGAAGTGCTCTGAAGAATGAGGGAGAAAGAGGAAGCTCAGAGTCTGGAGGCTGTGGAGAACCCCAAAGAAGAGAGTCAATCGGAGAAATTCTCTAAGGTATGGGGAGTTTTCATAATCTATTATAATTTTATAGGTATTGGTTTATGAATAGATTAGGTTTGATATGATTTTGGTTATTGTTAGGTTTGATGACATAGATTGAGTTATAAGGGTATGAATTGGTGTATTAAGATTGATAAGATGATTTAGAATGGTGTGTTTGATGTTTGAATTGATGTATTGTTGTTGTATGTGATTAATTATTGATTGGTAAGAAGTTTTGGGTTGCATTGGGATGAATTTGTATGAAAAATTGGGGTATTTTGGTGTAGAATTCATAAAAACAGCAGAAAGCTGCTTATGTACATGTGTTAACCGGTTAAACATAGGTGTTAACCGGTTAACCAGTGAAAAATATGTGTTTTTGACGAAAAAATGAGGCATTAATCGGTTAACACTGTAACAGTGGCACTTTTAGTTTTGAAAAATTAATAACTTTTGATCCGTAACTCCGATTTAGGTCTCGTTTGAAGCGTCAGAAAGCTAATGAGACGAACTTTAATTGGATGAAATAAAATGAGTGAAGTGAAACATTTTTCAAAGATGAATATTTAGAAAAAGTTGAGTTGGTTTTATGATTATAAATAGGATTCTATTGTAAGTTGACGATTTGTTGTTGTTAATGAAGGAAGTCGTTTGCTTTGTTGTTAAAAATTGGTTTTATGATTATAAACATGATGTTATTGTGAATTGGTGTTTTGTTGTTGTTGATAAGGGGAGTTGTTTGGTTGTCTTGTTGAATCGAATAAGTTGTTTTGTTGTATGATTGATAAAGAAGTATGGTTGATGTGTTGTCGTAATGAAAGACATGATTTTATGATGATTATCGGTTGAACATGAAATGATTGGTTATGTCTTGATAAGTTGAGATAATTAATGAAATGAGATTTTGGTGTGTTGTTACGATGAAATTATATGATTATTTGATGTTTGAACTGTTAGATATGAAATGGATGATGCGCATTTGATTTCTCGATGAATATTTACGATGTAACGCATCATTGAATTTCATGACATTCACAATGGGGCTTCAGCCTATTATGTAGCTTCAATCCCATTGTGTGGATTGAAGTGTCTCGATGATTACGGAGTGCTCCTTTGTGGAGAGTTGATGTTCATGTATCCATCTCACGTTGAAATTGGTACCACATGCATATTGCATATCAGGATGGTTAGAATTGCATATTCTGGATGAATTCATGATTGTGTTGTTGTTGCTGAATTTTATTATTGATGATGTGGAGATATGATGTTCTAATTTATTTATATTCCATATCCTTGTATTGTTATAATGAATTTTGATTACTCACCATGTCTACTTGGAAATGTTGCCTCTTTTGTGGGTAACTTGCAGATATCTGAGATGGTACGTGAAGTCTTAGCTAGAGGTTGTGTAGCTTAAGTTTAGAATGTCAGGTGTCTTGCTCTGATAGATGTAACATCGGGGGAAATAGAACGCTTATATGATTGGATTTTAGTTTTGTTATGATGGGTTTTATGAGTTGTTAAATGTTGAATTGAGAATGATGATAATTGACTTTGACCAATAGGTCTTTATGTTTTAATGAGATAAGAGGAAAATATTTTTGAATATATAATTTCGCTGCCATAGTTTTGATTATTTGAGAAAAGAATATTCTTAATATAATATTTTGGATTGATGTTTTATGAAGAAATATGACACCTTCTATGAATTACTCTGATAATATTTTACTTAAATTGTTTGTGGGGTAGAAGGGTGTTACAACGCACATAGCAAGCATTAGGTGTGTGACCTTTGATTCCACAATAAAAACAAGTAGGTTGAAAGTGACTTTTATATCTAGGAACATAACTCTTTTTCTTAACAATTCTTTTCTTTTTATGACTTTGATGCATACTTTTAGAATTTGTTGCCTTTTCCTTAACAACTTGTTCACTTGATTTCACAAAAATGGTCTTATTTGTGCTTGGTTTGGAAAACTTAGAATATCCTAAACCACTTTTAGCATTAGGATATCTTTGATGCCTAAGAATTTCCTCCAAGCCAATTTGACATTTTTCATATCTTTCTAAAACTCTTTTAAGTTGAACAATTTTAAAGGATAAGGACTCACAATTTTTTCATACAAGACTTTGTTTTTCATCCATCAAATTTTGTTTTTCACTTTCAATATATTTTTCAAAAGCGGTATTTTATTCTTCTAAAGATGAAATTCGTTTCTTTTGGGATGAAATGCTTTTATACAAAGTCTTGCATTCTTTTAGAAGTTCATCTATAACTTCTTGTGCATCATTCTCATAAATTGAAAAATTGCTACTAACCTCATCGATTTCTTAATCGGAGTGATGTGAAGCCATAAGAGCCATATTCACACATTCATCGCTTTCTGATTTCGACGAGGAACTTATCTTATTATCGTCCCAAGAAACATAGGCCTTCTTATTATTGAAATCCTTCTTGCCTTTGAATCCTCCTTTCTTTGCAAGTTTTGGGAAATCTGGCTTTATGTGACCTTGCTTTCCACATTCATAACAAGTGATGTCATGCATTGATGTGGATGTTTCCTTTTTCCTGAAATGTTTATTCTTATTAGGATAAAAGGAATTTTTTTTTTTATTAAAAAACATACCAAGATTATTTAGAAGAAGCATAAAGTTCTCATTTTTGGACGTCTCATCATCTTTGTCATTTTTTGAATCAACCTTCAAGGCAATTCCCTTGGACTTCTTTTCTTGGCTTTCGTGCTTCTCGAGCCTTCCAAGTTCCAATTCGTGCTCTTGAAGTTTACCAAATAAGGACGCGGATTTCATCGTTGAGAGACTTTTCTTTTCCGAAATAGCGGTCACTTTCGGTTGTCATTCCCTTGTCAAAGATCTTAGTACTTTCAAGTTAAGATCATCATTGGTGAAGGTTTTCCCGAGAACAATCAAGTGATTTGTTAGATGGACGAATCTCTTTTGCAAGGAAACAACAGATTCACCGGGCTGCATGCGGAACATCTCATATTCTTGACTTAAAGTGTTTAGCCTTGATCTCTTTACTTCGGTGGTTCCTTCATGTGTTTCTACCAAGGTGTCCCAAATCTCCTTTGCCGATTTACATTGAGATACACGGAAGAGCTCGTCCATACTAAGAATGCTTTGTGTAACACCCACTTTTCCCATAAAATTATTATTGTAAATATTTAATATAATCAGAGTTATTTGTCCAAAGTGAAATGTTACATCATCATCGTTCATCAAGATCATTAATAAAAGAAAACAGCGGAATTCAAATATTTAACGTCAATAGCTCAAAGGCTAAGCAAATCACACATAAAAAAGTTCTTCAATTCAAGTTTAATCATAAAGATAAGTTTTTCTAAACAATAAAAGTAAATGTGGAAAAGATCCCCGTTCCCGTTACATATCAGAGCTCCTAGGACACGGACATCACACCAACGTACTTCTCAAGTACCTGAATTGTCTGCACTTCCGAAGAAGCACAGACGCAACAAAACAAACAGAGGGGTGAGAAATAGATTCATAATATAACGGTGCATACGACATATATGAAGAAGTAATTCACCCCTAATCACACCAAGTTATCAATCATATCATTCAATCAATCATATTATTCAATCAATCATAATGCAATGTGACTCCAATGCACAATGCAAATGCAGTACCGACTCACAATAACGGTTCATCAATAGAACCCCGAATGCATCGTTAACGTCTCCAACAAGACACGATCATCCCTACAACCACGATTCTCCACGAATCCCGAATAATCACATCCACGACATGATTATTCCATCAAACATATGCGCATGCAGACACAACAACGCATACCATATCACAATACACATGAACACATCATGCTTTACGATCCTCATCATCTCATCAACCAATCATCAGTGCATCTTATTCACACACAAAACATACACATATCTTGTGTTATTCACAATTATAACAATCTACATATTCTTATAATTCAATTAAGCATTTAGGATTTCTTATGCGACTAATTATCAAGTCCTATATTCATTATTAGGACATCCTTAAAGTCTTATTTCACTAATATCATCCTCCATTAGAAGAATGAATCAAATCCACCTTAAAACGGACGAAAAATTACATTTACAGGGGCCTAACACGGCCGCCCGTGTTGCCTGACACGGCCCGTGTTGGGTGGCCTGGGACACGCCCCTCAAAATCCACAAAAACTCATTTTCCAGGAGGACAACACGGCCGCCCGTGTTGTACAACACTGCCCGTGTTGGGCCAAATCATCCAAAACACATTATCCAGGAGGACAACACGGCCGCCCGTTTTGTACAACACTGCCCGTGTTGTGGCACCTGTACCCCAAAAATTCAATTTTTCCAAAAGTCCCAATTTCTTCCCTCTTCCTCACATGCACGAATCCCAACCATTCTAAGTCAAATTTAACACTAAAAACCAACCAATTCACATGTTTATTATCCATTTATACATATAAATCAACTAGTTTTACTAATAAACTTTCCTAGATCAATTAAGGAATCTATGAGGTTTAATCCTCTTCTCTGTTCATCCTAACCCCCACAACCTTCATATATCAATCTTCCCAATACCCAACATACAACACCAAATATATTTTCAAAATACATCGTATAATCATATTTGAAATTCTGTGATCAGGTATGAGATGTCCTAAGAGATGTCCCAACACTTAATAGGACATTTGACAAATTTAACCAAAACTTAAACAGAAGGAAAAGTAAACAACACAGAAGTTTGTTAACCCAGTTCAGTGTATAACCACACCTACATCTGGAGGCTACCAAGCCAGGAGGAAATTCACTATTAGTAATATTAATTCTAGACTTAAACCACCCTGTTTAATCTATCACTTAATACTTACCCAATGCAATTTCTACCTAAGACTCACTTAGATAAGAGTACCCTACTCACTCCCCCTCAATCACACAGTGATCAAGTTTACAAGTTTACTGAAATTGAAGACATCCTTCAAACAAAACAGCTTGATCTTACTTAACAGTTTCAATCAAGTCACAAATGCACTTTTGCTTAAAAGCTCATAAAGTGGTACATAATAAACAACCTGCTATTAAAACACTAGACACCCTATTTGGTCTTCTGAAATTCGTACTCAATTCTATGAGTTTCTGTTGCTTAAATAGGTATCTGAATTTTGGGCTTTCTGTAGAATGATCCAGCCCTAATGTGCAGCAACTGTCACCTTGAATTTAGGGTTTGTTACCTCCTATATTCTAGGTGATTTAGGTCTTCTGTTTTAATCTGAATCTTCAATATAAAACACCCTACAGATGCGCCTTGTTCTGTTTTTATCCATCATTAATTAATTCCAGATACTTCTCCTTAAATATCTCTGATCAGTTAATCATTAATTAATTCTGACAGCAGGTCTGAGATGTCTCAACATCTGTTGGGACATCCTGAAAAACTGAACTTAATTTATTCACACAATGTCCCAACATCTGATGAGACATCCTGAAATAAATTCACATACTCTGTTTGATAATGTCCCAACATCTGATAGGACATTCTGAACTGAATTTAACATTTCTTGTTTGGTCAAAAATTCTGCCAATTCTTAAACATCTACAAACTCCCCCTTTGGCTAATTTTTGGCTAACATCTTTTCTGGATTTCAGAGTGCAGCAGAAGTTCTTTTTATCAGAGTATAGCATTACTTTTCTGTTGATTCTTATTTGAGATTACTCCCCCTCAAACAAATATGTGTCCAGTCTTGTTGCAACAGAAATACACACTGATTCAGTTCAGACAGAAACAAACAGATTTCATTCAAAAATTAAACAGCAGTACAAATTTGTTGTTGTTCTCCCCCTTGGTAGACACAAAATTAGGGGCCAAAGACACTATTACTGTCATTACATTGCTGTCATTACATTTGCCTCACATACATTGATCACTCAGATTCATCACTCTCAGTTTCTTCCTCCACTTCAGTTTCTTTATCAGCTTCACTTTCTTCATCAGCTTCACTGTCTTCATCAGATGCAGCATTCTGATCTTCTTCACTTTCCAATCTTTTAATGATTTCCTCAAGCTTCTGCTTTCTAGCTTCAAGCTCTTCGCAGGTGCTTTTGAGTTCAGCAATTAAAGCCTTCTTGGAGATTGGATTCCTAGTAGTTGAAGGACCTGCAGATGTCCCAGAAGGTGCTTCAACATCTGCTGCATGATGACTGAGGAATAACTTGTAGTGAAAAGCCAAGGGGCTTTCTCTTTTGCAGGCTGTATCCTTGTCAGTGAGAATTCCAGGGTATTGATTGAGCACAATACCACACAGCAAAGATGGAAAAGCTATTGGCAGCTTTGTTGCAGAAGAGATGGCATGCTTCATAGTCTGATAAAAAATATAAGCTCCATAATCCATCTTGGTTTGAGTTCCCACAGCATAGATGAATCTGGCCAGACCAGTTGAGATTGAAGAAGTGTGGTTGGTAGGCACCCAGTTAGCAGTTCCAATCCTGTTCAGCATGGCATACTTTCTGGTAAGCATGCTCACAGAGAGCTTTCCCTTCACAGGCCAAGCCTTGACCTGATTTGCAGTGATCACCTTACAGATTTGATTATCTGTTTTGCCTAGCTCATTTGGTCCATCTGTTTCTCTTCCTAGGTATTGATTTATGATTTGAGGAGAGAACTCAACACACTTACCTCTCACAAACACTTTTCTGAACTCAGATGACTTACCATTTGAACAATCCTCCTGAAGATTCACAATGAACTCTTTGACAAGAAGTTCATAGCAGGGAGAGAAATCTGAGACTGTCTTGAATAGTCCTGCAGCAGAGATGAGGTCAATCAGTTCAGTGCACTCAAGTGCATTGCTGCTCAGTTCTCTTTCTAGGGCAACTCTTCTTAGGTACACAAACTTCCACTTGTTCACACTAGAGACATGGTGGAAAGATATGTTGTCTAATGGAGCTTCTGGAACAGCTGTTGAAGCCCTAGATGGGGCTGGTCTCTTCTTGGGAGGAGATGTTGGGACATCTGATTCAACATCTGAGTCAGATGGGGTGACAGCTTTCCTTTTCTGAGTTTGGACTTTACTCCATTGTTTTGATGGCCCAAAAATGGCTTTAGCTTTGTGTAAACACCCCAAATTTGCCCTCACCCATTCAAACCATGGCTTGTGATCATCTCATATGCATAAACACAATCATACCATCTCATATTACATTTTTGATTCACTGCATTGGTTCTAAGTCATCTGCACCTAGGGTTTGTGATCTGAGCAATCCAAGGGCTTCTTGAGCCATTCCAAAGGCCATCAATCACTTCAAAGGGATCCATGTGTGTTCAAATATCATATTACATCCTCTCAAAGTCAAAAATGCAAAAGAATCACAAGAACTGGGATTGGTATGGATGCAGAGCCAGGATAGACTACACAGTTGACTGAAAATTAGGGTTTTGGTTTCAGAGGCCATAACTCCAAATTTTTTGGTCATTCTTGTTTCCATTGGTCTCTATATGGTATAAGGAGTATGCATATCATTTTTCATGAAGAAATTCCATGGGGAAGTCATCTGATCAAGAGTTGACTTTTCAGACAAGTCAGTGCAAAATCAGGGCATCTGAGGCCCCCAATGACCCAACCAATGGGTGATCTTCATCATTTTGAGTGTATATGACCTTTATTTGATCATGGAAGAAGGTTGAAGTTCATGGAAATCAAGAATTTGGAAGTTTTGCAAATGTTGACTTTTTGGGCATAGTTGACTTTTCAAGAATGTTTCATTTTAGGTCATTTTTCAAGCCTTGATTCTTGATCCAAAAATGCTTCAAATGGAAAAACTTTGGTCATGAAAGTTGTAGAACACATTTTTCCCTTTTCAAAAAGTACAAGAACATGATCAAACTCTTCTTGGATCAAAAGTTATGGTGTGACAAAGTTGGCAAAAATCATTGATTTTCAAGATGTGCACCAAGTGTGAAAAATTGCAAAATCATGTACCAAGGCAAATTGCAACTTCTGATTGGCATCAAACCCTCACATAAACATCATGTAAGTCCTAAAATTCAGAATGGACTAGGCATTGCTCATGTTTCATGGCTTTTGGGACAAGATCTTTCCATGTGAACCATAAAGCAACAACTTGCAAAAACTCATGATCACACTTCCTACAACTTGCAACCTTGGATGCTGACTTTGGCTAACCTTTCCCCTCACCCTTGCTGCGCAGCCCATGCCTTGTACTAGCCTAGATCATGAGCCATACTTCTCTTACACAAAAGGTGGACTTTGAGCAAAAGCAAACTTACCAATCACTATAGGCCAGGTCACATCATCTGACCTATAGGAAAAAAATACAATATCCCTTGGCAAGCCAAAGATATGAAGAGGCAAGGCTGAAACACCCTCAACCATCACATTCACAAAACACACCCCAGCTGCAAATTGCTTCGAATCTCTCTGCCCAGCCACAAAACACTCAAACCATTTTCACCATTCAACTCACCATGCCCCATTGAGTAGAAACCAGCAAGAACACAAGCCTGAAACAAGCTGTAACCCCACTGCACCATTTTCACTCCAACTTGCAGTTTCATTCGAAACTCTCTCCACAGCTCACAAACATCAAAACAAACTCCATAGACCTTCTCCACTCATCATCTGGACCACAAACAACCCTTCACCATTGCCAGAAACAGCCTGAAACTCCATTGCCATTTTCAACTGAGCTTGAGCAGAAGCTGCTCAAACTCCTCATCCAGCCAATATAAACTCCTCCAAAGCATTCAAACATCATCAAGGGATCCTAAGGAGTGGATTGCACAAGGAGAAAGGGCCAGAAAGTCATCAAAGTGAAAGCTTCGAATCTCAGGTAGCTCAAGAAATATTTTTCCAGAAATCATTTCTTTTGTTCTAAACTTGTTCTTTGTGTCTTCCTGATCATGAATATGTCTTTGGTTTTGCAAATGGTGAGGAAATGAGAGTTTAATTGCTCTCTGAAACTTGCGTGCCCTAATTCTTTCTTGCTTCGATTCAGCCTTGTTAGGAACTATAAATTTGTTTTGAGATGGGGTTTTAGTTCGTGAGTGAGTGGGGATCATTTCCCAATTCTTAGATTTCATTTTAGTTAGGTTTTTAGGGTTTTGGGGATTTTCAGGGGAGATGCTGGCCGGAGAAGACGACCGGAAGTCTTCTCCGGCAGCCTGAAAGTGATTTGTGCCCTAATCCAGTCATTAACTCTAGTTTGAATGTGGAGCGTAGGATCCTTTGACTTGTTTGACTTCCCGCTTGATTGAGTGGCCCAGATGCATTTGATTAGCCCTAATTCACTTTATTAGTTTAATTAATCCATAATTAAGTTAATTAATCTGAACCAACCATGGCCCTTGGATCTGCGCGCCAGTCAACGCATTTGAATCCAGCCTCAATCTCCACCCTCCATTCTGATTACTTTCCCATTTTCTTTATTTTAATTTCATTTCTTTTCATTTTATTTGCATATTTATTTTAAAATAGTAAAAAATGTTTAAAAATTATGAAACTTTTTCTCATAAGTTTTATTAATTTTTATGACCCAAAAATATTTTCATTTTATTTTTTATCATTAAAAAAGTATTTTTAAATATTTAAAAGATTATTTTTAATTGATTAATGGAAATTAATTAATTAAAAATACTTTTAAGTATCTAAAAATCACAAAAAAATTCATGAGATGTTCTAAGACATTTAGAAACATTGTCCAACCTTCAAACCAAATTTCTTTTTTGATCTTGATGCATTTTGAGGATTTTCCATTGAATTAAATCATTTTTTGTGCATTATTTTGATCCTAAGTTCAAAAAATCATTTCTGCCTATCTAGGAAGAGTTGGACATTGATTCTTCTTGCATTGTTTTGTGTTTAGCATGTAGTCTCCAGGATTAAATGGCCATGGTTTGATTCCTCATTTTCAATTTGTTTGGTATTTCTTTTGTTTAGGAGCCCTAAAAACCCTAATAACTTGTAAAATTCATAACTTGAGATTGGTTAAGAGTTGAGACCTCCCCTTTGGACCTTGGTTTAGTATAGGATTAGGGATCCTTTTAGTGGCATTTTCCATTTTTTATCTTAGGGTTTGCTTCTGTTTTTGGTTTTTGTTTGTTGTTTGATCCATAAACCCTGATTTGGGCTTCCATTTGCATCCTTCTTGCATTCTCTTGCATAACATGACTTGCCATGACATTTCAAGCATCCATGTGATTCATTTGACATCTTAAGACATGTAGAAAGCATGTTTGGTCATTGCATCTTGCATTTGCCATGTTGTTTGCCATGTTTGTTTCATAACTTGTCATGTAAGTTCATGCTCCTTAACTTGCATCATTTGCATCCATGAACTTGTATGAACATCTCCATGCCTTGCCTCATGTTTGTAGCACTCCATAGCATCATTACCATCATCAACATGCTTCTGGTTTTGTTTAGCATCATACCATTTCATCCCATTTTGCATTGCATTGCATTTCTTTCTAACATTTCAGGTGGTAAGTAAACTTGAGAAGTGAATTTGCCTTCACTTCTCATAACTTTCCTTTTCATCTCTCTTGCATACATTGCTGCATTTCTATATGTGTTTGAGTTTGAGCTTGCTCATCCTTGTTCCTCCCACTTTCTTTCTTCAAGTGACTTGACTTCTTGAATGAAGCAAGTCACTTTGCTTCTCTTGATCCTTTCATCTGCTTCCTGGTGGTTCCATTGAAGATTGTTCTTGTAAACCTCACAAACCTTAGGAACAACCAAGCATGACAATGATTAGGGTTTTGGTTAGTCCCCCTTCTTAGTTTTACCTTTGTGTCTCTTTGAGTCTTCTCTTCTCATCTCATAATCAGGGACTAAACCCTAAAGGCTTTAAGGCTTTGTGATTAAGCTTATGCCTGCATCCTTCTCTTAGGATGGAGTGTATAACTTTAATCCTAAGTGTTAAACCCTTAATCTGTTTAAATCTCTTAATCAATTCATTTAATAATCATCAAGACATCAAGCTTGTAACTTGGGCCTTGCATTAGGGTTCTAATTCTTCCTTAAATGGTTAAGAAGGACTAACCCTAGTGTTAATGGACAAGTCCCCCTCAAGTTATCTTACAAACCATAAAAATCACTTCATCATCATATCACTAAATAAAATCCACTTAATCAAAGGCTTGTTTTGTCATGAGTTTAACCCCTAATCATGGATTAAGTTGAGGAGCTTTCCTCAGCTTAAACATTCTCATCTATTATCCTTCTATTAGGATGGTGTAATGAGTCTGTTTAATCCCTGATTATGGCTTAACCTCATTACTTAACACTAAACAAAAACACCAAAAACATCTAAATAATCACAAGTAGGTTAATGATCTTAATCCTGCATCAAAGGTGATTAAGTGTGAGAATCTGACTTCACACTTAAGGTAATCTCATTACCCCTAATCAGAGGGAAGATGTGATGAGTTTACTAACCCATTGGTTTAGGCTTAAACTCATTTTCTTATGACAGACTCTCAAAAGCAATAAAAGACTGAAAATACAAAAACAAACAATAATCGTCTCCTCCGGGATTCTTTTCTTATCATCTTCATTCACAAACGAGAACTTGCTTCTTCCGTCTAACGCAAGACAGTTAGCACCTGAGCCAGACGGGTCATACACTTGAGCATAGACAAGTAAGCAGTTCACAAGTCAATTCATCTTTCAGTCTCTTTGGGTCGAACTACGGTGTTCTGACTTCCTCGTTGCACGAGAGGATACGTAGGCATAACTTAACAGTTATCGAACAAAAGTCTCTGTATATTCCCCCTCTTTCTAGCCTCATTCTTTAAGCCTCATTATCATGAGCATTTCACTCTTACACTGACACATCATTTATACACTTCACTCCTTTTACACTGGCACCTGCACATTCTTTCCAGCTCTTTTACACACAAATTGCACTGACACTACCCCTTTTAAAACACAAATCTTTTAAGCGTGGATCCCGTCGAGTACGACGGACAATCTGGGTGCTAATACCTTCCCAGGTTGTAACCAACCCCCTTTCTCAGTCTCTCTGGTTCGCATACCGTCTTATCCTTCTTTTTCTAGGTTTATGCAGCATTACCTTTCCCCTGGGATAAAAATGCCTAGCTGGCGACTCTATTCATCTCCAGTGAGTTCACGGCTGTGTGTTCTCATTGTCCCTTTTCGCCGACCGTTCGCGTCTGTACCTTCATCTGATCCATTTTCATTTGTCGGGAGCGACAGCTTGGCGACTCTGCTGGGGACCCTTATATTGCAACCAGGGCTTCTGGTTCTTTTTGTGGGTTCCTCCTAGCGCTTGATTGATTTGTGTTTACTGGGGTGTTATGTGCTTATTTGTGTTTATATTTTTGTATCTGTTTTTTTGCTTTATGTACAGTTGCTTTACTGCTTTCTTTACTGCTTTACATATATCATACTGTCATGCTGTCTGGCTGGATCTGGTTTTGTTTTGGTGGGTGGGTGTTTTATTGAGAGTTAAGGTCCTATACCTGGGACCTGAGTGACACCTAGGCTAGAGTGAATCATATTCTTTCCCATTCCATTTCGGTCTGGTGCGGGAATATGAAACACGGTTCAGATATGGGTTTCTTCTTGAGAACTCTGTGTTGCAGATTTCCTGCAATGCTAGGGCTATCTGGGAAGCCCGCTAAGTCTGGATGACCTTTTAGTACTGACCTTCGGAAACTGAGGTGAATTAGAGGAGGAATTGTTATGGTTATTGTAAACACTGTACCTCCGGGTTAGAAGTGTTTACACTTCTCATAACTGATCCAAGTCTGAGGATCCTTGTTTTAGAACACCACCAGTGAGGGGGTTGGGCTGTTTACAGGTTTGCAGGTACCTTGACCTCAGAATACCCTGTTACTTTGACTTGTTAAGAGTGCTCCATGTTGGACAGTTCTTGTGATTCTAAACCCTGGACATGTGACTCTTTATTTGAGTCCCCCACCCTGGTTACTGGATTTATAGACCTCCATCTGGAATTCTTGAACACACTTGGACCTATATCAGAGCAGTTTGATCAGATCCAGCTCAGTCACAAACCCTTGCATATCATCTGCATACATAATCATTGCATCATATTGACATTTGCTTATTTGTGTTTCAGGGTATCCATCATTCATCTGGTTTTGGTTTTGACCCCATCTTCTGTATTGACCTATCTTCACCAGCATCTGTTTCAGCCATCTCCTGCACCAGCCAACCAGTGGCTCATCACTTCAGCATTATCATCAGTACCTGTCTCTACTCAGTCTCAGCATCATGGCTCCTAAAAAGAGCAACATCACCTACCACTTTTTCCAGCCAGAGTTATCAGACATCAGGAGGATTCAGACCCTGATCACTCCAGATCACATACCATTGTTCAGGGAAAGTTATGGAGATATACTTGATATGGTTATGGATCTGGACCCATCACAGAGAAGCCTGATCCACACCTGCATTCAGTTCTATGATCCCCCACTGAGATGTTTCACTTTCCAAGACTTTCAGTTGGGCCCTCTATTAGAAGAATACTCATCATTGGTTGGATTGCCTATCAAGGGTGGAATCCCTTTCAACTCAGAGATGGTCTTTCCTAGCAATGGAGAAGTAGCAAAGGCTCTGCATCTGGAACCTGTCCTGATTGAGCAGCATATGACTTCTAAAGCTGGGATCCCTGGCTTTCATCTGGATTTCTTAATCTCTCAAGCTACCCTGAAAGCTTCTCTAGGAGAGTGGAAAGCTGTTTGTGCTTTACTGGCCTTGAGCATATATGGAATTGTATTGTTTGCAGATGAGCCTCGATTCATCAGCAAGAATGCAATCCATCTATTCATCTTGAAGAACCCAGTACCAACTTTGTTAGGGGATCTCTATTACTCAGTGCATCAGAGAAATGAAAAGCAGAGGGGGAGATTAGTGAGGTGTTGTGCTCCATTGTTCCACACTTGGCTTCTCAGGCATCTACCCAGGACAGATGCATTTCTGAACCCTCATCAGCAGAGCAACTGGGCTAAGAGACTCACTGCTCTAACTTCAGCAGATATCAGATGGTGCACTCAAAGCACCAAGGGTAGGGATATCATCACCAGCTGTGGGCATTTTCCTAATGTGCCTTTGATAGGAGTTAAGGGTAGTATCAATTACAACCCTCTGCTGTTTAGACGACAATTGGGCTATGCATTGGTCCACACTCTTAAGGCACAGGACTTGGTTGAGACTCTTTATTGCGAGAACAAGCTTAATCTGGCTATTGTTAGGCAGGCAGCCTGGGCCTGGGATAATGTTCAAACCAAGGGAATAACCATTCTGGGGAAGTGCAACAATGTGGCATCAGCACAATATTATGAATGGTCCCGTGCCAGGGCCCAATTCTCTGGGATGCCCTTTACCATAGAAGACATGCCTGAGTCATCTTCAGCACCACCCCCTGCCACTATCAGTTTGGAGGAGTTTGAGAGCTTGAAGGAAAGAAATGAGAAGCTAACCCAGGCTTTGCAGAAGACCCTCCGGGAGAGGGGTGAAGGTGTGAGGGAGATTGAGAGGTTGGAGAAATTAAGAGTAGAGCATCTGATTAAGATTGAGAAGTCTGGGGATTACATTAAAAAGTCAAAGGCTGGAGAACAAATTCTGAAGAATGCTTGCAAAGAAGCCCAGTTCCAGAGAGCAAGGACAGACTTGTATCTGAAGGAGAGTCAGGCCCGGTGGGTCAGGATCACCGAGGCTCGTACTCTAGAGGACAAGAGGGTCCAAGACAAGATAGAGCAGATGGAAGCTAGTGCAAAAGAGCAACAAGAAGCCCTGGCAGCAGCCCAGAGGGAGATATCAGAGCTAAAGATCAGAGCTGGAGTGAAGAGGTCTAAGGACCAAGGTCAACACAAGAAGCTAACTGCAGCTGTTACTACCAGGAACCTCCTTATCAGGAATCTCACGGAGCGTCCGGCTGATCCTGTGACCGAAGCACTTCTCAAGGAAGTTCGGGAGGATGAGTTCGGTCTTGGTGTTTGACCATTTGTTTGTTGTTGCTTTCATTCCATGTACTTTTGTTTTTCTGTAATATATTTTGGCCCCTCAGAGGGTTTGTATTTGTAAACGAACTATGTACCATTTTGCTTTTTTGTAATGTATGTATTAGTTTGTTCCATCCGAGTTTACTTCGAAAGCAACATCAACAACATCTTCAAGGGTCTGGAAGGGTCAAAACTGAATGCTAAGCCGGATACCTTGAAAACAAATAAGCATACTGCATTACATGCTAACCATTTGTTTGTTTTGTAGGTTTTTGTTTTATTGTTGCTAACTCTGTTGTGATGCTCAGGAATTATTGCTCGGCGCCGAGTATTTCCCCTCAACCGTCCGCACCGTTATCCAACCCGTAACAACCTTCCGGGCATTCAAATGGATCAGGTACAGCAGGACCTTGCAGAGGTCAGGACTCAAATGGCAAACGAAAGATTGGAAATGAGAACACAAATAGCTCAGTTTATGGAAGTAATGAACAACATGGCTCAGAGCCAGGAAAGATTGAGGGCCATGGTGGAGAGGCAAAATCAAGAGGATCCACATATAGGAACTGCCGGCACTAGCAACAATGAGAGGGTCCAACCTCATGTCAATCCCCCTGTATTTGGACCACACCTCCATCCTGAGGTCAACATCCCTGCAAATGTTCAAGAGACTGCCACTGCAGCCAGGGTACTTCAAGAAGACCCCCAGGAGGACCAGTTTACAGTAATGGGTGCTGGGGAAGAAGCTTATGATAGAAGGCTGGATGAGATAGCTGAGAAATTAAGGTCCTTAGAATCTCAAAATTCTTTGGGTTTCGACGTCATGGACATGGGTTTGGTAGACGGGGTCAGGATCCCCCATAAATTCAAGCCTCCTTGTTTTGAAAAATACAACGGGACTTCATGCCCCCGGACTCATTTACAGTCATTTCTGGGAAGGCTGAAGGCCTATACTATGGATGAGAAGCTCTGGATGTTCTATTTCGAAGACAGCTTAACTGGAGCGTCAAGAGAATGGTACTCTCACTTGACAAGGGCAACTATTAGATGTTGGAAGGACCTGGCAGAAGCCTTCATCAGGCAGTATCAGTATAACTTAGACATGGCACCCAACAGGACCCTCCTAATGGGAATGTCACAGTCTTCAAAGGAGAGTTTCCGAGAATATGCCCAGAGATGGAGGCAATTGGCTGCTGCTGTTCAGCCACCTATGTCTGAACGGGAAATGGCAGATATGTTCATGAACACCCTTCAGGGAACTTATATTGACAGGCTGGCTGCCTTCTCTTCCACTAGCTTTGCGGATGTTTTCATAGCTGGGGAGAGAATCGAAAGCCTATTGAAGATGGGTAAGATCTCAGACAACGGTGCAAGCTCGTCCAATAGTACAAGAAAGCCTTTTGCAGGCCCGAGAAGAACTGGCGAGACCAATGCCATCCACACCAACAGGGGCAGGCCCCAATATGTTCAAAGGTCAATAGCAGCAGTCACCATTCCTGCTCCGGCTCATCCTCTACCAGTCTATCAACCTTCGCAGCAAAACTATCAGCAACAACCTCAATACCATCAGCAAAATCAGTATCCTCCAAGGAATTACAACAACAGCAACACCAACGACAACAGTCAACAAAGGCCATTTCAGCAGAGGCCATCTCAAGCTAATAGGGTGATTGATCCAATCC
Organism: Lathyrus aphaca; assembly: GCA_963966055.1. Lineage (NCBI taxonomy): Eukaryota > Viridiplantae > Streptophyta > Magnoliopsida > Fabales > Fabaceae > Lathyrus > Lathyrus aphaca. The sequence continues at coordinate 83,046,859 of OZ014520.1, forward strand.
CTATGCCATATGCTACCCTGCTGCCACAACTCCTGAAACTCAACCTAGTTGAGCTAAGGACGCTGGCACCTCCAGATCCCAACAGTCTACCCAGGAACTATGACTCCAACGCTAGGTGTGCCTTCCATTCAAACGCACCTGGCCACAGTACAGAAAAGTGCAGAGCTCTGCATATGAAGGTACAAGACCTGGTAGACTCCAAGGCTCTGAATTTCGCACCACCACCCAATGTAAATAAGAACCCAATGCCAAACCACGGTGGTCCTAGAATTAACGCTATTGAAGAAGACAAACCGTCTTATTTAATAACCAGCGTGGGTCAGATCCGGACACCGTTGGTAGAAATCAAGGCTCAACTCCTGGAATGTCAAATGTTCCCGGGGTGTGAGTTGGGTTGTGCTTACTGCAATATCTCTGTAAATGGGTGCGATAATTTGAGGAATGGCATAGACGGCCTTATTCAGAGTGGCCAGCTTCAGATCACCACATCATTTCCAACAAATCCAGCAATCTCATCAGCTACGGTTTCAGAACCTCCTACAACTGCAGCAACTATTGTTCCTGACAATTCTTCGGTTTCATCAACAAGTACTTCATCTGTCATTTCAACTGATCAAATATCAATGAATGTTCCTTCTACAACTCCAGCACCACTCCATTATGAAGCCCCTACAACAACAACATCCATACTCCCGACAATGTCTCCTACAACACCAGCAACAAATCATGAAGATGTCTCAACTGTCACCATATTCTACGATCCTGAAAACAACTCTGCCTATAACTCAGAAGGTGCTGCTCCCATCAGAGCACCAGTCACGATTTATTATGATCCACAGACTATTACAGTTCCTTCAACAGCTGCAGTCAGTCCGGTCACCATCACAGTGCCTGGACCAGTACCCTATGAAAGCAGTAATGCCATCCCCTGGCATTACGGCTCTGACCTGTACTGTGAAGGACAAAAGATCACTCTTGATACATCAACACCTGCACCACAAATAGATAATGTGGGAGGAGGCGGAGGCTTCACTCGAAGCGGACGTCTCTTCGCTCCACAAACTCAGAGACCCACCGCCGAAGCAGAAGCTGCTGCTAAGGCAAAAGGAAAAAGCCCTGTGCAGGAAGATCAGACTGTTAAAGAAGCTTTGAAAACACCCTTCGATCAAGAGGTTGATGAGTTCATGCGAATCATCAAGAAGAGTGATTATAAAATAGTGGATCAGCTTCATCAGACGCCTTCCAAGATCTCGATCCTATCGCTGCTTATGTGCTCCGAAGCCCATCGGAATGCACTGCTCAAAGTCTTGCACGCAGCTTACGTGCCTGAAGAGATCACTGTCAATCAGCTGGAAGCTGTAGTTGGAAATGTCAATGCTAGTCACGGACTAGGGTTCACCAATACTGATTTGACAACGGAAGGCCGCAACCATAACAAAGCCTTGCACATAACCATGGAATGCAAAGGTGCTGTCCTTTCCCATGTGCTGGTGGACACGGGGTCATCCCTCAATGTCTTACCTAAAAAGGCCCTGGTGAAGCTAGAATATGATGGATTGGCGTTGAGACCCAGCAACCTGGTGGTGCGAGCCTTTGATGGTTCAAAGAGATCGGTTCTGGGAGAGATTGAGTTACCCGTAACGATTGGCCCGCAGACTTTCACAACGACCTTCTACGTGATGGATATACAGCCTGCCTACAGCTGTTTATTGGGTAGGCCATGGATTCACGCCGCTGGCGCCGTGACCTCTACCCTTCACCAGAAGTTAAAATATGAGTGGGAGGGTCAAATCGTTACAATATGTGGAGAAGAGGACATTTTTGTCAGCCACCTGGCTACTTATAAGTATATCGAGATGGATGGGGAGATCCATGAAACGATGAGCCAGGGTTTTGAAGCCTTGAATGTCAATGAAACATCTGCTGTGCCTGGTACTTCAATATCATCATACCAACAAGCCCGGAAGGTTGTTGAAGGAGGAAACGCCCAAGGCTGGGGCAAACTGCTATCGGTGGAGAAGAAAGAAGACAGATTTGGGTTGGGTTACAAACCAACTCAACAAGATCAAGCAGCGGCTGCGAAAGAGCCCAATTTTGTGAGTGGGGGGATGCTCACCCCTGATGCTGTCAACTGTCTGGAAGACGAGCTGGAAGAAGAACGCAACCTGGAAAGCTGGATTCGTCCAAAGATCCCGGGGAGCAGTGTCTCGAACTGGTCTTCCCAGGAAATTATAAGAGTTACTCATGCAGAGTAATTATTATTTCCTGTATTTTTATAAGCATGCATCAAAGTCTTGCATCTTGCCCAAGATGACAAGACTCATTTTGTAATCGGGCCATCTGTACTTTTTGTGCAAACAAGATCAATTAATGAAATATCAGACATCTTTTTGCAAACGAGTCTTTTCCTTTTCGTTCACTGTTTTTCCATTTTTCTTTTTGTACAAAAAATAAATGGCGGTGTTTTCAAAATGACAACTTCATTTCACCTTTCTAAATAAGACTAAAATCAGATCACTAAAATGAACAAACTTAAACCCTTGCAGAGAATGCCTTCCAGACAGCACCGACAACAGCACGGCTATGACATCGTATGACTTCGACAATCCGATCAATCAAGCTGATGAAGGGGTTGAAGAAGAATATGAGCTTCCTGAAGAGCTCGCCAGGTTGTTGAGACAGGAGGAAAAGGTTATTACTCCTCACCAGGAGGAGGTTGAAGTGATCAATCTTGGTACAGATGAAGACGTGAAAGAAGTTAAAATCGGGGCCTGCCTGCAAGACTCAGTGAAGAGACAACTGATTGATCTGCTTCAAGAGTATGTAGATGTGTTTGCTTGGTCTTACCAAGATATGCCAGGGTTGGATACCGATATTGTCGTGCACAAGCTGCCTTTGAGAGAAGAATGCCCGCCAGTTAAACAGAAGTTGCGCCGTACTCGTCCGGACATGGCAATGAAAATCAAAGAAGAGGTACAAAAGCAATGGGACGCCGGGTTCCTTGCTGTGACTAGCTATCCACCGTGGGTTGCTAATATTGTGCCTGTGCCTAAGAAGGACGGCAAAGTAAGGATGTGTGTTGACTACCGGGACCTGAACAGAGCCAGCCCGAAAGATGATTTCCCATTACCTCACATTGATGTATTGGTGGATAACACGGCTCAGTTCTCGGTATTCTCCTTCATGGATGGATTTTCAGGATACAATCAGATCAAGATGTCACCTGAAGACATGGAGAAGACAACATTCATTACACCTTGGGGCACGTTCTGTTACAAAGTGATGCCATTCGGACTGAAGAATGCTGGTGCCACATATCAACGGGCTATGGTGACATTATTCCACGACATGATCCATAAAGAAATCGAGTGTTATGTGGATGATATGATTGCCAAGTCCCTTACAGAAGAAGATCACCTGGTGAATCTGCTGAAATTATTCAAGCGTCTGAGGAAGTATCAACTGAAGTTGAACCCCAACAAATGCACATTCGGGGTGCGATCTGGTAAGCTGCTGGGTTTTATTGTAAGCGAGAAAGGGATTGAAGTTGACCCTGATAAAGTCAAAGCCATCCAAGGGATGCCTGCACCGAAAACAAAGAAAGAAGTTCGAGGGTTCTTAGGTCGATTGAACTACATTTCAAGGTTCATATCTCACCTGACAGCAACCTGTGAACCCTTGTTCAAGCTGTTAAGAAAGGAACAGACGGTCAGGTGGAACGAAGACTGCCAGAAGGCTTTTGACAAGATCAAGGAATATCTGCAAGAACCTCCAATCCTTATGCCACCAGTTGAAGGAAGACCTCTGATAATGTACTTGACAGTATTAGAAGAGTCGATGGGGTGTGTGCTGGGCCAGCATGACGAGTCTGGTCGAAAAGAGTATGCAATATACTACCTAAGCAAAAAGTTTACCGACTGTGAACAACGTTATTCACTGCTCGAGAAGACTTGCTGTGCTTTAGCGTGGGCTGCTCGCCGACTGAGACAGTATATGTTGACCCACACTACTTTGTTGATATCCAAAATGGACCCAGTTAAGTACATTTTCGAGAAGCCAGCTCTTACCGGACGGGTTGCAAGATGGCAAATGATTCTCACAGAATACGACATACAGTACACATCTCAGAAAGCCATCAAGGGCAGTGTACTATCTGAATATCTTGCTGAGCAACCCATTGATGACTACCAGCCTATGAGATTTGACTTCCCTGATGAAGACATCATGTTCATAAAAGCAAAAGATCATGAAGAGCCTGTTCACACTGAAGGGCCTGACCCGGAAGAAGAATGGGCTATGATGTTTGATGGGGCTGTTAATATGAACGGTCGTGGTGTTGGTGCAGTACTCATTACACCTAAAGGAGTTCACATGCCTTTCTCGGCAAAACTCACTTTCAACTGCACTAACAACGAAGCTGAATACGAAGCTTGCATTATGGGTCTTGAGGAAGCTATTGACCTCAGAATCAAGACATTGACCGTATTCGGAGATTCAGCTCTGGTAATCAATCAGACCAACGGAAAGTGGTACACCCACCAGGATCATCTAATACCTTACAGGGATTATACAAGGAGGTTATTGACTTTCTTCACAACAGTCAAACTTGAGTATATCCCTCGGGATGAGAATCAGTTCGCAGATGCTCTTGCTACCATTTCATCCATGATCAAAGTTCAAGCTGCCAACTTTGTACCTCAGATTTCAGTATCCAGACTTGATAGACCAGCATATGTATTTGCAGCAGATGTTGTTAAAGATGATAAGCCTTGGTTCCATGACATTAAGCGCTTCTTGGAGGACCAAACATACCCACCTGGGGCATCTTCCAATGATAAGAAGACTTTGAGAAGGCTTGCTGGTAGTTTCTTTCTGAACGCTGACGGATCTTTATACAAAAGGAACTTTGATATGGTACTCCTCAGATGTGTTGACAAGACGGAAGCGGACTTATTGATGCATGAAGTGCACGAAGGATCCTTTGGTACCCATGTAGGAGGGCATGCCATGGCTAAGAAATTACTAAGATCAGGATATTACTGGATCACCATGGATGCAGACTGTTGTGCCTACGCCAGAAAATGCCATAAATGCCAGATTTATGCAGATAAGGTGCATGTGCCTCCTAATCCTCTGAACATCATGTCTTCACCATGGCCCTTTGCCATGTGGGGCATTGATATGATTGGCAAGATCGAGCCAACTGCTTCAAACGGCCACAGATTCATCCTGGTCGCTATTGATTACTTCACCAAATGGGTTGAAGCAGCCTCATATGCAAACGTCACCAGGCAAGTGGTAGCCAGATTTCTGAAAAGAGATATCATCTGTCGATACGGAGTTCCCGAGCGAATCATTACTGATAATGGTTCCAACCTAAACAACAAAATGATGGCTGAACTGTGCCGGGACTTCAAGATCCAACATCACAACTCTTCTCCTTACAGGCCAAAGATGAATGGCGCTGTTGAGGCAGCAAATAAGAATATCAAGAAGATTGTGCAAAAGATGGTAGTCACTTACAAAGACTGGCATGAAATGCTACCGTTTGCCTTGCATGGGTACCGCACGTCAATCAGGACATCCACTGGGGCAACACCGTATCAACTCGTGTATGGTATGGAGGCAGTCCTACCGGTTGAAGTTGAATTACCCTCTCTACGGGTACTAATGGATGTTAAACTGAACGAAGCAGAATGGGTCCGATCCCGATATGAGCAACTGAGTCTGATTGAAGAGAAGAGATTGGCTGCAATCTGTCATGGGCAGTTGTACCAGAAAAGGATGAAGAAAGCCTTCGATCAGAAAGTCAGGCACCGAGAGTACCAAGTGGGAGATCTTGTGCTGAAAAGAATCCTCCCTCCTCATACAGACCACAGGGGCAAGTGGACTCCGAATTATGAAGGACCATTTGTGGTAAAGAAAGTTTTCTCGGGTGGAGCACTGATGCTCAGCACCATGGATGGTGAAGATTTCCCGTCCCCTGTGAATTCAGATGCAGTTAAAAAATACTTCGCATAAAAAATGACCCGCTGGACATAAAAACAGAATGTAAGTCCAGGCAAAAATAGGGCATCCCGGCGAGTCAAAAACAGAATAAAAGACTCGGGCAAAAATAAGGGAAAATAAACAAGAAAATGTACACCCGCTGAGTTGAAAAGCCGCATTGGATGACTCAGGCAAAAATGGGTATCCCGATGGATTGAAAACCCGAAAGGGCGATCCATGCAAAATAAGGGAATAAGCGAACAACTGCGTTCTGAATTCGTCTGTATCATCTACAACTTGGTAAACTTCAAAAGGATCAAGTTTCAATCAGAATCAACCTTCTTCAGAAAGCAAGATGAGAAGAACGTCAAAAGTCATACGGGTCATAGTGAAGAGGAAGCTCCCCAAAGCGTCATCAACACTGCCAGCATTTTGTTTCTCAATTTGTAACAATCTCCTCATTTCAGGGGATATGTTCCTTTGACTGTATCTCGCCGATTCAGGGCATATGAATTAATAAAATCAGATTTTCAGTCATGTCTCGTTTTGTACATTTTATTTGCAAAAATGTCTGATGTCTTAAAAAGAAAAAACTGATTGCATAAGAATACAGATGCTTATCTTCAAATAAAAACATGCTTGCAGGAAATATACCTACTCTCAGTATTCTAAACTCCTATGAAGGGATCCAGTAAGGGATACCTCGGGATTATCTTGTGCGTTTCTCTATCTTTTTCAGGATTGCAGTTATCCAGAACGCGACTTGGGGCATGAAAACTTTATCCCAACAAGCTGGCAAATCAACACTCAATTTTGGCACCCGAAGTGCTCTCTCTCCCCAGCTGAGTTGCCTCTCATGACTCCCCCAGCTGAGTTGCCAATTATTACTTCTCCCCATCAGAATGGGTAGGTATCACAAAAGGCACCTATATCCCCGGCTGAGTCAAGAATCTACTTCAGCGGAATTTCTAGGGAGGTCTCTCAGTGATCTCTCTTTCTCCCCAGCCGAGTAGCCATCTCGCCCTCAGCCGAGCACAAAAGTCAGGGAATCATCTCCCCATAGAGTTCCAGCCTCTATCCAGAAGAGCAGCGCATAGAAGATCACAACAGAGTGAAGAAAGCTTCTACAAACCCCAGCTGGGTCTCTCATTTATAAGGATAGGTCTATCAATGACCCATATCCCCAAGCAGATATCATATCATCAGATCTACCAATGATCTCACCCCCCCGGCTGGGATGTCCTTTTCAAGCAGATCGACCAGAGATCTTCGCACCAGCGGGATTCGAATCCCGGGTTTGGTACCTTTGCACAATCATAACATTTGCATCATATTCACCCCCAAAGCGTAGCATTCCGTTTTAACACGGAGCATTACGGCAAAAATCCAACACATAGCATAATCATAAGCCATGTTTTAAACCGACACTTGTGACTAGTAACCATTCATCAGAATGCAGAATATTTTCCCCCAAAGTCCCCACCAGAGTCCCAGCAAAAGCAGTTGCCTCACAAATCACAAACACCAGTATACACTCATTTTGGACACCCGTCCGTGTCATCACTCCCCAATCAGGTCGCCTGAACACTCTTTACGAACAAGATCACTCACATTACAGATACTTCCTGACACCCGTCCGTGTCACACCCCCAGCAGAAAGCCAAAGACATCCCCTTTGCACTCACATATACCTATATATACATTTTCTCGGCACCCGTCCGTGTCATATCCCCAGCGCAGTCGCTTACACTTTTACAGCCCATACACTTGTTGATATTATCATACTTTTCTCTCTTGACACCCGTCCGTGTCACCCTCCCTAGCAGATAAACATTCATCCATACAAAACTCACACCCACTACTCATGTTACACTTATACAGATACTCGTCCGTATCTTGTATATACTTTCATATCCTCACAGATTCATCATTAGTCCTTGTTCTTTGTTAACCAGTTGGTACTCGTCCGTACCATCATCTCAGAGCATGCGTCTAGCGTTTGTTTCTACATGATACTCGTCCGTATCATAGTCTTAAGGATGCTCGTCCGCATCTTTAATCCATACACTGTGTCAAACACATACGTCTCTTTGAATATAGATACTCGTCCGTGTCTACCATTCCCCAGAAGAGTCCCTTCAAATTCAACACTCGTCCGTGTTCCTTATTAACCAGTTGATACTCGTCCGTATCATCATCTTTGAACACGCGTCGGTATTTGTTTCTACCCGATACTCGTCCGTATCGCAGTCTTAAGGATGCTCGTCCGCATCTTTAATCTATACACAATATCTAAACACTTATACCTTTTGCTTCTTGGATATAAACACTCGTCCGTGTTTACTATTCCCCAGTAGATCACCAGCAAACAAATTTTCTTTTTATCTGACACTCGTCCTGTGTCATGATAAACCTTGAGAGCAGCCGTACCCTGCTAGGTGGTCGTCCTCCACCTCTTGATGGTCGTCCTCCATCATGCTCATCCGATGGCCGTCCCCATCGTTGATTTTAGCAGCCGTCCCCATCGTTGATTTTAGCAGCCGTCCCCTGCTAGGTGGTCGTCCTCCACCTCTTGATGATCGTCCTTCATCATTTTATCCAATGGCCGTCCCCATTGTTGATTTTGGTTATCTGGCATTCGTCCTATGTCATGATAAACCTCGAGAGCAGCCGTCCCCTGCTAGGTGGTCGTCCTCCACCTCTTGATGGTCGTCCTCCATCATGCTCGTCCGATGGCCGTCCCCATCGTTGACCTTTTATCCGATGGCCGTCCCCATCGTTGATATTTTCGGCAGCCATACCCTGCCAGGTGGTCGTCCTCCACCTTTGATGGCCGTCCCCATCATATTTCCTTTATTCCCCAACAGAGCAGCCGTCCCCTGCTAGGTGATCGTCCTTCGCCTTTGATGGCCGTACCCCATCATCTGTTTATTTCATTCATTCTTTAACCCGATGGCCGTCCCCGTCGTGGTCCCTTTTCCTTTTTAGCCCGATGGCCGTCCCCATCGTTGGTTACTTCGCTTTATGAACTTGATGGCCGTCCCCGTCATGTTTCATTAATCCCCAGAGAATTTTACAGCTTTACCTTGATGGCCGTCCCCATCATAATACCTCGTTTTCCCCAGCCGGTCGGCCGTCCCCGTCTTGGCTTTACCTTTTATCCCCAGCATGTCGGCCGTCCCCGTCATTGCTTTATTTTCAGCACCTTCCCAGCATGTCGGCCGTCCCCGTCATTGCTATTTACCCAGCAGTCGTCCTCTGCTCGACGGTCGTCCTCTGTCGCCCACACTTTACAATATACTTTATTTTCTTTTACAACCTATATCCCTTTTCTTCTTCATTTTGTGAGTGCAAATTTTGGACTGTCTTTGGTATTCAACCACAAGTTATCTTGCTTGCCTGTTAAGCCGTCGCTTACAACCTGCACAGCTAACTCATGTTTGAATAGGGGCAGCTGTAAACACCCCAAATTTGCCCTCACCCATTCAAACCATGGCTTGTGATCATCTCATATGCATAAACACAATCATACCATCTCATATTACATTTTTGATTCACTGCATTGGTTCTAAGTCATCTGCACCTAGGGTTTGTGATCTGAGCAATCCAAGGGCTTCTTGAGCCATTCCAAAGGCCATCAATCACTTCAAAGGGATCCATGTGTGTTCAAATATCATATTACATCCTCTCAAAGTCAAAAATGCAAAAGAATCACAAGAACTGGGATTGGTATGGATGCAGAGCCAGGATAGACTGCACAGTTGACTGAAAATTAGGGTTTTGGTTTCAGAGGCCATAACTCCAAATTTTTTGGTCATTCTTGTTTCCATTGGTCTCTATATGGTATAAGGAGTATGCATATCATTTTTCATGAAGAAATTCCATGGGGAAGTCATCTGATCAAGAGTTGACTTTTCAGACAAGTCAGTGCAAAATCAGGGCATCTGAGGCCCCCAATGACCCAACCAATGGGTGATCTTCATCATTTTGAGTGTATATGACCTTTATTTGATCATGGAAGAAGGTTGAAGTTCATGGAAATCAAGAATTTGGAAGTTTTGCAAATGTTGACTTTTTGGGCATAGTTGACTTTTCAAGAATGTTTCATTTTAGGTCATTTTTCAAGCCTTGATTCTTGATCCAAAAATGCTTCAAATGGAAAAACTTTGGTCATGAAAGTTGTAGAACACATTTTTCCCTTTTCAAAAAGTACAAGAACATGATCAAACTCTTCTTGGATCAAAAGTTATGGTGTGACAAAGTTGGCAAAAATCATTGATTTTCAAGATGTGCACCAAGTGTGAAAAATTGCAAAATCATGTACCAAGGCAAATTGCAACTTCTGATTGGCATCAAACCCTCACATAAACATCATGTAAGTCCTAAAATTCAGAATGGACTAGGCATTGCTCATGTTTCATGGCTTTTGGGACAAGATCTTTCCATGTGAACCATAAAGCAACAACTTGCAAAAACTCATGATCACACTTCCTACAACTTGCAACCTTGGATGCTGACTTTGGCTAACCTTTCCCCTCACCCTTGCTGCGCAGCCCATGCCTTGTACTAGCCTAGATCATGAGCCATACTTCTCTTACACAAAAGGTGGACTTTGAGCAAAAGCAAACTTACCAATCACTATAGGCCAGGTCACATCACCTGACCTATAGGAAAAAAATACAATATCCCTTGGCAAGCCAAAGATATGAAGAGGCAAGGCTGAAACACCCTCAACCATCACATTCACAAAACACACCCCAGCTGCAAATTGCTTCGAATCTCTCTGCCCAGCCACAAAACACTCAAACCATTTTCACCATTCAACTCACCATGCCCCATTGAGTAGAAACCAGCAAGAACACAAGCCTGAAACAAGCTGTAACCCCACTGCACCATTTTCACTCCAACTTGCAGTTTCATTCGAAACTCTCTCCACAGCTCACAAACATCAAAACAAACTCCATAGACCTTCTCCACTCATCATCTGGACCACAAACAACCCTTCACCATTGCCAGAAACAGCCTGAAACTCCATTGCCATTTTCAACTGAGCTTGAGCAGAAGCTGCTCAAACTCCTCATCCAGCCAATATAAACTCCTCCAAAGCATTCAAACATCATCAAGGGATCCTAAGGAGTGGATTGCACAAGGAGAAAGGGCCAGAAAGTCATCAAAGTGAAAGCTTCGAATCTCAGGTAGCTCAAGAAATATTTTTCCAGAAATCATTTCTTTTGTTCTAAACTTGTTCTTTGTGTCTTCCTGATCATGAATATGTCTTTGGTTTTGCAAATGGTGAGGAAATGAGAGTTTAATTGCTCTCTGAAACTTGCGTGCCCTAATTCTTTCTTGCTTCGATTCAGCCTTGTTAGGAACTATAAATTTGTTTTGAGATGGGGTTTTAGTTCGTGAGTGAGTGGGGATCATTTCCCAATTCTTAGATTTCATTTTAGTTAGGTTTTTAGGGTTTTGGGGATTTTCAGGGGAGATGCTGGCCGGAGAAGACGACCGGAAGTCTTCTCCGGCAGCCTGAAAGTGATTTGTGCCCTAATCCAGTCATTAACTCTAGTTTGAATGTGGAGCGTAGGATCCTTTGACTTGTTTGACTTCCCGCTTGATTGAGTGGCCCAGATGCATTTGATTAGCCCTAATTCACTTTATTAGTTTAATTAATCCATAATTAAGTTAATTAATCTGAACCAACCATGGCCCTTGGATCTGCGCGCCAGTCAACGCATTTGAATCCAGCCTCAATCTCCACCCCCCATTCTGATTACTTTCCCATTTTCTTTATTTTACTTTCATTTCTTTTCATTTTATTTGCATATTTATTTTAAAATAGTAAAAAATGTTTAAAAATTATGAAACTTTTTCTCATAAGTTTTATTAATTTTTATGACCCAAAAATATTTTCATTTTATTTTTTATCATTAAAAAAGTATTTTTAAATATTTAAAAGATTATTTTTAATTGATTAATGGAAATTAATTAATTAAAAATACTTTTAAGTATCTAAAAATCACAAAAAAATTCATGAGATGTTCTAAGACATTTAGAAACATTGTCCAACCTTCAAACCAAATTTCTTTTTTGATCTTGATGCATTTTGAGGATTTTCCATTGAATTAAATCATTTTTTGTGCATTATTTTGATCCTAAGTTCAAAAAATCATTTCTGCCTATCTAGGAAGAGTTGGACATTGATTCTTCTTGCATTGTTTTGTGTTTAGCATGTAGTCTCCAGGATTAAATGGCCATGGTTTGATTCCTCATTTTCAATTTGTTTGGTATTTCTTTTGTTTAGGAGCCCTAAAAACCCTAATAACTTGTAAAATTCATAACTTGAGATTGGTTAAGAGTTGAGACCTCCCCTTTGGACCTTGGTTTAGTATAGGATTAGGGATCCTTTTAGTGGCATTTTCCATTTTTTATCTTAGGGTTTGCTTCTGTTTTTGGTTTTTGTTTGTTGTTTGATCCATAAACCCTGATTTGGGCTTCCATTTGCATCCTTCTTGCATTCTCTTGCATAACATGACTTGCCATGACATTTCAAGCATCCATGTGATTCATTTGACATCTTAAGACATGTAGAAAGCATGTTTGGTCATTGCATCTTGCATTTGCCATGTTGTTTGCCATGTTTGTTTCATAACTTGTCATGTAAGTTCATGCTCCTTAACTTGCATCATTTGCATCCATGAACTTGTATGAACATCTCCATGCCTTGCCTCATGTTTGTAGCACTCCATAGCATCATTACCATCATCAACATGCTTCTGGTTTTGTTTAGCATCATACCATTTCATCCCATTTTGCATTGCATTGCATTTCTTTCTAACATTTCAGGTGGTAAGTAAACTTGAGAAGTGAATTTGCCTTCACTTCTCATAACTTTCCTTTTCATCTCTCTTGCATACATTGCTGCATTTCTATATGTGTTTGAGTTTGAGCTTGCTCATCCTTGTTCCTCCCACTTTCTTTCTTCAAGTGACTTGACTTCTTGAATGAAGCAAGTCACTTTGCTTCTCTTGATCCTTTCATCTGCTTCCTGGTGGTTCCATTGAAGATTGTTCTTGTAAACCTCACAAACCTTAGGAACAACCAAGCATGACAATGATTAGGGTTTTGGTTAGTCCCCCTTCTTAGTTTTACCTTTGTGTCTCTTTGAGTCTTCTCTTCTCATCTCATAATCAGGGACTAAACCCTAAAGGCTTTAAGGCTTTGTGATTAAGCTTATGCCTGCATCCTTCTCTTAGGATGGAGTGTATAACTTTAATCCTAAGTGTTAAACCCTTAATCTGTTTAAATCTCTTAATCAATTCATTTAATAATCATCAAGACATCAAGCTTGTAACTTGGGCCTTGCATTAGGGTTCTAATTCTTCCTTAAATGGTTAAGAAGGACTAACCCTAGTGTTAATGGACAAGTCCCCCTCAAGTTATCTTACAAACCATAAAAATCACTTCATCATCATATCACTAAATAAAATCCACTTAATCAAAGGCTTGTTTTGTCATGAGTTTAACCCCTAATCATGGATTAAGTTGAGGAGCTTTCCTCAGCTTAAACATTCTCATCTATTATCCTTCTATTAGGATGGTGTAATGAGTCTGTTTAATCCCTGATTATGGCTTAACCTCATTACTTAACACTAAACAAAAACACCAAAAACATCTAAATAATCACAAGTAGGTTAATGATCTTAATCCTGCATCAAAGGTGATTAAGTGTGAGAATCTGACTTCACACTTAAGGTAATCTCATTACCCCTAATCAGAGGGAAGATGTGATGAGTTTACTAACCCATTGGTTTAGGCTTAAACTCATTTTCTTATGACAGACTCTCAAAAGCAATAAAAGACTGAAAATACAAAAACAAACAATAATCGTCTCCTCCGGGATTCTTTTCTTATCATCTTCATTCACAAACGAGAACTTGCTTCTTCCGTCTAACGCAAGACAGTTAGCACCTGAGCCAGACGGGTCATACACTTGAGCATAGACAAGTAAGCAGTTCACAAGTCAATTCATCTTTCAGTCTCTTTGGGTCGAACTACGGTGTTCTGACTTCCTCGTTGCACGAGAGGATACGTAGGCATAACTTAACAGTTATCGAACAAAAGTCTCTGTATATTCCCCCTCTTTCTAGCCTCATTCTTTAAGCCTCATTATCATGAGCATTTCACTCTTACACTGACACATCATTTATACACTTCACTCCTTTTACACTGGCACCTGCACATTCTTTCCAGCTCTTTTACACACAAATTGCACTGACACTACCCCTTTTAAAACACAAATCTTTTAAGCGTGGATCCCGTCGAGTACGACGGACAATCTGGGTGCTAATACCTTCCCAGGTTGTAACCAACCCCCTTTCTCAGTCTCTCTGGTTCGCATACCGTCTTATCCTTCTTTTTCTAGGTTTATGCAGCATTACCTTTCCCCTGGGATAAAAATGCCTAGCTGGCGACTCTATTCATCTCCAGTGAGTTCACGGCTGTGTGTTCTCATTGTCCCTTTTCGCCGACCGTTCGCGTCTGTACCTTCATCTGATCCATTTTCATTTGTCGGGAGCGACACTTTGCCTTTCTTTGGAGAGGCTTTCTTCTTCTCAGGAATTGCTGCTTCAGCCTGCATCTTGCCTTTCCTGGACCTGAGCCTTTTGGCTATGCTAGGTTTAACAGAGGCTATGATCTCTGCATCAGAATCCTGCTCCAGGTTCACCACTGGAGGAGATTGAGCAGTCTCCTCTTCAGCTTGTTGATCAGCAGGGATTTGACCTTCATTTGAGACTTTGGTCTGATCCTCAGAGATTTCTTCATCATTTTCATTTGAGACCTTATTCTGGTCCTCAGTTTGTTCCAACTCAACATCAGATGAGTTCTTTCTCTTATCTTCAGATGTTCCAACATCTGTTGGGACATCTTGTTCTTCTGCAGCTTGAGCTTGTTCTTCTTGAGGTGCAGGCATTGTGTTCAGAGGAACAGAGATTCCACTCACCTTTCTTTGTTCAAACAGAATTTGAGTGACAATCTCCTTGATTGAATCATCCACATATTGTGAAGATTTAGGGGGCATGTTAGCTGGAGAGGGAGTGCCTTTAGCTTTGCTTCTGACTTGATCTTTACCTCTCTTTGGAGTTCTTGCCTTTTTAGTGTGAGAAACGCTTCCCCTGAGTTCGTCCAATGGGGTTGATTGCATTGGTACTACAGAAATGGGAGTGGCATGAACTACGTCTTCTTGATTGAGAACTTCTTCAGTTGAGTTAGGGTTTTGAGACATTGTTGAGGAAGATGGATAGAAAGCTTTATGGTTTTTAATTTCTGGAGAATAGCTGGTTAATGTGATTCGCTTGTGATAGTATGATGGGAATCTTGATAGCTGATTATAAGCAGTTACTAAATAAGTAGCCGTTACAGTGCAAATGATTAGAGCTGGAATTCCCAAGGATCTTGTCCAGATTAGTTTTGCCATCTGGACCTTATGCCATACAATGTCATATGACATGTTGGCACATCTCATTAACTGCTAGATATCACATAAACAGATTCCAAGTTTGCCCCTTAAGTTCTCAAATTGTGTAGCATCCAATGCTTTGGTAAAGATATCAGCTAACTGCAGATTTGTAGCTACATGCTCCAATGAAATCACCTTTTCTTCTACAAGATCTCTGATGAAATGATGTCTGATATCAATATGCTTTGTCCTGCTATGTTGGATAGGATTCTTTGATATGTTGATTGCACTTAAGTTGTCACAGTACAATGTCATGACATCCTGTGGGACATTGTACTCAGTGAGCATCTGCTTCATCCAAACCAACTGAGAACAACTGCTACCTGCTGCTATATACTCAGCTTCAGCTGTAGATAAGGATACACAATTCTGTTTCTTACTGAACCAAGAAATCAGATTGTTTCCTAGAAAGAAGCATCCTCCTGAAGTGCTTTTTCTGTCATCAGCACTTCCTGCCCAATCAGCATCACAAAAGCCAGTGAGAATTGGTTTGCAACCATGAAACTACATTATGCCATAGTCACAAGTACCATTAACATATTTAAGGATTCTCTTGACTTGATTAAGATGACTGACTTTTGGATCAGCTTGATATCTTGCACAAACTCCTACTGCAAAAGCAATGTCTGGTCTGCTAGCAGTCAAGTATAACAAGCTTCCAATCATGCTTCTGTATAAGCTTTGATCTACATTCTCACCCTTTTCATCTTTAGTCAGCTTCAAATGTGTGGGGGCAGGAGTTCTCTTGTGAGCAGTATTTTCCATTCCAAATTTCTTGACTATGTTCTTGGAATACTTGCTTTGTGAGATGAACATTGAGTCTTCCATTTGCTTTATTTGCAGCCCAAGAAAGTAGGTTAATTCTCCTAATAGGCTCATTTCAAATTCAGATTCCATCTGCTTGACAAAATGTTTGACCATCCTGTCAGACATCCCACCAAAAACAATGTCATCAACATATAATTGTGCAATCATGACATTTCCTTCTTCATCTTTAATAAACAGGGTTTTATCAATCCCACCTTTTCTGTATCCTTGCTGGATAAGATATGTGGTTAGTCTTTCATACCATGCCCTTGGAGCTTGCTTCAAACCATAAAGTGCCTTCTTTAGTTTGTATACATGATTTGGACAGTTTGGATCAACAAATCCTTTAGGCTGTTCTACATATACTTCTTCATTAAGGTAGCCATTTAAAAAGGCACTTTTCACATCCATTTGGAATAGCTTGAACTTCAAGATACAAGCAATTCCCAACAGTAGTCTTATTGATTCAAGCCTTGCTACTGGTGCAAAGGTTTCATCAAAGTCTACCCCTTCAATTTGAGTGTATCCTTGAGCCACAAGTCTAGCTTTGTTCTTTGTAACAACTCCTTGTTCATTTGACTTGTTCTTATACACCCATTTAGTACCAATCACATTTATGTCATCAGGTCTAGGAACAAGATTCCACACATCATTCCTTGTGAATTGACCTAATTCCTCTTGCATAGCACAAATCCAGTATTCATCAGTGAGAGCTTCCTTGATATTTTTAGGTTCTATTTTGGAAACAAAACAAGAACCTGAAATCACTTCTCTTGATCTAGTGCTCACACCTCTGTTGGGATCACCAATTATCAAATCTTTGGGATGATCCTTTTGTATTCTGATGGAAGGAGGTTTGCTTGATTCTTCTGTCCTTGTATCAGTTTGAGTGAAGTTATATTGATCATTCTTTTCTTCAGCTTCAATCTTGATATCAGCAGATGTTCCAACATCTTCTGGGACATCTGTAGGAGCATCATCAATTATCACATTTATGGACTCCATGATGACCTTGGTTCTAGAATTAAATACTCTATATGCTCTGCTGTTTATAGAGTATCCAAGAAAAATCCCTTCATCACTTTTAGGGTCCAATTTTCTCCTTTGCTCCCTATCTGCCAGAATATAGCAGTTACTTCCAAACACATGAAAGTACTTAACAGTGGGTTTTCTGCCCTTCCAGACTTCATATATTGTGGACAAAGTTCCTTTTCTCAAGGTAACTCTGTTATGGATGTAGCAGGCAGTGTTCATAGCTTCAGCCCAGAAATACAGAGGTAACTTTTTGGCATGGATCATAGCTCTTGCAGATTCTTGGATAGTTCTATTCTTCCTCTCAACAATCCCATTCTGTTGAGGAGTGATTGGTGAAGAATATTCATGATTGATTCCCTCTGAAGAGCAGAAATCTAAGAACTTTTGATTCTCAAATTCCTTTCCATGATCACTTCTTATTCTGATTACACAGCTGTATTTTTCTCTTTGTAATCTTTGGCATAATTCTTTGAATACATCAAATACATCAGACTTTTCTTTGATGAAATTTATCCATGTATATCTTGAAAAGTCATCAACCACCACATAAGCATACCTCTTACCACCAAGACTTTCAACCTGCATAGGTCCCATAAGATCCATATGTAAAAGTTCCAAAACTTTGGAAGTTGACAGATGTTGGAGCTTTGGATGGGACATCTTGGTTTGCTTGCCTATTTGACATTCACCACATATTTTGCCATCATCAATCTTCAGTTTAGGAATACCTCTTACAGCATCCATAGATATGATCTTCTTTATGCCTCTGAAATGAAGATGACCTAGTCTTTGATGCCACAGTTTCACTTCTTCTTCTTTAGCTAGAGAGCAGGTTGAAGTGAGACTGAGATTTTGGGATTCCCACATGTAACAGTTGTCTTTAGATCTGGCTCCTTTCATGACAACCTCTTGTTCTTTGTTAGTCACTATACATTCAGATTTGGTAAAGTTTACACTGTATCCTTGATCACATAGTTGACTTATGCTGATCAGGTTAGCAGTTAAACCTTTAACTAGCAGCACATCATCTAGTCTTGGAACATCTTGACAATCCAAGGTTCCAACTCCCTTGATTTCTCCTTTAGCTCCATCTCCAAAGGTAACATACCTGGATGAATGTGATTTTAAGTTTACTAGCAAATTCTTCAATCCAGTCATGTGTCTTGAGCATCCACTGTCAAAGTACCAGTCTTCTTTAGCTGATACTCTCAGAGATGTATGTGCTATGTATGCAGTACTTTTCTTTGACCAGATAAGTTGAGATTTCTTTTGATGCCTCTGCCCTGTGTGTTGTTCAGCTGATCTCCAAGCTTGATTGTTGATCTGGTTCTTAGGTATGTGGCTTTGATCAGTCTGAATGTCAGCTTTTGGTCTCCAAACCTTCTTGATGACCTCTGTCTTCTGCTTAGGAGGTTGCTGATTTCTTTGATGTCTATGCAGCACTTTCTTGGTACCTTCTACTTTCTGCTTGGAAGATTGCTGATACATCTGATTTGGATATCCATGTAGCTTATAACAGTGAGGTTTGATATGCCCAAATCTTCCACAGTGATGGCATCTCCATCTTTGATACTTCTTCTTCATTTTGTTCTTTCCAGAATGTTGAGACATCTGTTGGAACATTATGTTTGTCTTTGTGTTCTGATGTTGAAGCATCTGTTGGGACATCTTGTTTGACTGTGTAGTTTTTGCAGTAGCTTTGCTAGAGCTGGCTTCATCTCTGTTATATCCCAGTCCACTTTTGTCCCCTGAATGTTTATTATTGCTGAGAATAACATCCAGTGTATTTGAGCTGCTGTTCAACATTTTAACAGATTTGGACATATGTTCCAACTTAGAGTTGAGAAGAGTTACTTCACTTTTCAAGGTATCAATGATTACTTGATCACTTGCTTTTTCATCTTCTAATACCTCATTCTGCTTCTTTAGCTTTATAACCTCACTGCATATTTCAGTGCTTCTCTTGTATAGATCTTTGAAAGCTTGCTCAAGATCTGCATAAGTAAGCTCTCCACAACTGGAATCACTATCATATTCACACAGTCCAGCTAAAGCAGTAAAATGCTTAGCTGATTCTTCTTCTGAATCTCCTCCTGAGTCTTCATCAGACCAGGTTACAGATAGTCCCTTCTTTTGTCTTTTTAAGAAGGTAGGACATTCCTTCTTGATGTGTCCATATCCTTCACATCCATGGCACTTGATTCCTTCTTGACTGGTCTTTTCAGCATAATTTGACTTTTTATTAGCATCATAAGGTCTTCTGTTCTCAGAGCTTGTGTTTCTTCCACTAGGTTTGGATTTGCCTTCCATTCCTCTGAGAATCTGTTTGAATTGTCTTCCAAGCAAGGCAAGGTTTTCTGATAAGCTTTTATCATTTGCTGATTCATCATCTTCTTCTTCATCTGTATTTGACACCAAAGCTATGCTTTTGTTCTTTTTGACATTTGTGTCATTCATTCCCATCTCAAAAGTTTGAAGGGAACCAATGAGTTCTTCAACTTTCATGGAGCATATGTCTTGAGCTTCTTCTATTGCAGTGACTTTCATGTCAAATCTTTTTGGCAAAGATCTGAGAATCTTTCTTACAAGCTTTTCATCAGTCATCTTTTCTCCCAAAGCTCCAGAAGTATTGGCTATATCCAAGATGTTCATATAGAACTCATGAATTGATTCATCTTCCTTCATTCTCAAGTTTTCAAACTTGGTGGTGAGAAGTTGAAGTCTTGACATTTTTACTTTTGATGTTCCTTCATGAGTTATTTTGAGAGTATCCCAAACATCTTTGGCCAGCTCACAATGATGCACAAGTCTGAAAATGTTCCTATCAATGCCATTGAATAAAGCATTTAAGGCTTTTGAGTTGCCTAGTGCTGAGTCTTCTTCCTCCTTACTCCATTCTTCTTCAGGTTTCAGCACTTTTGATCCATCTTTGGTGTCTTGGACAGGATGATCCCATCCAACATTGACTGCTCTCCATGCCCTGTTGTCAAGTGACCTTAAGAATGCAATCATTCTTGGCTTCCAGTAGTCATAATTAGATCCATCCAGTATAGGTGGTCTATTTACTGACCCTAAATCTCTGTCCATGTTACAGAATTTGTATTCCCTAGATCTCACCCAGTATAAACAGGCAGGGTGCCTGCTCTGATGCCAATTGAAATTCTGTGATTAGGTATGAGATGTCCTAAGAGATGTCCCAACACTTAATAGGACATTTGACAAATTTAACCAAAACTTAAACAGCAGGAAAAGTAAACAACACAGAAGTTTGTTAACCCAGTTCAGTGTATAACCACACCTACATCTGGAGGCTACCAAGCCAGGAGGAAATTCACTATTAGTAATATTAATTCTAGACTTAAACCACCCTGTTTAATCTATCACTTAATACTTACCCAATGCAATTTCTATCTAAGACTCACTTAGATAAGAGTACCCTACTCACTCCCCCTCAATCACACAGTGATCAAGTTTACAAGTTTACTGAAATTGAAGACATCCTTCAAACAAAACAGCTTGATCTTACTTAACAGTTTCAATCAAGTCACAAATGCACTTTTGCTTAAAAGCTCATAAAGTGGTACATAATAAACAACCTGCTATTAAAACACTAGACACCCTATTTGGTCTTCTGAAATTCGTACTCAATTCTATGAGTTTCTGTTGCTTAAATAGGTATCTGAATTTTGGGCTTTCTGTAGAATGATCCAGCCCTAATGTGCAGCAACTGTCACCTTGAATTTAGGGTTTGTTACCTCCTATATTCTAGGTGATTTAGGTCTTCTGTTTTAATCTGAATCTTCAATATAAAACACCCTACAGATGCGCCTTGTTCTGTTTTTATCCATCATTAATTAATTCCAGATACTTCTCCTTAAATATCTCTGATCAGTTAATCATTAATTAATTCTGATAGCAGGTCTGAGATGTCTCAACATCTGTTGGGACATCCTGAAAAACTGAACTTAATTTATTCACACAATGTCCCAACATCTGATGAGACATCCTGAAATAAATTCACATACTCTGTTTGATAATGTCCCAACATCTGATAGGACATTCTGAACTGAATTTAACATTTCTTGTTTGGTCAAAAATTCTGCCAATTCTTAAACATCTACAATATTCATCAACAATTTCACAATATTGCATCAATTCAATCATTGTTATCATAATCTCTTAAAATACCTAAGGGAGGAAGGAACTCCCAATTACCCTTCTATGTCCTATCACCAATCATAAACCCTTTTCTTCTCCCTTACCTTAAAATCGAAGCTTTTCTGCACAACTTTTGGGTCTCGGTGATCTATGATCCTTGACCTTGCCTTTCTTCTCCCTTTCTCCAGACCTCTCTGTTCTTCGTCAAAATACGATGAAATGAGGTTTGTTTCCCTATTTCCTCTTTTTATGAAATAACAATTCCACCTTTTCCCCTTAAACCTCTAACTAACCATTTATTTTTTATTTTATTTAAATAATAACAACATCATAATAATACACCTTATATTATTATTATTATTCTCATAAAATACTTTCTTCATCAAATATTCAATTATGCCATTAAATTATTTAATATTTATTTCACAAAAAATAAATATAAAAATTAAGGCGTTACAACTCTCCCCCACTTAATTATTTTCGTCCTCGAAAATGTACCTGAATGGAATAACTCTGGATATGATTCCCGCATCTTGCTCTCCAGTTCCCAGGTAACACTTCCACCAGCAGCTCCTCCCCAAGCTACTCTCACAAGAGGTATCTCTTTGCCTCGAAGTTGCTTCATCTTACGATCTTCAATCCTCAATGGTAAAGTTTCCACCGTAAGATTGTCACGGATTTGCACTTCATCTCTCTGAATTACATGTGACGGATCAGACACATATTTCCTGAGTTGCGATACATGAAACACTTCGTGCAAATTCGAAAGTTCTGGCGGTAATGCCACTCTGTAAGCAACCTTGCCTACTCTCTGCATAATCTGATACGGTCCAATGAACCTAAGATCCAACTTCTTAGACTTCAATGCACGTCCAACACCGGTCATTGGGTTGACTCTCAAAAATACATGGTCACCCTCATTGAACTCTAAGTCTTTCCTTCTATTATCATGGTAACTTTTCTGCCGACTCTGAGACGCTTTCATTTTCTCCTTGATCATCTGAATAGTTTCAGTAGTCTGCTGAATAATATCAGGCCCAAGCATAACATTTTCACCTGTCTCATACCAACACAGAGGTGTTCTACATCTTCTACCATAAAGAGCTTCAAACGGCGCCATTCCAATACTCGAATGATAGCTATTATTATAAGTAAATTCAATCAGTGCCAAATGTGTATCCCACGCACCACCTTTTTCTAGCACACAAGTTCTCAACAAATCTTCTAATGACTGAATAGTCCTCTCGGATTGTCCATCTGTCTGTGGGTGGTAAGCCGAACTCAATTTCAACTTAGAACCCAAAGCCTTATGCAAACTTTTCCAAAACTCAGAAGTAAATCGCGGATCTCTATCCGATACTATACTTGACGGTACACTGTGCAATTTCACAACAACTCGGATATAAATCTTCGCCAACTTAGTTAACGGGTAACTGATGTTTATCGAAATAAAATGCGCGGACTTAGTCAACCGGTCCACCACCACCCAAATAGCATCCAGTCCTCTTGTAGTATTCGGCAAACCTGTCACAAAATCCATAGCAATACTATCCCACTTCCACTCTGGGATCTCTAAAGGTTGCATCAGCCCCGAAGGCTTCTGATGTTCTACTTTTGATTTCTGACATACTAAACAAGCATAAACAAAGTGTGCAATATCTCGTTTCATACCGTGCCACCAAAATAATTTCTTCAAGTCATGGTACATCTTTGTAGCTCCTGGGTGAATACTTAAGCTACTCCAATGACTCTCTTCCAGAATTGCTTTCTTTAGTTCAACACTATCGGGTATACAAATTCTCTCCCGAAATCTCAAAATACCATTATTATCCAAACTAAAATCACCGCCTTGATCATTTCTTTCGGTAGGCATTAAGTCCACCAATTTCACATCTTGTCGTTGGCCTTCCTTAATTACATCAAGAAATTCATTATTTATTCGTAACATGCCCAACTTGACACTTCCAGGTGCTATCTCACACACCATACTCAAGTCTCTAAATTTCTCAATTAAATCCATCTCTTTCATCATCATAGCCGACATATGAACTGTTTTCCGGCTTAATGCGTCCGCTACTACATTTGCCTTCCCCGGATGGTAACTTAAATTAAAATCATAATCTTTCAAAAATTCTAACCATCTCCTCTGCCTCATATTAAGTTCCTTCTGATCAAATAAATATTTCAGACTCTTATGGTCACTAAAGACTTCAAATCGCGACCCATAGAGATAATGCCTCCAAATTTTCAACACAAATACCACTGCAGCCAATTCTAAATCATGAGTAGGATAATTCCTCTCGTGTATCCTCAACTGTCTTGAAGCATAGGCTACTACTTTACCAACCTGCATTAACACGCCACCGAAACCCATTTTAGATGCATCACAATACACAACAAAAGCTTCATTCAGATTCGGTAAAATCAATACCGGTGCCGAAGTTAATTTCTTTTTCAATTCTTCAAAGCTTCTCTCATAAGCTACATCCCAAATAAAGGCTTGACTCTTCCGGGTCAATTGAGTCAATGGCAACGCCAAATTAGAAAATCCTTCAATAAACCTTCGATAATAACCAGCTAAACCAAGAAAACTTCTAATTTCCGTTACCGTCTTCGGAGGTTCCCAATCAAGCACAACACTAACCTTCGAAGGGTCTACCGCTATACCTTCACCAGATATTACATGTCCCAAAAAGCTCACTTTCTTCAACCAGAATTCACACTTGGAAAATTTAGCAAACAATTTGTTATCTTTTAACACTTGCAGCACAATTCTCAAATGTTTCTCATGCTCTTCTTCAGACTTCGAGTATATTAATATATCATCAATAAATACTACGACGAATTGATCCAAGTAAGAATGGAATATCCGGTTCATATATTCCATAAACACACCCGGCGCATTAGACACTCCAAAAGGCATCACTGCATATTCGTAATGACCATATCGAGTTCTAAATGCCGTCTTCTGGATATCTTCCTCTTTCACTCTGATTTGATGATATCCTGATCTCAAATCAATCTTGCTAAAAATACAAGCTCCCACAAGTTGATCCATCAAGTCATCTATCCTTGGAAGTGGATACTTGTTCTTAATAGTAACCTTATTCAGTTGTCGGTAGTCAATGCACAAGCGCATACTACCATCCTTCTTCTTAACTAATAACACTGGAGCACCCCATGGAGATACGCTGGGTCGAATGAACTTCTTATCAAGTAAATCACCAATCTGCGATTTCAATTCAGCTAACTCAGTAGCAGACATCTTGTACGGTGCCATATAAATAGGCCTGGTACCAGGAATCAAGTCAATAGTAAACTCCACTTCACGCGTCAGAGGTAACTCTGTAATATCATTGGGAAATACTTCAAGAAATTCATTCACCACCGGTAACTCTTCAACAACGACCTTTTCTTCTATAGATAATGAAGCAAACACAACAAACATTTTCGCTTCGTCTTCCAATAAGGTCCTCAGTTCTTTAGTAGAAACTGAACTGGCCAAAATTTCTTCTTCTGGAGTCAGGAATAACAATCTCTTCCTAAAGCAATCAATATAAACTCGGTTGGATTCCAACCAGTTCATACCCAAGATTATATCAAGATTACTGAGTGGTAGACATATGAGATCCACTCTAAACTCTTTACCAGAAATAGACAACACACAATCACGACATATCAAGGTAGTAGTCACAGACCCTATAGATGGTGTATCAATAACCATTCCTCGACTTAACTGAGAAGGTTCCAAACCTAACTTTTTCACACATTCCAAAGAAATAAACGAGTGTGTTGCACCCGTATCAATAATCACAAATAAAGGAATATCATTGATAAAGCAAGTACCTTTGACCAATCGATCTTCACTAGTAGGCTGAGCTCCTACTAATGCAAACACTTTCCCATCGGATTTCTGCTTCTTTGGTTTCTGACAACTAGTGCTAATGTGGCCCTGCTCTCCACAATTATAGCAAATAGGCGCATTCCCTCTGCAATTGGCCATCACATGACCCGCCTTTCCACACTTAAAACACTTCTTTTCTTCAGTAGGACAATTATTGGCACGATGTCCCGCGCCATGACATCTGTAGCATTTGAGCACACCGGGAGTACTTCCTCCCCCACTTGGTCTCTTCTCACTACCCGCTTTTTGCTTCCCTTTGTCAGCTGGAGCACTGTACGGAGTACCACCAAATCTCTGCTTCCCTTTCTTATCACTCACAGCTTTGTAGTGTGCAATCCGCGCCCTGTTGTCATTATCATAAATCCTGCTTCTACTTACCAGCTCTGGATAATTCCTGATCTTCTGGCAAGCAATACCCAACTTAATCTCAGGACGCAGTCCATTCTCATACTTCAGACATTTGGAAGTCATTGCCTCTTCAGTATTGTAGTGCGTACAGTATTGCATTAGTTCTTCAAACTTGGCAGCATACTCTGCCACTGTCATATTACCTTGCTTGAGTTCCAAGAACTCAACCTCCTTAGCACTGCGGATGTCTTCCGGGAAATACTTTTCCAAGAATTCTCTGCGAAATACCGCCCAAGTGATAGCCGTACCCGCGTCTTCTATCCTTTGGCGACTGTTGTCCCACCAGACTTCAGCTTCGCCCTCCAGCATGTGAGTACAAAATCTCACCTTTTGATCATCAGAGCATCCCATGGTTCTGAAGATCTTCTCAACAGCTTTCAACCACCTCTGCGCAGCCTCTGGATCCAGAATTCCACCTTCATACGTCGGCGGCTTGTTATTCCGGAACTGCTCCAATGCACGAGACTGAGCATTTCCTCCACCCTGAACGACCTGAACAACGTTCTCAACCGTCTGCGCCATGGCTTGCATAGCCGCAGCAAGAGCAACATCATTCCTTCCTGCCATACTGATACAACAAATAACTCAGGTTAGGAAACACACGACTCTTATTCTAAGGACTGACTCAATCTGGCCGGTTGGACCGACCTGCTCTGATACCAATTGTAACACCCACTTTTCCCATAAAATTATTATTGTAAATCTTTAATATAATCAGAGTTATTTGTCCAAAGTGAAATGTTACATCATCATCGTTCATCAAGATCATTAATAAAAGAAAACAGCGGAATTCAAATATTTAACGTCAATAGCTCAAAGGCTAAGCAAATCACACATAAAAAGGTTCTTCAATTCAAGTTTAATCATAAAGATAAGTTTTTCTAAACAATAAAAGTAAATGTGGAAAAGATCCCCGTTCCCGTTACATATCAGAGCTCCTAGGACACGGACATCACACCAACGTACTTCTCAAGTACCTGAATTGTCTGCACTTCCGAAGAAGCACAGACGCAACAAAACAAACAGAGGGGTGAGAAATAGATTCATAATATAATGGTGCATACGACATATATGAAGAAGTAATTCACCCCTAATCACACCAAGTTATCAATCATATCATTCAATCAATCATATTATTCAATCAATCATAATGCAATGTGACTCCAATGCACAATGCAAATGCGGTACCGACTCACAATAACGGTTCATCAATAGAACCCCAAATGCATCGTTAACGTCTCCAACAAGACACGATCATCCCTACAACCACGATTCTCCACGAATCCCGAATAATCACATCCACGACATGATTATTCCATCAAACATATGCGCATGCAGACACAACAACGCATACCATATCACAATACACATGAACACATCATGCTTTACGATCCTCATGATCTCATCAACCAATCATCAGTGCATCTTATTCACACACAAAACATACACATATCTCGTGTTATTCACAATTATAACAATCTACATATTCTTATAATTCAATTAAGCATTTAGGATTTCTTATGCGACTAATCATCAAGTCCTATATTCATTATTAGGACATCCTCAAAGTCTTATTTCACTAATATCATCCTCCATTAGAAGAATGAATCAAATCCACCTTAAAACGGACGAAAAATTACATTTACAGGGGCCTAACACGGCCGCCCGTGTTGCCTGACACGACCCGTGTTGGGTGGCCTGGGACACGCCCCTCAAAATCCACAAAAACTCATTTTCCAGGAGGACAACACGGCCGCCTGTGTTGTACAACACTGCCCGTGTTGGGCCAAATCATCCAAAACACATTATCCAGGAGGACAACACGGCCGCCCGTGTTGTACAACACTGCCCGTGTTGTGGCACCTGTACCCCAAAAATTCAATTTTTCCAAAAGTCCCAATTTCTTCCCTCTTCCTCACATGCACGAATTCCAACCATTCTAAGTCAAATTTAACACTCAAAACCAACCAATTCACATGTTTATTATCCATTTATACATATAAATCAACTAGTTTTACTAATAAACTTTCCTAGATCAATTAAGGAATCTATGAGGTTTAATCCTCTTCTCTGTTCATCCTAACCCCCACAACCTTCATATATCAATCTTCCCAATACCCAACATACAACACCAAATATATTTTCAAAATACATCGTATAATCATATTCATCAACATTTTCACAATATTGCATCAATTCAATCATTGTTATCATAATCTCTTAAAATACCTAAGGGAGGAAGGAACTCCCAATTACCCTTCTATGTCCTATCACCAATCATAAACCCTTTTCTCCCCCCTTACCTTAAAATCGAAGCTTTTCTGCACAACTTTTGGGTCTCGGTGATCTATGATCCTTGACCTTGCCTTTCTTCTCCTCTTTCTCCAGACCTCTCTGTTCTTCGTCAAAATACGATGAAATGAGGTTTGTTTCCCTATTTCCTCTTTTTATGAAATAACAATTCCACCTTTTCCCCTTAAACCTCTAACTAACCATTTATTTTTTATTTTATTTAAATAATAACAACATCATAATAATACACCTTATATTATTATTATTATTCTCATAAAATACTTTCTTCATCAAATATTCAATTATGCCATTAAATTATTTAATATTTATTTCACAAAAATAAATATAAAAATTAAGGCGTTACACTTTGGAGTATGTTGATTGCCTTCTTCTCATTTAGAATTTGTTTCTTATCGTCTTCATCATATGTGCTTTTCAACTTCGTGATTCCAACACCATTGATCACATTTACTGGATTGTGTGGACCTTCTTCGATTTCTTCTCATATACCTTCTCCTTGGGCTTCAAGATGTGCTTTCATTCTGATTTTCCAGAAATCGATATATTCCCCGGAGAAGAGTCGGGCTTGTTGTTACTTCCACCGTCTTTGAAAACCGGATTTGTACTTGCGGAAGCCATGCTGGATCTCTAGGAACAAGTTACCTATAACTTGATCTGATGCCAATTGTAGTTTCAGAGATAGCCTAAGAGGGGGGTGAATTAGGATTTATAAAATTTTCTCTGTCATTTTATCGGTGGATGGATTTTTATCGTCTAAGTGCCTAAGATATGAAAGCGGTAAAGTAGAAAGTAAAAAGATACAGAGATTTATCCTGGTTCCCTTCACAATCCGAAGGTACATCCAGTCCCCTTACACCTCGTAAGAGATTTTCACTATAGTTTTAGATTGTACAACCAATCACACCATAAACCGGTGAGGCCTACTATTTAACAACTATACATCAAACAATGTGCAAGAACAATCCTTTTGCAAAAACTAACCCGTGTGTCCAACAATCCTGGATCACAAGTCAATACAAGAAATAATTCTTTGAATAAGATGAAATGTAGAAATGTTGAAGTCTTGTGATATCAAACAATGTTGATCTTCTCCTTTTATATTTCTCACTCACAAACAATGGATATCAGTGTTCACTAAAGTGTATGAAAATTGAATTTAATTCACTTTTGAAAGTTTGAGATTTTTGAGTAAGAAAAAGTTTCATGAAAATTGTGTAGGAGGTGTCTCAAAAAATTCTGTACAAAATAGTTTAAATATGATACAAGATACCTCTTGGAAAAGGTACAAAATATGAAGGGATGTCTCATTTCAATTTGAAAAACAAGATACATAATTTTAAAATTTGAATAAATTAATTTCTGGAATTTGAACAGTGGTAACCGGTTACTACCCCATGGGTAACCGGTTACTTGCTGTAATGTATAAACTAATTTTCAGAAAAGGGCTGAAGTAATTGGTTACTACCTACACGGTGATCGGTTACTTGATCAAAAACCAGAAAAATTCTTTTAAGATTTAAGATCAGTAATAAGGCATGCACAATGATTTGTTTTAGACAATAACAAGTGTGAGTGCATCCTAAGTTGAACACTTAATAAACATTATTGGTTCATGAGAAATGAGTTATACCTTCCAATGAGAAACCTTGTTTTTATGAAGACTTTTTGAGTGAAGCTTGAACGATCTTTTTTGCTTGCTTTCAAGACTTGATGGATTTGTTGTTATCATCAAAATATGATTTGAGAAACTTGCTTCTACAATGGAAGCCCCGAGTAATGATCAGTGAACTATTTCGCGAGGGATCACTTATAGTGTATTTCTTAATTCCCTGTGAGATTATAATGATAAGATCATTCATACAAGACATCAAACATCAACAATACATAAATAAGGGATTCAATATACAACCCGGCTGCTATCGTAATTCTGTTTAAAACTCTTATTTTATTTTTTCGCACTACAAACTAAACACCACTACTATTTTCTTTATATTGCATAAATTTATCTTGTTCAACCTGAGTTCCCGTGGATTCAACAATTATTTTAAATTATTTTAAATAATAATCCATTTAAAACCCTATTCCTTTTTTTACTCATGTTAATGGGCATTTTGTGTTACTTTTATAAAAAAAAATATTAATTTTTTTATATAATAAAAGTTGTTTTTTTTAAATTTATTTTCATAAATTTAAAATTAATTTTGACATCCAATTATATATATATATATATATATATATATATATATATATATATATATATATATATATATATATATATATATATATATATATATATATATATATATATATATATATATATATATATATATATATATATATATATATATATATATATATAATTGCTAGGATGCACCCACTTATTTTTATGAAGGTGTGTTTTAACAATATACACCTTAGGGTGTATTTAATAAATTTTAGTTATTAATTGCTATCACACTTCTTCTAAAAAAATAAATATGGGTATTTTAGAAAGGAGATACTAATTTACACCCACTTATTTTTTAGAAAGAGTGTTTTAGTAACATGCACCTTAGGATGTATTTAACCATTTTTTAGTTAAAGTTTGCTAAAACACACTTTCATAAAAATAAATTGGTGTATTTTAGCAAAACACACACACACACACACACACACACACACACACACACACACACACACACACACACACACACACATATATATATATATATATATATATATATATATATATATATATATATATATATATATATATATATATATATATATATATATATATATTTATTTGGGATGTTCATTGGTTCGGGCAAATCCGAACAAAATCGGAATCCAAACCAAACAAATGTGTTTTGGCTGGGTATGTTTTCAGTTCGGACAAAAACCAAACCAAACCAATTAAAACCGATGTTAATTGGTTCGGGCAACGTATTTCTAATTTGTTACTTGTAAACTCAAACCAAACCAATAAAAATCAACATAATTAATTCATATAATAAACTATTAATTTTAATTGAGTTATTACTTATTTATTTGAATGAAGAGAATAATTGTTATATCAATTATCAAGTACAAACCATAATGAAAGAAATAAAGAGGCATAGTCTCTAAACATTTCCAATGTAAAACGGAACGACGTCTTTTAAATTATCACAAACATATTAATCAATGATGAAATATAGAGAAACCAAACATCAAGTCACAACTATTATAAATGAAACTCACAAATTGCAAACTACAAGTATTTGTAAACCACAAACTTCTACAAACCTTCAATTTTATGCTATGAACAGAGGTGGTTTCCTCTGAATCAGTATGGGCAAAGAAAGTCTCCTCCGATGCAGTCTCCTCGGAGTGACTCGAGGATGAAGAAGTATCATCAGAGAGTTCCTCCACAACCATATGGACAGGCTCGTCAGCAAACATCTTTGCACATGAAAAGCAGCGAAAGTAAACAAGTGATTCAATGAGTTAAATCATATTCACCCTTTAACTACTAATCAAGTGAAAGGGCGTGCAAAGGGACGAGGATGTTGTCCTCGACCTAAGCCATTATTCAAGGTGATATGTGTTTGTATCCTTGCAATAATATCTGCATGCTTTGAGGAAAAAATTCGCGAGGGCATCAACTCTCAATTCGCATAAAATGCAAATTCCTCAGTACAGAAACCCATAACTTTGGGTGAAGCTCAACCGGAGCCGCCGTATGAGACTACGGAGAGCGCCGCTAAAACCCCTAATTGACGTAACAACAAGAGCACACTACGAGTCAACCACCATACAGAGATGGGGACACCATACTAGAAACCCTAACAGCCTAAGTTATGGGTCATATTAACCCTAATATCTATCCTAACCACATGCATCTATATCCAGCAAAAATAAGAAATCTTCCTATGACAAGAGAATGAAGGAACTTACAGGTTTTTAGGAGATAAAGTTGTGGTCGGTTAATTTTCCTCAATAATAATGGCGGAAGATGGTGGTTTACGACGGAGTTTGAAGACGTGGCCTTGTCGAGCAGAAAAGCGATAAGCGAAAAAGTATGAAACTGAGCTCCAACGCTCTATTTATAACCTCCTTCAGCACGTGTGCGAGCATGTGTGTCCTAAAGTCTATAAACGACGCACCCATTGCCTAGGGACGGAAGTAGGCTAGCCATCATTGCACATTAAATGAGCATGCTTCCCAAGGCGTGGGCGTGGCATGACTTCTCAGCATACCTTTAACTGTTGAGATCCTCATCTGTCTACCACATTTTTAACGTCCAGGTGCAATCGGGCTCTCCCATGCCGGGCTGATGACGAAAGAATTTTACAAGTCTTAATTTCACCCTGTACATAACTGGCCACCCTTAAGTCATCACTTCTACGAACATAAGAAACGACTTGGGGGGCTCATGTTCCAGACTGACCCAGTGACTAGGCATGACCCAATTCACTCTTATTTCCAGGACGACCCAATAGCCCAATGTCAAAGGGACTCACTGGCTTTATGCCTCTCAGTCGAGGATGAATTGTCGACCATGGTCATTTGTGATTGATTTCCTCCACTCCTTCTAGATTTATGCTCGACATCCGGGGAAGTCACCCATATTCGGTCAAGGAATTGCCCCTGCTCAGAATAACCTCTGTTCGACGTACTCATCTGACCACGCATGCCCATTCCAACGACTAGTTCTGACAGTTACCTGTTTTCAGGGGATTCGCGATCCAAACCCAAAATAGGGACCAATAGCCAAGCACTGGGGGATCTTTATAAACCCTCTCACTTGAAAGGGCTAGGTATCGAATATTCACTCTCTTAACTCTCTTACTCGTAGTTGCTCACTCTTTTGTTCGTTCTTACTTTGACATCGGAGTACCTTGCAGGTACACCCCCGTCTATGCTCGACGGCCGAGCATCATCTTCATCAACTTTTGTGGCCTACTACAAATTCTGATCGCGTAGGAACGATTATATATATATATATATATAAGTGAGTTTTAAGAAAAATAATCTATATATTTGCAATTTAAATTATAGCCAAATCACATAAATTTTTAAAAGTGAGTTTTTAGAAAAATAATGTAAACTGAAGCTCTGACTATTCCATTATATGAAGAAATATGTAGGCATAAGGACTACAATCCTTGGCGACCAACCTTTAATTTTTCTTTATTTTCTTTTTACCCTTAAAAATAAAAACATTACCTCTCTTTTAGTATTTGCAAGCAAACATAAATAACACAAAAACACAAATATAAAAAGAGGTTCCCGTAGAGTACTACAGATACTTAAGATGCTAGCATCTTCCCTCAGTATAACAAACTCATGTACCTTAGATCTCTCACTTGCTTAGCTTTTAGTTTTGGAAGGAGAGGAACAATTTCATGTTTCGCTCTATTAGTGGTAACATTGATAATGTGTGTCGGGGTATTAAAATTTTGATATGGAAATGGGGTTGTGTAGGTGAGATTCTCTACTCCAACCCATATTTTTTAGATTTTTGTATGAATCTTATTTAGGATCTAGAGTGGTGTTGATAGGAAATGTTTCTTGCCCTCTCTTTTTTAAGGGTTAGAATACCCCTCATATTCTTATTAATTTGTTATCTTTAAGAAAAATTATAGTTTAAATAATTCTTTGAAATTTTGATTTAAAAAAGTTATAGTGAAAAGTTAAAATACATAAAATAATATTTTGTATAAAAAAGTTTTCTTAAAAATTATTTTTAAATAAAAATCTATAACATTATAAAAAAATGTATTTGAGATTAATTGATATGCACTGACAGTGTAAAATATTGTACACTGTCAATTCATCAACATCACCTGTTTGTTATATTTTATAAATTTTTAAAATAAAAATCAAACTTGTTATATCATCCGACAGTTATGATTTATTGACAGTGTAAAATTTCTTTACACTGTCAGTGCATATCAATTAAATCCAAAATATTTAAGGTGAGGATTTAATTAAGTCGTTTACCCGTGAAACCCAAAAGATATACCGATAAATTTAGTCAACGATTTAGATTTATTCAAACTAAAAATGGAATATTTACACAGCCTCACACACAATTTCTTATGCATAATTAAACCTAATAACTTATTTTTTATCATTTATCTCTGACCTCCAAAACTTGAAAACAAATAGAAATATGCATAATTCAGACTCATTCAACGGTGGTTGTACAACTTTATTTATGGAAGATTGTGAAATTTTTTATGATCATCATTAGCATTAATGAAGAAAAAAAAGTTTGATTATTATACTATGTTTTCTTCTTACTTTCCTTTTTCTTTTCTTCTCTTCTTAAAAAGAAACATTACATACAAATCCAACATAACAAAATGAGTTTTTCACTTACTATGGAAATTGCAATTAGGCGGTGGGTGTTAACAAAGGAAAAAAAAGAAAAGGTGTCTTTGAGTTTTCCCTCTCTCAAAATTTTATAAGAAAAAATTGATTTAACATTTTAATATAACTTTCTAGTTTACTGAAAAAAAATTGGGATCAACTAGTATGAAGATTTGTAAATCCCTCCCTCGTAGAATCTAAAAATAATTACGTTAAATTTAATAAACAGTTCAGAGATTTATTAGAATTAAAAATAGGAACTGGTCTGGGCTGGGCCTCCTGACTGTATTGGGTCGTGGTCCAATACATCGAGCAGATGCTCATTTGTTCGGGCAAGTATATTTGTTGGACGGATGTAACCACTTAACGGTCAGGCATGCATTCCATGAGTCAGGCACACACTCTGTGAGACAGGCAGAGAACAAATCTTCCATTCCACTTGTCATGTCACCCAACTGTCCCCCATTATCTCCTGAAGGATAGGGGCAGTTGGACCAAGGACTAGGCCACTTGCTAGGTCTACACGCTCCTTACGTGTACCTTGGCAGTTCTTCCTTGGGCCTCGCTGATCCAGGCCAAGGAAGGACCTTGACCCGACGCTGGGGGCTCATTATAAATACCTTTTTTCACTAAAGGGTCAGGTATTCTGAATTAACTCTTCTAACTTACCTTTTGTCGTACTTCTATTAACTTTGGTATCGGAGCGCCTTGCAGGTACACCCCCTCTATTCCATCAACCTTGTTGTTCACGCCCAATTCTTGGAAGGTCTTCCTGATCAGGTAAGATCAGGAACAATTACACATCTCAATAATTTTTGTTATAATTTTGTCACATATTCAATATTTATTCATCATAATGGGTGTTTCTATTTGCTGGGTTTTGTTTCTCAGTTGGAGGTAGGGTTGTTTTCGGTCCGGACCGGACCGGGTATGTGAAGTCCCGGTTATTAGAGTGATAATCCTATCGGGTCTAACCGGCCCGAACCAGAACAATGATGAGTTCAAAATTAGAACCGTTACTTATCCGATTATTTCGGGTAAACCGAAACCGAATCAGATAAGCGGTTCGGATACCCGACCCAATCAAAAAGTATCCAAATTTTTAACATTTATATATATATATATATATATATATATATATATATATATATATATATATATATATATATATATCAAAAAATACAATATAATGCAAAATTTCATATTTTTATAGATATTACAAGTTGTTCATTAGAATTCAAATTAAAAATACAACATTTTTATCAGAATTCAACTAAAAAATACAACATGTTCATAAGAATTCTTAAGAATTCAGAATTACAAAAACCAACAAAAGTAAGAAAGTCATAACAATTTATGAATTACATTTGTCTAATGATGCCTCAGAACATATTTATCATTGACATTGAAGTTTTAACATTACAAAGAAACAAAACAACATCTTTAAGAAGCGACACCCAAATCCTATTGCTGACCAAAATCATATGTTAGAGGTTCATCTTGAGGTTCCTCAAGCTATAAAATAGAATCAGAAGTTAAACAATGCAACATAAATATGATAATCCATCTAAATATACCATAAAACATTAAATACTTACAATACTTGAAGTTCATCCCTTTTTAATACAGTATATCTCGTTCACCCAATCACCCCCACAAAGCACCATTTCCACTGTCTTAGTTTTCATTGAAGATTGTTTTGGATCAATAATCCTTTTACCAGTACTAAAAGTTGCTTCTGAAGCAACAGTTGTAATTGGAACAATTAGGATATATTTTGCTAATCTACTAAGAACATGATATTTTGCCTCATTTCCCATCTACCAAGTTAAAACATCAAACTTGATGTTTGGGGGAACCTTCAATGTAGACTCCTCAAGATACAACTCAAGATCTGATTTTGTATTAGAACTGCCAACAACAGTTTCTAAAAACATCTCAAAACTCCTCCTTCCTAATCCATAACTACTTCTTATTTCTGGAGTTTCAGATATAGGGGCATCATTAATTCCATAGGTGTCTTGATACAATTGGAATAAAGTTTTTAAGTTGGTTACCAACTCTTATTCATAGGCAGTGACTTAAGTAGCATTTGGATACAAGAAGGGATATACCCATTTGATGAAGATCATTTTATACCTATTTGAACATGAATAGTTGTCAACCAACTAAAGTATTTCCAATGTATTAGTAGTCTCAGAAACGTATTTCATCATTGGCAAGTGGCAACTAAGAGGTAACATAATTGGACTCAGAGACAGACAACTAATGACATACAAAGAGGTAACTTAATTTGCCTTAGACAGACAGAAATTCATAATAGAAGCATTATTGGCACAATTAAATCACAGGCTAACAAAGGCAACATCATGTTATCCCCAGGCACAATTTATGTCACACAACACAATATAAACTAGGCAACATAAACCAGAAAGCAGATTCACAACTCAAGCCTCAATTTCATCATAGGCAATATAAACAAAGAGACATAAACAGATCCAACACAAACCTCAACATAAACCA
This sequence comes from Lathyrus aphaca, assembly GCA_963966055.1. Classification (NCBI taxonomy): domain Eukaryota; kingdom Viridiplantae; phylum Streptophyta; class Magnoliopsida; order Fabales; family Fabaceae; genus Lathyrus; species Lathyrus aphaca. Next base: position 83,083,851 of record OZ014520.1, read on the forward strand.
TACAGATATAAATCAGACAAATATATACCAAACAAATCCAACACAAGCCTCAAAGTCATCATAGGCTTCATAAACAGAGAGACATAAATATATCAAACACAAGCCTTAAAGTCATCATAGGTGTCGCTCCCGCCAAATGACACCGGGTCAAAAGGGGTACAGACGCGAACGGTCGGCGAGAGGGAACAGCGAGAACACACAGCCGTGAACTCACTGGAGATGAATAGAGTCGCCAGCTAGGCATTTTTATCCCGGAGGAAAGGCAATGCTGCATAGGCCTAGAAAGAGATGGATAAGACGGTTGCGAACCAGAGAGACTGAGAAAGGGGGTTGGTTACAACCTGGGAAGGTATTAGCACCCAGATTGTCCGTCGTACTCGACGGGATCCACGCTTAAAAGATTTGTGTTTAAAAGGGGTAGTGTCAGTGCAATCTGTGTATAAATGAGCTGGAAAAGGATGTACAGGTGTCAGTGCAAGAGAAGTGTGAAGTGTAATATATACAGTGTCAGTGTAGGAATGAGAATGAATTGCTCAAGATCATGAGGCTAAAAGAATGATACTAGAAGGAGGGGGGAATTGACAGAGACTTTTGTTCGATAACTGTTAAGTTATGCCTACGTATCCTCTCGTGCAATGAGGAAGTCAGAACACCGTAGTTCGACCCAAAGAGACTGAAAGATGAATTGACTTGTGAACTGCTTACTTGTCTATGCTCAAGTGTATGACCTGTCTGGCTCAGGTGCAAACTGTCTTGCATTAGACGGAAGAAGCAAGTCCTCGTTTGTGAGTGAAGATGATGAGAAAAGAATCCCGAAGGAGACGATTATTGTTTGCTTTTGAGTTTTCAGTCTTTTATTGCTTTTGAAAGCTTGTCATAAGTTAATGAGCTTAAGTCTAAACCAATGGGTTAGTAAACTCATCACATCTTCCCTCTGATTAGGGGTAATGAGAATGCCTTAAGTGTGAAGTCAGTATCTCACACTTAATCACCATGATGTAGGATTAAGATCATTAACCTACTTGCATTTATTTAGATGTTTTTGTTGTTTTTGTTTGGTGTTAAGTAATGAGATTAAGCCATAATCAAAGATTAAACAGACTCATTACACCATCCTAATAGAAGGATAATAGATGAGAGTGTTTAAGCTGAGGAAAGCTCCTCAACTTAATCTATGATTAGGGATTAACCTCATGACAAAACAAGGTCTTTATTAAGTGGATTTTATTTAATGGTATGATGATGAGGTGGATTTTATGATTTGTAAGACAACTTGAGGGGGACTTGTCCATTAACACTAGGGTTAGTCCTTCTTAACCAATTAAGGAAGAATTAGAACCCTAATGCAAGGCCCAAGTTACAAGCTTGAAGTCTTGATGATTATTAGATGGATTGATTAAAGGATTTAAACACATTAAGGGTTTAACACTTAGGATTAAAGTTATACACTCCATCCTAATAGAAGGATGCAGGCATAAGCTTAATCACAAAGCCTTAAAGCCTTTAGGGTTTAATTCCTGATTATGAGATGAGAAGAGAAGACTCAATGAGACACAAAGGTAAAATCTAAAAGGGGAGACTAATCAAAACCCTAACCATTGTCATGCTTGGTTGTTCCTAAGGTTTGTGAGGTTTTCAAGAGAAGATCTTCAATGGAACCACCAGGAAGCAGATGAAAGGATCAGGAGAAGCAAAGCAACTTGCTTCATTTAAGAAGTCAAGTCACTTGAAGAAAGAAAGCGGGAAGAAGAAGAATGAGCAAGCTCAAACTCAAACACAAACAAAAATGCAGCAATGGATGCAAGAGAGGTGAAAAGAAAGGTTATGAGAAGTGAAGGCAAATTCACTTCTCAAGTTCACTTACCACCTGAAATGTTAGAAAAGGAATGCAATGCAATGCAGAATGGGATGAGATGACATGATGAGAAACAAAACCAGAAGCACATACATGATGCTAATGATGTTATGAGATGCTACAAACATGAGGCAGCACATGGAAATGATCATACAAGCTTATGAATGCAAATGAAGCAAGTTAGGAACCATGAAAACACATGAAAAGTTATGAAGTGCACAAGACACACAACATGGCAAAAACATGATGCAATGATCAAACATGCTTACAAGATGTCTTATGATGTCAAATGAATCACATGGAAGCATGGAATGTCATGGCAAGTCATGTTATGCAAGAGAATGCAAGATGGATGCATATGGAAGCCCAAATTAGGGTTTATGAATCATACATCAAACACAAACCAAAATCAGAAGCAAACAACATTACAAAAAAATTGAAAATTCCACACAAAGGACCCCTAATCCCATACTAAACCAATGCCCAAAGGGGAAGTCTCAACTCTTAACCAATCTCAAGATATGAATTTTACAAGTTATTAGGGTTTTTGGGGTTCCTAAACAAGAAAAATGCCAAACAAAATGAAAATGAGGAATCAAGTCATGGCCATTTAATCTCAAAAACTACATGCTAAACACAATGCAATGCAAGAAGAATCAATGTTCAACTCCTCATGAATAGGCAGAAATGATTTTTTGAACTATGGATCAAAATAATGCACAAAAATGAATTTTAATTCAATGAGAAATTCTTAAAATGCATCAAGATCAAAAAATAAATTTGGTTTGAAGGTTGGACAATGTTTCTAAATGTCTTAGAACATTTCATGAATTTTTTGGTGATTTTTAAATACCTAAAAGTATTTTTAATAAATTAATTCCCATTAATTAATTAAAAATAATCCTTTAAATATTTAAAAATACTTTTTTAATGATAAAAATAAAAATGAAAATATTTTTGTGTCTTAAAAATTAATAAAACTCTCAAGAAAAAGTTTCATAATTTTTAGACATTTTTTACTATTTTAAATAAAATATGCAAGTTAAATGAAAAAGAAATGAAAATAAATTAAAATAAAAGGAAAGTCAAACAGATGGAAGGCTGGGATGAGCCCTGGATTTGAATGCATTGACTAGCGCCAGATCTAGTGGCCAGGATTGGTTCTGAGTTAATTAACCTAATTATGAATTAATTAAACTAATAAAATGAATTAGGGCTAATCAAATGAATCTGGGCCCTTCACATGCGCGCGAAGTCAACCGGTCAACCCAATCCAACGCACGAAATTCAAATGGAATTAATTACTGTAATTAGGGCTAATCAAACTCAGGTGACCGGAGGGGAGCTCCGGTCATCTTCCCCGGCGACCCCAAAACCTAAACTCACTCCATACGCATCTAAAATGAATTCTAAGAACACAGAAATGATTCCCACAAGCTCACGATTCAAAACCCCCACTCAAAACAAATTTACCATTCATGAAAAGGATGAATCGAAGCAAACAAAAACTAGGGCAGGAAAGTTTCAGGAAGCAATTAAATCCTCATTTCTTCACCATTTTCGAAACTAAAGGCATATTCATGATCAGGAAGACATATAGAACAAGTTTAGAACTTAAAAATCCATTTCTGGAAAAAAAGTTCTTGAGCTACCTGAGATTCGAAGCTTTCACTCCAGCTGCTTTCTGACCTCCCCTCTTAGTGTAATCCACTCCACTTGACCTCTTGATGATGCTTGAATGCTTTGGAGAAGCTTATGTTGGCTGGATGAAGAGTTTGAACAGCTTCTGCTCAAGCTCAGTTGAAAATGGCAATGGTGATTCAGGCTGTTTCTGGCAAGGGTGAAGGGTTGTTTGTGGTCCAGATGATGAGTGGAGAAGGTTTGTGAAGTTTATTTGGATGTTTGTGAGCTGTGGAAGGTGTTTCGAAGGAAACTGCAGCTTGGGGTGAAAATGGTGAAGTGATGTTATGGCTTGTTTCAAGCCTGGTTCTTTGTTGGTTTCTATTCAATGAGGCATGGTGAGTTGATGTGTGGAGTTTGCTTGAGTGTTTGTGAGCTGGGCAGAGAGTTTCGAAGAGTTTTTCAAAATGGAGTGAGTTTGAGTATGTGATCTTGTGGTCTGTTTCAGCTTGGCTTGGTGTTATGTTTGGCTAGCAAATGGAAAGTATAAACAATCCCAATTGGCCAGAGGATGTGACATGGCCTGCTGTGATTGGGATGTTTGCTTTTGCCAAAAGTCAACTTTTTTGTAAGAGAGGTATGGCTTGAGTTCTAGCTTGGTACAATGGCTAGGGCTGGCGCAGCATGGTGAGGGGAAGGGCTAGCAAAGCTCAGCATCCAATGTAGCAAGTGGTAGGAAGTGTGATCATGAGTTTTGCAAGTTGGCTCATTTTGGTTCACATGTGATTTTCTCATTCCATAAGCCATGAAACATGAGCATTTTTGGTTCAATTCTGACTTTTAGGGCCTATGTGATGTTTGTACATTGGTTTGATGTCAACTAGAAGTTACAAACAGCCTTGGTTCATGATCTTGCAAGTTTCTCATTTGAGGCATGTCTTGAAAATAAGTGATTTTTGGCAACTTTGTCACACCATAACTTTTGATCCAAGAAGAATTAGATCATGTTCTTGTACTTTTTGAAAAGGGAAAAATGTATTCTACAACTTTCATGACCAGAGTTTTTCCATTTGAAGCATTTTTGGATCAAGAATCAAGGCTTGAAAAGTGACCTAAAATGACACATTCTTAAAAAGTCAACTATGCCCAAAAAGTCAACATTTGCAAAAACTCCAAATTCTTGATTTTTGTGAACTTCAACCTTCTTCCATGATCAAATAAAGATCATATACACTCAAAATGATGAAGATCACCCCTTGGTTGGGTCATTGGGGGTCTCAGATGCCCTGATTTTGCACTGACTTGTCCAGAAAGTCAACCCTTGATCAGATGACTTCCCCATGGAATTTCTTCATGAAAATTGATATGCATACTCCCTATACCATATAGAGACCAATGGAAACAAGAATGACCAACAAATTTGGAGTTATGGCCTCTGAAACCAAAACCCTAATTTTAGGTCATCTGTGCAGTTAAACCTGGCTCTGCATCCATACCATCCCCAGCTCTTGTGATTCTTTGGCATTCTTGACTTGGAGAGGATGTAATATGATATATGAACACACATGGACCCCTTTGAAATGATTGGTGGCCTTTGGAGTGACTCATGAAGCTCTTGGATTGCTCAGATCACAAACCCTAGGTGCAGATGACTTAGAATCTATGCAGGGACTCAAAATGAGATATGAGATGATATGATTGTGTTTATGCATATGAGAATGATCACAAGCCATGGTGTGAATGGGTGAGGGCAAATTTGGGGTGTTTACAGCTGCCCCTATTCAAGCATGAGTTAGCTGTGCAGGATGTAAGCAACGGCTTAACAGGCGAACAAGATAACTTGTGGTTGAATACCAAAGACAGTCCAAAATTTGCACTCACAGAATGAAGAAGAAAAGGGATATAGATTGTAAAGGAAAATAAAGTATATTGTAAAGTGGGCGACAGAGGACGACCGTCGAGCAGAGGACGACTGCTGGGTAAAGAGCAATGACGGGGACGGCCGACATGCTGGGGAAAGTGCTGAAAATAAAGCAATGACGGGGACGACCGACATGCTGGGGATAAAAGGTAAAGCCAAGACGGGGACGGCCGACTGGCTGGGGAAGATAAGATATTATGATGGGGACGGCCATCAAGTAAAGCTGTAAAATTCTCTGGGGATCAATGAAACATGACGGGGACGACCATCAAGTTCACAAAGCAAAGTAACCGACGATGGGGAAGGCCATCGGGTTAAAAAAGAAAAGGGACCACGACGGGGACGGCCATCGGGTTAAAGAATGAATGAAATAAACAGATGATGGGGTACGGCCATCAAAAGTGAAGGACGATCACCTAGCAGGGGACGGCTGCTCTGTTGGGAAAGAAATATGATGGGGACGGCCATCAAAGGTGGAGGACGACCACCTGGCAGGGTACGGCTGCCGAAAATATCACGACATAGGACGAATGCCGGATAAAAAGGTCAACGATGGGGACGGCCATCGGACGAGCATGATGGAGGACGACCATCAAGAGGTGGAGGACGACCACCTAGCAGGGGACGGCTGCTCTCAAGGTTTAACATGTCATAGGACGAATGTCAGATAACCAAAAATCAACAATGGGGACGGCCATTGGATAAAATGATGAAGGGCGATCATCAAGAGGTGGAGGACGACCACCTAGCAGGGGACGGCTACTAAAATCAACGATGGGGACGGCCATCGGATGAGCATGATGGAGGACGACCATCAAGAGGTGGAGGACGACCACCTAACAGGGTACGGCTGCTCTCAGGGTTTATCATGACACAGGACGAGTGTCAGATAAGAAGGAAAATTTGCTTTGTTGGCGATCTACTGGGGAGTAGTAAACACGGACGAGTGTTTATATCCAAGAAACAAAAGGTACAAGTGTTCGATATTGTGTATAGATTAAAGATGCGGACGAGCATCCCTAAGACTACGATACGGACGAGTATCGGGTAGAAACAAATACTGACGCGTGTTCAAAGATGATGATACGGACGAGTATCAACTGGTTAACAGAGAACACGGGCGAGTGTTGAATCTGAGAGGACTCTTCTGGGGAATAGTAGGCACAGACGGGTGTCTATATTCAAGACATAAGTGTTTGACACAGTGTATGGATTAAAGATGCGGACGAGCATCCTTAAGACTATGATACGGACGAGTATCATGTAGAAACAAACGCTGGACGCATGTTCTGAGATGATGATACGGACGAGTACTAACTGGTTAACAAAGAACAAGGACTAGTGCCGAATCTGTGGGGATATGAATGGTATATACAAGATACGGACGAATATCTGTATGAGTGTGACATGAGTAGTGAGTAAGAGTATTGCATAGATGAGTGTTTATCTGTTGGGGGGGGGGGGTGACACGGACGAGCGTCAAAAAGTATAATAATATCAACAAGTATATGGGTTGTAAAAGTGTAGGCGACTGCGCTGGGGATACGACACTGACGGGTGTCAAGAAGGTGTATATAGGTACATGCGAGTGCAAAGAGGATGTCTTTGGCTTTCTGCTGGGGTATGACACAGACGGGTGTCAGGACGTATCTGTAATACGGGTGATCTTGTTTGCAAGGAGTGTTCAAGCGACCTACTGGGGAAAGGTGGCACGGGCGGGTGTCACAATGAGTATGTACTGGTGTTTGTGGTTTGTGAGGCAGCTGCCTTTTGCTGGGACTCTGGTGCGGACTCTGGGGGAAAGTATTCTGCATTCTGATGAATGGTTACTGGTCACAAGTGTTGATTCAAAACATGGCTCATGAATATGCTATGTGTTGGATTTTTGCCGTAATGCTCCGTGTTAAAACGGAATGCTACGCTTTGTGGGTGAATATGATGCGAATGCTATGATTGTGCAAAGATAACAAAACCGGGATCCGGGTCCCGCTGCTGCGAAGATCTTCGATCGATCTGTTTGAAAGGAAAATCCCAGCTGGGGTTGAGATCATTGGTAGATCTAATGAGATGTATCTGCTTGGGGATATGGGTTATTGATTGACACATCCTTGTAAATGAGAGACCCAGCTGGGGTTTCCAGAAGCTTTCTTCACTCTGTTGTGATCTTCTATGCGCTGCTCTTCTGGATAGAGGCTGGAACTCTGTGGGGAAGTGGTTCCCTGGCTTTTGTGCTCGGCCGAGGGCGAGATGGCAACTCGGCTGGGGAGAAAGAGAGATCAATGAGAGACCTCCCTAGGGGTTCTGTTGAAGAGAATCCTTGACTCAGCCGGGGATATATGTGCCTTTTGCGATGCCTGGCAATTGTGATGGGGATAGATAATAAAAGGCAAACTCAGCTGGGGAAGTCATGAGAGGCAACTCAGCTGGGGAGAAAGCACCTCGGGTGCCACAATTGAGTGTTGATTTGCCAGCTTGCCGGGATGAGGCTTACATGCCCCAAGTTGCGTTCTGGATACCTGCAATCCTGAAAAAGATAGAGAAACGCACAAGATAATCCCGAGGTATCCCTTACTGGATTCCGTCATAGGAGTTAGATACTCTCGAGAGTAAGTATATTTCCTGCGAGCACGCTTTTTATTTGAGGATAAAACATCTGTATTCTGTGCAATCAGTTTTTTAGATATCAGACATTTTTGCAAATAAAATGTACAAAATGAGACGTGACTGAAAATCTGGTTTTATTAATTCATATGCCCTGAATTGGCGAGATACAGTCAAAGAAACAAATCCCCTGAAATGAGGAGATTGTTACAAATTGAGAAGCAAAATGCTGGCAGTGTTGATGACGCTTTGGGGAGCTTCCTCTTCACTATGACCCGTATGACTTTTGACGTTCTTCTCATCTTGCTTTTTGAAGAATGTTGATTCTGATTGAAGCTTGATCCTTTCGAGGTTTACCAAGTTGCAGGTGATACAGACGAATTCAGAATGCAGTTGTTCGCTTATTCCCTTATTTTGCATGGATCGCCCTTTCGGGTTTTCAATCCATCGGGATACCCATTTTTGCCTGAGCTGTCCAATGCGGCTTTTCAACTCAGCGGGTGTACATTTTTTTATTCATTTTCCCTTATTTTTGCCCGAGTCTTTTATTCTGTTTTTGACTCGCCGGGATGCCCTATTTTTGCCTGAACTTACATTCTGTTTTTGTGTCCAGCGGGTCATTTTTTATGCGAAGTATTTTTTAACTGCATCTGAATTCACAGGGGACGGGAAGTCTTCACCATCCATAGTGCTGAGCATCAGTGCTCCACCGGAAAAAACTTTCTTTACCACAAATGGTCCTTCATAGTTCGGAGTCCACTTGCCCCTGTGGTCTGTATGAGGAGGGAGGATTCTCTTCAGCACAAGACCTCCCACTTGGTACTCTCGGTGCCTGACTTTCTGATCGAAGGCTCTCTTCATTCTTTTCTGATATAGCTGCCCATGACAGATTGCAGCCAATCTTTTCTCTTCAATCAGACTCAGTTGCTCGTATCGGGACCTAACCCACTCTGCTTCGTTCAGTTTAACATCCATCAGTACCCGTAGAGAGGGTAATTCAACTTCAACTGGTAGGACTGCTTCCATACCATACACAAGCTGATACGGTGTTGCCCCAGTGGATGTTCTGATTGACGTGCGGTACCCATGCAAGGCCAACGGTAGCATTTCATGCCAGTCTTTGTAAGTGACTACCATCTTCTGCACAATCTTCTTGATATTCTTGTTAGCTGCCTCAACAGCGCCATTCATCTTTGGCCTGTAAGGAGAAGAATTGTGATGTTGGATCTTGAAGTCCCGGCACAGCTCTGCCATCATTTTGTTGTTTAGATTGGAACCATTATCAGTAATGATCCGCTCGGGAACTCCATACCGACAGATGATATCTCTTTTCAGAAATCTGGCTACCACTTGTCTTGTAACATTTGCATATGATGCTGCTTCAACCCACTTGGTGAAATAGTCAATGGCGACCAGGATGAATCGGTGGCCGTTTGAAGCAGTCGGTTCAATCTTGCCAATCATGTCAATGCCCCACATGGCAAAGGGCCATGGTGAAGACATGATGTTCAGAGGATTGGGAGGCACATGCACCTTATCCGCATAAATCTGGCATTTATGGCATTTTCTGGCGTAGGCACAACAGTCGGCATCCATTGTGATCCAGTAATAACCTGATCTTAACAGTTTTTTAGCCATGGCATGCCCTCCAGCATGGGTACCAAAAGATCCTTCGTGCACTTCATGCATCAACAAACCTGCCTCCGCCTTATCAACACATCTGAGGAGTACCATATCAAAGTTCCTTTTGTATAGCGAACCATCAGTGTTCAAGAAGAAACTACCAGCAAGCCTTCTCAAAGTCTTCTTATCATTGGAAGATGCCCCAGGTGGGTATGTTTGATCCTCCAAGAAGCTCTTAATGTCGTGGAACCAAGGCTTATCATCTTTGACAATGTCTGCTGCGAACACATATGCTGGCCTGTCAAGTCTGGACACTGAGATCTGAGGTACAAAGTTGGCAGCTTGAACTTTGATCATGGATGAAATGGTAGCAAGAGCATCTGCAAACTGATTCTCGTCCCGAGGGATATACTCAAGCTTGACTGTTGTGAAGAAAGTCAGTAACCTCCTTGTATAATCCCTGTAAGGTATCAGATGGTCCTGGTGGGTGTACCATTTTCCGTTGGTTTGATTAACTACCAGAGCTGAATCTCCGAATACAGTCAATGTCTTGATCCTGAGGTCAATGGCTTCCTCAAGACCCATAATGCAAGCTTCATATTCAGCTTCGTTGTTAGTGCAGTTGAAAGTGAGTTTTGCCGAGAATGGCATGTGAACTCCTTTAGGTGTAATGAGTACTGCACCAACACCACGACCATTCATGTTAACAGCCCCATCAAACATCATAGTCCATTCTTCTTCCGGGTCAGGCCCTTCAGTGTGAATAGGCTCTTCATGATCTTTTGCTTTTATGAACATGATGTCTTCATCAGGGAAGTCAAACCTCATAGGCTGGTAATCATCAATGGGTTGCTCAGCAAGATATTCAGACAATACACTGCCCTTGATGGCTTTCTGAGAGGTGTACTGGATGTCATATTCTGTGAGGATCATTTGCCATCTTGCAACCCGTCCGGTAAGAGCTGGCTTCTCAAATATGTACTTAACTGGGTCCATCTTTGAGATCAATAAAGTAGTGTGGGTCAACATATACTGTCTCAGTCGGCGAGCAGCCCACGCTAAAGCACAGCAAGTTTTCTCGAGCAGTGAATAACGTTGTTCACAGTCGGTAAACGTTTTGCTTAGGTAGTATATTGCATACTCTTTTCGACCAGACTCGTCATGCTGGCCCAGCACACACCCCATTGACTCTTCTAATACTGTCAAGTACATGATTAGAGGTCTTCCTTCGACTGGAGGCATAAGGATTGGAGGTTCTTGCAGATATTCTTTGATCTTGTCAAAAGCCTTCTGGCAGTCTTCATTCCACCTGACCGTCTGTTCTTTCCTTAACAGCTTGAACAAGGGTTCACAGGTTGCTGTAAGGTGAGATATGAACCGTGAGATGTAGTTCAATCGACCTAAGAAACCTCGAACTTCTTTTTCTGTCTTCGGTGCAGGCATCTCTTGGATGGCTTTGACTTTATCAGGGTCAACTTCAATCCCTTTCTCGCTTACAATAAAACCCAGCAGCTTACCAGATCTCACCCTGAATGTGCATTTGTTGGGGTTCAACTTTAGTTGGTACTTCCTCAGACGCTTGAACAATTTCAGCAGATTTACCAGGTGGTCTTCTTCAGTAAGGGACTTGGCAATCATGTCATCCACATAACATTCTATTTCTTTATGGATCATATCGTGGAATAATGTCACCATAGCCCGTTGATATGTCGCACCAGCATTCTTCAGTCCGAATGGCATTACCTTGTAACAGAACGTGCCCCAAGGTGTAATGAATGTTGTCTTCTCCATGTCTTCAGGTGACATCTTGATCTGATTATATCCTGAAAATCCGTCCATGAAGGAGAATACCGAGAACTGAGCCGTGTTATCCACCAATACATCAATGTGAGGTAAAGGGAAGTCATCTTTCGGGCTAGCTCTGTTCAGATCCCGATAGTCAACACACATTCTTACTTTGCCGTCTTTCTTAGGCACAGGCACTATATTAGCAACCCACGGTGGGTAGCTAGTCACAGCAAGGAACCCGGCGTCCCACTGCTTTTGTACCTCTTCTTTGATCTTCATTGCCATGTCTGGACGAGTACGGCGTAGTTTCTGCTTAACTGGCGGGCATTCTTCTCTCAAGGGCAGCTTGTGCATGACAATATCGGTATCCAACCCTGGCATATCTTGGTAGGACCAAGCAAACACGTCCACATACTCTTGAAGCAGGTCAATCAGTTGTCTCTTCACTGAGTCTTGCAGGCAGGCCCCGATTTTAACCTCTTTCACGTCTTCATCTATACCAAGATTGATCACTTCAACCTCCTCCTGGTGAGGAGTAATAACCTTTTCCTCTTGTCTTAACAACCTGGCTAGCTCTTCAGGAAGCTCATATTCTTCTTCAACCCCTTCATCAGCTTGATTGATCGGATTGTCAAAGTCATACGAAGTCATAGCCGTGCTGTTGTCGGTGCTGTCTGGAAGGCACTCTCTGCAAGGGTTCAGTTTGTTCATTTTAGTGATTTGATTTTAATCTTGTTTTAGAGAAGTGAAATAAAGTTGTCATTTTGAAAACACTGCCATTTATTTTTTGTACAAAAAGAAAAACGGAAAAACAGTGAGCGGAAAAGAAAAGGACTCATTTGCAAAAAGATGTCTGATATTTCATTGATTAATCTTGTTGCACAAAAGGTACAGATGGCCCGGCTACAAAATGAGTCTTGTCATCTTGGGCAAGATGCAAGACTTTGATGCATGCTATAAAAATACAGGAAATAATAATTACTCTGCATGAGTAACTCTTATAATTTCCTGGGAAGACCAGTTCGAGATACTGCTCCCCGGGATCTTTGGACGAATCCAGCTTTCCAGGTTGCGTTCTTCTTCCAGCTCGTCTTCCAGACAGTTGACAGCATCAGGGGTGAGCATTCCCCCACTCACAAAGTTAGGCTCTTTTGCAGCCTCTGCTTGATCTTGTTGAGTTGGTCTGTAACCCAACCCAAATCTGTCCTCTTTCTTCTCCACCGATAGCAGTTTGCCCCAGCCTTGGGCGTTTCCTCCCTCAACAACCTTCCGGGCTTGTTGGTATGACGATATTGAAGTACCAGGCACAGCAGATGTTTCATTCACATTCAAAGCTTCAAACCCCTGGCTCATTGTTTCATGGATCTCCCCGTCCATCTCAATGTACTTATAAGTAGCCAGGTGGCTGACAAAAATGTCCTCTTCTCCACAGATTGTAACGATTTGACCCTCCCACTCGTATTTTAACTTCTGGTGAAGGGTTGAGGTCACGGCGCCAGCGGCGTGAATCCATGGCCTACCCAATAGACAGCTGTAGGCGGGCTGTATATCCATCATGTAGAAGGTAGTTTTAAAGGTTTGCGGGCCAATCGTTATGGGCAACTCAATCTCTCCCAGAACCGATCTCTTTGAACCATCAAAGGCTCTCACCACCAGGTTGCTGGGTCTCAACGCCAATCCGTCATATTCTAGCTTCACCAAGGCCTTCTTAGGTAAGACATTGAGGGATGACCCCGTGTCTACCAGCACATGGGAAAGGACAGCCCCTTTGCATTCCATGGTTATGTGCAAGGCTTTGTTATGGTTGCGGCCTTCCGTTGTCAAATCAGTATTGGTGAACCCTAGTCCGTGACTAGCATTAACATTTCCAACTACAGCTTCCAGCTGATTGACAGTGATCTCTTCAGGCACGTAAGCTGCGTGCAAGACTTTGAGTAGTGCATTCCGATGGGCTTCGGAGCACATAAGCAATGATAGGATTGAGATCTTGGAAGGCGTCTGATGAAGCTGATTCACTATTTTATAATCACTCTTTTTGATGATTCGCATGAACTCATCAACCTCTTGATCGAACGGTGTCTTCAAAACTTCTTTACCAGTCTGTTCTTCCTGCACCAAGCTTTTTCCTTTTGCCTTGGCAGCAGCTCCTGCTTCGGCAGTGGGTCTCTGAATTTGTGGAGCGAAAAGACGTCCGCTTCGAGTGAAGCCTCCGCCTCCTCCCACATTGTCAATTTGTGGTGCAGGGGTTGATGATTCAAAAGTGATTCTTTGTCCTTCACAGTACAGGTCAGAGCCGTAATGCCAGGGGATAGCATTACTGCTTTCATAGGGTACTGGTCCAGGCACCGTGATAGTGACTGGACTGACTGCAGTTGTGGAAGGAATCATGATAGTCTGCGGATCGTAATAAATTGTGACTGGCGCTCTGGTAGGAGCAGCACCTTCTGAGTTGTAGACAGAGTTGTTTTCTGGATCATAAAATATTGTGACAGTTGAGACATCTTCATGACTTGTTGCTGGTGTTGTAGGAGTCATTGTTGGAAGAATGGATGTTGTTGTTGTAGGAGGTTCAAAATGGAGTGATGCTGAAGTTGTAGCAGGAAAATTTGTTGATAACTGATCAGTTGAGATAATAGATGAAGTATTTGTTGATGAAGCCGAAGAATTGTCAGGAACAATGGTTGCTGCAGTTGTAGGAGGTTCTGAAACCGTTGCTGATGAGATTGCTGGATTTGTTGGAAATGATGTGGTGATCTGAAGCTGGCCACTCTGAATAAGACCATCTATGTCATTCCTCAGGTTATCGCACCCATTTACTGAAATATTGCAGTAAGCACATCCCAACTCACACCCCGGGAACATTTGACATTCGAGGAGCTGAGCCTTAATTTCTACCAACGGTGTCCGGATCTGACCCACACTGGTTATTAAATAAGACGGTTTGTCTTCTTCAATAGCGTTAATTCTGGGACCACCGTGATTTGGCATGGGGTTCTTATTGACATTGGGTGGTGGTGCGAAATTCAGGGCCTTAGAGTCTACCAGGTCTTGTACCTTCATGTGCAGAGCTCTGCACTTTTCTGTACTGTGGCCAGGTGCGTTTGAATGGAAGGCACATCTGGCGTTGGAGTCATAGTTCCTGGGTAGACTGTTGGGATCTGGAGGTGCCAACGTCCTTAGCTCAACTAGATTGAGTTTCAGGAGTTGTGGCAGCAATGTAGCATATGGCATAGGGATCGGATCAATTACCCTGTTGGCTTGAGAAGGCCTCTGTTGGAAAGGCCTTTGCTGGTTGTTGTTGTTGGTGTTGCTGTTGTTGTAATTTCTCGGAGGATACTGATTCTGTTGATGGTACTGGCGTTGCTGCTGGTAGTTTTGCTGCGGAGGTTGATAGACTGGTTGAGGATGAGCTGGAGCAGGGATGGTGACTGCTGCCACTGACCTGTGAACATATTGGGGCCTGCCCCTGTTGGAGTGGATGGCATTGGTCTCGCCAGTTCTTCTTGGGCCTGCAAAAGGCTTTCTTGTACTACTGGACGAGCTGGCACCATTATCGGAAATCTTGCCCATTTTTAACAGGCTTTCAATTCTCTCCCCAGCTATGACAACATCGGCGAAGCTAGTGGAAGAGAAAGCGGCCAGCCTGTCAATATAGGTTCCCTGAAGGGTATTCATAAACATGTCTGCCATTTCCCTTTCAGACATAGGCGGCTGAACAGCAGCAGCCAATTGCCTCCATCTCTGGGCATATTCTCGGAAACTCTCCCTTGAAAATTGTGACATTCCCATTAGGAGGGTCCTGTTGGGTGCCATGTCTAAGTTGTACTGATACTGTCTGATGAAGGCCTCTGCCAGGTCCTTCCAGCATCTAATAGTTGCCTTTGTCAAGTGAGAGTACCATTCTCTTGACGCTCCAATCAAGCTATCCTCGAAATAGAACATCCAGAGCTTCTCATTCATAGTATAGGCCTTTAGCCTCCCGAGAAAAGATTGTAGATGGGTTCGGGGACAGGAAGTCCCATTATACTTCTCAAAACATGGCGGCTTAAACTTATGGGGAATCCTGACCCCGTCTACCAAGCCCATGTCCATGACATCGAAACCCAAAGAGTTTTGAGACTCTAAGGACCTCAACTTCTCAGCTATCTCATCCAACCTCCTATCATAAGCCTCTTCCCCAGCACCCATTACCGTGAATTGATCCTCTTGGGGGTCTTCTTGCAATACCCTGGCTGCAGTGGCAGCCCCTTGAACATTTGCAGGAATGTTGGCCTCTGGATGGAGATGTGGGCCAAATACAGGGGGGGTTAACATGAGGTTGGACCCTTTCATTGTTGCTGGTCCCGGCAGTCCCTATATGTGGATCTTCTTGATTTTGCCTTTCCACCATGGCCCTCAATCTTTCCTGGCTCTGAGCCATGTTGTTCATCACTTCCATAAACTGAGTCATCTGGGTTCTCATTTCCAATCTTTCGTTTGCCATTTGATTTCTGACCTCTGCAAGGTCCTGCTGTACCTGATCCATTTGGATGCCCGGAAGATTGTTACGGGTTGGATATCGGTGCGGACGGTTGAGGGGAAATACTCGGCGCCGAGCAATAGTTCCTGAACATCACCACAGAGTTAGTAGCATTAAAACAAAAACCTACAAAACAAACAAAAGGTTAGCATGCAATGCAGTTATGCTTATTTGTTCTCAAGGTATCCGGTTTGGCATTCAGTTTTGACCCTTCCAGACCCTTGAAGATGCTGTTGATGTTGCTTTTGAAGTGAAACCCGGATGGAACAAACCAATACATATATTACAAAAAGCAAAACGGTACATAGTTTGTCTTACAAATACAAACCCTCTGAGGGGTCAAAATACATTACAAGGAAAAATGAAAAATACACGGAATGAAAGCAACAACAAACAAATGGTCAAACACCAAGACCAAACTCATCCTCACGAACTTCCTTGAGAAGTGCTTCGGTCACAGGATCAGCTGGACGCTCCGTGAGATTCCTAATGAGGAGATTCCGGATTGTAACAGCTGCTGTTAGCTTCTTGAGTTGACTTTGGTCCTTTGACCTCTTCACTCCTGCTTTGATCTTCAGCTCTGATATCTCCCTCTGGGCTGCTGCCAGGGCTTCTTGCTGCACTTTTGCACTAGCTTCCAGTTGTTCCATCTTGTCTTGAACTCTCTTGTCTTCTAGGGTACGAGCCTCGGTGATCCTGGCCCACCGGGCTTGGCTCTCCTTCAGATACAAGTCTGTCCTTGCTCTCTGGAACTGGGCTTCCTTGCAAGCATTCTTCAGAATTTGTTCTCCAGCTTTATACTTTTTGATATAATCCCCAGACTTCTCAATCTTACCCAGATGCTCCACTCTCAACTTCTCCAACCTCTCAATCTCCCTCATGCCCTCACTCCTCTCTCGGAGGGTCTTCTGCAAAGCCTGGGTTAACTTCTCATTTCTTTCCTTCAAGCTTTCAAACTCCTCCAAACTGATAGTGGCAGGTGGTGCTGAAGATGATTCAGGCATATCTTCTATGGTAAAGGGCATTCCAGAGAATTGAGCCCTGGCATAGGACCATTCATAATATTGTGCTGATGCCACATTGTTGCACTTCCCCAAAATGGTCATTCCCTTAGTTTGAACATTATCCCAGGCCCAGGCAGCCTGCCTAACAGTAGCCAAATTAATCTTGTTCTCACAATAGAGAGTCTCCACCAAGTCCTGTGCCTTAGGAATGTGGACCAGTGCATAGCCCAGTTGCCTTCTGAACAACAGAGGGTTGTAATTGATACTACCCTTAACTCCTATTAAGGGCACATTGGGAAAGTGCCCACAGCTGGTGATGATATCCCTACCCTTGGTGCTCTGAGTGCACCATCTGATATCAGCTGAAGTTAAAGCAGTGAGTCTCTTGGCCCAGTTGCTCTGCTGATGAGGATTCAAAAATGCATCTGTCCTGGGTAGGTGCCTGAGAAGCCAAGTATGGAACAATGGAGCACAACACCTCACTAATCTTCCCCTCTGCTTTTCATTCCTCTGATGCACTGAGTAGTAGAGGTCCCCCAATAAAGTGGGCACTGGGTTCTTCAAGATGAAAAGATGGATTGCATTCTTGCTAATGAATCGAGGCTCATCTGCAAACAATACAATTCCATATACGCTCAAGGCCAATAAAGCACAGACAGCTTTCCACTCTCCTAAAGAAGCTTTTAGGGTAGCTTGAGAGATCAAGAAATCCAGATGGAGGCCAGGGATTCCAGCTTTAGAGGTCATATGCTGTTCAATCAGGGCAGGTTCCAGATGCAAAGCCTTTGCTACTTCTCCATTACCAGGAAAGACCATCTCAGGGTTGAAAGGGATTCCACCCCTGATAGGCATGCCAACCAATGATGAGTATTCTTCCAACAAAGGGCCCAACTGAAAGTCTTGGAAAGTGAAACACCTCAGTGGGGGATCATAAAACTGAATGCAGGTGTGGATCAGGCTTCTCTGTGAAGGGTCCAGATCCATAACCATATCAAGTATATCCCCATAGTGTTCCCTGAACAATGGTATGTGATCTGGAGTGATCAGGGTCTGAATCCTCCTGATGTCAGATAGCTCTGGCTGGAAGAAGTGGTAGGTGATGTTGCTCTTTTTAGGAGCCATGATGCTGAGACAGGTGCTGATGATAACACTGAAGAAATGGCCACTGATTGGCTGGTGCAGGTGATAGCTGAAGCAGATAGCTGATGAAGATAGGTCAGTACTGAAGATGGGGTCAAAATCAGAACCAAATGAAGATGGATACCCTGAAACACAAATAAGCAAATGTCAATATGATGCAATGTTTATGTATGCAAATGATATGCAAGGGTTTGTGACTGAGCTGGATCTGATCAAAAACTCTGATATAGGTCCAAGTATGTTCAAGAATTCCAGATGGAGGTCTATAGATCCAGTAACCAAGGTGGGGGGCTCAAATAAAGAGCCACATGTCCAGGGTTTTAGAATCACAAGAACTGTCCCAAAATGGAGTACTCTTAAACAAACAAAGTAACAGGGTATTCTGAGGTCAAGGTACCTGCAAACCTGTAAACAGCCCAACCCCCTCTCAGGTGGTGTTCTAAAACAAGGATCCTCAGACTTGGAGCAGTTATGAGAAGTGTAAACACTTCTAACCCGGAGGTACAGTGTTTACAGTAACCATAAAAGTTCCTCCTCTAATTCACCTCAGTTTCTGAAGGTCAAAACTAAAAGGTCATCCAGACTTAGCAGGCTTCCCAGATAGCCCTAGCATTGCAGGAAATCTGCAACACAGAGTTCTCAAGAAGAAACCCATATCTGAACCGTGTTTCATATTCCCGCACCAGACTGAAATGGAATGGGAAAGAATATGATTCACTCTAGCCTAGGTGTCACTCAGGTCCCAGGTATAGGACCTTAACTCTCAATGAATCACCCACCCACCAAAACAAAAAACCAGATCCAGCCAGCAACATGACAGTATGATATATACAAAAGCAGTAAAGAAAGTAAACAAACTGTACATAAAGCAAAAATAAAACATATACAAGCACAAATAAACACATAACACCCCAGTAAACACAAATCAATCAAGCGCTAGGAGGAACCCACAAAAAGAACCAGAAGCCCTGGTTGCAGTATAAAAGTCCCCAGCAGAGTCGCCAAGCTGTCGCTCCCGCCAAATGACACCGGGTCAAAAGGGGTACAGACGCGAACGGTCGGCGAGAGGGAACAGCGAGAACACACAGCCGTGAACTCACTGGAGATGAATAGAGTCGCCAGCTAGGCATTTTTATCCCGGAGGAAAGGCAATGCTGCATAGGCCTAGAAAGAGATGGATAAGACGGTTGCGAACCAGAGAGACTGAGAAAGGGGGTTGGTTACAACCTGGGAAGGTATTAGCACCCAGATTGTCCGTCGTACTCGACGGGATCCACGCTTAAAAGATTTGTGTTTAAAAGGGGTAGTGTCAGTGCAATCTGTGTATAAATGAGCTGGAAAAGGATGTACAGGTGTCAGTGCAAGAGAAGTGTGAAGTGTAATATATACAGTGTCAGTGTAGGAATGAGAATGAATTGCTCAAGATCATGAGGCTAAAAGAATGATACTAGAAGGAGGGGGGAATTGACAGAGACTTTTGTTCGATAACTGTTAAGTTATGCCTACGTATCCTCTCGTGCAATGAGGAAGTCAGAACACCGTAGTTCGACCCAAAGAGACTGAAAGATGAATTGACTTGTGAACTGCTTACTTGTCTATGCTCAAGTGTATGACCTGTCTGGCTCAGGTGCAAACTGTCTTGCATTAGACGGAAGAAGCAAGTCCTCGTTTGTGAGTGAAGATGATGAGAAAAGAATCCCGAAGGAGACGATTATTGTTTGCTTTTGAGTTTTCAGTCTTTTATTGCTTTTGAAAGCTTGTCATAAGTTAATGAGCTTAAGTCTAAACCAATGGGTTAGTAAACTCATCACATCTTCCCTCTGATTAGGGGTAATGAGAATGCCTTAAGTGTGAAGTTAGTATCTCACACTTAATCACCATGATGTAGGATTAAGATCATTAACCTACTTGCATTTATTTAGATGTTTTTGTTGTTTTTGTTTGGTGTTAAGTAATGAGATTAAGCCATAATCAAAGATTAAACAGACTCATTACACCATCCTAATAGAAGGATAATAGATGAGAGTGTTTAAGCTGAGGAAAGCTCCTCAACTTAATCTATGATTAGGGATTAACCTCATGACAAAACAAGGTCTTTATTAAGTGGATTTTATTTAATGGTATGATGATGAGGTGGATTTTATGATTTGTAAGACAACTTGAGGGGGACTTGTCCATTAACACTAGGGTTAGTCCTTCTTAACCAATTAAGGAAGAATTAGAACCCTAATGCAAGGCCCAAGTTACAAGCTTGAAGTCTTGATGATTATTAGATGGATTGATTAAAGGATTTAAACACATTAAGGGTTTAACACTTAGGATTAAAGTTATACACTCCATCCTAATAGAAGGATGCAGGCATAAGCTTAATCACAAAGCCTTAAAGCCTTTAGGGTTTAATTCCTGATTATGAGATGAGAAGAGAAGACTCAATGAGACACAAAGGTAAAATCTAAAAGGGGAGACTAATCAAAACCCTAACCATTGTCATGCTTGGTTGTTCCTAAGGTTTGTGAGGTTTTCAAGAGAAGATCTTCAATGGAACCACCAGGAAGCAGATGAAAGGATCAGGAGAAGCAAAGCAACTTGCTTCATTTAAGAAGTCAAGTCACTTGAAGAAAGAAAGCGGGAAGAAGAAGAATGAGCAAGCTCAAACTCAAACACAAACAAAAATGCAGCAATGGATGCAAGAGAGGTGAAAAGAAAGGTTATGAGAAGTGAAGGCAAATTCACTTCTCAAGTTCACTTACCACCTGAAATGTTAGAAAAGGAATGCAATGCAATGCAGAATGGGATGAGATGACATGATGAGAAACAAAACCAGAAGCACATACATTATGCTAATGATGTTATGAGATGCTACAAACATGAGGCAGCACATGGAAATGATCATACAAGCTTATGAATGCAAATGAAGCAAGTTAGGAACCATGAAAACACATGAAAAGTTATGAAGTGCACAAGACACACAACATGGCAAAAACATGATGCAATGATCAAACATGCTTACAAGATGTCTTATGATGTCAAATGAATCACATGGAAGCATGGAATGTCATGGCAAGTCATGTTATGCAAGAGAATGCAAGATGGATGCATATGGAAGCCCAAATTAGGGTTTATGAATCATACATCAAACACAAACCAAAATCAGAAGCAAACAACATTACAAAAAAATTGAAAATGCCACACAAAGGACCCCTAATCCCATACTAAACCAATGCCCAAAGGGTAAGTCTCAACTCTTAACCAATCTCAAGATATGAATTTTACAAGTTATTAGGGTTTTTGGGGTTCCTAAACAAGAAAAATGCCAAACAAAATGAAAATGAGGAATCAAGTCATGGCCATTTAATCTCAAAAACTACATGCTAAACACAATGCAATGCAAGAAGAATCAATGTCCAACTCCTCATGAATAGGCAGAAATGATTTTTTGAACTATGGATCAAAATAATGCACAAAAATGATTTTTAATTCAATGAGAAATTCTTAAAATGCATCAAGATCAAAAAATAAATTTGGTTTGAAGGTTGGACAATGTTTCTAAATGTCTTAGAACATTTCATGAATTTTTTGGTGATTTTTAAATACCTAAAAGTATTTTTAATAAATTAATTCCCATTAATTAATTAAAAATAATCCTTTAAATATTTAAAAATACTTTTTTAATGATAAAAATAAAAATGAAAATATTTTTGTGTCTTAAAAATTAATAAAACTCTCAAGAAAAAGTTTCATAATTTTTAGACATTTTTTACTATTTTAAATAAAATATGCAAGTTAAATGAAAAAGAAATGAAAATAAATTAAAATAAAAGGAAAGTCAAACAGATGGAAGGCTGGGATGAGCCCTGGATTTGAATGCATTGACTAGCGCCAGATCTAGTGGTCAGGATTGGTTCTGAGTTAATTAACCTAATTATGAATTAATTAAACTAATAAAATGAATTAGGGCTAATCAAATGAATCTGGGCCCTTCACATGCGCGCGAAGTCAACCGGTCAACCCAATCCAACGCACGAAATTCAAATGGAATTAATTACTGTAATTAGGGCTAATCAAACTCAGGTGACCGGAGGGGAGCTCCGGTCATCTTCCCCGGCGACCCCAAAACCTAAACTCACTCCATACGCATCTAAAATGAATTCTAAGAACACAGAAATGATTCCCACAAGCTCACGATTCAAAACCCCCACTCAAAACAAATTTACCATTCATGAAAAGGATGAATCGAAGCAAACAAAAACTAGGGCAGGAAAGTTTCAGGAAGCAATTAAATCCTCATTTCTTCACCATTTTCGAAACTAAAGGCATATTCATGATCAGGAAGACATATAGAACAAGTTTAGAACTTAAAAATCCATTTCTGGAAAAAAAGTTCTTGAGCTACCTGAGATTCGAAGCTTTCACTCCAGCTGCTTTCTGACCTCCCCTCTTAGTGTAATCCACTCCACTTGACCTCTTGATGATGCTTGAATGCTTTGGAGAAGCTTATGTTGGCTGGATGAAGAGTTTGAACAGCTTCTGCTCAAGCTCAGTTGAAAATGGCAATGGTGATTCAGGCTGTTTCTGGCAAGGGTGAAGGGTTGTTTGTGGTCCAGATGATGAGTGGAGAAGGTTTGTGAAGTTTATTTGGATGTTTGTGAGCTGTGGAAGGTGTTTCGAAGGAAACTGCAGCTTGGGGTGAAAATGGTGAAGTGATGTTATGGCTTGTTTCAAGCCTGGTTCTTTGTTGGTTTCTATTCAATGAGGCATGGTGAGTTGATGTGTGGAGTTTGCTTGAGTGTTTGTGAGCTGGGCAGAGAGTTTCGAAGAGTTTTTCAAAATGGAGTGAGTTTGAGTATGTGATCTTGTGGTCTGTTTCAGCTTGGCTTGGTGTTATGTTTGGCTAGCAAATGGAAAGTATAAACAATCCCAATTGGCCAGAGGATGTGACATGGCCTGCTGTGATTGGGATGTTTGCTTTTGCCAAAAGTCAACTTTTTTGTAAGAGAGGTATGGCTTGAGTTCTAGCTTGGTACAATGGCTAGGGCTGGCGCAGCATGGTGAGGGGAAGGGCTAGCAAAGCTCAGCATCCAATGTAGCAAGTGGTAGGAAGTGTGATCATGAGTTTTGCAAGTTGGCTCATTTTGGTTCACATGTGATTTTCTCATTCCATAAGCCATGAAACATGAGCATTTTTGGTTCAATTCTGACTTTTAGGGCCTATGTGATGTTTGTACATTGGTTTGATGTCAACTAGAAGTTACAAACAGCCTTGGTTCATGATCTTGCAAGTTTCTCATTTGAGGCATGTCTTGAAAATAAGTGATTTTTGGCAACTTTGTCACACCATAACTTTTGATCCAAGAAGAATTAGATCATGTTCTTGTACTTTTTGAAAAGGGAAAAATGTATTCTACAACTTTCATGACCAGAGTTTTTCCATTTGAAGCATTTTTGGATCAAGAATCAAGGCTTGAAAAGTGACCTAAAATGACACATTCTTAAAAAGTCAACTATGCCCAAAAAGTCAACATTTGCAAAAACTCCAAATTCTTGATTTTTGTGAACTTCAACCTTCTTCCATGATCAAATAAAGATCATATACACTCAAAATGATGAAGATCACCCCTTGGTTGGGTCATTGGGGGTCTCAGATGCCCTGATTTTGCACTGACTTGTCCAGAAAGTCAACCCTTGATCAGATGACTTCCCCATGGAATTTCTTCATGAAAATTGATATGCATACTCCCTATACCATATAGAGACCAATGGAAACAAGAATGACCAAAAAATTTGGAGTTATGGCCTCTGAAACCAAAACCCTAATTTTAGGTCATCTGTGCAGTTAAACCTGGCTCTGCATCCATACCATCCCCAGCTCTTGTGATTCTTTGGCATTCTTGACTTGGAGAGGATGTAATATGATATATGAACACACATGGACCCCTTTGAAATGATTGGTGGCCTTTGGAGTGACTCATGAAGCTCTTGGATTGCTCAGATCACAAACCCTAGGTGCAGATGACTTAGAATCTATGCAGGGACTCAAAATGAGATATGAGATGATATGATTGTGTTTATGCATATGAGAATGATCACAAGCCATGGTGTGAATGGGTGAGGGCAAATTTGGGGTGTTTACAATAGGCTACATAAACAGAGATACATAAACAAATCCAACACAAGTATAATCAAGTAGCTACCTAAAGTATAATCAATGACAACTAATTATACTTTCAACTTGGAAGATGTGCATACCTTGGATCAAGAACTGCACCAATAGAAATCAATGTGTTAGACTCTGACCAATATTTGTCATACTTCAACTTCATTTCATAGCAAGGGTCTGCAACTGAGGATTGTTTGAGATGCTTAAGGGTTCATCAAGTAAAACCTTCACCCTGTAAAGCTCAGCCAAAAACAAATTAGCAGTAGGGTAAGATATGCCACTAATAATTGATGTCACATCAACAAAAACCTCCAAAAACTTTCAAATATCATGAACATATTTCTAATCATTTTCATCAGGCAAAAAATTGAGAAATGCTTCATTTTCTTCGGCATATCTAGGCCATACTTCTCTGTAATGGTAAGTAGTGGACAACATCAACCAAGTTGAGTTCCATATTGTCTTAGTATCCAACACTTGCATCCTGCCTTCAAGTTGCAACTCATTAACAAATTTCTTGAATGCTTTGCACCTTGTTTTAGAATTCAGAAAATATTTGACACCATTCTTAATCTTATCAACAGTCACCTTAATCATATCAAGACCATCCTGAACCAACAAATTTAAAATGTGTGCACAACATCTAACAAGAAACAGTTTACCATCCAATGGAAGATTTCTCCTACCAGAATAATCTCTCTTCAATCTAGAAATACAATTATCATTCGCACTAGCATTTTCAACAAAAATGGAAACCGCCTTATCCCTAATGCCCCAATCATCCATCACCTTAATCAATTCCCTACACAAGACTTCACCAGAATGTGGTGGTGGCACATTCTTAACAGATAAAACTCTTTTATGAAGTTGCCATTTAGAATCAATGAAATGGCCAGTCACAATCATATAACCAATTTTCTGTTCTCCAGACCACCTCAGGTCAGTTGTAAGATTGATCATGTTAATCATTGACATAAACCTTTTCATCTTAACTCTCTCAGCATCATAAAAAGTCTCACAATCCAACTTAATCTGTTGCCTACTGATCTTTTTGTACCATGGATAAATTGTGTTAAGAAATTCATTAAAAATAACACCTTCCATAATAGAAAAAGGAAATTCATGACCTAGAATCATATGAGCTGCACCTTCTCTAACCCTAGCATGGTCATATATCCAAGTTGCCAAACTAGGAGTACTGTCAGATCCAACAGATAACCTAGATTGTGCAACTTCTTAGTCAGTATTACCTCTCAACCTAAGTTTCCTTTGCATACAATTTTCTAAATGTTTTTTTACCATTATAAGTTCTCTTGCATTTCACATCATAAGTATAGAGCTTACCACACCATTTGCATTTCCATTTCCATTTCTTTGCACCATCTGACATCTCAATAAGAACCATTTCAGTATGAACAACAGACTTCTTGGGACAAGGAGTTTTACCATATGCATTAACCTGACTCTGTGAACTCTGAGCTGGGTCAATTGGAGGTGTTGGCTCATCTGCAGTAGTTGTATTTTGAGCTGTAGTATTTTGGGTAGTGGATGTATTTTGAGTGGTTACTTCTGTTGGAATTGGAAAGGGATCTCCCATGTGAATCATCTCACAAATCTATATATTTCCTCCATCCATTGTCTCCTCTTCCCCATCGAGCAACATGTTGATATCAATCAGATCATCCATTGTTGGAGTCAAAGAAGAATCTTGATAAGACATGAAAAAAAGATATATCAATCAAACAATATTTGAATATGAAACTAAGACAAAACCAAGTCACTTATTATTACAAGTTTCAACATCAACAACACAATTTACAAAAGGAACCTTTTATTCAAAACCCTAGATCAAAATTATTCATCAACTCAGCAACAAAAATTACAAACCGAACCCTTTAATAATAACCTTAGGTCAAAATTGTGTTTTAAATCAACACTTCTTAGGTCAAAAACTTAAGAACTCAAACCATTCCGCAATCATAAGTTCGTAACAGACATGTAAACTAGGTCAACATTTATACGACTAATATAACACTTTAATACATCAAACATGTAAACTATGTACAAAAAATCATAAGAAAAAAATCAATGGAGTTCAGAGACATTACACAGTCGTTTCAAGATTAAAGCTTTCCACGGTTAAACAGTTCACACTTTACCACTGAAACTCAAAACTGATGAACGAATGATGATATTCAGACTTGAGATGAAGCCCTAGGAGATGGAGAGTGGAGACGAATGAAATAGACGAATGGAAGAGACTGAGAGCGAGAGTGAGAGAGATTGAGAGCGAGAGTGAGAGTGAGAGCGTGTCTGAGAAAGGAGTGGAAAAAAGTGAGAAAACCCTAAAAATTTAGAATTTATTTGTCACTTGTACCAATTACTTATTGGATAGTTGGATACAATTATTTCTACTTGATACAGATACAAAACGTATCCATTATCAGACCAAATGTCATTTCGATCGATCCATTCAGACGACTCTATCGGACCGGTTCTCAATTCTATTGGCCCATTAACAACCCTAATTGGAAAAGGAGGAAAAAATCCTATTAAGTTCTGGGGACAATTGTGTGTGAGACAATATAAACGTTATATTTTTAATTCTAATAAATCTAAGTCATTGATTAAATCTAACTACTTATAATTTTGGTTTTACAGGTGAGGAATTTAATTACACTCTTACCTTAGACTCCACCTATAAAAAAAAGTATTTTTAAAATAAGTTGAAAAGATCTATATAAAGCTGTATTGTGGTTGACTAATTTTTTTTCTTTACAGGTCATTTCATTCCATATTTGTGATAGGATAATTGTATTTCTTTTATAAGCATTGCCCGCTGTGTCCATTTGGTCTTATCAATAAACAAAATTCATATCTTTACCATTTACATTTCTCTAGCTTAAATAAATTCTCATACCCACTAGCACCACACCTCCCTCCTATATCATTATCATGCAGGGTGTTAATAGCAATTCTAATCACAAAACTCACCAACCCACGTGTCACATCCAAACCTTCCATTCTTATGTTCATCCAACGGCCACGTTTCCTTCTCAACTAACCCATCGTCTTACCAAACTACACTAATGTCACCAACCCATCTATATATACTTTCCATTTTCCTTTCTTTTTTTTCAGGAAATTTTTTCTTCCTAAACCCAAAATACAAAAAACAAAAAACAAAACCTTTTTGCCATCTTCCATTTCCTCTGATAAAATAAATATATTTATTTATGCAAACAAGGATATTTTCCGTTTTTGTTACAATTCCTAACTGCCATTCACCTATATCCCCAAATTCCCTCCTCTAAACCATATAACATATATCTTTCTACGTAACGCAACCCTCAAAACTCAAACACAAATTGAAGATCTATTTCTTCAAACACAGACTATAAAAACATATCCATAACTTCAATTTCATCATTATCATCATCATCACAAATTCATGGAGTTTTCAAATGGAGATCATAGCAATGGTAATAATAACAACAAGAATAGCAACAATCTTTGCAATGGCGGAACTATCGACCCTTTGAATTGGGGTATGGCAGCGGATTCAATGCGAGGTAGTCATCTTGATGAGGTGAAGCGTATGGTGGAGGAGTACCGGAAACCGGTTGTGCCGTTAGGTGGAAAGGGGTTAACGATATCTCAAGTGGCTGCGATTGCTACTCATAACACCGGTGTGGCGGTCGAACTTGCGGAAGAGACACGCGCCGCCGTTAAAGCTAGTAGTGATTGGGTTGTTGATAGTATGGATAAAGGGACTGATAGCTATGGAGTCACCACTGGGTTTGGTGCAACCTCTCACAGAAGAACAAAACAAGGTGGTGCTCTCCAAAATGAACTCATAAGGTAATTTTTAACTTATAGATTTATTTAATAGTTATATGCATTTTTCATTCTCATTTTGTTATACATAAATATATTTAAAATATTGTAGAAATATTCTACAAACTACTACGGTAACCAAGTGATATTATTGAACAATTTGATTGAATATTAAGTTTTTTAAAGCAAAATATATTATAATAGGTTGTGATATTTTTTGTTTAATAATATCTAAATTAATCTTATGTTTAAAAATATTATTTAAATTGTATCATAACCTATGTTGGTGAGATATTATAATAACTTGTGTATCGGTTTTGGTTAGTTCATTAATGCATTGGTTAAACTGAATATTTATATTTTCCCTAAGTTGGGGGTAGGTGGGTTACCAGTGATCTGCTAGATGTTGTTAGGTAGGGGGTTATGTCAAGAGTTGATATTTTTAATTGTGGACACAAGTGTGTATTCCTTTTCTGTGCTTTTGTTTGTTTCTTTAATTTGTTGTTTATAAAACGTAAATAATGGCTGTGTGTAACTTGTGATTGCAAGATGTAGTAACCACATCTTCTTATAATTATATTTTGTAATTCATAAGTAATAAATGATGGTTTAGTTTTAGCCATCATAAGTCATCATCAAGACAATAAATATAGGAAAAAATTAATGTGAGGTTCAACTTTTAAAATTTTCTCAAATAATTATTTATTTTAAAAAACATAATACATTATGAAGGAAAATAAAAAAAAATGCTTAATGAAATTTAGTGGATTAAAATATCTAAATACAAGAACTCTATATAAAAATATAAAAAATAAATATTATTAGTAAGGAAAAATGAATTGTACACTTCAAAAATGATAACATATTTGTTGATGTGACTCACATAAATTTTATTTAATAAAGTACTCAAATATTAAATCTTGAAAAAATGACTAATTCATTGTGAATCTCTCATAATGAAATAGTTTGTATTATATAGTTTAGTTTTTTTTTATTGTGATTAAAATATGTAGTTTTTGTGTGAAGGTTTCTATTACTTTAAATACTAAATTTTCTAAATCAATATTATTATTATTATTATTATTATTATTATTATTATTATTATTCATTATTTTATTTATATATCTATTAAGAGTAATGCTATTTATTACAAATCTATCTCGTGATGACAAGAATAAAGAAAAGAGCAATACTAATAAAATCTTATCCAAAGTTAAGACACAAAAGTTTAGGTAAAGGTATTTATTTATTAACAGAAACAGCACTATATTCCACCAAATTTAATGCTTCTTTAGTTAACTTTATATTTGACATTCATTTACTAGTGAGACTCGTGGCATTGTAAAGATAACCTTTAGGTACGGAATTGCATGTGCCATAAATAAATTCTTCACAGTATTTAGTTTACGATATTAATTTCACAAGTGCTGAATTTCTTTCGGTGTGTATTATTATGTACCGTTAACTTTTCACATATACAGTTCGTGTGTAGGTCCAATCGTATAATAATTACGATATAAAAAAACAAAATATCTGTTTTATACTGTGAGTGAATGTGTAAGTTAGCAGTTTTGAGAGGATATTTCTCTCATGATTTAAATTCTGTTGGAAAAATGTTTTTATTTTTTATATGGAGACAAAAAAAATATCAATTTGTGTGGCAGTAGAAGTGTCAGATTTCATGTGAAATGAAATAATGTTGAAGTTCATACACAATAATTTTCTTATCTTTTTATTTATTGTTTGAGAAAATAAAAACTTTAGTCAAAGAAACGTATCTATATTCATCATGGATGGACCTATGAATGGACCACCAAGAATTTCTCAATATGTATAATGACAAACCATTTACTATTCATGTCTATGAACCCATTCAATTCACATGTCCATATTTAATGTTTAATGTCATTTTTGTAGTTATTCATAATTGTATTCATCCAATTGACTCTTAATCATTTTATTAATCTTAAACCATTAGTTGAGACTAGCACGATTTTATAGAACACAATTGTTTGACTGAGCATGAATCAATCATTTGAAAAATCATCCTAGTTGTTTATAGGTCTCATTCAACATGTTTCTCACTTATTTGGAATTTCATATACCAATCATGACTAATCATTATATGAATTTTAACGGATCGGTTAGCATCACACAGACATTAGACAGAGACGTTAACATCGATAATAATTTGAAAAAAAAAAAAATGGATATAACGGCATCAATGAATACTTCCATATGTCGGACTCAAAACAAATTTTCATTTGACAATTATTTCATTGTAACAGATTTCTGAATGCCGGAATTTTCGGCAATGGAACAGAAACAATTCAAACATTACCTCACACAGCTACAAGAGCAGCCATGTTGGTTAGAATCAACACACTGCTTCAAGGATATTCAGGAATAAGATTTGAAATCATGGAGGCAATAGCAAAATTTCTGAACCATAACATAACACCATGTCTTCCATTAAGAGGCACAATCACTGCATCCGGTGACTTAGTTCCTTTATCATATGTCGCTGGCCTTTTAATCGGACGTCCGAACTCGAAATCTATTGGACCTGATGGAAAAATTCTCAATGCTAAAGAGGCTTTTCAACTAGCAGGAATCGAAACTGGTTTTTTCGAGTTGCAGCCGAAAGAAGGTTTGGCATTGGTGAATGGTACTGCTGTTGGATCAGGTTTGGCTTCGTTGGTTCTTTTCGAGACGAATTTACTTGCTGTTTTGTCGGAGCTTTTGTCGGCGATTTTCGCTGAAGTTATGCAAGGAAAGCCGGAATTCAGTGACCATTTGACTCATAAGCTGAAACACCATCCTGGTCAAATTGAGGCTGCTGCTATAATGGAACATATTTTAGATGGAAGTTATTATGTTAAGGCTGCACAAAAAGTACATGAGATTGATCCACTTCAGAAGCCTAAACAAGATAGGTATGCACTTCGGACATCGCCGCAATGGCTCGGACCGCAGATTGAAGTGATTCGACACGCAACGCAGATGATTGAGAGAGAGATAAATTCTGTGAATGACAATCCACTTATTGATGTTTCAAGGAATAAGGCACTTCATGGAGGGAATTTCCAAGGCACACCGATCGGCGTTTCCATGGATAACACGCGTTTAGCCATTGCTTCGATCGGGAAACTCATGTTTGCACAATTCTCCGAGCTTGTGAATGATTTTTATAACAACGGATTGCCTTCAAACCTAACCGCGAGCCGCGATCCGAGTTTGGATTACGGCTTCAAAGGATCTGAAATCGCAATGGCATCTTACTGCTCCGAACTTCAGTACCTTGCTAATCCTGTCACTACTCATGTTCAAAGTGCTGAACAGCATAACCAAGATGTTAACTCTTTAGGCTTGATTTCATCAAGAAAAACCGCAGAAGCGGTTGAAATACTGAAACTCATGTCATCGACTTACTTGGTCGCATTGTGCCAAGCAATTGATCTAAGGCACATCGAGGAAAACTTGAAATCCGTAGTCAAGAACATTGTGAGTCAAGTGGCTAAGAGAATTCTCACAGTTGGTGTAAATGGCGAGTTGCATCCATCAAGGTTCTGCGAGAAGGATTTGCTAAATGTTGTTGAACGCGAGCACGTGTTCGCATACATTGACGACCCTTGCCGTGCTACATACCCTCTAACGCAAAAGCTGAGACATGTACTAGTTGATCATGCACTGCAAAACGGCGATAAGGAGGCAAATTCAGCAACCTCGATTTTCCAAAAGATTGGAGCTTTTGAGGAAGAGCTTAAGACCTTTTTACCTAAAGAGGTTGAAAATGCAAGAGCAGAAGTTGAAAATGGAAACCCCGCAATTCCTAACCGGATTAAGGAATGTAGGTCTTATCCATTGTACAAGTTTCTGAGAGAAGATTTGGGGACAAGTTTGCTGACAGGTGAGAAAATTAAGTCACCTGGTGAAGAATGTGACAAGGTTTTCTCTGCATTGTGTGATGGAAGTTTTATTAATCCTATGTTGGATTGTCTTAAGGAATGGAATGGTGCTCCTCTACCTATATGCTAGTATTCTACTACCTTATGTAAGTTCTTTTTTTTCTTCTTTCTTTTTCATGTATTGTAATGTTGTTTATTTTATAAAAATGTTGGACATGTATTTTAAAATGTAATGACTAAATGTATGTTTAAATTTTATGTTATATATACATTTTTATGCGCCATCTTCGAGTTCTTCGGTACCATAATGTATTATGACAATATTTGAATCTGACGTGTTGTTACTCTTGGTTTTCTGTTCAAAGTTTAGAAGATATTTGAACTGGTTTTATATAACACTGTAAAAATCATTTTAAGAAATCAAAATTTATGTATTACTTGTATTCCATTGCCCTCTATGAGCAAGATTACACGTATCTCTTAGTGAGTATACAAATAAATCTTTGTAACATCAATCTAAACAAATTTTCAGTGGGATAACAGACGTGTTTTGAAGTGGTTTTGTTGAAAGAATTGTTCCCTCCAAGATAATAGAGTCAATCACTTAAGAATTAGAAGATAAAACAAATTATAAAGCCATATGCATTTCCCTCTATCTTTATCAAAACTAAGAATGAAAGATTGTTGATTCACTCAATCAAAACAAATTTGTATAAAATAACTAATGTAAGTCATTCACGATTCAAACTAAAGAAACCGAAAAGAAAACATAATAGTATCCGTAAATAAATAAACTTAAGCCAAAAAAAAGAAGAAGAGAACATACCCTTACAAGTGACAATTCTAACATATCTAATCTCATTTTGTTGGTCAAATTAAAAGTTTTTTCTTGGCTTAATATCTTTTTTGTCATTTAAATATATGTTTGAGTTCAATTTGGTCATCTTTATTTTAAAAGTTTCAAATTAGCCTCTTACGTTATTAAAATTGTATCACATTTGTCATTTCTGTTAGAAACGTTAGATTTTCACTAAAAATCTTATTGGCGTGGTATGGTTTAGCTTATGTGTATGTAAATGAATGACAATGTGACACGTTGTGTAAACTAAATACTAACTAAGTTATTTTTCATTTAACTTGTATCACACATTTTTTCTAAGTCATTTCAACAATACTTGTCTGAAGTAGAAAGAACCTAGCAGAGAGGACGAAGTCGAAGATGATGATGTTTTAAGTAATACGAAGACGAAGGTAATACGAAGACGAAACTAATACGACGGTTAGTTTCCAACTTCTTTCAGTTATCATTGTATGTAAATGTTTCGTTGTCTAGGATTTTTTGAAATTTAGGATTTTTTCCCTTTTGAAATCTAGGGTTTTCCCCTTTTTGTAATGTTGTTTCTATATTATGGTATTAAATTTTTGTTATATCAAAGTGTTATAGAAGCATATGTTATGACAAAGTTTCTGTTATATCAAAGTATTAAGACAAACATATATTATATTATAGAAGCGTCAAAGTTATACACAAATTTTGCAAAATCATCAAAGTTATGCATAAATTATGATCCAATTTTTTTGTTAAAGTTATCTTATGTTATACACAAATAATGGTAATTTAACACAAGCATAAAGGTGATTTCAATTTAGGTCATATTTTCACAATTAACATGTTACAATAAACTTGGAACATACATGTAACAATAACATGTTTATGTCTGCATTGCAAGTTTTACACCAAACCAAGAAAATAAAGTTGAAACTTTTACATCAACTTAATTGATAAAACAAATAACACAAAATAACACAAAATCTTCCAGATCTTCTTCCATTTGATTGTGTTCTTCAAAGCTTCCTCTAACTCCATATTGTTGAGCCTCAAAACTTCCACCATTTTTTTTTGCTTCTACCATCTCTTTTTTGGCTTCTTCCACCTCTTTACTTAGCAGTTCAATCTTCCATTGCAGATTCCTCTAACTTTCCTCCTTTTCATCTCTAGAATCTTCAGAGAATCATTCAAAAAAATCCACACTCAGCATTTGTATATCCTTGTACATATTGAGATGAAAAAATACAGTGCAGTCGACCAAAATAAGAAGAATGCAAATAAATGGAAGATGTTGGGAACGAAAATTACCTTAAAATGTTGAAAACCCCAAAAAAGCTTTAAGTAATTGTTCATGATTCTTTCCTTATGAAGTACAACAAGGTCTCCACAACCACATAAAAGCTTTCAATGTTGTTATAAGCTTGTGAATCAATGCAGCTCCTTGAAGACGATGACGATTCACGCCCAAAACTCATGTTTAAATGATGAATTTGGTTTCAATTTGGGAAAAATACAACTAGGTCATAAATTGGGGGTGAACTTATAAACATATCGGCAAGAAGGAAGAAGAAGGCGTTGATTAGGCAAACCATCCCTCCAACTCAAATTACATGTCACCAAAACTAATAATGTTTGCCTTTATTTAACGGAAGGATCACTATGCTTCTATTACACAATGTAAGGGACCAACTTGGAACTTTTAAGAGAAAGAAGATCAAATTGGACACATGCGTATAGTTAGAGGACCAAAAAGGGTATTAAGTTTTTTTCTTTAAGAAGTAGTGGAGGAAAATCCAAACTCCAATCTATTCCATTTTATTTCTTAAAGAGAGTATGTTTATTGAACCCTTTAACCTCATTGTCATAAAAAAAATTTCAACTTAATCTTTGGTTCTAATAATTAACATTTCAAGAAGAAAAGAGAAAAAAAAGAATATTATTGAGTAAAAATTGAAGTGATTACAATGAAGTTATTATTTGAAAATTACAAAGGTGTGCCTATATAAAGGGAATTAAGACACAAGTCCAAAACATACAAAATTACATTTGAACTTTAACACAACAATTATTTGATGTATTCAACTCTGTCTAATACAACTTGCTCCTAATTTGACTTGATCAAACATACCTCAGTCGAACAAAGCTTATTACATAACACTGAATTGGAACTTCTAACACACCATATAATTCATGTTTTTCGAGAATTCTCACTCGATACTTTTCTTCAACTCATCGAATCTGACTTTCTTCAGGGGTTTGGCAAGTATATAAGCTAGTTGTTATTATGTTTTGCAATGCTCAAGTTCAAGATTTTCCAGGTTAACTTGATCCCTCCGAAAATGATACATCATCTTTATGTGCTTAATTCAACCATGACACATAGGTTGATTCTCCAGATCGATAACTGACTTGTTGTCGACAAATATTTTTATTTTCTTAAGTTTCATTATCTTGACCTTTTTGAGCAACATCTTTATCCATGCTACTTGACATGCTGCATATGATGCATCCATGTACTCAACTTCACAAGAATACAAAGACATAATGCTTTTCTTTCTTGAACTCCATGAAATTGGGGCACCTCCAATCATGAATATGTAGCTTGCAATACGTTTTTTCTCGTCTTGATCTCCACTAAATATAAATCAATGTAACCATATACCTCTGCATTTGTGTTTGTATTCTTTTACCTCGACATCAACACACCATGATCAATTTTACGTTTGATGTATCTCAACACTCTCTTGAATGTTGTTAGATGACATTCTTGAGGCTTCTTCAAGAACCTGCTCAACAATCCATCACTTTGACAAATGTCTAGCTTGGTATTTTAAAGATACCTCAAGGATCCAATGATTTGTTTGTATAGTTTTGGACTTACAAACTCATCATTTGTTTCCTTTCTCAACTTTGCTTCAGTCTTCAATGGTGTAACGACTGCATTGTAATTTATCATTTTGAACCTCTTTAATATGTCTTGGGCATACATGGTCTGGTGCAAAAACACTGCTTCACATGTGCCTTTAAATTCCTTTCCTAGAAAATATGATACGTTTCCTAGGTCGGACATTTCAAACTCCTACATTAACTTCAACTTGACACCTTTGATATTTGTCTTATCTGCACATGTAATCAGCAAGTCATCCACATACAAGTATATGATGACTCAACTAATCCTACTTTCATTTTTGACATACATTCCATGTTCTGAGTGTTGCACCCCAAAATTTGCCCTCACAAAACAAGACTTTGTGTGCTAAGAGGTTCACAAGGTTCACAAGGTTCACAAGACATCTTATGAGGTTCACAAGGTTCACAAGACATCTTATGAGGTTCACAAGGTTCACAAGACATCTTATGAGGTTCACAAGACATCTTATGAGGTTCACAAGGTTCACAAGACATTTCATGAGGTTCACAAAGTTCACAATTAGTCAGAAGATTTGACAATTCCCTCAGACAATGCATCCTCCTAAGCAATGCATCCTAAACTAGGGTTTTGATTTTAATCAGGCTAGATGAACTT
Source organism: Lathyrus aphaca (assembly GCA_963966055.1). Lineage (NCBI taxonomy): Eukaryota > Viridiplantae > Streptophyta > Magnoliopsida > Fabales > Fabaceae > Lathyrus > Lathyrus aphaca. Next base: position 83,120,179 of record OZ014520.1, read on the forward strand.
CCAAGACTTCAAGTGAGCTTCACAACATATTATATGTGTTTAAGAATCCCCATGACAAGTTTCAAGACTTTTCTCAAAGGTTTGCTCAGTCAGATGATCAGATAAGTCAAAATCAGTCAAAGTAGTTAAAAAGTCAAACTGAGGTCAACTGTGGTCAAACCAAAGTCAAACTTCATGATTTTTTGCCAACATCAAGTATGTGAAATAAAATTCATCATTTGATCAAGGGTTGATCATGATTCATCAAGGATATTTCAGATTATCAAGAATCAGAGGTTTCTAAATTAGGGTTTCCTTAGGAAAAGTCAACTGAACTTTGACCAGCCATAACTTTCACATGCTTCATCAAATTTTTCCCATCCAAAGCTCATTTTGAAGGAAATTGAATTCTCTACAACTTTGTGTCTCACAAGCCAAGCCCAAAAATGCTTCATTTGGAAGGTATGAGCTAAGACATTATAGGTCCTTTTGAAAGTCAACAAAAAGTCAACAATTTCAAAAGGGCATAACTTGAGAATGGTAAAAGGTATGGACATGAAACCAATGGGGTTGGTTAGAGGACTCTTCAAGCTTTCCAAAATGTCCAAGAACACCCTCATAGCATTAAAATTGAAGGATTTGTGCCCTTACAAAGTTGGGAAATTTTTGGGAGGTTTATGAAGCAAATAGGGCTTTAAAACCAATTTCTTCCAAATGGGCTTGCAATCTTGTGATCCAAAATTCAACATGACACCAAGCACGACCCAACCCATGTAATTTCTGATTTTTCTTATTTTATTTAATATTTATTTGAATTTTATTCATTTAAATACATATTAAATCAAAATAAAATCAAAAAATCAATATTTAAGTATGATTCTTCTTCTAGAAAATCATAAAAGCCATTTAACATGAATATACACTGTCCAAATTCGTGCTCACTCCTTGAAGCATGAAAAGATTTGATTTTTGGCCAAAATTGGAAAGAGATTTCTTCATCACCAAGGTATCCAAAAAGCCCAAAGAAGGAGCATATTTTTTGACCTAAATCAATCCACTACATATACACAAAGAAAACACAATGCATAGGGACGATTTTTGCAGCCTCAAACCATAATACCAAACTTCAAAAAATCCTTCAAAAAGTGAATTTTCGGTTTCAACCCTAGAGGAGGTTTCAAGGTATTTTAAGAACATCACAAGCTTCCCTGGACATCCCTGAATTGAAACCAATATTCACATGCTTCTGAACCATGACCTAATGCATAATCCGAAGCATACATGTTCTTAATATATTTTTCTTCGATTCACTGCATTTACTTGTTTATAATGAATTTTAGATATGTATTGATGTTTGTTGTTGTCTATAGATGGTTTCTGGACTGTTTGGTGAAGAATTATGGCCGAATCGTGAAAACACCATAGTTAGGGTTTTAAGCTCTAAATTGGGATTCTGTGATTCACTTAATTTAAATAGATTCTAAGGACATGGTTTTGTTGTATGAGTCATGAGGAATTCATTGACATAATCAATTTGATAAAACTGTACTATTTGCTTGCTGTTTGAGATTCGCAGGTTGTAAACATGGGAAAATTCGCAGGTAAATGTGTATGAAAAAACGCAGGAAAATTCATAGGTACCAAGGTTGAAGACGAAGACCAGTGGCGCGAAAATTAATTCAAAAAAATTGATTTAAAATATTATGTATTGTTTCTGTTTATGTTTCAAAGTGAGCGCGTGGCTCAGTTGGTTTTGACGCTTGTATGTAATGGTAAAAGACCAGGGTTCGATTCCTTGGTCAGGTTCTTTTTGTTCAAAAGTTCATTTAATTATTAGGTTCACTATATTATTGCTGAAGGCTATTTCATGGACACGCAGCATGCGTGGCTCAGTTGGTTGATGATTGATGGAAGAGGCTGGGAGACCTGGGTTCGACCCCAGGCTCCAGCAGGTAAGTTTTTGCTATTTTATTTCAATTGTTTTCAGTTTTCTTTTATTTCATTAATTTTAATTAAAAATAGTTTATAATAAAAATAATATAATAGGATCATATATGTTTGAAAATTAATTTGTATGTCTATATTATTAAATACATAATTTGTGAATAATTAAATTTGTTTTGTAAATTAATAAATAAAACCTTATTTTTTTCTAAAAAAATCATAAACACTAAATTATTTATGTTAATATTTTCATATAAAACCTAATTATTTTTACAAACCCTAATTTTTTTTAAAATCTAATTATATTATAACTTTTAATTTATTTATTTGTAAACTTTAATTATGTACATTATTTTATAATTATTATTGAATATGGTTTTTACATGTAAATACTTTTAATTAAATAGTAAACCCTAGATTATGTTTAAAACAATTAAAAATCCTAATTTGATCTTATAGATATAATTTATTTTATAATATGTTTATTTAATTATAATCAACCATTATTTTTATAACATGTATATAAATTTAAATCTTTAGAATAATTAGTATATTGTATGAATTGCTTATTTTTCTTCTTAAAATCTTAAAAAAATAATTATCTATTAAAAATTGAACTTTTAATTTATTATTATTATTATGCTAATTTCTTCATTTTATTTTTATTTATTTTATTACTACTAACCCCCTTTATTTATTTATTTATATATTATATGATTGTTTATTTTATTATTATTATTATTACTAACCCACTTAATTATTCTTTAATTTGCTTATTTAATTTATTTTAATTATTATTATTATGTAATTGTATCTAATATGTAATAGTTGTAGTAATTTTTAACATTTAATTTTAAATGCTATGGTTAGTAAAATAGGGAGTGTGAAACATACTTGTATTTAAAATTGATTTAGATCATTAACTTAAAGATAAATATTTGAACTCGTACACTCACACACGTAAGTCGATCCTGGATCGCCATCTCACTTCTTAAGGGTTACCTCTCAAGTTGCATAAACAAAAGGTCAAGTAGGGTGTATAAAGCAAAGTCCCTCATCTTATATCATCTAGTCCCTTAACAGATACAAAGATCAAGTCCCTTAATGGTTGCCTTCGTAATGATCTTGTCCCTTTCGAATAAAAGATGATAAGTCCCTTCGAATTGCTTATACACCTTACAGTTGCCTAAATAACAGTTGTCCCTTCACTTGTCCCTTACATCCAAGGTAATGACTACCTATTCCTTAATAATAGGGATAGTCTTACCATTTAAAGAATATTCAAGAACAGAAAAGACTTAACTTAGGATAGGTTCCTCTTATGTACTTGCTCACTTTTCAAAAACATTTCAAACACTTCACATTTTTCAAGCAATTTTCAAAACAAAGGCTCCATATATATCCGTACATGGATCATTATAAAGCACTTAAGAAAATTTCTAAACACACACTACACATTTCAAAAACATTTTAAAGTGAGTTAAGTAACTAAGAGCCCATGGATAACCATGGATGTAAAGGGTGCTAACACCTTCCCTTTACATAACCTACCCCCCGAACCCAAAAATCTTTTAAAGGTTTTTCCTGTTCTTTTATGCCTTTCCTTTGGATAAAATAAAAGTCGGTGGCGACTCTTGCTATCCGCAACATAACTAAAAGTCAGTTCTCCCACCGTGTTACAGAACTGGCGACTTTGTTGGGGATGATATAAAAGAGGGGTACCCTTAGGAATTAGATCACTTTAAAATTGTTTGCCTTGTTTGCTTTATACTTATCTGTTGGGTTGCTCTTATGTGTGAAAGATCCTAACCTGGATCTAGTGTACCTTAGGTAAATGGCAATAGACCAAGGAAACTGTACGGCGTATACCGATATGGTTGATCTGGTGGCCATAGTTAGTGTGACTTCTTGGTTGGTGCTTATGTTCCTTAAGTCAAGTTGAGGATAATATGAGGCTGCCATATGTTGTCAATGCACTAACTAACTTTTAGAACCCTAGTTATCCCATTTTGGCCTTTAGAAAAGTAGTGAGATAACCGACTTTGGTGAAGACTGAAGTTGGTTGATACTCGATGCTACACTCATTGAGATCCTAAACTTGGAGGGTTTTGGTTGGCAAGTAAGTTGCCTACTGAACAACCACCCTTGTGAAGGATCAATGATATTGAGATCCCTTAGAACCTAGTTACTTTATAGGACAGGATGAACCATCTAAACTTCAGGGGAGGGTATCTTACCTTTAAACCTCATGCAAGCCTTTAAACCTAGGGCTATTGTGTGACTTGTTTGTGTGTGCCACATGTTTGTGATTGAGCATAACATCATAGCATCATCATGCATCATAAGCATAGCATTTTCACTAACCATTTCAAGGACCAAAGGATTTATCTTTGTTCTTTGTTGCAGGTCATGGCTTCTGCTCGTAGGAACACTATCAGGATCAACTTTGTAGGCATACCTCCTAAGCTTAAGGAGTTGGTTTCTCAAGTGTCTGAAAACTCCCAGTTCATCAAGAGACATGGTCACCTACTGGATCTAGTCACCTCAGGGTTCAATGAAGACATGATGAGTGTTCTGTTTCAGTTCTTTGACCCTAAGCACCATTGCTTCACATTCCCCGACTATCAGCTGGTTCCTACAATGGAAGAGTTCTCTAAACTTCTGGGTATACCTGTTCTTGATCAAAGACCCTTCACAGGCTTAGAGAAAGAGCATAAACCAGAGGTTATTGCTGCAGCTCTACATCTGAAAAAGTCAGACATTGTTCTAGAAACGAGAAGCGGAGTTAAGGGTATTCTTGCTAAGGTGTTGATGGAAAAGGCTCAAGTGTTCTTGAAGGCTATGAGTTATGATGCTTTTGAGGAGATCTTAGCCTTGTTGATTTATGGCTTAGTGTTGTTTCCCAATCCAGATCAGTTCATAGACATTCATGCCATCAACATATTTCTGAGTCACAATCCAGTGCCTACATTGCTAGGAGACATTCTACACTCTCTTCATACTCGTACTACGAAGGCACGAGGAACTCTGATGTGCTACATACCTTTGCTATCTAGGTGGTTTATTTCTCACCTTCCTCAATCAGTGATGAAGAATGAACAAGGGTTCAGGTGGTCTAAAAGGATCATGTCACTCTCTCATTCAGATATCCATTGGTGCTCCAGATCTATGGAGAATGTTACTATCATTGACCGTTGTGGGGAGTTTCCTAATGTGCCACTTCTAGGCATAAGAGGAGGCATTACTTACAACCCATCTTTAGCTTTACGACAGTTTGGTTACGCTCGGAGTGATGGTCCTCATGACATGTTGATTCAGGGTATTGTGTTTGACTACGACAACGATCTGCAAGGTTACTGTCAAAGGTTCATACGAGCATGGGGAAAAGTGAACAAGATTGACAGCAAGACTCTGGAGCCCAAGTACACTATTCCTATGGAAGCTTACCTCAGATGGGTGCGATCTCGTGCTCAAACTCTCATGATGCCATATCCTGCCATCCTGCCAGTTACTATGGAGCCTGTTGCAGAAGGAGATACTCCTTATACCATCCTTCACCCATACATGCCCACTGACATGGAAGACTCACAGAGATCCTGGATCCAGTTGAAGGAGCAAAGGGATACTTTTGAGACTCATTACAAAGCAAGTCAAGAAAGAATCCTGGAGCTAACAAAGCAACTTCACGAGGAGCGGAATCCCAACTCATACCTCAACACAAAGAGGAAACGTCCATGGGAGACTTAAAACCCCATCCTTTGTATTTATTTCATTTCATTCTTATTGTAAGCCCAAAGGGCAAACAAATTTATTACTAATAAAAGTTCACTTTCTTGATTGTTTAAGCAAATTTAAATCCTGAGGTCCTTGAAAACATTGCATACGCATTTACATATCATATCACTGCATCACAGGTTTATTGTGCACAGGTTTCTTATCTTCTCGCTGTTTATTTCAGAAATGGCTCTTGAACAAACAGTCAAAGATCTCCAGGCACAAAATGCACAGTTCCAAGAGTTGATCCTGAACTTGTCCAAGGGGCAGGATGAATTGAAGACACTACTGGCCAAGAAGACTAAGAAGACTAGAAGGTCAGGTGGCCTGATCAACATGGGAAGAAGGTTCAGAGGTCCTGTCAAGACCAAAGAACAGGTTGAAGATTATGAGTCTGAAGAGTCTGAGAAAGAGGGAGGCAGTCTCCACAACACAATGGGGGACTCTGATTCTGAAGCTAACTACTACCATGAGCCTAATGAAGATAAGTTCAAGATGCTGGTGGATAGAATGGATGCTATGGAATTGCAAAAGTCTTCTGGGCTGGATTTGAAGACCTGAGTTTGATATCTGGGGTGGTCATACCCATTGGTTTCAAGGTTCCTACTTTCGTAGTTTATGATGGTGTCTCTTGTCCCAAGCTGCATCTGAGATCTTATGTCTGGAGAATCCAACCCCATACTGCTGATAAGAAGTTGTGGATCCATTTCTTCCAAGAGAGCTTATCTGGAGCTCAATTGGAATGGTATTATCAGTTGGAGAGTGTCAACATCCGTGATTGGAATGATCTTGCTGAAGCTTTTTATAAGCAATATCAATACAATGCTGACCTAGCCCATACTCGCATGCAACTACAAAGCATGTCTATGGGTGCTAAAGAAAATTTCAAGGAGTATGCCCAAAAGTGGAGAGACTTAGTTGGAAGAGTGCAACCCCCTCTAACTGACAGGGAGTTAGTGGATATGTTCATGTGTACGTTGAATGGTCCCTTTTACAGTCATCTTATTGGAAGCTCATCATCTGGTTTCACTGAGTTGCTAATGACAGGAGAGCGCGTAGAAAGTGGTATAAGGAGTGGCAAGATCCAAGTGGGTGCTTCTTCATCCAGTACTACAAAGAAGCCTCCTAGTGGGAAGAAAGAGGCAAATGCTGTTTATGGTCAACCTGATCGTAATAGAAGGCATCAGTCTGTGAGTGCAGTTCATATCTCCAATCCAACTCCTGCAACACCAGAGCCACCCCAGGGCAATCAACAGAGGCCTAGAAGGCAGTTCACTAAGATCAACATGTCACTGGCCCAAGCCTTGCAACATTTGTTGAAGGGTGAACTTATCACTTTGAGGGATCCTCCTCAGAATCCCAATGTTACCTCTCCCAGGTACAATCCTAATGCACGATGTGCATATCATTCAAATTGTCAGGGACATGATACCAATAGTTGCTGGGTATTGAAGAATAAGATTCAGGATATGATTGATGCTGGAGAGATTGAGTTTGACCCTCCGGGTACTCCAAATGTGATTATTGCTCCTATGCCAAATCATGAGAAGACTGTCAATGCCATTGATGAAGTTTCACATATTTCCTCAGTTGCAAATCTGACTACACCATTGTCTGTTATTAAGAAGAAGTTGGTACAAGCTGGGTTCTTTCCAGGTTGTCGTGAAGATTGTGTCTATTGTGTTTATAAGTCGGATAGTTGCTGGAGGTTGAAGGACGGAATTCAACGCCTCATGAATAATTACACCATAGTGTTTGAGAGGACTCCACTTTCTGTGGAAAGTATGGTGGATCATATAACTAAAGGTGCGAAGATTGAAGAGGTGGATATGGTTGATAAAGTGCCGGTGAGGATTACTTCCAAGGGTCCTGTCAAAATCACTCATAAGGGTCCAATTAAGATTACTGCTGAAGGCCCTGTGAAGATTGTTACTGAAGCTAGAGTGGCTCCTATGATCATTACCACTCCTGGTCCTATTCCATATACTTCTGATAAAGCTGTGCCTTGGCATTATGGGTCCGATGTTTATATCCATGGTGTTAAGCAGGAACCCTTAGCTGATACGCCTGTGGCTGATGCGAACCTTGATGTTGATAATATTGCTGGATCTAGTAAAATCACACGAAGTGGAAGAGTTTTCTCTCCTCCAGTTACCTCCAAGAATACAGTTATTCCAGCTACTACCTCTACTGCTGATGCTCGGGGCAAAGGTCCTGTTATTGAACCTGTACAAAATGATGTGCCAGCTGCTGATGATCTCTCTAAGCAGATGGAAGAAGTACTGAAGATTATTCGCAAGAGTGATTATGACATTATTGACCAATTGGGGCATACTCCCTCCAAGATTTCTATGTTGTCTTTGTTGTTGTGTTCTGAGGCTCATGCCAAAGCCTGGATTAAATTTTTGAAGACTGCTTACGTACCAAATGAGATTTCTGTAGACCAGTTTGAAAATTGTGTTGCACACTTGACCTATGATAATGGGTTAGGTTTCTCCGATGCTGATTTGACTCCTGCTAAGAGGGATCATAACAGGGCTCTACATATCTCTATTGAATGTAGGGGCACTACCCTGTCACATGTATTAATAGACAATGGTTCCTCTCTGAATGTGTTGCCCAAAGAAGTCCTGAATAAGCTTAGTCCTGAAGATGCTGTATTGAAACCCAGTAATATAGTGGTGAAGGCTTTTGATGGCTCGAGAAGAGTGGTGCATGGAGAAATTGATCTCCCAATCAAAGTAGGTTCTCAGGTCTTCAATGCTACCTTTTATGTCATGGATATTCGTCCGTCGTATTCTTGTTTGCTTGGGCGTCCCTGGATCCATGGGGCAGGTGCTGTAGCTTCTACTTTACATCAGAAGTTGAGATATCCAGTAGAAGGAAAAGTTGTCACTGTTTACGGAGAGGAAGGATATATGATTAGCCATGTGAACACATTTAAATATCTTGAAGTGGAAGGTGAATATGTTGAAACTCCGTGTCAGACATTTGAAGTGGTTCCTTGGATTGTTAATAATTATGAAGCTCCTCCTGTTGTCAAGAAAGTTCCTGTGGTTACCAGAGTACCTCCTACAATGGCCTCCCTCAAAGATGCTAGAGTTGTGGTGGATGAAGGTGGTTGTACTATTTGGGGTCAGCTTCCTGATATTCCTTACAAGTCTGACAAATTTGGTTTGGGTTTCACTGCAGAGTCCCAGAAGGCTGTTCGTCGTGCTCGTACTGTTCGTATCACCAATCAGGGGATTATGAAAGATCAGGTCAATGCTGTAAGTGACATGATGAAGAATACAACTTGGATGCTTGGATTTTTCCTACTGTGGGTGCTGGGCTCAATAACTGGAAGGTTGAAGATGTTATTCCTATCTCCTTTAGTCAGGAGTAAATACTATTACTGTGTTGTTACTTATTAAGTTTGTAATTTTTGAACAATTAAACTTTCAAGCCATGTGCCTTACCCGGGGCACGATGGTGTGCTTGTTACGGGATGTCATTTCATTTGCATACTTCATTCAATAAAAATCAGTGGATGTTTCGTTTTCGTAAATATTGTGTTCCTTGTCTTTCTTTTCTTTTATTTTTGTTTTATCAGCTATGTGTTCTTACACACACCCACATCCCTAAAATGCAGATCCTCATCCATTCTGGATCCTGTTGATAACAGTTCTACTATTGCCAATTATAATTTCGAGAATCCGATCTATCAAACTGAAGACGGAAATGAGGACGATTGTGAAGTACCTGTAGAGCTTGCTAGGTTATTACAACAAGAAGAGAAAGCTATGCAGCCACATGAAGAGCCAATCGAGGTTGTAAATCTTGGAACTGAAGAAAGCAGGAAAGAAGTCAAGATAGGGGCTGAATTAGAGGATGGTGTTAAGAGCAGGTTGATTCAAATGTTACATGATTATGTGGAAATCTTTGCTTGGTCCTATGAAGATATGCCAGGTTTGGATACAGACATTGTGGTTCACCGATTACCAGTAAAAGAAGATTGTCGTCCAAAGAAGCAGAAGGTTCGTCGCATGCGTCCTAAAATGTCAGAGAAGATTAAAGCAGAGGTGATGAAACAGTTTGATGCAGGGTTCTTAGCTGTGACTTCTTATCCTCAATGGGTTGCAAATGTGGTACCAGTACCTAAGAAAGATGGTAAGGTACGTATGTGCGTAGACTACAGAGATTTGAACAAGGCCAGCCCCAAAGATGACTTTCCACTTCCTCATATTGACGTTTTGGTAGACAACACTGCTCAGCACAAGGTATTCTCTTTTATGGATGGTTTCTCTGGTTACAATCAAATCAAGATGGCACCTGAAGATATGGAGAAGACTACATTTGTTACACAGTGGGGCACCTTTTGCTATAAAGTGATGCCATTTGGTTTGAAGAATGCAGGGGCAACATATCAGCGTGCTATGGTGGCTTTGTTTCATGATATGATTCATCATGAGATAGATGTATATGTGGATGATATGATAGCCAGGTCCCAGAATGAAGAGCAACACCTCGATCATCTACATAAGTTGTTTGAAAGGTTGAAGAAATACAAGTTGAGATTGAACCCAAACAAGTGTACTTTTGGAGTTAGATCTGGTAAGCTCCTGGGTTTCATTGTCAGTGGAAAAGGTATTGAAGTAGATCCTGCAAAAGTGAAAGCTATACGAGAGATGCCAGCTCCCCGTACTGAGAAGGAAGTTAGAGGTTTCTTGGGACGATTGAATTACATTGCAAGATTTATTTCCCAATTAACTGCCATCTGTGAGCCAATCTTCAAATTGTTGAAGAAAGATCAGGTGATGGAATGGAATGACGAGTGCCAGACTGCCTTTGATGAAATAAAAAAATATCTGCTAGAACCTCCAATATTGATGCCACCAGTTGATGGAAGACCCTTGATTATGTACTTAACAGTATTAGACAACTCAATGGGGTGTGTGTTGGGGCAACATGACGAGTCTGGTCGAAAAGAGCAGGCAATATACTACCTTAGCAAAAAGTTTACCGACTGTGAAACAAGATACTCACTGCTCGAGAAAACTTGTTGCGCTTTGGCATGGGCTGCTCGCCGACTAAGACAGTATATGTTGACTCATACTACCTTATTGATTTCAAAGATGGATCCAATCAAGTACATATTCGAGAAACCTGCTCTCTCCGGAAGAATTGCAAGATGGCAAATGATCTTAACAGAATATGATATACAGTATACTACTCAGAAGGCCATTAAAGGAAGTGTTGTAGCTGATCATTTGGCTCATCAAGCAGTGGATGATTACCAGTCAATGAGTTTTGAGTTCCCTGATGAAGATATTATGATTATTACCAAAGAACCTGGACAATATGACGGACCTGAACAAGGATCCCGATGGACTATGGTTTTTGATGGAGCTTCTAACGCACTTGGTAATGGTGTTGGTGTTGTGATCAGTTCCCCTGAAGGTTGTCATACCCCGATTACTGCCAGACTTTGTTTCTATTGTACTAATAATATGGTTGAGTATGAGGCATGTATCCTGGGTATCAAAGCTGCCATTGATATGAAGATTCAGTTCCTAGACGTGTATGGAGATTCAGCCCTGGTAGTAAGTCAGATTAAAGGAGATTGGGATACCAAGCATGATAATCTCATTCCTTACAGAGAGCATGTGTTGTCTTTGATCCCACATTTTAAAGAGATTACCTTTGGACATATTCCACGAAGAGAGAATCAGTTGGCAGATGCCTTAGCCACCATGGCATCCATGTTTGAGATCAGCTGGGATGATGAAGCTCCCAAGATTACTATTGATAGATTTGAAAAGCCTGCATACTGCAATGAGATTGACACTGAAGAAGCAGAGGAGAAGCCTTGGTTCTATGAAGTGAAAAGATATCTTTAAGCCCAGGAGTTCCCTGAAGGGGCATCTGTCAAAGATAGAAAGTTTCTGAGAAGGTTTTCTGCTAAGTTCTTTTTGAGTAATGGCATTTTGTACAAGCGCAATCATGATTCAACTTTGCTTCGTTGTGTGGATAAAAAGGAAGCAACAGAGATTATGGAAGACATGCATGATGGGATCTTTGGCACTCATTCTAGTGGTCATACTATGCCAAAGAAGATATTGAGAGCAGGTTACTATTGGTCTACCATGGAAGCTGATTGCTATCTACACTCCAGAACATGTCACAAGTGTCAAATTTATGCTGATAAAGTCCATATACCTCCATCACCATTGAATGTGTTGACTGCTCCTTGGCCTTTTTCCATGTGGGGCATTGATATGATTGGTGAGATCAAACCTACTGCTTCTAATGGGCATCGTTTCATCCTGGTTGCTATTGATTACTTCACAAAGTGGGTAGAGGCAGCTTCATTTGCATCTGTTACTAAGAATGTGGTGGCTCGATTCATTAAGAATAATCTCATATGTAGGTATGGCATCCCTGAAAGGATTATTACTGACAATGGCTCTAATCTGAACAACGCTATGATTACTGATCTATGCACGCAGTTCAAGATTAAACATCACAACTCTTCTCCGTATCGTCCAAAGATGAATGGGGCAGTTGAAGCTGCTAACAAGAATATCAAGAAGATTATACAGAAGATGATTGTTACTTATAAAGATTGGCACGAGATGTTACCATTTGCTCTTCATGGTTATCGTACTACAATACGTACTTCAACAGGGGCAACCCCATTCTCCTTAGTCTATGGTATGGAAGCAGTTCTGCCCATTGAAGTTCAGATACCCTCCTTAAGAATTATGAAGGATGCAGGCTTGGATGAAGATGAGTGGGTTCAGACTCGACTTGACCAGATAAATTTGATTGATGAGAAGAGGTTAGCAGCAGTTTGTCACGGTCAGATGTACCAGAAACGGATGATCAAGGCTTTCAACAAGAAGGTTAAGCTAAAGGTATATCAGGCTGGTGACTTGGTAATCAAGCGTATCATATTACCACAGGGTGATCCTAGGGGCAAGTGGACTCCTACATATGAAGGGCCATTTGTGGTCAAAACAGTATTCTCAGGAGGTGCCATGATACTTACTACTATGGATGGTGAAGACTTCCCACAGCCTGTAAACGCAGACATAGTAAAAAAATACTACGCATAAAAAGAGACCCGCTAGGTTGACTGGCCTAGGAAAAAATAAGGGCATCCCGGCGAACCAAAAGGGTTCGGGCAAAAATTAGGGATATATATAAACAATGTACACCCGGCAAGTCAAAAACCTGAAAAGGCGGCTTGGGCAAAAAAGGGTATCCCGGTGGATTGAAAACCTGAAAGGGCAATCCAGGCAAAAGTTAGGGATTAAAGCGTATGACTATGTCTCGTTTGGATCACTCATGAAACTACAACCAGTTGTGCTACTTACTCAAGTTTGAACAGATAAAGCTCAAACCAATCGTTTCCGTCCCGACAGCAGAAGAGGAGATTGTAACACGGTGGGAGAACTGACTTTAAGTTATGTTGCGGATAGCAAGAGTCGCCACCGACTTTTATTTTATCCAAAAGGAAAGGTTATAAAAGAACAGGAAAGACCTTAAGAGATATTTTTGGGTCCGGGGGGTAGGTTATGTAAAGGGAAGGTGTTAGCACCCTTTACATCCATGGTTATCCATGGGCTCTTAGTTACTTAGCTCACTTTAAATTGTTTTTTTGAAAGTGTAATGTGTGAATAGAAAAATTTTCATAATAGTTAATAATGATCCATGTACGGATGCGTAAAAACTTGTTTTTTGAAAATTTGTTTGAAATTTGTTAAGTGTTTGAAAAATAGAGTGAGCAAGTACATAAGAGGAACCTACCCTAAAGTTTAAGTCTTTCTTGTTCTTTATCCTTTAATTGGTAAGACTATCCCTACTATTAAGGAGTAGGTAGTCATTACCTTGGATGTAAGGGACAGGAGAGGGACATTCTGTTTTATGAAGGCAACTGTGGGGTGTAATAAGCATATAGGAGAGACTATCATCACTATTCGAAGGGACTCGATTCGTATAGGCAACCATGAGGGACTTGATGATTTTTCTTTTTTAAAGGGACTTGCTTTATACACCCCACTTGACCTTATGATTTAGGCAACTTGAGGGATAACCTTAGAAAGTGAGACGGCGATTAAAAATCGACTTACGTGTGTGAGTGCTCAATATTAATTATCTTTGATTAAAAAATGATCTAATTTGATTTTAAATAGAATACATGTTTTTGCACTCCCTAATTACTAACCATAGCAACAATTAAATATTTAAAATATTACAAAATTACACCAAGGAAGCAATTACATAATTATAAGCAAAATAAAATAAATAGCAAAAATAAATAATAAAGCAAAATATAAATAAATAAGCAATAAATAATAAGTAAACAATAAATAAATAAATAGGGGTTAGTGATAAATATAATTAAAAAAAAAAAAAATAAGGTTAGTGAGAATAAAATAATAATAATAATTAGGAAAATAAACAAGGTTAGAGAAATAGTAATAAAAATATAAGATAATAGTAAACAAAAAATAATAAATAATAGTATAATTAGTAACAATAATTAAAGTAAATAGAAATAAATAGAAAAAAAATATTATAGTAATATGTACACAAAGTTTAATTTTAATATATAATAAGAAAAATTTCTAAGTATAATATAATTATAAATATTTACAAAAAATTCAATTATTTATGAATATATATCAACAATTAAAAATATTTACACATTATGAAGAAAATAAGTTTTAAATATCATGTTCATAAAAGAAATAATCATATTTACAAAATTAATCATATTTATAAAGTTTACAAAAAAAATCATATTAAATAAATAAATAAATATAATTATATTAAGAATAAAATTATTTAGAAAAATAGAATTAGATTTTTATTTTAGAAAATATTTTTAGAGTTTGTTTAGAAAATTAGGGTTTGTTTATATACAAAATAATTTTAACTAATATATACATATTATAATTTAATCATAAGAGATAAAAGTATAATTTATGAAAATTTATATATTTTAGAAAATAAAAAAACAAACATGCTTTATTATCATTTATTTATTATTTAGAAACATACATTCATATAATTATATTCAATTTAATATTATAATACTTAAAAACAAATAAAAGAAAAAAATGTGCAAACTTACCTGGCTGGGGTTTGAACCCAGGCCAGCTTGATTTCCAGCAAGAATAACAACCACCAGGCCATTGGTGCGCAGGCAATAAGTGAGGGGGAAGAATTCGTTTTGTTGCTTGCTTGAAAAATCCAGGAAAATGAAGAAACAAAAAGGCCTGGGGTGGGAGTTGAACCCAGGACCTTATGAATGCAAGCATGCGCGTGCTACCGCCTGGCTGGAAGAGCCCATCTGACTATTGAATGGCAAGAATACATAATATATTCAATCTCTTTTTTATCCTGAAAAATAAAACAAAACAATGCACTGGCCAAGAATTGAACCAGGGCCCTTATAACATACGTATATCCAGCTTACCACCAGGGCACACACGCGCGTGTGATAGCAAACAACAAAACAACAATAAAATAAATTAACATAATTTGAATTTTTGAATGCGCGGGAGATGATCTTCTTCTTCCTTGAGACCTACGATTTTTCCTGCGAAATCTTCCATCAAGATACCTGCGAAAATCAATTTTGCAGCAATACCTATGGATCTCGTTCATGGTTAAAACTGTAAAATTTCAACAAATTGATCAGTCAAACATGATCACCAGACCATTTGGAATCAAACCACGTTTTTAGAATCAATTTATATGGCCTAGAACACAAAGCCCTAATGGAGGTTAGAAACCCTAGCAATGGCCGAATCTGTATAAGGTCACGAAAATCCAATTGATTTGTCCAGAATTGTTCAAAAGCTTCAACTAACATCAAATAAACATACAAATTCCATTAATAATGATCAAATAATGAGAATCGAAAAATAAATTTACAAGAACAACAAAGCTTCGGGTTGTTCATATATGCATGCTATAGATGCGTATGGGCATTGGTTTTGCTTCATGGATGGTCAAGGAACAACTCTATGTTCTTGGTTTACCTTCTAATGTCCTGGATTTCAAAATCCGAATCTCACTTTTTTGCTTGAATTTTGAGTTTTTGAGTCTTACCCTTGGCTGCTGGAATTCGTGCCTCAATGTTAGGTTTGTGTTTAGTATATATATGTGAGTGAATTAGGTCAGAAAAACTCATTGGTTGTGTGAAGATTTGATCCAAAAAAGATTGAAAAAGATCATGTTGTAAAAGTCAAATATTTGTTCATGAAGACTTGCTATTCTTGGATTAATCACATGATTTCTTTCTTCTTTAATTCTAATCACCAATTAAGAATTTCTAGAAGCATTATCTTCCTCCAAAAATAGATTTTCATATTTTATATTTATTTAAAATGATTTTTATGAATTAAATCAATAATAAATAAAAATAAAATAATAAAAATTCTGAATTTTGGTCATTTGGGTCGTGCATAATGATATGATGTGGATTGGATCACAACTTGGGCAGCCCATTTGGAAAGAAGTGATTTTAAACCTCCATTTTCAACATAAACCATCACAAAATTTCCCAACTTTGCAAGAGCATATCTCCCTCAATTTTAAAGGTATGAGGGTGTTCTTGGACTTTTTGGAAAGCTTGAAGAGTCCTCTAAACAACCCCATTGGTTTCAGGTCCATATCATTTACCAATCTCAAGTTATGCCCTTTTGAAGTTGTTGACTTTTTGTTGACTTTTGAAATGACCTATAATGTCTTAGGTCATATCTTCCAAATGAAGCATTTTTGGGCTTAACTTTCAACATCAAAGTTGTAGAGAATTCAATTTCCTTCAAAATGAGCTTTGGATGGAGACTTGGTGATGAAGTATGTGAAAGTTATGGCTGGTCAAAGTTCAGTTGACTTTTACTGAGGAAACCCTAATTTAGAAACTCCTGATTATTGATGATCTGGAATCTTCTTGATGAATCATGATCAACCCTTGATCAAATGATGAATTTTACTTCATATACTTGATGTTGGCAAAAAATCATGAAGTTTGACTTTGGTTTGACCACAGTTGACCTCAGTTTGACTTTTTAACTGCATTGACTGATTTTGACTTATCTGATCATTTGACTGAGCAAACTTTTGAGAAAAGTCTTGAGACTTGACATGGGGGTTCTTGCACACATATAAGATGTTATGAAACTCACTTGAGGTATTGGAAGTCCATTTAGCCTGATTAAAGTCAAAACCCTAGTTTTGGATGCACTGCTTAGGAGGTGCATTGTCTGAGGGAATTGTCAACTTCTTTGACCAATTGTGAACTTTGTGAACCTTGTGAATCTTCATAAAGTGTCTTGTGAACCTCATGGGAGATAGTGTGAAGCTTGTGAACCTTGTGAACCTCATGAAGTGGCTTTGTAGACCTCATGAACCTCAGGAGAGCTTTGTAATCATTGTGAATCTTGTGAACCTTCAAGAAATAACTTGTAGACTTCTTGAACCTTATGAAAACATTGAGAAACTTGTGAACCTTGTGAACCTTCATAAAGTAACTTGTAGACTTCATGAACTTCATGAAAGGTCTTGTAAATGTTGAGAAGCTTGTGAACCTTGTGAACCTCATGAAGGGCTTTGTAGACCTCATGAACTTCAAGAAAGGCATTGAAAGCATTATGGAACTTGTGAACCTTGTGAACCTTCAAGAAGTAACTTGTAGACTTCATGAACTTCGTGAAAGGTTATGCAAGTGTTGGAGGACTTGTGAACCTTGTGAACCTTCTTAGAACACAAAGTCTTGTATTGTGAGGGCAAATTTTGGGGTGCAACAGCTGCCCCTGTTCAATTTTCTGAAACCTGAGGGGTTAGATTGGTATATTTGCCAGTCGTGACCTGGAAGGTTGAAGGGGATTGAACACAAAAGCCCAAAAATTTGCACTCACCAGTGCATAGAGTGATACAGATGGCTAGTTGAATATGATTGAGTGGGCTTAAAGATGC
Source organism: Lathyrus aphaca (assembly GCA_963966055.1). Lineage (NCBI taxonomy): Eukaryota > Viridiplantae > Streptophyta > Magnoliopsida > Fabales > Fabaceae > Lathyrus > Lathyrus aphaca. The sequence goes on from OZ014520.1 coordinate 83,137,849, forward strand.
CACTTGGAAAGTTCTTCAGATATATTTCTTGGAAGATAAGGCAGCCCAGAATATGGAGGTATAATGAAAGCTGTCAGGAGTCTGGAGCAGTCATGAGGTATTGATGATATACTTTCAGGATACTGGAGTAATGCTGATGTAACAGCATGTCTTCATGAGGATAGAGCAATAAATAATGATAACCCTAGAGCAGTCTTGAAGTAATAATATGGCTTCAGGAGGATAGAGCAATCAATAGCTCTAAAGCAGTCTTGAAATAGTAATATGATTTCAGGAGGATAGAGCAATCAATAGCTCTAAAGCAGTCTTGAAATAATAAGATGGCTTCAGGAGGATAGAGCAATCAATAGCTCTAAAGCAGTCTTGAAGTAATAATATGGCTTCAGGAGGATAGAGCAATCAATAGCTCTAAAGCAGTCTTGAAATAGTAATATGATTTCAGGAGGATAGAGCAATCAATAGCTCTAAAGCAGTCTTGAAATAATAAGATGGCTTCAGGAGGATAGAGCAATCAATAGCTCTAAAGCAGTCTTGAAGTAATGATTTCAGGAGGATAGAGCCATCAATAATGATAACTCTAAAGCAGTCTTGAAGTAATAATTTCAGGAGGATAGAGCAATCAATGATGATAACTCTAAAGCAGTCTTGAAGTAATGATTTCAGGAGGATAGAGCAATCAATAATGATAACCCTAAAGCAGTCTTGAAGTAATGATTTCAGGAGGATAGAGCAATCAATAATGATAACCCTAAAGCAGTCTTGAAGTAATGATTTCAGGAGGATAGAGCCATCAATAATGATAACTCTAAAGCAGTCTTGAAATAATAATGTGATTTCAGGAGGATAGAGCAATCAATAATGATAACTCTAAAGCAGTCTTGAAGTAATGATTTCAGGAGGATAGAGCCATCAATAATGATAACTCTAAAGTAGTCTTGAAATAATAATGATTTCAGGAGGATAGAGCCATCAATAATGATAACTCTAAAGCAGTCTTGAAGTCATGAGAAGTTATCAGGAGGATAAAGTAACCCTGAGGTAACAATAAAGCAGTCCCAAAGTAATAAGGAGCTTATCAGGAGGATAAAGTAACCCTGAGGTTACGATAAAGCAGTCCCAAAGTAATAATATGGCTTCAGGAGGATAGAGCAATCAATAGCTCTAAAGCAGTCTTGAAATAGTAATATGATTTCAGGAGGATAGAGCAATCAATAACTCTAAAGCAGTCTTGAAATAATAAGATGGCTTCAGGAGGATAGAGCAATCAATAGCTCTAAAGCAGTCTTGAAGTAATAATATGGCTTCAGGAGGATAGAGCAATCAATAGCTCTAAAGCAGTCTTGAAATAGTAATATGATTTCAGGAGGATAGAGCAATCAATAGCTCTAAAGCAGTCTTGAAATAATAAGATGGCTTCAGGAGGATAGAGCAATCAATAGCTCTAAAGCAGTCTTGAAGTAATGATTTCAGGAGGATAGAGCCATCAATAATGATAACTCTAAAGCAGTCTTGAAGTAATAATTTCAGGAGGATAGAGCAATCAATGATGATAACTCTAAAGCAGTCTTGAAGTAATGATTTCAGGAGGATAGAGCAATCAATAATGATAACCCTAAAGCAGTCTTGAAGTAATGATTTCAGGAGGATAGAGCAATCAATAATGATAACCCTAAAGCAGTCTTGAAGTAATGATTTCAGGAGGATAGAGCCATCAATAATGATAACTCTAAAGCAGTCTTGAAATAATAATGTGATTTCAGGAGGATAGAGCAATCAATAATGATAACTCTAAAGCAGTCTTGAAGTAATGATTTCAGGAGGATAGAGCCATCAATAATGATAACTCTAAAGCAGTCTTGAAATAATAATGTGATTTCAGGAGGATAGAGCAATCAATAATGATAACTCTAAAGCAGTCTTGAAGTAATGATTTCAGGAGGATAGAGCCATCAATAATGACAACTCTAAAGCAGTCTTGAAATAATAATGTGATTTCAGGAGGATAGAGCAATCAATAATGATAACTCTAAAGCAGTCTTGAAATAGTAATATGATTTCAGGAGGATAGAGCAATCAATAGCTCTAAAGCAGTCTTGAAATAATAAGATGGCTTCAGGAGGATAGAGCAATCAATAGCTCTAAAGCAGTCTTGAAGTAATAATATGGCTTCAGGAGGATAGAGCAATCAATAGCTCTAAAGCAGTCTTGAAATAGTAATATGATTTCAGGAGGATAGAGCAATCAATAATGATAACTCTAAAGCAGTCTTGAAATAATAATGATTTCAGGAGGATAGAGCCATCAATAATGATAACTCTAAAGCAGTCTTGAAGTCATGAGAAGTTATCAGGAGGATAAAGTAACCCTGAGGTAACAATAAAGCAGTCCCAAAGTAATAAGGAGCTTATCAGGAGGATAAAGTAACCCTGAGGTTACGATAAAGCAGTCCCAAAGTAATAATATGGCTTCAGGAGGATAGAGCAATCAATAGCTCTAAAGCAGTCTTGAAATAGTAATATGATTTCAGGAGGATAGAGCAATCAATAGCTCTAAAGCAGTCTTGAAATAATAAGATGGCTTCAGGAGGATAGAGCAATCAATAGCTCTAAAGCAGTCTTGAAGTAATAATATGGCTTCAGGAGGATAGAGCAATCAATAGCTCTAAAGCAGTCTTGAAATAGTAATATGATTTCAGGAGGATAGAGCAATCAATAGCTCTAAAGCAGTCTTGAAATAATAAGATGGCTTCAGGAGGATAGAGCAATCAATAGCTCTAAAGCAGTCTTGAAGTAATAATATGGCTTCAGGAGGATAGAGCAATCAATAGCTCTAAAGCAGTCTTGAAATAGTAATATGATTTCAGGAGGATAGAGCAATCAATAGCTCTAAAGCAGTCTTGAAATAATAAGATGGCTTCAGGAGGATAGAGCAATCAATAGCTCTAAAGCAGTCTTGAAGTAATGATTTCAGGAGGATAGAGCCATCAATAATGATAACTCTAAAGCAGTCTTGAAGTAATAATTTCAGGAGGATAGAGCAATCAATGATGATAACTCTAAAGCAGTCTTGAAGTAATGATTTCAGGAGGATAGAGCAATCAATAATGATAACCCTAAAGCAGTCTTGAAGTAATGATTTCAGGAGGATAGAGCCATCAATAATGATAACTCTAAAGCAGTCTTGAAATAATAATGTGATTTCAGGAGGATAGAGCAATCAATAATGATAACTCTAAAGCAGTCTTGAAGTAATGATTTCAGGAGGATAGAGCCATCAATAATGACAACTCTAAAGCAGTCTTGAAATAATAATGTGATTTCAGGAGGATAGAGCAATCAATAATGATAACTCTAAAGCAGTCTTGAAATAGTAATATGATTTCAGGAGGATAGAGCAATCAATAGCTCTAAAGCAGTCTTGAAATAGTAATATGATTTCAGGAGGATAGAGCAATCAATAATGATAACTCTAAAGCAGTCTTGAAATAATAATGATTTCAGGAGGATAGAGCCATCAATAATGATAACTCTAAAGCAGTCTTGAAGTCATGAGAAGTTATCAGGAGGATAAAGTAACCCTGAGGTAACAATAAAGCAGTCCCAAAGTAATAAGGAGCTTATCAGGAGGATAAAGTAACCCTGAGGTTACGATAAAGCAGTCCCAAAGTAATAAGAAGCTTATCAGGAGGATAAAGTAACCCTGAGGTGACGATAAAGCAGTCCTGATGATCATAAATTTGTTTGTTGGGTAATTAACCTGAAAACAAGGTAGCATTATGTACGATAACATTAGTTTATGCCTTATGTATGCATGTATGATATGATGTACTCAAGTAATGTACTATGTGTCTATGGATATATATGCTATGGTATGATGTAAATGATGTATGTATGATATGATACTGCCGGAAACGTCTGGATATCTTCGTATAACAACTGTTGGCCAGGGAAAATAAATCCCGATTTATTGTTGAAGAATATATTATACATAACCTTCCGTCTGCTGGGGATAACAGGGTATAGATAACCTCCCGTCTGCTGGGGATAGTAAGGTATATATCACCTCCCGGATGCTGGGGATGACAGGGTATAGATAACCTCCCGTCTGCGTTTGATGGTAGGGTAGATATAACATCCCGTCTTCGTTCGTCGTACCCTTATTGGAAGGTAAATTCTCGAATATCCGTATGAGGATAAAAGAGATGGATATAAATTCCAGGGGAGATGTGACTTTACGAAGATGGACCTGCCCTACTGGGGGATTTGTAACTGTTTTGTAGAGATGAACCGGCGAAGCTTCGTTGAAATCCTTCCCTCGTTCGTCCTTAGTAAATACTATTACTGCATTTTCATGCATTTCTGGTAAACATTAATCATATTAAGCATACATGCATTTCTGGTAAACATTAATCATATTCAAAAGCATACATACATTCAAACACAACCAATGGACGTTTTGCTTAGGGTAAAAGTAAATCTGGATTCAGAGGGAAAAGTAAAGTTGAACTTGAAAACAGAATCGTTTCAACTTCGAGAGTGTATAACCAATTGGATCTATAGCTCCTGAAATTCTTTAACTTTCCTGAGTACCTTTCCAGAAATCCTCATAGCTGGATCTGAATACATGATATTGACACCATCTGATACTACTGGTGTAGACAACTAATTTCCATCATGGTTTCAGCTGAGAATCCAATATCAAGGTAATACAATGAGAGGAATGTGTCTTCAAACTGTAATGGACCATATACGCTCCAGGTATTAGATTTGAAGAGAAAGCATTGCCCCTTGGTTGAGGATGAATTGTCCCATAATGGAAGTATCTGTAATGAGCTATCTCAAGAGAAACAAACAGAATGCCCCATAAGCATATGCCCCTGGCATTGTGAACTCTGTAATGTCACCTTTGGTAATTTAACTGTATGAGGAAAAATGCCCCTGGCTATTAAGCACAGCTGAGTCTGGACCTAATTGCCCCAACTGAATTGAACAGTAACTTGGTATGCCTCTTAACTGGGAAACAGTGACTATGCCCTTGGCATTTCAGATAGATGAGGAGATCTGCCTCTGGCTGCTTAAACATAGTTGAATCTTGTCCTGATTGCCCCATATGAGTTAGGAAGTATCAGGGCCTGCCCCCTTGATTGAGAGGTCATGACTATGCCCCTTTGTATACATGGACTTTGATCCAGGGAGCAACTTTGTTTATCGGAAGGACTTTGGTTCATTGAACATTCATCCTGTAAGCTTCTCCACTTGTCAAACACTTAGGTATATGCAAACAAATATATTCAAAAATGCAATGCTTATGTCTGTCTTGAAGTTTTGAAACAAGTTATTTTAGAAAAACTGTTTTTTTTTTTTTTTTTTTTTTTTTGGGCAAACTGTGATATTAACTCAAATTTTATGACAAGCCCTAAAGGAGTCAGGATACCTTTTTGCAGCAGTACGCTTTCGAACTAACCATGCTTCAGTTAGGACTTTTAAAGGGTTGTAACGTGGCCTGGTTCATGGTTTAAGAAACAAAGGATAAAGGCTCAAATTTTATTTGTTCCCAACCCAATCTCCATGATGTTCTTCAGTCCTATGCTCAGTTAACTCATGCATTGAAGTTCCATAGCAGTTTGGAGTTGTAACACCGATATTTGTGATGGTTCAGCAACCCAAAATTTATTTGAATATTCAGTCATCTTTCTTTGTTGAGGATTCATACTGATCCCTTTTTTTTCAATTTTATTATCCCTTCCTTTTGCCTGAACTGTTTATTTCAAGGTTACAGTCAGCGGGATGTCTTGATGTTTTACTAAGTCTCCTTCATAGGTTTTGACTTAGTGAATTTTTCTTTTGCTGGATATTGACTGTCAGGTTTAATGATTACAGAGAACCATCATTAGTTGTGTACAACACATATAATTGGAATATTTGAGTTAACCGAGTAACTACCCTGCCCCAGGTTATGAATAAGGGTTTTAATTTGTGCGAGAATAAAAACTCCTACTTCATAGGCTCAAAAGGGTTGACTAGGGATTAACTTCCTTATATCTCCACTGTTTAGGAATTGAAACAATGCCTGTACATCGTCAGCATAGTCTGTTCAAAAGCATACTGCATAAGATTATGGTATTGTTTTCGTCATCCTCCCTCTATAGGCTTATAGCTTTATCAGGAGTTAAATATCACAAGATAAGAAACACAGTTTTTAAATATAGTGAAACGAATGGATTAATTCAAGACAAACATACGCAATGCATTAATGAAGACAAAAGTTTTAACATAATAGTAAGTGTCCAGACAAATAAAAGAAATTACAAATGAAAATTCAAGTGTTCTTAAAGTCTCTTCCTCTAAACTTGTTACTTCAGTATTCTGGAAACTTTGATGCCTGATGGACGATAGAAGAACTCAACCTGGCCTTCTAGAGTAACCTCGAGTATTCCTTCGTCAATTAGGTCTTGAATCTTATTCTTCAACATCCAGCAATTATTAGTATCATGTCCAGGACTGTTAGAGTGATACTCACATCTTGCCTTGGGATTATAGCGAGGAGAAGAGGTTTTAGGATTTTGAGGAGGACTCTTCAAAGAAACTAGTTTCATTTCCAACAAGCATTGCAGAACTTGTGACATTGGAGTGCTGAACTTGCTAAACTGCCTTCTACATTCCTTGTGTTGAGATAGATTAACCTTATCAGGTCTTTCTCCTTCAACTGAAGAACAATCAATGGCAACCTGTTTCTTACCTTCTTTTATCCTCATCTTCCTTTCAACCAAACCAGCTCGTTTTAGATCCCTGACTCCATCACTTTGAAGTTTATGGACAAAGGTTCTCAGCTCTTCTTGCCTCTGAGCTAATCTTTGAATAAGAGCCTCCTGGTCATTCATCTGGGCCCTCATTCCTGTCATCTCAGCTTGTAGTTGTGTCAGCTGATCATCCTTGTTGTCCTCAGGATTCTTCTTCTTAGCCAGCAGTGTCTTCAATTCATCCTGCCCCTTGGATAGGTTCAGGATCAGCTCTTGGAACCGCACATTTTGTGCCTGGAGATCCTTAACTGTTTGTTCAAGAGCCATTGCTGAAATAGACAGCGAGAAGATGAGAAACCTGTGCACAATTATAAGCCTGTGATGTAATGAAATGATATGGGAATGCATATGCAATGTTTTCAAGGACCGCAGGATTTAAATTTGCTTAGACAAACACGAAAGTAAACTTTTATTAGTAATAACTTTGTTTTGCCTTTTAGGCTTACAAAAAATGAAATGAAATAAGTACAAAAGATGGGGTTTTAAGTCTCCCATGGACGTTTCCTCTTTGTATTGAGGTATGAGTTGAGGTTTCGTTCCTCGTGAAGTTGCTTTGTTAGCTCTAGGATTCTTGCTTGGCTTGCTTTGTAATGAGCCTCGAAAGTATCCCTTTGCTCCTTCAATTGGATCCATGATCTCTGCAAGTCTTCCTTATCAGTAGGCATGTCCGGGTGAAGGATGGTATAAGCTGTGTCTCCTTCAGCAACAGGTTCCATGGTAACTGGTAGGACGACAGGATATGGCATCATGAGTGTCTGAGCACGAGATCGTACCCATCTGAGATAAGCCTTCATAGGAATAGTGTACTTAGGCTCCAGTGTCTTGCTGTCAATCCTATTTACTTTTCCCCAAGCTCGTATGAATCTCTGACGGTAACCCTGAAGATCGTTGTCGTAGTCAAACACAATGCCCTGAATCAACATGTCATGTGGGCCATCGCTCCGAGCATAACCAAACTGTAAAGCTAGAGAGGGGTTGTAGGTGATGCCTCCTCTTATGCCCAGGAGTGGCACATTAGGGAATTCCCCACAATGGTCAATGATAGTAACATTCTCCATAGATCTAGAGCACCAATGAATATCTGAATGAGAGAGTGACATGATTCTTTTAGACCACCTTAACCCTTGTTCATTCTTCATCACTGATCGAGGAAGGTGAGAAATAAACCACCTAGATAGCAAAGGTATGCAGCACATCAGAGTTCCTCGTGCCTTTGTAGTACGGGTATGAAGAGAGTGCAGGATGTCCCCAAGTAATGTAGGCACTGGATTGTGACTCAGAAATATGTTGATGGCATGAACGTCTATGAACTGATCTGGATTGGGGAACAACACTAAGCCATAAATCAGCAAGGCTAAGATCTCCTCAAAAGCATCATAGCTCATGGCTTTCAAGAACACTTGAGCTTTATCCATTAATACTTTGGCAAGAATACCCTTAACTCCGCTTCTCGTTTCTAGAACAATGTCAGACTTCTTCAGATGTAAAGCTGCAGCAATAACCTCTGGTTTAAGTTCCTTCTCCAAGCCTGTGAAGGGTCTTTGATCAAGAACAGGTATGCCCAGAAGTTTAGAGAACTCCTCCATGGTTGGAACCAGCTGGTAGTCAGGGAATGTAAAGCAGTGGTGTTTAGGGTCAAAGAACTGGAACAAGACACTCGTCATGTCTTCATTGAACCCTGAAGTGACCAGACCCAATAGGTGACCATGTCTCTTGTTGAATCGGGAGTGATCAGATACTTGAGAAACCAACTCTTTAAGCTTGGGAGGTATCCCTACAAAGTTGATCCTGATGGTGTTTCTACGAACTGAAGCCATGACCTGCAACAAAGAACAAAGATAAATCCCTTGGTCCTTGAAATGGTTAGGGAAAATGATATGCTTATGATGCATGATGATGTCATGATGTTATGTTCAATCACAAACATGTGGCACACACAAACAAGTCACACCATAGCCCTAGGTTTAAAGGCTTGCATGAGGTTCAAAGGTAAGTACCCTCCCCTGAAGTTAGATGGTTCATCCTGTCCTACAAAAGTAACCGGGTTCTAATGGATCTCAATATCATTGATCCTTCACAAGGGTGGTTGTTCAGAAGGCAACTTACTTGCCAACCAAAACCCTCCAAGTTTAAGATCTCAATGAGTGTAGCATCGAGTGTCAACCAACTTCAGTCTGCACCAAAGCCGGTTACCTCACTACTTTCTAAAGGCCAAGATGAGTTAACTAGGGTTCTAAAAGTTAGTTAGTGCATTGACAACATATGGCAGCCTCATATTATCCTCAACTTGACTTAAGGAACATAAGCACCAACCAAGAAGTCGCACTAACTATGGCCACCAGATCAACCGTATCGATATACGTCGTACAGTTTCCTTGGTCTATTGCCATTTACCTAAGGTACACTAGATCCGGGTTAGGACCTTTCACACATAAGAGCACCCCAACAAGATAACATAAATCAAACAAGGCAAGCAATTCAAAGTGATCTTAATTCCTAAGGGTACCCCTCTTAAAATAGATCCCCAGCAGAGTCGCCAGTTCTGTAACACGGTGGGAGAACTGACTTTAAGTTATGTTGCGGATAGCAAGAGTCACCACCGACTTTTATTTTATCCAAAAGGAAAGGTTATAAAAGAACAGGAAAGACCTTAAGAGATATTTTTGGGTCCGGGGGGTAGGTTATGTAAAGGGAAGGTGTTAGCACCCTTTACATCCATGGTTATCCATGGGCTCTTAGTTACTTAGCTCACTTTAAATTGTTTTTTGAAAGTGTAATGTGTGAATAGAAAAATTTTCATAATAGTTAATAATGATCCATGTACGGATGCGTAAAAACTTGTTTTTTGAAAATTTGTTTGAAATTTGTTAAGTGTTTGAAAAATAGAGTGAGCAAGTACATAAGAGGAACCTACCCTAAAGTTTAAGTCTTTCTTGTTCTTTATCCTTTAATTGGTAAGACTATCCCTACTATTAAGGAGTAGGTAGTCATTACCTTGGATGTAAGGGACAGGAGAGGGACATTCTGTTTTATGAAGGCAACTGTGGGGTGTAATAAGCATATAGGAGGGACTATCATCACTATTCGAAGGGACTCGATTCGTATAGGCAACCATGAGGGACTTGATGATTTTTCTTTTTTAAAGGGACTTGCTTTATACACCCCACTTGACCTTATGATTTAGGCAACTTGAGGGATAACCTTAGAAAGTGAGACGGCGATTAAAAATCGACTTACGTGTGTGAGTGCTCAATATTAATTATCTTTGATTAAAAAATGATCTAATTTGATTTTAAATAGAATACATGTTTTTGCACTCCCTAATTACTAACCATAGCAACAATTAAATATTTAAAATATTACAAAATTACACCAAGGAAGCAATTACATAATTATAAGCAAAATAAAATAAATAGCAAAAATAAATAATAAAGCAAAATATAAATAAATAAGCAATAAATAATAAGTAAACAATAAATAAATAAATAGGGGTTAGTGATAAATATAATTAAAAAAAAAAAAAATAAGGTTAGTGAGAATAAAATAATAATAATAATTAGGAAAATAAACAAGGTTAGAGAAATAGTAATAAAAATATAAGATAATAGTAAACAAAAAATAATAAATAATAGTATAATTAGTAACAATAATTAAAGTAAATAGAAATAAATAGAAAAAAAATATTATAGTAATATGTACACAAAGTTTAATTTTAATATATAATAAGAAAAATTTCTAAGTATAATATAATTATAAATATTTACAAAAAATTCAATTATTTATGAATATATATCAACAATTAAAAATATTTACACATTATGAAGAAAATAAGTTTTAAATATCATGTTCATAAAAGAAATAATCATATTTACAAAATTAATCATATTTATAAAGTTTACAAAAAAAATCATATTAAATAAATAAATAAATATAATTATATTAAGAATAAAATTATTTAGAAAAATAGAATTAGATTTTTATTTTAGAAAATATTTTTAGAGTTTGTTTAGAAAATTAGGGTTTGTTTATATACAAAATAATTTTAACTAATATATACATATTATAATTTAATCATAAGAGATAAAAGTATAATTTATGAAAATTTATATATTTTAGAAAATAAAAAAACAAACATGCTTTATTATCATTTATTTATTATTTAGAAACATACATTCATATAATTATATTCAATTTAATATTATAATACTTAAAAACAAATAAAAGAAAAAAATGTGCAAACTTACCTGGCTGGGGTTTGAACCCAGGCCAGCTTGATTTCCAGCAAGAATAACAACCACCAGGCCATTGGTGCGCAGACAATAAGTGAGGGGGAAGAATTCGTTTTGTTGCTTGCTTGAAAAATCCAGGAAAATGAAGAAACAAAAAGGCCTGGGGTGGGAGTTGAACCCAGGACCTTATGAATGCAAGCATGCGCGTGCTACCGCCTGGCTGGAAGAGCCCATCTGACTATTGAATGGCAAGAATACATAATATATTCAATCTCTTTTTTATCCTGAAAAATAAAACAAAACAATGCACTGGCCAAGAATTGAACCAGGGCCCTTATAACATACGTATATCCAGCTTACCACCAGGGCACACACGCGCGTGTGATAGCAAACAACAAAACAACAATAAAATAAATTAACATAATTTGAATTTTTGAATGCGCGGGAGATGATCTTCTTCTTCCTTGAGACCTACGATTTTTCCTGCGAAATCTTCCATCAAGATACCTGCGAAAATCAATTTTGCAGCAATACCTATGGATCTCGTTCATGGTTAAAACTGTAAAATTTCAACAAATTGATCAGTCAAACATGATCACCAGACCATTTGGAATCAAACCACGTTTTTAGAATCAATTTATATGGCCTAGAACACAAAGCCCTAATGGAGGTTAGAAACCCTAGCAATGGCCGAATCTGTATAAGGTCACGAAAATCCAATTGATTTGTCCAGAATTGTTCAAAAGCTTCAACTAACATCAAATAAACATACAAATTCCATTAATAATGATCAAATAATGAGAATCGAAAAATAAATTTACAAGAACAACAAAGCTTCGGGTTGTTCATATATGCATGCTATAGATGCGTATGGGCATTGGTTTTGCTTCATGGATGGTCAAGGAACAACTCTATGTTCTTGGTTTACCTTCTAATGTCCTGGATTTCAAAATCCGAATCTCACTTTTTTGCTTGAATTTTGAGTTTTTGAGTCTTACCCTTGGCTGCTGGAATTCGTGCCTCAATGTTAGGTTTGTGTTTAGTATATATATGTGAGTGAATTAGGTCAGAAAAACTCATTGGTTGTGTGAAGATTTGATCCAAAAAAGATTGAAAAAGATCATGTTGTAAAAGTCAAATATTTGTTCATGAAGACTTGCTATTCTTGGATTAATCACATGATTTCTTTCTTCTTTAATTCTAATCACCAATTAAGAATTTCTAGAAGCATTATCTTCCTCCAAAAATAGATTTTCATATTTTATATTTATTTAAAATGATTTTTATGAATTAAATCAATAATAAATAAAAATAAAATAATAAAAATTCTGAATTTTGGTCATTTGGGTCGTGCATAATGATATGATGTGGATTGGATCACAACTTGGGCAGCCCATTTGGAAAGAAGTGATTTTAAACCTCCATTTTCAACATAAACCATCACAAAATTTCCCAACTTTGCAAGAGCATATCTCCCTCAATTTTAAAGGTATGAGGGTGTTCTTGGACTTTTTGGAAAGCTTGAAGAGTCCTCTAAACAACCCCATTGGTTTCAGGTCCATATCATTTACCAATCTCAAGTTATGCCCTTTTGAAGTTGTTGACTTTTTGTTGACTTTTGAAATGACCTATAATGTCTTAGGTCATATCTTCCAAATGAAGCATTTTTGGGCTTAACTTTCAACATCAAAGTTGTAGAGAATTCAATTTCCTTCAAAATGAGCTTTGGATGGAGACTTGGTGATGAAGTATGTGAAAGTTATGGCTGGTCAAAGTTCAGTTGACTTTTACTGAGGAAACCCTAATTTAGAAACTCCTGATTATTGATGATCTGGAATCTTCTTGATGAATCATGATCAACCCTTGATCAAATGATGAATTTTACTTCATATACTTGATGTTGGCAAAAAATCATGAAGTTTGACTTTGGTTTGACCACAGTTGACCTCAGTTTGACTTTTTAACTGCATTGACTGATTTTGACTTATCTGATCATTTGACTGAGCAAACTTTTGAGAAAAGTCTTGAGACTTGACATGGGGGTTCTTGCACACATATAAGATGTTATGAAACTCACTTGAGGTATTGGAAGTCCATTTAGCCTGATTAAAGTCAAAACCCTAGTTTTGGATGCACTGCTTAGGAGGTGCATTGTCTGAGGGAATTGTCAACTTCTTTGACCAATTGTGAACTTTGTGAACCTTGTGAATCTTCATAAAGTGTCTTGTGAACCTCATGGGAGATAGTGTGAAGCTTGTGAACCTTGTGAACCTCATGAAGTGGCTTTGTAGACCTCATGAACCTCAGGAGAGCTTTGTAATCATTGTGAATCTTGTGAACCTTCAAGAAATAACTTGTAGACTTCTTGAACCTTATGAAAACATTGAGAAACTTGTGAACCTTGTGAACCTTCATAAAGTAACTTGTAGACTTCATGAACTTCATGAAAGGTCTTGTAAATGTTGAGAAGCTTGTGAACCTTGTGAACCTCATGAAGGGCTTTGTAGACCTCATGAACTTCAAGAAAGGCATTGAAAGCATTATGGAACTTGTGAACCTTGTGAACCTTCAAGAAGTAACTTGTAGACTTCATGAACTTCGTGAAAGGTTATGCAAGTGTTGGAGGACTTGTGAACCTTGTGAACCTTCCCAAAAGTTATACTTATACCTCGGGACGTTGTTTATCCTCCTGAAAGTTATCATTGACTTTGGGCTGTTGTTTATCTTCCCAAAGGTCATCTCATTACCTCGGGACGTTGTTTATCCTCTTGAAAGCTATCATGACTTTGGGCCGTTGTTTATCTTCCCAAAAGTTATACTTATACCTCGGGACGTTGTTTATCCTCCTGAAATTTATCATTGACTTTGGGCCGTTGTTTATCTTCCCAAAAGTCATCTCATTATCCCGGGACGTCGTTTATCTTCCCGAAGGCTATCTTGAGACGTCATTTATCTTCTCAAAAGCCATATCATTACTTTGGGCCGTTTTTTATCCTCCCAAAAGTATTATCATAACCTTGGGCCGTTGTTTATCTTCCCAAAAGTTATCTCACTATCTTGGGACGTTGTTTATCTTCCCAAAAGCTATATCTTCACACTTTGGACTACTTTATTCTCCAAGAGGTATATTTGAGGAATTTTTCTCCAAGTGGCATCTTTAAGCCCACTCAAGCATAAACAGCTAGTCATCAGTATCACTTTACGCACCAGTGAGTGCAAATTTTTGGGCTTTTGTGTTCAATCCCCTTCAACCTTACAGGTCACGACTGGCACATATACCAATCTAACCCCTCAGGTTTCAGAAAATTGAACAGGGGCAGCTGTTGCACCCCAAAATTTGCCCTCACAAAACAAGACTTTGTGTGCTAAGAGGTTCACAAGGTTCACAAGACATCTTATGAGGTTCACAAGGTTCACAAGACATCTTATGAGGTTCACAAGGTTCACAAGACATCTTATGAGGTTCACAAGGTTCACAAGACATCTTATGAGGTTCACAAGGTTCACAAGACATTTCATGAGGTTCACAAAGTTCACAATTAGTCAGAAGATTTGACAATTCCCTCAGACAATGCATCCTCCTAAGCAATGCATCCTAAACTAGGGTTTTGATTTTAATCAGGCTAGATGAACTTCCAAGACTTCAAGTGAGCTTCACAACATCTTATATGTGTTTAAGAATCCCCATGACAAGTTTCAAGACTTTTCTCAAAGGTTTGCTCAGTCAGATGATCAGATAAGTCAAAATCAGTCAAAGCAGTTAAAAAGTCAAACTGAGGTCAACTGTGGTCAAACCAAAGTCAAACTTCATGATTTTTTGTCAACATCAAGTATGTGAAATAAAATTCATCATTTGATCAAGGGTTGATCATGATTCATCAAGGATATTTCAGATCATCAAGAATCAGAGGTTTCTAAATTAGGGTTTCCTCAGGAAAAGTCAACTGAACTTTGACCAGCCATAACTTTCACATGCTTCATCAAATTTTTCCCATCCAAAGCTCATTTTGAATGAAATTGAATTCTCTACAACTTTGTGTCTCACAAGCCAAGCCCAAAAATGCTTCATTTGGAAGGTATGAGCTAAGACATTATAGGTCCTTTTGAAAGTCAACAAAAAGTCAACTATTTCAAAAGGGCATAACTTGAGAATGGTAAAAGGTATGGACATGAAACCAATGGGGTTGGTTAGAGGAATCTTCAAGCTTTCCAAAATATCCAAGAACACCCTCATAGCATTAAAATTGAAGGATTTGTGCCCTTGCAAAGTTGGGAAATTTTTGGGAGGTTTATGAAGCAAATAGGGCTTTAAAACCAATTTCTTCCAAATGGGCTTGCAATCTTGTGATCCAAACTTCAACATGACACCAAGCACGACCCAACCCATGTAATTTCTGATTTTTCTTATTTTATTTAATATTTATTTGAATTTTATTCATTTAAATACATATTAAATCAAAATAAAATCAAAAAATCAATATTTAAGTATGATTCTTCTTCTAGAAAATCATAAAAGCCATTTAACATGAATATACACTGTCCAAATTCGTGCTCACTCCTTGAAGCATGAAAAGATTTGATTTTTGGCCAAAATTGGAAAGAGATTTCTTCATCACCAAGGTATCCAAAAAGCCCAAAGAAGGAGCATATTTTTTGACCTAAATGAATCCACTACATATACACAAAGAGAACACAATGCATAGGGACGATTTTTGCAGCCTCAAACCATAATACCAAACTTCAAAAAATCCTTCAAAAAGTGAATTTTCGGTTTCAACCCTAGAGGAGGTTTCAAGGTATTTTAAGAACATCACAAGCTTCCCTGGACATCCCTGAATCGAAACCAATATTCACATGCTTCTGAACCATGACCTAATGCATAATCCGAAGCATACATGTTCTTAATATATTTTTCTTCGATTCACTGCATTTACTTGTTTATAATGAATTTTAGATATGTATTGATGTTTGTTGTTGTCTATAGATGGTTTCTGGACTGTTTGGTGAAGAATTATGGCTGAATCGTGAAAACACCATAGTTAGGGTTTTAAGCTCTAAATTGGGATTCTGTGATTCACTTAATTTAAATAGATTCTAAGGACATGGTTTTGTTGTATGAGTCATGAGGAATTCATTGACATAATCAATTTGATAAAACTGTACTATTTGCTTGCTGTTTGAGATTCGCAGGTTGTAAACATGGGAAAATTCGCAGGTAAATGTGTATGAAAAAACGCAGGAAAATTCATAGGTACCAAGGTTGAAGACGAAGACCAGTGGCGCGAAAATTTATTCAAAAAAATTGATTTAAAATATTATGTATTGTTTCTGTTTATGTTTCAAAGTGAGCGCGTGGCTTAGTTGGTTTTGACGCTTGTATGTAATGGTAAAAGACTAGGGTTCGATTCCTTGGTCAGGTTCTTTTTGTTCAAAAGTTCATTTAATTATTAGGTTCACTATATTATTGCTGGAGGCTATTTCATGGACACGCAGCATGCGTGGCTCAGTTGGTTGATGATTGATGGAAGAGGCTGGGAGACCTGGGTTCGACCCCAGGCTCCAGCAGGTAAGTTTTTGCTATTTTATTTCAATTGTTTTCTATTTTCTTTTATTTCATTAATTTTAATTAAAAATAGTTTATAATAAAAATAATATAATAGGATCATATATGTTTGAAAATTAATTTGTATGTCTATATTATTAAATACATAATTTGCGAATAATTAAATTTGTTTTGTAAATTAATAAATAAAACCTTATTTTTTCTAAAAAAATCATAAACACTAAATTATTTATGTTAATATTTTCATATAAAACCTAATTATTTTTACAAACCCTAATTTTTTTTAAAATCTAATTATATTATAACTTTTAATTTATTTATTTGTAAACTTTAATTATGTACATTATTTTATAATTATTATTGAATATGGTTTTTACATGTAAATACTTTTAATTAAATAGTAAACCCTAGATTATGTTTAAAACAATTAAAAATCCTAATTTGATCTTATAGATATAATTTATTTTTATAATATGTTTAATTAATTATAATCAACCATTATTTTTATAACATGTATATAAATTTAAATCTTTAGAATAATTAGTATATTGTAAGAATTGCTTATTTTTCTTCTTAAAATCTTAAATAAATAATTATTTATTAAAAATTGAACTTTTAATTTATTATTATTATTATGTTAATTTCTTCATTTTATTCTTATTTATTTTATTACTACTAACCCCCTTTATTTATTTATTTATATATTATATGATTGTTTATTTTATTATTATTATTATTACTAACCCACTTAATTATTCTTTAACTTGCTTATTTAATTTATTTTAATTATTATTATTATGTAATTGTATCTAATATGTAATAGTTGTAGTAATTTTTAACATTTAATTTTAAATGCTATGGTTAGTAAAATAGGGAGTGTGAAACATACTTGTATTTAAAATTGATTTAGATCATTAACTTAAAGATAAATATTTGAACTCGTACACTCACACACGTAAGTCGATCCTGGATCGCCATCTCACTTCTTAAGGGTTACCTCTCAAGTTGCCTAAACAAAAGGTCAAGTAGGGTGTATAAATCAAAGTCCCTCATCTTATATCATCTAGTCCCTTAACAGATAAAAAGATCAAGTCCCTTAATGGTTGCCTTCGTAATGATCTTGTCCCTTTCGAATAAAAGATGATAAGTCCCTTCGAATTGCTTATACACCTTACAGTTGCCTAAATAACAGTTGTCCCTTCACTTGTCCCTTACATCCAAGGTAATGACTACTTATTCCTTAATAATAGGGATAGTCTTACCATTTAAAGGATATTCAAGAACAGAAAAGACTTAACTTAGGATAGGTTCCTCTTATGTACTTGCTCACTTTTCAAAAACATTTCAAACACTTCACATTTTTCAAGCAATTTTCAAAACAAAGGCTCCATATATATCCGTACATGGATCATTATAAAGCACTTAAGAAAATTTTTAAACACACACTACACATTTCAAAAACATTTTAAAGTGAGTTAAGTATCTAAGAGCCCATGGATAACCATGGATGTAAAGGGTGCTAACACCTTCCCTTTACATAACCTACCCCCCGAACCCAAAAATCTTTTAAAGGTCTTTCCTGTTCTTTTATGCCTTTCCTTTGGATAGAATAAAAGTCGGTGGCGACTCTTGCTATCCGCAACATAACTAAAAGTCAGTTCTCCCACCGTGTTACAGAACTGACGACTCTGCTGGGGATGATATAAAAGAGGGGTACCCTTAGGAATTAGATCACTTTAAAATTGTTTGCCTTGTTTGCTTTATACTTATCTGTTGGGTTGCTCTTATTTGTGAAAGATCCTAACCCGGATCTAGTGTACCTTAGGTAAATGGCAATAGACCAAGGAAACTGTACGGCGTATACCAATATGGTTGATCTGGTGGCCATAGTTAGTGTGACTTCTTGGTTGGTGCTTATGTTCCTTAAGTCAAGTTGAGGATAATATGAGGCTGCCATATGTTGTCAATGCACTAACTAACTTTTAGAACCCTAGTTATCCCATCTTGGCCTTTAGAAAAGTAGTGAGATAACCGGCTTTGGTGAAGACTGAAGTTGGTTGATACTCGATGCTACACTCATTGAGATCCTAAACTTGGAGGGTTTTAGTTGGCAAGTAAGTTGCCTACTGAACAACCACCCTTGTGAAGGATCAATGATATTGAGATCCCTTAGAACCTGGTTACTTTATAGGACAGGATGAACCATCTAAACTTCAGGGGAGGGTATCTTACCTTTAAACCTCATGCAAGCCTTTAAACCTAGGGCTATTGTGTGACTTGTTTGTATGTGCCACATGTTTGTGATTGAGCATAACATCATAGCATCATCATGCATCATAAGCATAGCATTTTCACTAACCATTTCAAGGACCAAAGGATTTATCTTTGTTCTTTGTTGCAGGTCATGGCTTCTGCTCGTAGGAACACTATCAGGATCAACTTTGTAGGCATACCTCCTAAGCTTAAGGAGTTGGTTTCTCAAGTGTCTGAAAACTCCCAGTTCATTAAGAGACATGGTCACCTACTGGATCTAGTCACCTCAGGGTTCAATGAAGACATGATGAGTGTTCTGTTTCAGTTCTTTGACCCTAAGCACCATTGCTTCACATTCCCCGACTATCAGCTGGTTCCTACAATGGAAGAGTTCTCTAAACTTCTGGGTATACCTGCTCTTGATCAAAGACCCTTCACAGGCTTAGAGAAAGAGCTTAAACCAGAGGTTATTGCTGCAGCTCTACATCTGAAAAAGTCAGACATTGTTCTAGAAACGAGAAGCGGAGTTAAGGGTATTCTTGCTAAGGTGTTGATGGAAAAGGCTCAATTGTTCTTGAAGGCTATGAGTTATGATGCTTTTGAGGAGATCTTAGCCTTGTTGATTTATGGCTTAGTGTTGTTTCCCAATCCAGATCAGTTCATAGACATTCATGCCATCAACATATTTCTGAGTCACAATCCAGTGCCTACATTGCTAGGAGACATTCTACACTCTCTTCATACTCGTACTACGAAGGCACGAGGAACTCTGATGTGCTGCATACCTTTGCTATCTAGGTGGTTTATTTCTCACCTTCCTCGATCAGTGATGAAGAATGAACAAGGGTTCAGGTGGTCTAAAAGGATCATGTCACTCTCTCATTCAGATATCCATTGGTGCTCCAGATCTATAGAGAATGTTACTATCATTGACCGTTGTGGGGAGTTTCCTAATGTGCCACTTCTAGGCATAAGAGGAGGCATTACTTACAACCCATCTTTAGCTTTACGACAGTTTGGTTACGCTCGGAGTGATGGTCCTCATGACATGTTGATTCAGGGTATTGTGTTTGACTACGACAACGATCTGCAAGGTTACTGTCAAAGGTTCATACGAGCATGGGGAAAAGTGAACAAGGTTGACAGCAAGACTCTGGAGCCCAAGTACACTATTCCTATGGAAGCTTACCTCAGATGGGTGCGATCTCGTGCTCAAACTCTCATGATGCCATATCCTGCCATCCTGCCAGTTACTATGGAGCCTGTTGCAGAAGGAGATACTCCTTATACCATCCTTCACCCAGACATGCCCACTGACATGGAAGACTTACAGAGATCCTGGATCCAGTTGAAGGAGCAAAGGGATACTTTTGAGACTCATTACAAAGCAAGTCAAGAAAGAATCCTGGAGCTAACAAAGCAACTTCACGAGGAGCGGAATCCCAACTCATACCTCAACACAAAGAGGAAACGTCCATGGGAGACTTAAAACCCCATCCTTTGTATTTATTTCATTTCATTCTTATTGTAAGCCCAAAGGGCAAACAAATTTATTACTAATAAAAGTTCACTTTCTTGATTATTTAAGCAAATTTAAATCCTGCGGTCCTTGAAAACATTGCATACGCATTTACATATCATATCACTGCATCACAGGTTTATTGTGCACAGGTTTCTTATCTTCTCGCTGTTTATTTCAGCAATGGCTCTTGAACAAACAGTCAAAGATCTCCAGGCACAAAATGCACAGTTCCAAGAGCTGATCCTGAACTTGTCCAAGGGGCAGGATGAATTGAAGACACTGCTGGCCAAGAAGACTAAGAAGACTAGAAGGTCAGGTGGCCTGATCAACATGGGAAGAAGGTTCAGAGGTCCTGTCAAGACCAAAGAACAGGTTGAAGATTATGAGTCTGAAGAATCTGAGAAAGAGGGAGGCAGTCTCCACAACACAATGGGGGACTCTGATTCTGAAGCTAACTACTACCATGAGCCTAATGAAGATAAGTTCAAGATGCTGGTGGATAGAATGGATGCTATGGAATTGCAAAAGTCTTCTGGGCTGGATTTTGAAGACCTGAGTTTGATATCTGGGGTGGTCATACCCATTGGTTTCAAGGTTCCTACTTTCGTAGTTTATGATGGTGTCTCTTGTCCCAAGCTGCATCTGAGATCTTATGTCCGGAGAATCCAACCCCATACTGCTGATAAGAAGTTGTGGATCCATTTCTTCCAAGAGAGCTTATCTGGAGCTCAATTGGAATGGTACTATCAGTTGGAGAGTGTCAACATCCGTGATTGGAATGATCTTGCTGAAGCTTTTTATAAGCAATATCAATCCAATGCTGACCTAGCCCCTACTCGCATGCAACAACAAAGCATGTCTATGGGTGCTAAAGAAAATTTCAAGGAGTATGCCCAAAAGTGGAGAGACTTAGCTGGAAGAGTGCAACCCCCTCTAACTGACAGGGAGTTAATGGATATGTTCATGTGTACGTTGAATGGTCCCTTTTACAGTCATCTCATTGGAAGCTCATCATCTGGCTTCACTGAGTTGATAATGACAGGAGAGCGCGTAGAAAGTGGTATAAGGAGTGGCAAGATCCAAGTGGGTGCTTCTTCATCCAGTACTACAAAGAAGCCTCCCAGTGGGAAGAAAGAGGCAAATGTTGTTTATGGTCAACCTGATCGTAATAGAAGGCATCAGTCTGTGAGTGCAGTTCATATCTCCAATCCAACTCCTGCAACACCAGAGCCACCCCAGGGCAATCAACAGAGGCCTAGAAGGCAGTTCACTAAGATCAACATGTCACTGGCCCAAGCCTTGCAACATTTGTTGAAGGGTGAACTTATCACTTTGAGGGATCCTCCTCAGAATCCCAATGTTACCTCTCCCAGGTACAATCCTAATGCACGATGTGCATATCATTCAAATTGTCAGGGACATGATACCAATAGTTGTTGGGTATTGAAGAATAAGATTCAGGATATGATTGATGCTGGAGAGATTGAGTTTGACCCTCCGGGTACTCCAAATGTGATTACTGCTCCTATACCAAATCATGAGAAGACTGTCAATGCCATTGATGATGTTTCACATATTTCCTCAGTTGCAGATCTGACTACACCATTGTCTGTTATTAAGAAGAAGTTGGTACAAGCTGGGTTCTTTCCAGGTTGTCGTGAAGATTGTGTCTATTGTGTTTATAAGTCGGATAGTTGTTGGAGGTTGAAGGACGGAATTCAACGCCTCATGAATAATTACACCATAGTGTTTGAGAGGACTCCACTTTCTGTGGAAAGTATGGTGTATCATATAACTAAAGGTGCGAAGATTGAAGAGGTGGATATGGTTGATAAAGTGTCGGTGAGGATTACTTCCAAGGGTCCTGTCAAAATCACTCATAAGGGTCCAATTAAGATTACTGCTGAAGGCCCTGTGAAGATTGTTACTGAAGCTAGAGTGGCTCCTATGATCATTACCACTCCTGGTCCTATTCCATATACTTCTGATAAAGTTGTGCCTTGGCATTATGGGTCCGATGTTTATATCTATGGTGTTAAGCAGGAACCCTTAGCTGATACGCCTGTGGCTGATGCGAACCTTGATGTTGATAATATTGCTGGATCTAGTAAAATCACACGAAGTGGAAGAGTTTTCTCTCCTCCAGTTACCTCCAAGAATACAGTTATTCCAGCTACTACCTCTACTGTTGATGCTCGGGGCAAAGGTCCTGTTATTGAACCTGTACAAAATGATGTGCCAGCTGCTGATGATCTCTCTAAGCAGATGGAAGAAGTACTGAAGATTATTCGCAAGAGTGATTATGACATTATTGACCAATTGGGGCATACTCCCTCCAAGATTTCTATGTTGTCTTTGTTGTTGTGTTCTGAGGCTCATGCCAAAGCCTGGATTAAATTTTTGAAGACTGCTTACGTACCAAATGAGATTTCTGTAGACCAGTTTGAAAATTGTGTTGCACACTTGACCTATGATAATGGGTTAGGTTTCTCCGATGCTGATTTGACTCCTGCTAAGAGGGATCATAACAGGGCTCTACATATCTCTATTGAATGTAGGGGCACTACCCTGTCACATGTATTAATAGACAATGGTTCCTCTCTGAATGGGTTGCCCAAAGAAGTCCTGAATAAGCTTAGTCCCGAAGATGCTGTATTGAAACCCAGTAATATAGTGGTGAAGGCTTTTGATGGCTCGAGAAGAATGGTGCATGGAGAAATTGATCTCCCAATCAAAGTAGGTTCTCAGGTCTTCAATGCTACCTTTTATGTCATGGATATTCGTCCGTCGTATTCTTGTTTGCTTGGGCGTCCCTGGATCCATGGGGCAGGTGCTGTAGCTTCTACTTTACATCAGAAGTTGAGATATCCAGTAGAAGGAAAAGTTGTCACTGTTTACGGAGAGGAAGGATATATGATTAGCCATGTGAACACATTTAAATATCTTGAAGTGGAAGGTGAATATGTTGAAACTCCGTGTCAGACATTTGAAGTGGTTCCTTGGATTGTTAATAATTATGAAGCTCCTCCTGTTGTCAAGAAAGTTCCTGTGGTTACCAGAGTACCTCCTACAATGGCCTCCCTCAAAGATGCTAGAGCTGTGGTGGATGAAGGTGGTTGTACTATTTGGGGTCAGCTTCCTGATATTCCTTACAAGTCTGACAAATTTGGTTTGGGTTTCACTGCAGAGTCCCAGAAGGCTATTCGTCGTGCTCGTACTGTTCGTATCACCAATCAGGGGATTATGAAAGATCAGGTCAATGATGTAAGTGACATGATGAAGAATACAACTTGGATGCTTGGATTTTTCCTACTGTGGGTGCTGGGCTCAATAACTGGAAGGCTGAAGATGTTATTCCTATCTCCTTTAGTTAGGAGTAAATACTATTACTGTGTTGTTACTTATTAAGTTTGTAATTTTTGAACAATTAAACTTTCAAGCCATGTGCCTTACCCGGGGCACGATGGTGTGCTTGTTACAGGATGTCATTTCATTTGCATACTTCATTCAATAAAAATCAGTGGACGTTTCGTTTTCGTAAATATTGTGTTCCTTGTCTTTCTTTTCTTTTATTTTTGTTTTATCAGCTATGTGTTCTTACACACACCCACATCACTAAAATGCAGATCCTCATCCATTCTGGATCCTGTTGATAACAGTTCTACTATTGCCAATTATAATTTCGAGAATCCGATCTATCAAACTGAAGACGGAAATGAGGACGATTGTGAAGTACCTGTAGAGCTTGCTAGGTTATTACAACAAGAAGAGAAAGCTATACAGCCACATGAAGAGCCAATCGAGGTTGTAAATCTAGGAACTGAAGAAAACAGGAAAGAAGTCAAGATAGGGGCTGAATTAGAGGATGGTGTTAAGAGCAGGTTGATTCAAATGTTACATGATTATGTGGAAATCTTTGCTTGGTCCTATGAAGATATGCCAGGTTTGGATACAGACATTGTGGTTCACCGATTACCAGTAAAAGAAGATTGTCGTCCAAAGAAGCAGAAGGTTCGTCGCATGCGTCCTAAAATGTCAGAGAAGATTAAAGCAGAGGTGATGAAACAGTTTGATGCAGGGTTCTTAGCTGTGACTTCTTATCCTCAATGGGTTGCAAATGTGGTACCAGTACCTAAGAAAGATGGTAAGGTACGTATGTGCGTAGACTACAAAGATTTGAACAAGGCCAGCCCCAAAGATGACTTTCCACTTCCTCATATTGACGTTCTGGTAGACAACACTGCTCAGCACAAGGTATTCTCTTTTATGGATGGTTTCTCTGGTTACAATCAAATCAAGATGGCACCTGAAGATATGGAGAAGACTACATTTGTTACACAGTGGGGAACCTTTTGCTATAAAGTGATGCCATTTGGTTTGAAGAATGCAGGGGCAACATATCAGCGTGCTATGGTGGCTTTGTTTCATGATATGATTCATCATGAGATAGATGTATATGTGGATGATATGATAGCCAGGTCCCAGAATGAAGAGCAACACCTCGATCATCTGCATAAGTTGTTTGAAAGGTTGAAGAAATACAAGTTGAGATTGAACCCAAACAAGTGTACTTTTGGAGTTAGATCTGGTAAGCTCCTGGGTTTCATTGTCAGTGAAAAAGGTATTGAAGTAGATCCTGCAAAAGTGAAAGCTATACGAGAGATGCCAGCTCCCCGTACTGAGAAGGAAGTTAGAGGTTTCTTGGGACGATTGAATTACATTGCAAGATTTATTTCCCAATTAACTGCCATCTGTGAGCCAATATTCAAATTGTTGAAGAAAGATCAGGTGATGGAATGGAATGACGAGTGCCAGACTGCCTTTGATGAAATAAAAAAATATCTGCTAGAACCTCCAATATTGATGCCACCAGTTGATGGAAGACCCTTGATTATGTACTTAACAGTATTAGACAACTCAATGGGGTGTGTGTTGGGGCAACATGACGAGTCTGGTCGAAAAGAGCAGGCAATATACTACCTTAGCAAAAAGTTTACCGACTGTGAAACAAGATACTCACTGCTCGAGAAAACTTGTTGCGCTTTGGCATGGGCTGCTCGCCGACTAAGACAGTATATGTTGACTCATACTACCTTATTGATTTCAAAGATGGATCCAATCAAGTACATATTCGAGAAACCTGCTCTCTCCGGAAGAATTGCAAGATGGCAAATGATCTTAACAGAATATGATATACAGTATACTACTCAGAAGGCCATTAAAGGAAGTGTTGTAGCTGATCATTTGGCTCATCAAGCAGTGGATGATTACCAGTCAATGAGTTTTGAGTTCCCTGATGAAGATATTATGATTATTACCAAAGAACCTGGACAATATGACGGACCTGAACAAGGATCCCGATGGACTATGGTTTTTGATGGAGCTTCTAACGCACTTGGTAATGGTGTTGGTGTTGTGATCAGTTCCCCTGAAGGTTGTCATACCCCGATTACTGCCAGACTTTGTTTCTATTGTACTAATAATATGGTTGAGTATGAGGCATGTATCCTGGGTATCAAAGCTGCCATTGATATGAAGATTCAGTTCCTAGACGTGTATGGAGATTCAGCCCTGGTAGTAAGTCAGATTAAAGGAGATTGGGATACCAAGCATGATAATCTCATTCCTTACAGAGAGCATGTGTTGTCTTTGATCCCACATTTTAAAGAGATTACCTTTGGACATATTCCACGAAGAGAGAATCAGTTGGCAGATGCCTTAGCCACCATGGCATCCATGTTTGAGATCAGCTGGGATGATGAAGCTCCCAAGATTACTATTGATAGATTTGAAAAGCCTGCATACTGAAATGAGATTGACACTGAAGAAGCAGAGGAGAAGCCTTGCTTCTATGAAGTGAAAAGATATCTTTAAGCCCAGGAGTTCCCTGAAGGGGCATCTGTCAAAGATAGAAAGTTTCTGAGAAGGTTTTCTGCTAAGTTCTTTTTGAGTAATGGCATTTTGTACAAGCGCAATCATGATTCAACTTTGCTTCGTTGTGTGGATAAAAAGGAAGCAACAGAGATTATGGAAGACATGCATGATGGGATCTTTGGCACTCATTCTAGTGGTCATACTATGCCAAAGAAGATATTGAGAGCAGGTTACTATTGGTCTACCATGGAAGCTGATTGCTATCTACACTCCAGAACATGTCACAAGTGTCAAATTTATGTTGATAAAGTCCATATACCTCCATCACCATTGAATGTGTTGACTGCTCCTTGGCCTTTTTCCATGTGGGGCATTGATATGATTGGTGAGATCAAACCTACTGCTTCTAATGGGCATCGTTTCATCCTGGTTGCTATTGATTACTTCACAAAGTGGGTAGAGGCAGCTTCATTTGCATCTGTTACTAAGAATGTGGTGGCTCGATTCATTAAGAATAATCTCATATGTAGGTATGGCATCCCTGAAAGGATTATTACTGACAATGGCTCTAATCTGAACAATGCTATGATTACTGATCTATGCACGCAGTTCAAGATTAAACATCACAACTCTTCTCCGTATCGTCCGAAGATGAATGGGGCAGTTGAAGCTGCTAACAAGAATATCAAGAAGATTATACAGAAGATGACTGTTACTTATAAAGATTGGCACGAGATGTTACCATTTGCTCTTCATGGTTATCGTACTACAATACGTACTTCAACAGGGGCAACCCCATTCTCCTTAGTCTATGGTATGGAAGCAGTTCTGCCCATTGAAGTTTAGATACCCTCCTTAAGAATTATGAAGGATGCAGGCTTGGATGAAGATGAGTGGGTTCAGACTCGACTTGACCAGATAAATTTGATTGATGAGAAGAGGTTAGCAGCAGTTTGTCACGGTCAGATGTACCAGAAACGGATGATCAAGGCTTTCAACAAGAAGGTTAAGCCAAAGGTATATCAGGCTGGTGACTTGGTAATCAAGCGTATCATATTACCACAGGGTGATCCTAGGGGCAAGTGGACTCCTACATATGAAGGGCCATTTGTGGTCAAAACAGTATTCTCAGGAGGTGCCATGATACTTACTACTATGGATGGTGAAGACTTCCCACAGCCTGTAAACGCAGACATAGTAAAAAAATACTACGCATAAAAAGAGACCCGCTAGGTTGACTGGCCTAGGCAAAAATAAGGGCATCCCGGCGAACCAAAAGGGTTCGGGCAAAAATTAGGGATATATATAAAAAATGTACACCCGACAAGTCGAAAACCTGAAAAGGCGGCTTGGGCAAAAAAGGGTATCCCGGTGGATTGAAAACCTGAAAGGGAAATCCAGGCAAAAGTTAGGGATTAAAGCGTATGACTATGTCTCGTTTGGATCACTCATGAAACTACAACCAGTTGTGCTACTTACTCAAGTTTGAACAGATAAAGCTCAAACCAATCGTTTTTGTCCCGACAGCAGAAGAGGAGATACTTGAAGATAATGGCAATAGTAGAATTGAAACTTAATAGGATTATTTCTCACATAGCTGATTTTCTTTGTTTTGTAAAGTTTTACGACGAATTCCTCTTACTAGGATTTCTGTCTCCTTGTACAAACTTGCCTATGTATAGGTCACTTTTTGATATAAATAAAATTTCATCTTTGAATCCAGATTTACTTTTACCCTATTTACATAAGCGAAACGTCCATTGGTTATGTTTGAATGTATGTATGCTTTTGAATATGATTGATGTTTACAAGAAATGCATAAAATGCTTAATATGATTGATGTTTACCAGAAATGCATGAAAATGCAGTAATAGTATTTACTAAAGACGAACGAGGGAAGGAATTCAACGAAGCTTCGCCGGTTCATCCCTACCAGACAGCTACAAGTCCCCAGTAGGGCAAATCCATCTTCATAAATACTTCGAGTTACATCTCCCCCCGGAATTTATATCCATCTCTTTTATCCTCATACGGATAGTCGGGAATTTATTCTTTCAATAGGAGTACGACGAACGAAGAAGGGAGGTTATGGATACCTTACTATCAAACGAAGACGGGAGGTTATAGATACCTTACTATCAAACGAAGACGGGAGGTTATGAATATTATATTATCAAACGAGACAGGAACAAGTTCCTCATATTCTTCAACAACGAATCGGGATTTATTTTCCCTGGCCAACAGTTGTTATACGAAGATATCCAGGCGCTTCAAGCTGCGTGATGCATACATACATCATTTACATCATACCATAAAATACATATCCATAATTACATAATACATTAATTAAGTGCATCGTACTATGCATACATACATAATGCATAAACTAATATTTTCCTTGCAGGATAATTATATGCAGATAAAACAATATTAACGACTTATACCTCAGGACGTTGTTTATCCTCCTGAAAGCTATCATGACTTTGGGCCGTTGTTTATCTTCCCAAAAGTTATACTTATACCTCAGGACGTTGTTTATCCTCCTGAAAGCTATCATGACTTTGGGCCGTTGTTTATCTTCCCAAAAGTATTATCAAACCTCGGGACGTTGTTTATCCTCCTGAAAGCTATCATGACTTTGGGCCGTTGTTTATCTTCCCAAAAGTTATACTTATACCTCGGGACGTTTTTTATCCTCCTGAAAGTTATCATTGACTTTGGGCTGTTGTTTATCTTCCCAAAGGTCATCTCATTACCTCGGGACGTTGTTTATCCTCCTGAAAGCTATCATGACTTTGGGCCGTTGTTTATCTTCTCAAAAGTTATACTTATACCTCGGGACGTTGTTTATCCTCCTGAAAGTTATCATTGACTTTGGGCCATTGTTTATCTTCCCAAAGGTCATCTCATTATCTCGGGACGTCGTTTATCTTCCCGAAGGCTATCTTGAGACGTCATTTATCTTCTCAAAAGCCATATCATTACTTTGGGCCGTTGTTTATCCTCCCAAAAGTATTATCATAACCTTGGGCCGTTGTTTATCTTCCCAAAAGTTATCTCACTATCTTGGGACGTTGTTTATCTTCCCAAAAGCTATATCTTCACACTTTGGACTACTTTATTCTCCAAGAGGTATATTTGAGGAATTTTTCTCCAAGTGGCATCTTTAAGCCCACTCAAGCATAAACAGCTAGTCATCAGTATCACTTTACGCACCAGTGAGTGCAAATTTTTGGGCTTTTATGTTCAATCCCCTTCAACCTTCCAGGTCACGACTGGCACATATACCAATCTAACGCCTCAGGTTTCAGAAAATTGAATAGGGGCAGCTGTTGCACCCCAAAATTTTCCCTCACAAAACAAGACTTTGTGTGCTAAGAGGTTCACAAGGTTCACAAGACATCTTATTAGGTTCACAAGGTTCACAAGACATCTTATGACGTTCACAAGGTTCACAAGACATCTTATGAGGTTCACAAGGTTCACAAGACATCTTATGAGGTTCACAAGGTTCACAAGACATTTCATGAGGTTCACAAAGTTCACAATTAGTCAGAAGATTTGACAATTCCCTCAGACAATGCATCCTCCTAAGCAATGCATCCTAAACTAGGGTTTTGATTTTAATCAGGCTAGATGAACTTCCAAGACTTCAAGTGAGCTTCAAAACATCTTATATGTGTTTAAGAATCCCCATGACAAGTTTCAAGACTTTTCTCAAAGGTTTGCTCAGTCAGATGATCAGATAAGTCAAAATCAGTCAAAGCAGTTAAAAAGTCAAACTGAGGTCAACTGTGGTCAAACCAAAGTCAAACTTCATAATTTTTTGCCAACATCAAGTATGTGAAATAAAATTCATCATTTGATCAAGGATATTTCAGATCATCAAGAATCAGAGGTTTCTAAATTAGGGTTTCCTTAGGAAAAGTCAACTGAACTTTGACCAGCCATAACTTTCACATGCTTCATCAAATTTTTCCCATCCAAAGCTCATTTTGAAGGAAATTTAATTCTCTACAACTTTGTGTCTCACAAGCCAATCCCAAAAATGCTTCATTTGGAAGGTATGAGCTAAGACATTATAGGTCCTTTTGAAAGTCAACAAAAATTCAACAACTTCAAAAGGGCATAACTTGAGAATGGTAAAAGGTATGGACATGAAACCAATGGGGTTTGTTAGAGGACTCTTCAAGATTTCCAAAATATCCAAGAACACCCTCATAGCATTAAAATTGAAGGATTTGTGCCCTTGCAAAGTTGGGAAATTTTTGGGAGGTTTATGAAGCAAATAGGGCTTTAAAACCAATTTCTTCCAAATGGGCTTGCAATCTTGTGATCCAAACTTCAACATGACACCAAGCACGACCCAACCCATGTAATTTCTGATTTTTCTTATTTTATTTAATATTTATTTGAATTTTATTCATTTAAATACATATTAAATCAAAATAAAATCAAAAAATCAATATTTAAGTATGATTCTTCTTCTAGAAAATCATAAAAGCCATTTAACATGAATATACACTGTCCAAATTCGTGCTCACTCCTTGAAGCATGAAAAGATTTGATTTTTGGCCAAAATTGGAAAGAGATTTCTTCATCACCAAGGTATCCAAAAAGCCCAAAGAAGGAGCATATTTTTTGACCTAAATCAATCCACTACATACATATACACAAAGAGAACACAATGCATAGGGACGATTTTTGCAGCCTCAAACCATAATACCAAACTTCAAAAAATCCTTCAAAAAGTGAATTTTCGGTTTCAACCCTAGAGGAGGTTTCAAGGTATTTTAAGAACATCACAAGCTTCCCTGGACATCCCTGAATCGAAACCAATATTCACATGCTTCTGAACCATGACCTAATGCATAATCCGAAGCATACATGTTCTTAATATATTTTTCTTCGATTCACTGCATTTACTTGTTTATAATGAATTTTAGATATGTATTGATGTTTGTTGTTGTCTATAGATGGTTTCTGGACTGTTTGGTGAAGAATTATGGCCGAATCGTGAAAACACCATAGTTAGGGTTTTAAGCTCTAAATTGGGATTCTGTTATTCACTTAATTTAAATAGATTCTAAGGACATGGTTTTGTTGTATGATTCATGAGGAATTCATTGACATAATCAATTTGATAAAACTGTACTATTTGCTTGCTGTTTGAGATTCACAGGTTGTAAACATGGGAAAATTCGCAGGTAAATGTGTATGAAAAAACGCAGGAAAATTCATAGGTACCAAGGTTGAAGACGAAGACCAGTGGCGCGAAAATTAATTCAAAAAAATTGATTTAAAATATTATGTATTGTTTATGTTTATGTTTCAAAGTGAGCGCGTGGCTTAGTTGGTTTTGACGCTTGTATGTAATGGTAAAAGACCAGGGTTCGATTCCTTGGTCAGGTTCTTTTTGTTCAAAAGTTCATTTAATTATTAGGTTCACTATATTATTGTTGGAGGCTATTTCATGGACACGCAGCATGCATGGCTCAGTTGGTTGATGATTGATGGAAGAGGCTGGGAGACCTGGGTTCGACCCCAGGCTCCAGCAGGTAAGTTTTTGCTATTTTATTTCAATTGTTTTCTATTTTCTTTTATTTCATTAATTTTAATTAAAAATAGTTTATAATAAAAATAATATAATAGGATCATATATGTTTGAAAATTAATTTGTATGTCTATATTATTAAATACATAATTTGTGAATAATTAAATTTGTTTTGTAAATTAATAAATAAAACCTTATTTTTTCTAAAAAAATCATAAACACTAAATTATTTATGTTAATATTTTCATATAAAACCTAATTATTTTTACAAATCCTAATTTTTTTTAAAATCTAATTATATTATAACTTTTAATTTATTTATTTGTAAACTTTAATTATGTACATTATTTTATAATTATTATTGAATATGGTTTTTACATGTAAATACTTTTAATTAAATAGTAAACCCTAGATTATGTTTAAAACAATTAAAAATCCTAATTTGATCTTATAGATATAATTTATTTTTATAATATGTTTATTTAATTATAATCAACCATTATTTTTATAACATGTATATAAATTTAAATCTTTAGAATAATTAGTATATTGTATGAATTGCTTATTTTTCTTCTTAAAATCTTAAAAAAATAATTATTTATTAAAAATTGAACTTTTAATTTATTATTATTATTATACTAATTTCTTCATTTTATTCTTATTTATTTTATTACTACTAACCCCCTTTATTTATTTATTTATATATTATATGATTGTTTATTTTATTATTATTATTATTACTAACCCACTTAATTATTCTTTAATTTGTTTATTTAATTTATTTTAATTATTATTATTATGTAATTGTATCTAATATGTAATAGTTGTAGTAATTTTTAACATTTAATTTTAAATGCTATGGTTAGTAAAATAGGGAGTGTGAAACATACTTGTATTTAAAATTGATTTAGATCATTAACTTAAAGATAAATATTTGAACTCGTACACTCACACACGTAAGTCGATCCTGGATCGCCATCTCACTTCTTAAGGGTTACCTCTCAAGTTGCCTAAACAAAAGGTCAAGTAGGGTGTATAAAGCAAAGTCCCTCATCTTATATCATCTAGTCCCTTAACAGATAAAAAGATCAAGTCCCTTAATGGTTGCCTTCGTAATGATCTTGTCCCTTTCGAATAAAAGATGATAAATCCCTTCGAATTGCTTATACACCTTACAGTTGCCTAAATAACAGTTGTCCCTTCACTTGTCCCTTACATCCAAGGTAATGACTACCTATTCCTTAATAATAGGGATAGTCTTACCATTTAAAGGATATTCAAGAACAGAAAAGACTTAACTTAGGATAGGTTCCTCTTATGTACTTGCTCACTTTTCAAAAAC
The DNA here is from genome assembly GCA_963966055.1 of Lathyrus aphaca. Lineage (NCBI taxonomy): Eukaryota > Viridiplantae > Streptophyta > Magnoliopsida > Fabales > Fabaceae > Lathyrus > Lathyrus aphaca. Next base: position 83,170,985 of record OZ014520.1, read on the forward strand.
ATTTCAAACACTTCACATTTTTCAAGCAATTTTCAAAACAAAGGCTCCATATATATCCGTACATGGATCATTATAAAGCACTTAAGAAAATTTCTAAACACACACTACACATTTCAAAAACATTTTAAAGTGAGTTAAGTAACTAAGAGCCCATGGATAACCATGGATGTAAAGGGTGCTAACACCTTCCCTTTACATAACCTACCCCCCGAACCCAAAAATCTTTTAAAGGTCTTTCCTGTTCTTTTATGCCTTTCCTTTGGATAAAATAAAAGTCGGTGGCGACTCTTGCTATCCGCAACATAACTAAAAGTCAGTTCTCCCACTGTGTTACACTGAGACACATTTTGAGAACCTTATTTCAATTAGGAAGTTATATATTCTCTTGTCCAAACCATAGAGAGTCTTCCTCAATTTGTATACCTTTGACTCTTGTCCATTGATTTCAAATCCTAGTAGTTGACTAACATAGATTTCTTCTTCCAAAGGTTTATTCAGAAATGCTAACTTTACATCTAGTTGATACATCTTCCATCTTTTGTATGATGCAAACGATACAAAAATTCTGATGGTTTCTAGCCTTGCCCCATGTATATAAACTTCATTGAAATGAATACCAGGTTTTTGCATAAAATCTTTTTCCACCAGTTTTTCCTTGTGCTTAGAAATCTCACCATTCGTACTTAACTTCAACTTGTAAACCCATTTAACATCAATTGGCTTCTTGATTGCTTTCTTGGCATGTACTCATGTCTTGTTCTTCTTGATTGCCCAGAGTTTTTCTTGCATGGTTACTAACCAATTTAAATCATTCATGGCTTGATCCAAATAGATTGGTTATGATTCATCTATCATCATTACTTATTCTATTAAGTCACCATCTACATTGATTGCTTGATCTAGAAATCTCTCATTTTCAGCTAGTCTTGTCGACTCGGATCTTGCTCTAGTCAATCTCTTAACATTGGGCTCAAGTGGTTATTCATTTTGATTTATTGTGACTTAAGTCTATTGGACTTCATCAAGAATAGTTGTGATTGTTTCTTACTCATGTCAAACTAACCCATGACTCCAATCCCACCATTTTCTTTCATTCACTTGAACATCTCGACTAATAACAGTTTTATCATTATTTGGTGAATATAGTTTGTATATACCAGTCAAATGAACAATATGAGTACCATAGCCTAACTTCGATCTTCTAGTTTCTTCGTCAATTTTTCAGGTACATGCCTGAAGCACATTGATTCAAAGACTATAACATGACTAACATTTGGCATATGTACTGTACAAGCCTCGTAAGGTGTCTTCTCAACAATCTTCTTCATTGGACAATTGTTTAGAATGTATAATGTTGTCAAAGTTGTTTCACCCTAAAATCTCGTTGGCACTTATTTAACTTTCAACATGCTCATAGTTATGTTCAGTATACTTATATTTCTCCTCACAACTTTACCATTATGATGTGGTGTATAGGCTGAAATAGCCTTATGCTTTAAACCTTCATCAATGTAAAATCTTGCAAATTCTCTAGAGGTGTGTGTATTCACCACCATCACGTGTTCTCAATTTCTTTAACTTTCATCCACTTTGTTTCTCGACATGCAATTTAAACTTCTTGAACTTTGAAAATATTAATGACTTGATTTCATATAGGTTATTTCGACTCATTTCATGCATGTTTATTCGTATTTTTATCGAGTCTTCATTGCATTTTGTACCATTTCACTTATGTTTTATTTACTTTGTGTTTTCAGGATCTAAATCAGCTGGATCAAAGAAAAGAGCCAGAAATTATGGCAAAGCAGCTGAGAAAGGAAGAAAATGAAGCATTCTGCCTCCTCTAGGTGAATGCCATTCCCTTAAGGGGAACCAATTGTCATTTTCCATTTGCCTCAAAGTTCCATATTTTTAATAGTAGCCAAATGGCGTTCGCCGTTGGCATATGGCGTTCGCCATGCATCGCGAGAGCAGTTTTCCAGAGGCAGTTCACAACAGTTTTGCTCGTTTTGAATTCAAATCACGTAACCGTTTTGGAGCCAATCCTGCCTCTATAAATAGGACCCTCCAGGCCTACATTTTCATGTGATCAATACCTTGCGGAAGCTCTACCAAAATTTCTACCGAACCACTTAATTACATAGCCATAGTGATAATTGCTCACACTGAGTGATTATCACACCATTTGTATCGTTTCTTTTCCATTTCTGTTGTTGTATTGGATCCTTTCACATTAATACAAGTTTAGTTTTCATTTATTTCGGGTTATACTTTATTACTCTATTTAATTTTCCTTCGTATGTTAATTTACTGTACTTTGTATGTTCATTTTATAAACTTTTCATAAAAACCTTAAAACAAAAATTTACTAAAATCAAATTAAAATGTTTGGTTTCTAAATTCAGTAACATAAATATGTTAACATTAAAATCAATTATGATAGGCTAGATTTGTATGAGCCCGTAGTTTGAGGATCGTCGTCTCGACGGGACTCCGTGGGATAACCGAAACATTTCACATGCTTGAATTTATGGTTTTGTTGTCTAAGTCGAATTTAGGTAGACTAGTTGCGATGGCGAGAGGCTGCTTAACAGCATTTAGTCATGACAATGAGAAATATACTAAGACAAGTCCAACAGAGCGAAAGTTTGAGGTACGCGTCAGAAAAATAGGCACAAAATACTGAAACATAAACACAACGATATCGTTTTAGGTATTATTTTCGGTCTTATCCGTTTTCAAAGAGCGCCCTTTAATTACCGAGCGAGCGAGCGAGTGCAAAATCTTGGGATTATCGGGCGTATCTTAGTCAATAACGCGAGAGTGTGAGATCAAGCCTTTAGATTGGTATTTTCGTCAAAACAACTTCAGCATTCATTTCAGCTCCAGATCCTATAGAGTCCCTAAGAACCCCCAAAAATCATTCTAAGGTCTCGTTTCCTCTATTTGAGTTAAAACCCCTTTCTTAATTATTTCTTTATCGCTTTTACCCGTGACAACCTTCTGCTTTAGCCTTACACCGCAATTATATGACACTCCCTTCTGACTATCAATCCCTGTGGGTTCGACAATCTTTTAAAACTACGCGATACCTTGTATGCTTGTAGTATCATTTTGACCAAACACGTAAAGTCGCGATCAAATATATCACTTTTCCTTTCAATAAGGTAAATCCACATATATCTAGTGGATCTATCTATTAAGGTTAGAGAATTATGATTAACTTCATTCTACCTTACTTCAAAAGGTCCACACATGTTAAAGTGAACAAGCTCCAACTTTCCTTTCGAATTCATAAACAAGTCATGTTTGAATGCCTTCCTAGCTTGCTTTGAACCATTCCTCACATAATTAACTTGGTTCCTTCACTTGAGGTAAGCTATACACCATCTTCTTCTGGTTGAGCATACCCATACCTCTTACGTTTAGGTACCCATACTTGTGATGCCATAGCCAATTCTTGTCTTCGATAGTAGTCGAAGCAAGACACTTATGATCAACTGTGTTGATATATACTTTGAAGGTCTTATTATCTACCAATGGTTCTTTCATAATCAACCTTCATTCACCATCATGTACCTTCATCTAATAGTTTTCTCCTTTCATGTTATATCCTTTTGCAAGCAATTAACCTACGATTATCAAATTACTTATCATCGAAGGTACATACATCATATTAGTTATGATGGCTTTTCGACCATCCTTTCTAACCTCAAATATGTTTCCTTTTCCACCTGATGTGACGTGCTTGCCATCTGCAAACTTGATCACTCTTTTAACTAATTCATTTAACTTGGTAAACCATTTTTTATTACCATTCATGTGGTTACTGCATCTTGATTTCACTATATACTCATAACTTCTCATTTTTTATTCACCTCACTAATTAACACTTTGAACATCTAATAAACACCATTTGAGTATCAAATTTAGAAAATAAAATAACTTTAAAGAACTAACATCTAGAGAATAATCTTTACTTCGTCTATTGCATGCATAAGCTTGATGCTAAATAATAAATCTTAATATATTTATGTAATTGTTCCACAATCATGGATTGTCATTAGCATTAATAATTTCCACCTGGCCTTTTTGTCCATGATTTGAGTACCCTCCCTTAAGGTTTAAAAAATGACATAAGACTATGAAATTGGTCGCAACAAAATCATGTATTGATAATGTATGTTATTGTTATTCCCATTTTAAGATAGTGGATAAAAATAATGGAAACAAGGGTTAAATATATTTTTAGTCCTTATAAAGTTAGTTATTTTCACTTTCCGTCCCTATAATTTTTTTTGTTAAAGAATCATCCCCCAAAGATTTTTCGTCAATGTTCTTGGTCCATGAAGTTATATATGTCTAGCGGAAGGTGATGTGGTGGTACAGGTGGCAATTTTTTTGTTGCAATGTTGGTATTTTAAGTGATGACCATGTGGATTTAACTTAATGAAATTAATTTAAATTAGGTTTATTAAAACATGTTTGTTTATTAAAACCATGTAATCCATCAAATGAATCTCTTTTTCTACCATTATCCATAACCATTGATTGTTGCAATACATGAACAACTTTTCCAACAACATTTTTCTTCTCAACATCACCTTCACTACCATTGCTTCCAAAATAGGTGTTGTTGTTTAAGGTCTCCGACGGTCCACAGATTGAGAATGTTTAGGAATAAGTGGTGTTAGTGAATTCGTTGGACGTGTGAGAAGAGGTGAGAAAATCTCCTTGAAGAAGAAGAAGATGTTGTAGTTGTAGTTGTTGAAGAAGAAGAATGTGAAGGTGACATGTACCTTGAAGAAATTATTCTACCTTTACCTCTTTTGGGTATGACACCATTTTTGTCTTTCTCTGACATTGATAAGGTTAATAGGTTCTCTGAAATGGCAACCAGGATTGCAAAAAGATGAAAATTTTACCTCAAATTGTTAACTTCATGTCTTGAAAATGAGAGGAAAATGTATATTTCATTTCATGTGTATTTTTTATTGAATTGAAAAATTTGATAAATGAGCAACATAGTTAAAACATAAAAAAAAAGGCAAAATCCTGAAATTTTATTGAAGCTCTATGTTTGATTGATGCACATAAAAATTAAATAAGGGTAATATACTCCACCTATCACAATTCAATTTTTGAAAAGTTGTATTATATTGTCTGCACATATAAATTTCTAACTCTAACCCTAACTACTCCACTAAGCTTGTGCACATTTTTTGCAATCCCAAATCTTTCATCTTTCCCGATCTTTATTTTTTATGAAACCAACACAACTTGAGTTCCAGAAATTCATGATATATCTGAAACTCTGAGATACGCCTAAGAGGGGGGTGAATTAGGTGTTGAAAAATTCTTCGAGTACTTTTTGCCGATTGTTGATTTTACTTTCTTGTATGATATTAAGTGCTTGAAAAAGTAAAGTGTTGAAAGTAAAAGACACAAGAGATTATCCTGGTTCCCTCCACAATCCTAAGGTACATCCAGTCCCCTTTCAATTGAAAGAGATTTCACTATAGTCAGAACGATCGTACAACCTATTCACACAATCGGTGATGCTTACTATCTAACCTATAGATAAACTAAAATGCAAGAAGAACAATCCTCTTCAATGCACACACTTACTTTCAACAATTCTGAAAGAAAGGTAATAACAACATATAATTGGTAATTTTACAATGTGTTTGATTGTTGTACAACAATGTTATCAATCTCCAATTGATCTTCTCTTTCAATGGTAAATCCACAAATATTCAAGACTTGTTGCTCAAAATTTTCTGTTCAAAAAATTATGAAAGTATGCAGAAAATTCTTTGTATATGATATGATCAAGATATGGATTAAGAAAGTTTTGTAAATATTTTTGAAAGAGGTTTAAATGATCTTTTCTTTCAATGTAAAAAACAATAATATATGAAACTAAGTGCTCAAAAATTATTATGAAACTTTTATGAATGATTTTAAAGTTATGCACAAAGTTTCAACATTTTTGAAAAAGAATGAACACTTAGAAAATTATTTGAATTGATGTAAAAATTTAATCATGAAAAGGTTATAACAAAATATGAAAGTTAAAGAATATATAGATATTAATCACCCCTCTAAAAAGACATGAATTTCTCCATAAAAAAATCATGAAAAGTTGTCATGGTTCATTGGAGGAAAGTTATGAAAATTTAGAATGAAGAGGTGTCATTTTTCAAAATGATTTTTCAGATTCGTTCAGTGAGCAATCGATTGCAGTAAGTGTGCAATCGAATGTACACATACAAAACATTTAAAAAAATTGAATTTTACACAGGAGCAATCAATTGTTGTTAGTGTGCAATAAATTGCACTCAGAGTCAGAAGCGAATCTTAAACATTTTTCTAGCATGCAATCGATTGTTGTCAATGGTGCAATCGATTGCACTCATAAAAATTTGATTTTAAAGATGAGAGAAAGTATGATCATGCAATGCAAAATGAGTTTTTCAAAATGAGCAACTAGAACTTAAATATTTGATAGAAAGTTCCATTATACCTTCAAATGCTCATGATCTTCATATCAAGTTGTCATTCGTTTCTTTTGCTCATGTTGCTTTGAAATTGATCTAACATCTTTGCCTTCTTCCATTGTGGTTTGTCTTCATCAAAATATAAGTTGAAGTTGCGAATATTATTCCACATTCTCCCCCTTTTTGATGATGACAAAGCCTTCTTCTTTTGTTGATGTTCTTTCTAACTAGTCTTTCCCCCTAAGTTTGAGAACTCCCCTTTAATGTATGAAGTATAAAAGTCTGATTTTTGTTTGAGAGTTGAAGTTGTTTAAAAGTTGAAGTAGACTTGTAGTTCCACCTTTAAAATTTTTAGAAAAGGAAACAAAAGAATAACATCCTTCTCCCCATTTTGACATTATTAAAAAGAAGGGAAAGATGGGTAAAAGCAAGAATAATAGACAAGAGATAATTAACTAAGTGCAGAAATTGTCATTAAAAAGTTCAAGAACATAATACATAGAACACAATACATAGAACACATACTTAATGTAGAATTTTAAAATGCAGAATTTTAAAGTGCATAATTTGAAGAGTATAATACTTAAGAACTTAAACAAATGCAGAAAATTAAAATAGTACAATAGTTAAACACAAACTAAAAACGTATAGAGATAACTTTTAAGAGTAGTCCATGTTTGGATCAAAAGGGTCTTGGTGGTGGCATAACTGGGTTTGACGGATCATAATGTGGGATGTAGAGATGAGAATAGGTGTAAGAAAAGTGTTGTTTCACTCCATCCTGAAAGTTTGTGATCCTAGTATTAACAGATGCATAAATGGCATTATAGCGGTCATTGATAGTGTTGTTGAGATTCTCGAATTGTTGAGTCATAAAATCCATAAATTGTTGATTGTTAGGACCATATTGAGTGTGTTGAGGAGGATTATTTTCATCATCTTCATTTTCTTCTTCATTACCTTAATTTACTACCACATTTTCACCAATGTACACAATTGTCTTAGCTTTCGGGTTGTACTTTACACCCATTATTGAATCCACATTCCGGATGGAAACTTTGTTGAAGTTGGAATCCATGAGACATACATCGAAGCCGTCAAAGTTAATTTTAAAGTGTTCCAAAATCCGAGTGATAAACCAACCATATGGCAGAAATTTGGATTTATCGTTGAAAGATAACATATGCACCATAATAAACCATGCCCAATTAACAGTGATATCATTCTTAAGAGCATATAGAATTTGAATTTCCAAATCAATGAATATACAATGATTTCCAGCTCTTGGAAACATTATATATACCATGAAATAGTGAAAAAGATGATCATTAATATCAAACAATCCTGCTGACCAAGAGGTACGAGATGGTTGTATACCTCCTAAAGATCGGACCCGTTTAGCATGAAAATCAGCCTCTGTCATCCTTCCAATAATGTGGTAAAATTCTCTTTTGTTATAATCCACCCAAATTGGATCTTCTTCATTGTGCAATAAACCACCAGTACTTGAAATTTGTAATATGCTACCAACAATCCTTAAAGTAAGACAAATAGTCTTGCCTTGAATAGATGTCACAACTTTTCCATTATCAAATTGGAGATTGCAAAAAAATAATCTTACCAAATCCGGTTAGTATGGTCTGGATGAGGAAAATAATGGTTCTAATCCAAGAGCAATCAAAGATTGTTGAAAAGTAAAACATTCTTCAGGAAAGAAGAGAGTATACCATACTTTGGTGTTTGCACAACCTTTTTCAGGAAATTGTGAACCGTTCTCGTTGATCATCCGAGAGATGTTGAAGCACAAGTGGAGTTTCGGAAGATGATGATGCTGGAGCCTTTCCTTTGGCTTGAGTAGATGCCTTTCTCTTTGGACGAATAGACATGGTGACTTGATGAAAATTTGTTTAGGGTTTATGGGTGAGATTTTAGGTTTTGGAAGAGATGATTAAATTGTAGAGATGTAGTGTGGTATTTATAATGGTTTTGTGTGAAGGTAATTTTTTTGGGAAAAAAATATTCAAATTTTGAATAATTGTGGTCAATTGTTGGGAGATGTATAATCAAGGTTGGGATAAGTGTGGTCAAGGATTGGTAGATGTGTAATCAATATGGAAGAATGAATCTTTAGGGAAGATGAATTTTGGTTATAAATGGTGTAAGAATGAGTAAATATGTGGTCCAAGACATTAATTGGTCAAAGGGAGAGTTGTTGGGATAGTTGGTAGTTTTAGGAGCTCATGGACCATCTTAAAAATTATGAAAAAAACACATTTCGTACAGGTGCAATCGATTACTACAGGGGTGCAATTGATTGTACCACACAAACAACTGCGCGGAAAACAGAAAAATGCCAGGTGCAATCGATTGCTACAGGTGTGCAATCGATTGCATGCTTAAAAAAATAGAAATTTTTGAAATACATACAGTGAGCAATCGATTGATGTTAGTGTGTGTTGTACCCCAAAATTTGCCCTCACATATTTGAGACAAATTGATTCAAAGGTCTCTTCACACTTGTCGTACCCCAAATTTTGACCCGCTTCATATGCTTTCTGGTGCCTTTTTATCTTGAATAAATAAAATAGCACAATTGGTAGAAAGATGGGTATAAGAGATATAAATGTGAGAGGTTTTGAGTTTAAATCCCACCTTCCGCTCTTTTTATTTTTATTTTTATTTTTCCTTTATAACTTTTTCTATTTTTATTTTTTTATATAAAAAAATCACAAAAATAGCATTTTTTATTATTTAATTTTTAATTTTCGTATTTGCATTTAATGCATTTTTAAAAATATGATTTTTTTTATTAAAATCATTATTTTATGAAAAAATTCTATAAAAAAAATCATAATAGATACCAAAAACATTTCTTTTCTTGTATACTCGTTTTCTATTGGTCAATTTATGTCATTTTTGTGTCATACTTAGTTTCTAACTGGTCTACTTAGTGACCAAGTAAAAATCAGATATTATTTGATTTTTCAAATATTTTTTGATCAATAGGGATTAAGACTGATTTTTTTTCTTCCTTTTAAGCTTTTTAACTTAATTTTTTTTTAAATCTATAAATACATGTTGTTTTACACATAAGAGTCTCCTCTCTCACACCACAATTATCAACAACAATTTCAGTATTCCACTCTTTCACAAACACATTTTCACTATCAACTATTTTCAAACCTTTTTCACACATTTTTTACAAAGCTAATTTTGACCGATGATTTCAATATGAGGCCCCCCTTTTTAAGGTTAGTTTGTTCGTTTCTTCAACCAGATGATGACAAATCTCTGATGGTTCTTCTTATAAATTGAATTTACTCTATTATTTGTTAATGTTCTTGTACAATTTGTTTTTTTTATATAACCACTTTATTTTTTTCTTTCTCTGTCAATTTCATTAGGACACCTCTTTTATTTTCTTTTTTTATTGACTTTACTATCCTTTTTTTTTCTTCGTAATAACAAAAACAAAATAAACATTTTTAAATTAAGACAAAATATTTTAAATTAATCATTTTTTTTAGAAAATATAAAAATAATAGTATCTAAATTTTTATTAAATTATTTTCTTTTGATATTAAAAATTCAATTTTATTTTACTTATTAAAGTTTAATCACTCACATGTTATTATCCATTTACTAAGTTTTATTGATTTATTGTATCAATTATTGATTAAATATTTACTTATTTTTACACTTGATATACATGCTTAAATTTCACATTACACATCTCATGATTTCATATCACGTTGTGCTAATCACTTTATCTTATTTTGCGAGGTACAACTCGAGAAGGATTCACCATCTAGACATCACACTGATTTTATTCATTGGTGGCCCCTTTCATGCACATTCTTTATTTCTAAATCCTCCCCATTTCTTTTTCATGTTCTTCTTCTTAGTTTTTTTTTCTTTTTAATTTTTTTTTTAATTTTTAAAACATTTTTAATAATAACTTTTAATAATTTATTAACCAATGAAAAAAAATCAGAAAGACTAATTAATGTTTTTTTTTTACAAAAAGATAATTAGTTGAATGTTTTTTTTTTAGAATTAGGACTTAATTATTAATCAAGATTAAATTAATAATTTAGACTTTGATTTTTTCATAATTAAAATTAATTTAGATATAGTTTTTTTAATTAGACATTCTCATAAATCTAAATATTCCCACAATCCAAAAATATCTTCCCTTTTTCCAAAAATCTCATTTTTTTCTCCCGATTTTATTTTTCCGTCATTTAAATTCATAGAAAAATATATATAGGATTCAAAAGTCATGTAATTTATTTTCTCGCATTTTTTCAATTATGTATCTGCTTATGGGTTGTAATAGTTAATTAGGACTTTACTTTTTGCATACCCCTCAATTATGTAATTCCCCCAAAGCCTTGTAATAGTTTAGGATTTTATAGTTCGCACTTACTTTCTGCACCTATTTAAACTGTTTAGATGTATACTAATAGGATTGCATGGCAAGATTAAAAAAAATAGAAAAACCTTAATAAAAGATAAAATAACTGAAAATAACACACCTTGCACACCCACATCTTTAGGGTAACCTCTCTTTGTTGTCTTACGATAAATGGTCAAGTCCCTCGAACGTAGGGATACCTTAACTTGTTGTCTAAAGAAATAAATCATCACAGTTGCCTTTCAAATAAAAGATCACATTCCCTCGATGACCCTTCAAGTCGCCTACGAATAAGTGATCTAGTCCCTCGATGACCATACAAAAAGATCATAGTCCCTCGATGTCCCTTCAAAGTTGCCTTCGAATAAATGATCTCGTCCCTACCAAAATGATGATAGTCCCTTCGAATTGTTAAGGTATCCCTACATGTTGCCTTTTATGACCATAACGATGACCCTACGCTCGTCCCTTCCAAATCCAATGATAAGACTACTTACTAACTAATAGTAAGGATAATTCTATCCCTAAGGAAATGAAATAACAAGAAAGACCTTACAACTTAGGGTAAGTAACTCTTAATGCTTGCTCACAACTTTCAAAAACAAATACTTTTTACACCCCACTCTTTTTCAAAATACTTTCAATCAAAGTAAACACTTTGTATATATTCATACGAGAGTCATTACAAAAGTTAAATCTTTATGAAAATATTTTTCACACACTACACTTTTCAAACAAAACAAATAAAGTGAGCTAAGCAATAAAGAGTCCATGGATAACCATGGATACAAAGGGTGCTAACACATTCCCTTTGTATAACTTACCTCCCGAACTCAAAATCTTTTAAAGGTTTTTCCTATTCTTTTATACCTTTACTAAATTGGATGAAATAAAAGTCGGCGGTGACTCTTGCTTACCGCAACATATTTTGTGACAAAAATTAAAATTCAGTTCTCCCACCGTGTTACAGTGTGCAATCGATTGCAACCAGTGAAAATTGAAAAAATTCAAAATTTAAAAGGATCAGACATTCACATACTTATATAACATTAATCACACACACACACACACACACACACACACACACACACACACACACACACACACACACACACACACACACACACACATATATATATATATATATATATATATATATATATATATATATATATATATATATATGACATTTAGAACATGTAAAATATGTTATATAATGACAATTTAGAAGAGAGAAGATAACATGTACCATGGTTGATGATCCTTTATAATTAAACATCGTTTTCATCCAAGATTTTGAGTTTTCTCCGAATTTTGAAAAAGGGTTCCCTTGCCAAAGGCTTTGCTTTTCTCCAAAACTATTTGTTCTTGATGGTCCAAAGAGATCCATGTGAAGCAATTGTAGTGGCCTCGTTATAGGCACCACATTCTTGGATTTGAAAGTTGTTTTGGTATGTTTCCCTTTTTGACATGCGTCACATAACTTATCTTTGATGAAATTTATCTTTGGAAGACCAACAACCAAGTCATATTCTATCAGTTTGTTCAAATGCTCCATATGAATGTGAGCAAACCTTTTATGCCATAACCAAGAGTCGTTTTTGTTCGCCAAGAGACACTTAACCTTCAAAGATGTATTATCAAGGGAAATCATGAAAATGTTGTTACCTCTAGTACCCTTTAACAAAACCTCATGAGTAACATTGTGTTCTATCAAAGATTCATCTTTTATGAAGTTGATTTTGAACCCTTTGTCACATAATTGGCTTATGCTACTAAGGTTATTTTTTAGGCCTTCTACATAAAGGACATCTTCTATGGTTGTGAAAGGTGGTGCACCAACAGTTCCTACTCTGAGGATCTTTCCTTTATTGTCATCACCATAGGTTATATATCCTTTGGCCTTACGAGATAAATATGAGAAATTGCTTAAGACACCCGTCATATGATTTGAACACCCGCTATCAAGATACAATTGATTAGATGAGGTCTTCAAGCATACCTTATTGTCTTCATCGTCAGAGTGATGTGAGGCCATGAATGCTAGATTTGCGCTTTGATAGTCTGAAGACGAACTTATCTTGTAATCCTCCCATTCCACATAAAATTTATTTTTCTTGGAATCCTTTTTTCTTTTATAGGCACCATTCTTCGAAAGTTTAGAACAATCCGGTTTAATATGTCTTGGTTTTACACACTCATAACATTTTACATCTTGTGTTGATGTTGACGCTTACTTTTCTTTATTCTTTGAAAATTTCTTCCTTATGATATAGTTAGAATTTCCAGTATTATTTTTAGCACCAAAATATTTTCCTAACCTTCTCACTGTGCTTCCAAGCGAGCTTTCATTCTAATTTTCCAAAAATCAAAATATTCACCAGAGAAAAGTGGAGGCTTGTTACTGCTACCACCGTCTTTGAAAACCGGGATTGCGAAAGTCATTCTGGATCTTTAGGAACAAGTTACCTATAACATGCTCTGATACCAATTGAAACTCAGAGATACGCCTAAGAGGGGGGTGAATTAGGTGTTGAAAAATTCTTCGAGTATTTTTTGTCAATTGTTGATTTTACTTTCTTGTATGATCTTAAGTGCTTGAAAAAGTAAAGTGCTGAAAGTAAAAGACACAAGAGAATATCCTGGTTCCCTCCATAGTCCGAAGGTACATCCAGTCCCCTTTTAATCGAAAGAGATTTATAGTCAGAATGATCGTACAACCTATTTACACAATCGATGATGCTTACTATCTAACCTATAGGTAAACTAAAGTGCAAGAAGAACAATCCTCTTCAATGAGGACACTTACTTTCAACAATTCTGAAAGCAAGGTAATAACAAAATATAATTAGTAATTTTACAATGTGTTTGATTGTTGTACAACAATGTTATCAATCTCCAATTGATCTCCTCTTTTAATGGTAAATCCACAAATATTCAAGACTTGTTGCTCAAAATTTTTTGTTCAAAAAATTATGAAAGTATGTAGAAAATTCTTTGTGAAATATGATATGATCAAGATGTGGATTAAGAAAGTTTTGTAAAGATTTTTGAAAGAGGTTTAAATGATCTTTTCTTTCAATGTAAAATTCAATAATATATGAAACTTAAGTGCTAAAAAAAATTATTATGAAACTTTTATGAATGATTTTAAAGTTATGCACAAAGTTTCAACATTTTTGAAAAAGAATGAACACGTAGAAAAATATTTGAATTGATGTGAAAATTTAATCATGAAAAGGTTATTATAAAATTTGAAAGTTAAAGAATATATCGATCTTAAGCACCCCTCTGAAAAGACATGAATTTCTCCATAAAAAATCATGAACATTTTCCATGGTTCATTGGAGAAAAGTTATGAAGGTTTAGAATGAAGAGGTGCCATTTTTCAAAATGATTTTTAAGATTCATTTAGTGAGCAATCAATTGCAGTAAGTGTGAAATCGATTGCACACACACAAAACATTTAAAACAATTGAATTTTACACAAGAGCAATCGATTGCTGTTAGTGTGCAATCGATTGCACTCAGAGTCAGAAGCGAATCTTAAACATTTTTCCAGCATGCAATCGATTGCTATCAATGGTGCAATCGATTGCACTCATAAAAACTTGTAAAAAATTGATTTTCAATATGAGAGAAAGTATGTTCATGCAACGCAAAATGAGTTTTTCAAAATGAGGAACTAGAACTTAAATATTTGATAGAAAGTTCCATTATACCTTCAAATGCTCATGATCTTCATATCAAGTTATCACCCGTTTCTTTTGCTCATGTTGCTTTGAAATTGATTTAACATCTTTGCCTTTTTGCAATATGGTTTGTCTTCATCAAAACATAAGTTGAGGTTACGAATCTTGATTCCACAATATCATATAGAGCTCTTCCAATACTTCCCCAATTATTCTTGATTTCTACTTTTTCATCAGCATGCATCTTCACCAACACATACATATACCGTTAAAAATCCCTATGTTCTAACATCTTCCTCACTGATGAAGCATCAATATCGCCATCTGATTAACGTTGAAAATCCCTTTGAACTAAGTGAAATGTATTGTTGGTTTGAGCTACATCTATGATTGGAAAGGATGGTTTGTGTGAGATAGATTGGGTGTTTGAAGATGAGAATTGTAGAGAACGATGAAAGTGATTTTGGGTGGAAAATTATTGAATTCTTTTGAAGATTTGATTATGGAGGACAATTATAGATTGCATGAGGAGTTCTTGTAAAGTGATGAAATTCACAATTTGTTGTTGTTGGTGGTGGTGGGAGTGATGATATTTTGAGATTTGAAACAAAGTTTGATAAAGTTTCTATGGAAGAAGAAGAATCTCTTAGGTGAAGGACATAACGGGAGGATAGGTTTAAGCCACTTGGTTTTGAAAGGAACCATTTTTTTATATACTTGATGACATGATTGGGGAAGAAGACAATACTGTAAATTTATTTCATTAAACAAAATCCAGATGTGCATCACTTAAACGGTCAACATTTCAAAACAATTGTCACATGTATTGCCATGTCACCTTCCATTAGACAAATCTAACGTCGAACGTCAGGGTCCAAAAATGTTGACGAAAAATCTTTAAGTGATAATTCTATAAAGAAAATTTTCACAGGGACGAAAAGTAAAAATATCTAACTTTATAGTGACCTTAAACATATTTAACCATAGAAATCATTGTTGTAACAAAACATTATTTTGAAAAAAAATAAAGTGAGAATCTCATTTTTATGTTTACTAATAACATTTTTACTAATTTATCTTCATTTAACTATTTCCATAGTTCAAATTTGTCTTTAAAGTCTCTCTATCTCTAACTCTTACTCACTTTCTCTCTCATCATTTATCTTTGTGGTTTTTTTTTCATCTTCTGGTTTCTAAGGGAAATAGGTAGTAGTAATAGTTTAAAGTTTGGTCTAAGAGATCATAAGTCTGGTCTAAGTCTGGCCAAGCATTATTTCTATTAGGAATTGAATTCGAAATTCTTCGAACCTCCTTTCTTAGTAGGAGTTTGTTTTATTTATATCTTAGTTTTTCTTTATTCTTATTTTGGGTGTTTTATGAAGTCCACTATATTCATGATATTAATTATGTGTGTGAGAGGTCAAAAGAGAGATAAGAGAAAGAGTAACTTTTTTAGGAAAAGGAAACATATTTATTATTGTCTCATTTGATTTTTTTAATGCTTTTGTCTCCTCTAAAAATATTAAAATCTAAATTTTATTAGTGATAAACATATTTATAAAAAATAATTTATAAGGTGAGAAATATCACTCTATATAAACTCTTTCAATGTTCTATCTCTAATTAATATGAGACTTAAGATCTTTCTAATACATTCCTTCACGCCTATTACTATTTTGGGCTTGATGCGAATATAAACGGTGTGTGACCTATGATATAATGGATATGCTCTGATATCATTATTAAAAAATATGGTTGAGTTTAACTCAATTTTACAAAATCAACTTAAAAAGTTAAAAATTGACTTGTAAAGTGAGAAATATCACTTTATATAAACTCTTTCAATGCTCTATCTTCGATCAATATGAATTTAGCATTTTTCTAATAGTTTTTCTCGACAAAATACCATTTTTGGTCCCTCAACTATAGGTCATGGTTCACTTTGGTCCCTTATTTTTTTTTGTCAAATTGGTCCCTTAATTTTCAAAATGATGCAAATCAATCCATGTTGTCTACACCGTTAATCAAAATCTGTTAAAAATCTATGTGACACGTTTGACCAATTATTGTGACAAAATTAGTGTCAGAAAAACCGACGCTAAAAACTATTTCTGGATTTTTATCGTTCATCTCCATCATCCATCATCATCACCATCACCTTTATAAAACAAATTAGAAAAATAAACAAGGAAATATGAAAATAAATCATGATTATCAGTAACCATGGTTCAAGAATGCTAGTTCTATGAAAGACAATTACATATAACATAATGATTCAAGAATGCTAATATGAAATCCATAAGGAAATATGAAGAAAAAAATTGATTTGATTATCATCACCACACCTCAAATTCTTTGAGAATATCATTGAACTCCGACAGGTGGTAATCGATTTCATCATTGCTAGAGTGGCTTTGAATGACAATAATTTCAGCAGGGAGTGGGTAGGAATATTTTTGCAAAACCCTAACCCCCTTTCTGGGATCAAAGCTCCTGCTCCAAGTCACAAAATAAATAAAAAATAGAGATCACACAAACTAATTCACAAATTAATTCACAGAAGGTGGTGACATCGTCATCATGAATCTCCTTATCACTCACAATTAGTGAGAACCGAGAGAGATAAACTGAGACTGTGAAAATACGAACCATGAAATGAGAGTTTGAGAGGACGAGACGAAGACGAGATTGAAACAAAGAATCGGATTTCAGAGAGATCGAAGAGGTGAGTGTGTGGTGACAGATTTCGAAAAGAGGGGGGTTCGTAGAATGTTGTTCTTAGAGAAAAGAGAGGAAAACATGTTTTCCAAATCATATGTCTTTCTGGTTTTTCTTCTCAGAATTTGAATTTTGACTAAGAACAAATTAAAAAATCCAAAATTAATTTTTAATGTCGATTTTTTCGACGCTAACTTCATCACAAGAGTTGGTCAAATGTGTCACGTAGACATTTAACAGACTTTGACTAACGGAGTAGACGACAGAGACTGATTTGTATCTTTTTAAAAATTAAGGGGCCAATTTGGCACGAAAAAAATATTAGGGACCAAAGTGAACCATAGCTTATAGTTGAGGGACCAAAAAGGATATTTTGTCTTTTTCTTTGGAAGCTTTTAGGAATTTGTAATTAGTTTCTAATTTTTTTTTTGTTAGTTGCTTAAAACCTTACCCTCCCAATCATATGCAATGATCAAGCATGGCCGATCCAACCCGTTTAGAGTTCTAAAGCAAATTTTAAAATGAGACCAACCCGTTTAGAGTTCTAAAGCAAATTTTAAAATGAGACCTTTAAAATATATTTTAAAATAATAATTTTGTAGTTGCTAAGAGTTGAACTCAAGACCAAAAGGAAAAGAATGATACATTTTAACAAGTCAACTATTATAATATATATAACTAATGTGTCATTATATATTTTTATAACAATTAAAAAATTATGAGACATTTTTAAGTCCAAACTTTTGAAGCCTAAAGCCCTAATCTGAATTACTTGGTCCTTGGACAGGCCCTGTGATTGAGTTGCATATCTCTAGGATCATTATTAAATAATTTATTGGCAAAGAATCACCATCTTTCTTAATTAAATAATAGATCTAGTTTCTGTAACATTACAAGTCCATTTTAAATTATGAGTTTAACACGACAATAATTTAATAAAAAATGTTACAAGTCCATTTTAAATTATGAGTTTAACACGACAATAATTTAATAAAAAATCTACAGCATATCTTATAATTAAAATAAATTTTTATAAGATATTGGAACGAATTCTAGGTTTAACATGAAGTCGAAGTTGGTTCACTTATTAGTGTAGAAGTTATACATACTATAGTTGAAGTCAGTTCTAGTATGTATGCCTAATTGAGCATTGTATTATGGATCAAATTGTTTAAGTTAGTTTGTACCATAAATTAGTTTGTAATAGAAAATAGTTAAAAAATCCATTAGGTTAGTGTGTTAGTTTTCTTATAAATAGCATATCAGTCTCTCATCTTTTAGAATAAAGAAAGATAGGAAGATAAAATCCTAATTCAAAAGTGAGAGGGGTTATTTGTTATTCTTGTATACTTGCAATCTTGTTTCAAAAGAAAAGAATGAATAACAATTTATAACCAATCATTTTATTTGTGGTTACCCTAAACCTTAATTCTTGTGTGTTTCTTGATCATAAAAAAACCTATAATACTTTGTTTCTAAGGTATCTAATTGTAATTTGGCCGAATATACATCTGTGATTGAATTTTAGTGTAAAATTATTGCATATTATTATTTATCATTAGAGAGTATTAGAGAGTGCATAATTTATCGATTTTTTGTTTCGAATTTATGTACATTTTTTTATTATTAAAAAAGAAACACAAAGACAAACATCTTACATTGACCATCACAATTTGACCATATGACCCAGAATGAAAATTTTCTATATACCATGCTAGAATTAGTAAATCAAATAGCCTCTAGTCTTAGACAGGACCACCAACATTATGAAGAATGTTAAGGAAAATGTTTTCATTGCAAGGAATGACAAGTTTAGAACCATTGGTGAATCCAAACACATCCTCTGCATGATCCAACAAAGCCTTGAATGGTGGATATTTGAGAGTGCTCACTTTGATGACAAATCTCTTGCAATCCTCACCCACATAGACAACTATGTGTCCTCTTGGAACATCTTTTGGTATGTGTGAGTGTGACTTATGTTGTGATGTAACCCACATGCCAATTGGAAATTTGAGAAAATTAACTCTTAGGCAACAATTTTTGAAAAACTTGACCTTCATCTCATCACATCTATGAAGTGGAGAAGTGTAATCGAAGAAGTGAGGTTTATGTAAATGTTAGCAAGTAGGAGCAAAGAATATATAATAGTGAAAGGTAGCTACTATTATAACATTAAATTTTAGGCAAAAGGAATCATAATAGGTATGAATTGTTTTGTAGTTACACTAGTTTGAGTATTTAATTTACTACTTAAAAATGAGTTTTGTATGCATTATTAGTTGTACGAGATAGGACTTTGTCACTTTTGGTAGTGTGGTTTAGTTTATAAAGGGAAGTACCCCCACACGTTGTGAATGATAGGAAAAAGGCACACAATTAAGAGGGATAAAAGAATGCAGGTTGGATCAATAATTAATTAATATTCAAAGTACAAGTTGTGTGTTCCATATAGGAGAAATATCTCATGTGAGTTTTCCCTATATTTCTCTTCGGTTTTAATCTTTACTATTGAATTTTATATCTCTTCTTTTAGTCCTCTATCTATTTTTTGAAATATGACGAAAAGGGAAGGAAAAAAAAGTATGAGTTTATACTAAAGATGCTGTCAACTAATACTAATTACATATCAATCCAACATTACATATTAACAAACCATACTCTAGTGAGATGTACAATTTCTAAATACTTTGCTTAATATATTGTATGCATGCGATTTATGCTTAGAATAATTGTTCTAAGTTGGTCAATGGTCCAAAAGAAGGAAGCTCAATCATCAATTTTGATCAGTCTATTAAAGTATTGAAGGTACAATACAATGTAACTCTAATCTAGAGTTTAACATTGGATTCATACCAGGGGTTGTTGCTTATCGTTAGAAGTTACTAGACGGTCTCTCGTATTCCACTACAAAATGGTAGGAAAGGTCCATAAACATCATTCATATATAAGGCATCTCATGTGAGACTTGAGGTACTCTTTCTCTCTAACCCATAACTAACTTTACTCCTCATACTCGACTGAATTGGATGTTAGAGTGATAATCTTGCAAAGTCGTGTTGTATCAAAGATTTAATCTTCAGCATCAAGATTCTACTTTATAATCTCATCAAGCAATTTTTATTCTCTGGCGGAACAGTAGCATCGTCTATGGGAATCAATTTCTGATTCCTAAGAATTTTCACAATTGAATTTCTTCTAATCCAAAGTCACAAATCACAACAGTGATTACGCTCGAACGAAAAATATGACTTTTGATCCAACCGTTGAAAACAACATAACTCCTCTGACATCCATGTCGTCCTCTTCCTTCGTCATTGATTCAATTGGTACCAGATCTTCTAGAAATGCATTCAAATCATCAGCAACACTCCCAAAAAAAAAGATAGACTAATTCTAGGGTTTCAAAATTACGAGAAGGTGGATGTGACTCCTAATGTGAAGTTTACACTAGTTATAACCACTGACATAACCAATCACTCACTATCAAGGATCATCATCGATGACGAAAGTTTATGCGACCTGATGTACGTTAGAGTTTTAATGAGGTTAGGAATGCACATGAATGATTTGAAGTCATATGAAAGCGGGAACCTTCTAGTGTCAATGATTCCACAACCCGTCCATGTGAAACCATAGATCTAAATGTCTCATTCGGGGAAGGGAAAAACAAAAGAGTCGTGAAAGTATGCTTCCTTATTATTCCTTACGAAAGCGTCTACAACGACATCATAGGAAGTTGGTGTATGGCAGAATTATACGCAGTGGCCTCCAGAGTCCATTTGAAGATGAAATATCACAACATGTCGGTTAAGGAGTTTGTTATTGTAGTTGATTTGTGTGGAGCACATCTTACATAATATGGTATTTAAGAAACCCTTTGTGACCCCATCACCTTGAGAAGGAAAAAAAGAATGTTCATGAAGCAGTTGGCATGGTCGACCTTGACATGCGAGAAGATGAAATCCCTCAGGGTGATCAAGGTAAACCATCAACGGGAGTCAAGACTAAGATTTTAAAGCTAGTCCAGGACGGCGAGTATGAAACCATTCAACTGGATGACAACCCAACATGTGTGGTCCGTATAGGTGGTGATTTTCCACCCATAATAAAGAAGAGGATCGTCGAGTTTCCCAAGGCCAATGTTGATCTTTTCATAATGTCTCCTGGTGCGATGTGTGTGTGTGTGTGTGTATATATATATATATATATATATATATATATATATATATATATATATATATATATATATATTCGAGTGTATGGTCCCATCAGTTGAATATCGATCCTTTCGCCCAATATGTGGCCCAACAACGAAGACATCAATCCCCTAATAAAACTAAACAATCATAAAGACAGTTCAATGTTTTATTGATGCTAAGTTTATCTTTAAGGTAAGATATACATAATGGCTCACTAAAGTCGTAATATTGAAGAAAGCCTCGAGGAAGTGGAGAATGTGTGTCTATTTACCGACCTCAATCGGGAGTGCCCCAAAGATTCATATCCACTTCTAAACATATCAAGTTGGTATAATTCAGCCAGTTATAAACTCTTTTAGTTCATGGATGTGTACATCAGTTGTAACCAGATACCCATGTATGTGTTGGACAGAGATAAAACAACTTTCATGACTGAACAATCAAATTATCAATACAATGTAACACCCTTTATCATAGATAGTGTAGAGAAAACATACAAAGAATGATGAAAAAAATATTTAAGGAAGATATATGTGAATACTATAAGTCTATATGGATGACATAATCATAAAATCTAATGACGAAGAGCTATATTATGAGCATCTCACTAGCATATTCAAGAGAATCTAACAGTACAACATGAGACTCAATCCAAAAAAAATGTACCTTTGGGGTCATATCCCATAAGTTTCTAGGATTTTATCTAACGAAAATAGGGCTAGAAGCGAATCCGAACAAGTGTGAGGCAGTCATCCGGATGGAAGTACCAGGAAGAAGTTAGCGTCGTCCTCATAACAGAGGTCGATTTTGTTTAGAGCTCAATGTTTTTTATTTATAAAGTCTTAGCCAAACTTGAGACATTTTTACCAAAAGATAGATAAGGTAACATTTGACCCTCATTACCGCTTATAGGAAGTTGAGGCGGTACTTTATATCACACGCCATTATTGTTTGCACATATTTCCTACTTGTTAAAAGTGAACTCTTCTCCACGATGTTGTTTTGCAAAATGCAGTCAATCCAAAAGGAACAAGAAAGTAGTACACAAGGAGAGAAATGGTATCTAAAAAAGCTAAAATTTGAGGAAACGATAATAGCAAAGAACAATTATAAGGGTGTGATGAGTCAAGAAAATGCAGGACCTGTAGATGAAAATAAAGATAGATAGAACAAGAATCATTATAGCTCAGGGGAAAGAAATCATGATTCTTACAAGAAGAAAATGCTTACAATTTGCGCAAAGAGTGGAAATGTGACTAGGAAAGTGAAGTAACCTTTATATACTGGGGCGAAGCGGGTAAGTTAACGGTCCTAAGTAAAATAAAATGGACAGATGAAAAGCAACGGTTGTATTTGCCTTGATATTCTAACAATACTCGAGTACACTTGAGCACCCTAGAGGAAAGCACCACATCTGTTTAAGGAACTAAGGTCACATGTAAGAATGATCATGTGAGTCATTTCAATGATGAAACTCTCATTTAATGTGCATGTTCTCAAGGCCACTCAAGTTGGCTCCCAAATAATTTCCACTTCTCTAATCGATGAACCTGAACAAAAGTCCGACCCAATTTTCTTAAATACTTTCCATGATTGTGTCACGACAAGCCTTTGGGCAACTGCTTTTGCTTGGCCACTTGCCCAAAAGAAGGAAGCTCAATCATCAGTCATGGTCACTCCACTAAAACATCGAAGGTACAATCCTGATTCTCTTACCGACTTAAATGTCGGATTGCTAATTTTATAAATCCACCTCAGACCGTCGTATCATAGATTCACTCTGCCGCATCAAAACTCTAATCCGTTATTGGAACAATAAATATACTTATGATGACGAGATAATATACTACATAACTCATATATGTGATAACATTAAGATTGATAATTAGATTAGCCACAAATGCATGAATGCAGAGATCTAGTGTTGGTGGACAAAAATCAAATAAAGCATCCAACAGATTTATGTTTCCTTATTATCATGAAACAAGAGATCCTCAATGTGGCACAATGTATGTGGCACATTGTATTCTTTAATAGTTAACGGATTTGCAAAAGATTGATGGGTTTATTTTATTTCATTCATTTTGGATAGTTACAAATTGAACTCCAAAATAAGTATCAAGCATATGGTTGGAGGTTAGTAGGACTAATTCACATGGTGAATATATGATAAGATAACTGGCAATTTTGGAAGAGCAATGATAATATTCTTTTTTACATTATCTTCGTGCATATTTGAGAATATATTTTAAAGATTCGCTTACAAATTTTTGTTTGCAACTTGATGCAAACAAATATAGTTAACGAAAAGAAATTGAGGTTTGCACTTGATCATAGTTTTTGATATATATTTTAGTGAAAATTGAACTCTGTTTAAGATTTAAATATTAACAAAAGAAATATATTGTAATTAAAATATTAAAAATAAATGTATATGTTGTACATTATTGATTATATGTTTTTAAAAATTATTTTATAAATCAATTTTAAAAATAATTTTGAAAAAAAAAATAAAAGAAAATAAGTTTGATAATTTTACTTAAAAATTTGTTTTAGAGACAAAAAATAAAAGAAAATTGATCGATTTATTTTCAAAATAAATTTTAATTTTAAAAAAAAAACTTGTTTTAAATGTCTTTATTTTTTAAAATTTTTATTTTAGTATATTTTAATTAAATTTAGATATTGGTTAAAAATATTTAAATTATGATTTAATTGATATGCACTGACAGTGTAAAGAAATTTTACAGTGACAGTGAATCATAGTCGTCAGATGTTATAACAAGTTTGATTTTAATTTCAAAAAACTTATAAAGTATATGAAACGAACGATAGTGATGAATTGACAGTGTAAAATATTTTACACTGTCAGTGCATATCAATTAATCCCTTTAAATTATAGTATTTATCATATTAAATTTAAATTTGAAATTCATCATATATTTTTATAATATTTTAATTATTTTTGAATCAATTATATTTAGAATTTAATTGAAATACATTGATAGACAGTGAATGACAACCGTCATATACTAAATTATATTTGACTTTTATTTTAAATATATTTAAAGTAATAGGTATGAATAGTTGTAATTGATTGATTATATAAAAACTTTTACAACTTACTGTGCATAAGGATAGTGAAATATTTTTTTTTAAATGTATTAAAATACTATTTATAGATTTATTTATAATTTTGACACATTTTTTATAAAACAAAATAATTCATATACATTTTTTATATATTTTAAAGTTGTAAATATTGCAAATTGAAAAATGTATTGTTTTTTCTTAAAAAATTTCAAAACCTTTAAATTATATTTTTAGATAGAAGATGATTTTTAAAAATAATTTTATAAAATTAAATTATTAAACAATTTTTACTATTTTCAAATTTAAAAAAATAATTTTATTTTAACAAAAACAAATCAAACAAACCCTTAATCTTGTTATCTTTATTTATTTCTTTTTAGTTATTTTATGTTTTGATGTTTGTTAATTTTTTTAAAAATTTAGCTTATTACCTTTTTACTATTTAAGAAAGGTAATCTCACACAATAGTAGTAATATTATTAATATAATTAAAGAAAATTTAGTTTATCCTCTGAATCTCTCTATTTTTTGTTTTATAATTTTGTTCCATATTTTTAAACGAATCATCTAAGATTCATTAGTTTTTACATGGAATTAGATGCATGTATTAATCATTCCCCTTAATGTTTTCCTCTATCAATTTTGGATTATGTTTGAATTGATGGAATAAAACAGAGCCGATCAGAATGAAACTTAATGGAATAGAGTGAAACACTCGGGAAAGATCTAAGGTGAGATATTGCATTCCATTGATTTACTATTTTTGTTAATTTGATGGAATGAAATATAGTTAATTAGTTTATTCTGTTGCATACACTCAAAATTGAATGGAATGAATATTGAAGGATTGGATGGAATACGATGGAATGAATTTCATCATATTTTATTTTGCTTTATCCATTATTTAAAAATCCAAACAATGGAATTTGATTACTTACCACTTCACTGGATTTCATTCTATCAGATACCACCAATCCAAAACATACTCTTAGGGTTCATATTCCCAAAATATTTTGTCTCATTATTTAGGGTTCCTGATGCTCTTCCGAAAGATAGTGCCAAAAATAGCTTTTCGCAGCACAAAAAAGACAGCACTTTTATTAAAAAGTGTTGCTATAGGTCTTTGGAAAATTCGCTCAAAAAAAGTGTTATCTAAAGGGTCACCTTAGACAGCGCTTTCAGAAAGCGCTTTCTAAGGTGACCCTTTAGAGAGCGCATTTCCATAAAGTGCTTTCTAAGGTGATGCTTTAGAAAACACTTTATTTTAATTTATTTTTCCAAAGACCTATAGCAGCGTTTCTTAATAAAAGCGTTGTCTTTGTTGTTTGGCACAATTATACTAAAAATATCAAGAATCACAAAAAAATAGCAAAATGGGAGGTCGAACCCACGCCTTTTAGGACATACATTATATTAATATATAATTTAAAATATATTAATTTAAAATATATTTGAAATTATATTAATATATCAAATTATATTTAATATATTTATATTTTATTTTATTTTATTTTAAATTATATGTATAATTATTCAAATAATATATTTAAATATATATCTTTTAAATACAAATATTTTAATTTATTTAAATTATATATATATATATATATATATATATATATATATATATATATATATATATATATATATATATATATATATATATATATATATATATATATATATATATATATATATATATTAATATATAATTTAAAATATATTTGAGATTATACTAATATATAAAATTATATTTAATATATTTAAATTATATTTTATTTTATTTTAAATTATATTTATAATTATTCAAATAATATATTTAAATATATATATTTTAAATACAAACATTTTAATTTATTTTAATTATATTTAATATATATAATTTATATAAATATATAATTTAAAATATATTAATTTAAAATATATTTGAAATTATATTAAGATATCAAATTATATTTAATATATTTAAATTATATTAAATTATGTTTTAATTTATTTTAAACTATATTTAAAAGTATTCAAATAATATATTTAAATATTATATTTTAAATACAAACATTTTAATTTATCTAAATTATATAAGTTATATTTAATATATGCAAATTATATTAATATATAATTTAAAATATATTTGAAATTATATTAAAATTATATTTAATATATTTAAATTATATTAAATTATGTTTTAATTTATTTTAAACTATATTTAAAATTATTCAAATAATATATTTAAATATATATGTTTTAAATACAAACATTTTAATTTATCTAAATTATATAAAATATATTTAATATATACCAATTATATTAATATATAATTTAAAATATATTTTAAATTATATTAATATATCAAATTATATTTAATTTATTTTAATTTATTTGAAATTATAATTAAAATTATTATTATTGGAC
The DNA here is from genome assembly GCA_963966055.1 of Lathyrus aphaca. Classification (NCBI taxonomy): domain Eukaryota; kingdom Viridiplantae; phylum Streptophyta; class Magnoliopsida; order Fabales; family Fabaceae; genus Lathyrus; species Lathyrus aphaca. The sequence continues at coordinate 83,198,019 of OZ014520.1, forward strand.
ATTATATACAAATGGAGTGATTATAATTAATGGATAAGGACATAGTGCCGCTGGTCAAGGAGGTTTGTGTGTTTGCATTGATTCTGGGGTTTGAATCCCCTTTGCCCCAGATTCATTTCTATATTTTTTTACATTTTCAGCTTAACCATATAAAGCGCTTCTTAGAGAAAGCGCTCTCTAAGGTTATTTATTAAAATAAATTATTAAATATTTCCAGGGACCTTAGAAAGCGCTTTCTATGGAAAACACTCTCTAAGGTAAAAACTACCAGAGACCTTAGAAAGTGCTTTCAATGAAAAGCGCTCTCTAAAGTCAATCTTAAATTAAAATGGAAAACTTTTCTAATCATTTTCAGAAACCATTGCTAAACTTTTTCTCATTGCTTTCGCTCATTGCTCGTTCTTGCTCATTTTCGTTCATTGGTTTTGTGACTGAAGTTGTTCGTTCAATTTCGTGACTGAAGTTGTTGTTGTTTGTTCGTTCATTGCTTTTGTGACTGAAGTTGTTGGTTTTCGTTTATTTATTAACAAATGTTGTCAAATAGTCGTTATAGGGGCATTATATCACTAATGCATACCTGAAATTACTAAATGTTGTTATTTCCCAAAGCCACACCTGTAAATTGTGGTTATTGTGGTTGTTGTATAGTAATAATGTGTATAATAGTAATGTGTAAAATGTAAAAATGTATGGAATGTATGAACTATGCGGTACTACCTATACCTGACATGGTTTCAGAGATAACATTGTTGGGAGATGCAATAGGCTCGTTTGTTGCATGGCCGTCAGACCTCATTTTCATAGATGATGAAGTAAGGTTAAAACTGTTATGAATCTCTTAGTATTCAAATGTCAATTATGAACCATTATGAAAATCATGTTGAACCATTACGTACATTTTTTACAATATGGTAATGTTAGACTCCTACAAAACCCGCATCTAAAGGGATTTTGCCGGAAAAAGAGTCTATTGCATCACAACAAAAGAGGTACATTTAAAGTGTTATTCTATGATCTGAATTCAAAAGTTTTATGATTTTCTACTTTACCTAACTTATATGATTGTTAGGTTCTTGCTCAAGCTTCACAACAGGTCAAGAGCAAGAAAAAGGTTCCTACAAGAACCATGTCGGCAAAAAGAGCTCCTACAAATCACTTTCGAATGTGTCTTGAGACACTTGTGTCAGTATTAGATGTGATGCAAGGTTGTATTCGTCAAATAGACATGGACGATGGTGTTTTTGGTTTTCCTCATTCCGAGATAATCGGAAGAGAAGACATGGAGAAAATTTACAGGCATCAAACATTAGGCATCGTTGTTATGCATGTCTACATCTGGTACTCCGATCAATTTATTATTTATAGTTGAATAATTTATTGGAACATTTCAATGAAAATAGTCTAATGTTTATTATATATGTTTTTATTTAAGGTTCTTGTATGACAAAATCATGCGCGGGACACAATTGTCAAACCAATTCCGTTTCTTTGCTTCCACCCTTGTCAATGCAACGACAATTGGTTTGAATGCAAATACAGTAAGAGACCACTTAGTTGAGAGATATATGGTGGCTAATACATAAACTTTGTTTTTTTACCGTATAATACTGGACACAAGTAAGATTTTCATTCTAATCTTTGTATCTTTTGCATAGAAATTATTCATCTAAAGTTTTGTTATATTTTATAGTGGACACTGGTTGTTGGTTGTCATTAATCCTACAAAAGAAGTGGTATATTATATGAATTCATTGGAGCATGATTGGTCAACATATCCGAGTATGAAGGATGTCGTTGATAAGTAAGTGAGATTGTTCGAAATATTCGTGTGTATTTGTATATTTAATTATTTCTCTGAGATTGTTCTAAATTTACGTTTTTCTTTTATAGATCTATACTAGTGTACCGAGCACAAAGAGATTTTCGAGTAGCACGGGCTAAAGCAAACACTATTCCATGGATTCATGTGCAGGTAAATTAATTTAATTTTCACAATGTTGCATATTAGTGATGTTTCTTGATAACACAGAATAACTATATATTAATTTTTATTTGTTTGTCTATGTGTAGTGTCCTCGACAGAAAAATGGCATAGACTACGTATACTACGTTTTGAGGTTCGTGAGAGAAATCCTTCATTTGGATCAATTAGAGATTCCTAATCAGGTATGCAAGGATTTATAACTTAAGATTTATTTTAATATTTATCGGATATGTCATAATGCATATTATGGAGGAATTGTGTTTTAAGGTATAGGATCTATAAAAGTGTTTTAAGGTATATGATCTATATTATGGAGGAATTGTGTTTATCAGATATGTCATAATGCATATTATGGAGGAATTGTGTTTTTATCTCATACTGCATATTTATCATAAATTATGCATATTATCGGATACTAACTAATGCATATTTTGTTTTGTTATGTAGTACTTTGAAGAATTCGCGTGTCATCATTACAGGCCCTCAAAAGTTGGTGAAATTATGGAGAAATTGTACTATTATATTATAGAATAAAGAATATTTTAAGGTATATGATTATGTAAATTAATGAAATGGAATCATTTATTGTAAATGACTTGTAGTATGTAAATGAAATAGTTTATATTGTGATTTCCGGTGATAAATACCGAGAATGTTGAAATGATTTATATTGGTTTGGAATGGATTGAAATGAAATGGTTTATATTGTGGTATATAAATGAAATGGTTTATACAGGTTTATAAAATGGTTTGGAATGGATTGAAATGATTTATACAGGTTTATAAAAATGTGAATAATACAGATTTTTGCATAAAAAATGGATAAATAGGATTTTTAAGAAAATCATTAAAATTATACGTAAACCAAAGACAGCGCTTTTAAGAAAAAGTGCTCTCTAAAGTCCTCAAAAAAAGAAAGCGTTTTCTCAAAAAAGCTCTCTCTAAAGTTATAGAAAAAAATAAAACTAAAATTATAGGTATACGTTAGAGAGCGCTTTAGAAAAGCGCTGTCTAAAGGGGGACCAAAGAAAACATTTTTTGGGAAAAGCGCTCTCTAAAGTATTGTAAATAAAATTATTAAATTTTATACGTATATATTAGACAGTGCTTTTAAGGAAAAAAGCGCTTTTAAAGACCTACTTTAGAGAGTGGTTTTCCTTTAAAAGTGATTTCTAAAGTATGCCTTTAAAAGCGATTTTTCCTTAAAAAAAGCGTTGTCTTTTCCTACGACAGTGCAACTTTAGACAACGCTTTAAAGCGCTCTTATAGGTCAAAAAAGCGCTCTCTAAGCCCTTTTTTGCCGTAGTGGATCCCTTAACCTTTTCTTCTTGTACTTCTTCTCCATCATGAGCGGCCGCAGAGATACATGTTGGAATTAAATCAGTTCAATATACATGCTCGGAAAAATTATTATATATAATTTAGGCGCGGAAAAACAAGCATGTATAATATTAAAAGGATCGATAAATTGATTATACGAATACCTAGATCCATTGAGAAATTCTCCTTTAGACGGTAATCCTGAAACCTGAAATTGATGGTTTTTGTGATTCTTCCTCAACCGATTCTTCTTTATGCCTTGAATTCTCTTCAGATGGGAAGAAGAGATAATTTGTTTATGTACGGTATATTGTGGATCATAGCCAATAATAGTGTGATGGCCAGTTAGGGTTCCCATTATTCCCAAATGGGTCATCCTGACATCCACTCATATTTGAGCTCATAACAATTATTTAATTAATTAATTAGTTAAATAATTCCTATATCAATCTAAATAGCCTTTTAACATTATTTGATCACAGAAGTTATTTAAGGCACTTTATTTGATAAAATAGCTAATAATTAAATAAATATATTTTTCCACATAATTATTGAAATATTAATATATTACTAAATTATTAAAATATTCCAATAATCTCCCACTTGGCCAACATATCTTAATAATTATTTCATAATTCTTTAGGCGTGCATCTGAATGTTATTTATCTTTAGATTTCAACTTTACAATCTGGTTCACCTCATACATCAATAAGGGGACCATCGTGGCTACCGTCACTAACGTATAACATGATGGAACCCCGATGACCACCACATCAACATACTTGATGACATAGATCAATATGGATGAGTAGCAATGAAATTTCATGCAATGTGATCTCTGAATCATGCATATTTCCAACTGGTTCTACTGGAATCTTTAGCGAGATCAAACTGAAGTTCCTTAGGTGCAATTCAAAGTCACAATATTTGCACATAACAAAAAATAACTTGATATTGCTATAACAATAATACCTCATAAGTTTTTTTTATTTCAACAGAAAATTAAACATAACATAAAGTTTATACCAAAACAAAACCAAAGCATATATCATATAAAATTAAGGGAAAATCAAAACTCATACTAATCTAAGGCAATCTCAAAACCAAGACTCATATGAACAACGTGCCCATGAAAAGCTTTAGGTGTTAAACCTTTGGTTAGTGGGTCAGCTAGCATTAAGTTTGTCCCTATATATTCTATCAAAATTTGTTTCTCCTAAACTCTTTCTTTCACAACAAGATACTTGATATGAATAAATTTTGATTTTATAGAACTCATATTGTTGTTGAAGTAGAGCACAGCTGCACTATTGTCACAATAAACCTTCAATGGCATTTCAATGCTCCCAACGATGTGTAGGCTTGTGACAAAGTTTCGCAGCCAAATTGCATGATTTGATGCCTCAAAGAAAGTCACAAATTCTGCTTCCATGGTGGACGGATCCACTAAAGTCAGTTTGGAAGACTTCCATGAGACGGCTCCTCTAGCCAAGAGAAATGTGTAACTAGATGTAGAACGTCTACTATCTGAGCATCCGGCAAAATCTGAGTCAGAATACTCAATGATCTCCAGGTTATCAGACTTCTGATAAGTGAGCACAAAGTCTCTTCTTCTCTTCAGGTAGCGCATTACACGTTTTACCGCTATCCAGTGATGCATACCAGGCTTACTTAGATATCTGCCAAGAACTCCTACAATGATTGTTAATTCGGGACGGGTGCAAACTTGAGCATACATAAAACTTCCCACAGCTAAAGCATATGGAACCTTATGCATCTCTTGCTTTTCAAGATCTGTAGTGGGGCATTATTTGATACAAAACTTGTCTCCTTTAGCAACGGGTGTGTCTCCTGGTTTACTATCTTTCATGGAGAATCTATCCAAAACTGTATCAATATAGATCCTTTGTGACAATCCTAAAATACCTCGAGAATGGACTCTAATTATTTGAATTCCTAAGACAAAGGAGGCGTCCCCAAGATCTTTCATCTCAAATTTATTTGTGATAAATCTTTTGGTTTCGTGCAATAAGCCTGTATTTTTATTTGTCAAAAGGATATCATCTACATATAGTTCCAAGAAAACAAATTTACTCCCACTGAACTTTTGGTATACACAGTTATCAACCGGATTAGCCTCAAAACCAAATGAGGATATTACTTGATGAAATTTGTAATACCATTGACGGGAAGCCTGTTTAAGGCCATAGATGGATTTCTTGAGTTTGCAAACCATGTACTTTGGGTCTCCTAACACAAAGTTTTCTGGTTGCACCATATATATTCTCTCTTCAATGTTTCTATTTAGAAACATAGCCTTTACATCCATCTGATGTAACTCTAAATAAAAATGAGCTACCAATGCCATCATGATCCTAAGAGAATCCTTCGAAGAAACTAGAGAGAAAATCTCTTTATAATCAATTCCTTCCTTTTGAGTAAATCCTTTTGCAATAAGAAGAGCTTTATATCTCTCAATTTTACCCTTTGAATCACTTTGGGTTTTAAATATCCATTTACAGCCAAATGGTTTCTTTCCTTCGGGTAATTTAATGAGATCCCAAACACCATTGTCAGCCATCAACTTCATCTCATCCTTCATGGCATCAATCCACTTAATAGAGTTTGAACTTCACATAGCTTGACGAAAGTTAATAGGGTCTTCATCGGTCAAACCAATGCCATCATCACATTCCTAAAGAAATACAATATAATCATCTGAAATTGCATTTTTCCTCTCTCTAGTGGATCTTCTTAATGGTGGCTCTGGAGGTTGTTGAGTTTGAACTATAGGTGGTGCTTGAGGAATAAACTCAGTATTGTCTTGTTCTTGAGGGATGTTAGGAATAACATCGTTGTTTATTTTAGGATCTATTTCTGGAACAAAGATAGGTACAAATACTTGATCATTTTGAAAAATAGTTTCTTCATCAAAGACAATACTATTTTTGCTTCCTTCCCCTGTTAACTCTACATCCTCAAAGAATCTTGCATTTCCCGTTTCAAATATTTTTCTAGTGATAGGATTGTAAAACTTGTACCCATAAAAGCGTTCACCGTATCCAATAAAATAGAAGTTAATTTTCTTTGCATCCAACTTACCTTCATGAGGTATATAAAGCCTCGCTTCAAGTAGACATCCCCAAATGTCAAGTGTCTAATGCTAGGCTTTTTTCCAGTCCAAAGCTCATAAGGGGTTTTAGCTACTACTTTACTAGGTACTCTATTAAGGATATAGACTATGGTCTTTAATGCTTCTCCCCAAAAAGACTCTGGTAGAGAAGAATGACTAATCATACTTCTTACCATATCCTTAAGAGTCTGGTTTCGTTGTTCTGCAATTCCATTCATGTTGGGTTTTCCCGGCATTGTGTATTGCGGAACAATTCCACACTCATCGAGGAAAATTGTGAATGGCCTTGGACATTGTTCCCCTGATCCATCATACCGACTATAGTATTCACCATTACATCTAGATTTGACAACTTTTATTTTCTTTTCAAGTTGAAGCTCAACTTCAGCTTTGAATGACTTGAACACGTACAAAGAATGAGATTTCTCATGAATCAAATATAGGTAGCCATACCTCGAGTAGTCGTCTATGAATGTAATAAAATACTGTTATCCATTCCAGAAACCTGTAGGGAAAGGACCACATATATCAGTATGAATTAGTTCTAAGACATCCTTAGCTCTTTCAGCATGGAAATTCCTCTTGTTTGTCTGCTTACCCTTGATACATTGAATGCAGACTTGAAAGTCTTGAAAGTCTTGAAATTCTAGCAACTGGTGTACAATGTCGAATATGATGTTACAACACCAGTAACAATAAGTTTAAAAACATAGTAAAAAACAAATACAGAATTAACGAACACAAATAGTTGTTAACCCAGTTCGATGCTAACTCACCTACTTTGGGGGATACCAAGCCAGGAAGGAACATCACTATCAGTAGCATCAATTCAAAGATCCACAACAAACACCTCAGTTTGCAATCTTTTCACTTAATCCCTACCCAATGACAGTTCTACCTAGGAACTCCTAGAAAAGAGACCCCTCTCACTTCCACTCAATCACAATAGTGATCTTAAAAAAACAACTCAAACAAAACAAAGACACTCTTCAAAAGAATATTTGACCTTTCTTAAAATCTCCAGTCAAATACAAACACTCTTGCTTAAAAGCTTTGAGTGGATAAAATACAAATGCATACCTAGTTCAAAAGAATCATCAAAAGACAATTGTTTGGCTCACAAGAAACTAACACACACTTGAAAAATGCTGAATACACAATCCTTATTTCCACATGTTCACACTAGGGTAAAACAGCCTTAAGTAGATCCTTGAATGGGAAATGAGCCTGCTGAACTTGCACAAAGCTGAAATATAATTCCTCAAATAAAGGAACAAAAATAGCAAGAACAAATGTTCTGCTAAAATAACTCCAGGATGAATCCTTATTTTCCTTTTGATAAAATTTCGCTAAAACCACAACAAAATCTCAACAATAATGACTGAAGGATGCGCGCACAAAATAGGATTCACCTAGGTCTTTAGGCCCAGTTAGAGATGTCATGACATCAGTCTTGACATCCTGACAAAAACAACTACACATAAAAACTTCATATCTGCATAATGCTTAAATCACATGTCATAACATTACCTATGACATCCAGACACAAACATAAGTTTTACCATAAAATATAGCCAATCTAAAACATCTACAAACTCCCCCTTTGGTAAAAAAATTTGGCTAAAAAACTTTAAGCATTATCACAGAAATCATCAGAGAAACACAACGGTAGCAGGAAGCACATAACAAAGAGGACTCCCCTCAAACCAATAGCTGTATGAACATAGCACACCAACAACAGTAGAAATACCAAACTTCAAATGATATTCACACAGCAAAACAACCAATAAACATCAGTACAACAGCAACAGAAAACAGAGTGATAATCTATCTCCCCCTCAGCCTGTTAAGCCCATCCCTGCAGCATAAATAGAATGACAATACTAAAATAAATAGTATTCATCAGTACAAACGGACATTTAATCTATTAATATCTTCCCCTTTTTGTCGGAAATTTGGCCAAAGCAGGATCACAATCATAAAGCAAAAGATACAGAAACCACAAGCTCCAGAAGAGTAACCAATATGTGTAAATTAGAACTCCATCAAACATAAAATACATCATGGTCAGCACTAGTTTGTCCAGCATCCCCTGCAGTCTCCATCCTTTGACTGCACTTCCAAGTGTTATTAATTGCTATAAGCCCTCATAAAGGCAGATTCGCAATTTGCCTCTCATATTTTCAAACTGATTCGCATCTAAGGCATTTGTGAATATGTCAGCCAACTGTAATTCAGTGGCAACATGTTCCAACTTGATCACTTTATCTTCCACAAGATCTCTGATGAAATGGTGCCTGATATCAATATGTTTTGTCATACTATTGTATACATACAATTTAGACACCATGGGAAAGCCTTAGTAGCTGATGGATTTGTCAAGCTATGTTCCTTACACGTCATCATTATCTGACATGGCAGTTTCTCAGCATTTCTCATCTCATTATACTTTAAGTAGGTGATGTATGTGGCTTTGAAGATTTTCGACAAGATATGATCATTCTTTCTTCCAAACATGTTGTCACACCCTAAATTTTGACCGGATTATTTTCAAATTTTATTCATCTGGCGCATTTTTATCGAATTATTTGATAGTCAGTCATTTTTACATTATAATCAATTAATCATTAATCATGCAGTTCTATTTATTTTACTTTTAATGTCATATTTTATTTTTTTTGAATTACTTATTTCACTTTAAGAATATGAGTTTAGATTATATTAGATATTTTAGAATTAGTTTTAATTTAAATTTTATTTTGGTTCAATTCTAATTTAGAATTTTTTTTATTTAAGTTAATTTAGATTTTAGTTTAATTTCAATTTCAATTTATTTAGTTTAACTTCAATTTATTTAATTTAATATAATTTATTTTTTGATAATCATTTTTCAATTTTTTTTCTTTTTTATTATTATTATTATTAGTTTTATTATTATTATTTATTTTATTATTACTACTTTTCTTTTGTTTTTCTTCATATTCAAAAAAGGAAAAATAACAAGTGGGGTCCACTACAATGTAGTACAAACACTTCACATGGATTGCCAACTTGGAATTATCAATGACCAAGAATCATTCTCATAAAGTCACATGGATTGTCAACTTGGACTTATCAATGACCAATAATCATTCTCACACTTTACATGGATTGTCAACTTGGACTTATCAATGACCAAAAATCATTCTCATAAAGTCACATGGATTGCCACATCAACACTCCTATATCATTCACACTATAAATAAGATCTATCTTTCTCTCATTTGAGACTAACAAGATCACCCTTATATTCTCAAAATTTATCACATTCATTACATATTTTTCAAAGTCAAAATTCTTTTTTTTTACTTACACAATACCCATAAACATTCACCATCTTCACCACAACAACAACCTCCATCAAAACATATTCACTTTCTTCTACACAACAAGTTCAACCTTTGCTAGCCTTGAAGTTTGTGAGTATCATTCATCATTTTCTTTTTATATTTTAGTTTGTTATCTATTTAAATTATTTAAAAAATTCCTTATTAGTTTAAGTTATTAGATTGACTTAGTTTCTTCCTTTCAAAATATAGTTTTGTTTAATTTATTTATTAATGTTAGAAGTAAAGTATATATGTGATTAACACTTAAAAATATAAAAAATATTATTGTGTAGTAAGTTATTTAAATTTAGTTTTTAAGTTTAGTCGTAATTTTATTTAGTTGTTGATAAACTAAAAATTCAAAAAGATGTGTTTTTGCTTTTCAATTCCGTTTTGATTTTTATTTGGGCCGATGATATAACAAAGCCACGATAAATCAATCATGACCGATATGAGGCCATTTGTTTATTTTTATTTTCATTCTATTTAATTTATTCTATTTTTATTTTCGTTCTATTTAATTTATTCTATTTTTTATTTCACTCTATTTAGTCTATTTATTTATTTTATTTATTTCTCACACTTTTATACAATATTTAATACTAACGGTTCCGATTAATTCGTACACTACACACACGCTTTCTCTTGGGCAAATTACAACGAGACCCTTTATTTCATTGCATTCTCGTGTAAAATTATTATTGTATCCCTCTCCCGTTTTTGTACGTAATTTATTTCTTCCGCCTTTATTTTATCGGTTTCGTTTTCACTAGGAATACCTTTAGGAATTAGGAATCGAATCCACTTCATTTAATCAATTCATACGCCTGCATTTTTGCACACACGTAAGTCGGTCACTATGTGATCGCCGTCTGCACGACTTTTACGCGTCTTAATTAATTTAACAAGGAACGGAGCTCCGGAGTCTAGCATTCCGCACGTTCTGGAACGAACCACACCTGGGTTAGCCCCACGCGTAGTGTTCCGTTCACTCCTTCGTTATTAAACACGTTAATTCTAAAACGTCTAAAAACAAAATAATATCTAATCGCACAAATTAACTTACGAAAACAGAGCTCTGGAGTCTAGCACTCCGCACGTTCTGGATTGGATCGTTCCTGGGCTAGCCCCACGCGACGTGGTTCAATCATCGTTCGTATATCAAAATATATCAATCATTTTATAATTTCAAATACGAAAGAATAGAGCTCCGGAGTCTAGCATTCTGCACGTTCTAGAGTGAATCGCTCCTGGGCTAGCCCCACGCGACGTGGTTCATTCACTCTTTCATACTTAAACAACTTAAAACTTATCAACCAATTTAAATTACTTTCATAATCAATCAGCGAAAGACGGAACTCTGGAGTCTAGCATTCCGCATGTTTTGGAATGCAATCACTCTTGGGCTAGCCCCACGCGACGTGGTTCATTCGCCCTTTCGTTTAAAACACCTTAACAAAAGTCAAACACTTTTCTCTAAAACGAACATTATTTAAATCATTCTATCTCGCAAACAAGCTAGCGCTTCAACCTCCACCGCGAGTATAAGCCAACGCTTAGCAGTAGAATGCGTTTTGAACAATCGTTCGATTAAAAACCACAAACCGTAGTAGCACGAATTACGAAGCTTTGACTTTCCCATTGCACAAGGGAATACGTAGGCACGAGGATTTTAATCCTTCGCGAGCACAATAATAATAAAACTTTAATCCTTTCTCCGTCTTAATATTAATTTAAAACTTTTCTTTAAGAACAAACATATTAACAATCATTTAGAAGACAAAGACTTAAGATCAAACATTTAATCGCATAATTAGCTAAGAGGTTCCCGTTGAGTACAACGGACGTGAGGGGTGCTAATACCTTCCCCTTGCGTAACCGACTCCCGAACTTAGAATTTGGTTTCGTAAACCATTTCTTATCCTTTATTAGGTTGTATCTATATCTCCCTTTTCTTTAAATAGAATAAATAGAATTAGGTGGCGACTCTGTTGTTTATTCTAGGATCGTATTTTTCGAGGTACGACAGTTGGCGACTCTGTTGGAGATAGCTCCATGCTAGAGAGAGTCAAGCCTAACTTAGTTTTGTGTGTGTATTTGTTTGATCTTGTCTCTTTTTGTCTTCTCTATTGTTTATCATTTATGTTTATTTATTCTTTTATCGCTTTCCTTTTAATGCTTATTATATTACTTGTCTGTGGGATATTGGGGTCACTTTGCAAGTAAAATTTGAGTGGTGGAAAAGCAGAGGGAACACCTAAGTTTAGAATTGGATGTTATTAGTGTTAGTCTCCAAGGACTCGCTCCTTGCACGCCTAGCATGAAAGCTCCCCCAGATAGTTAGACTTTTCGTAGATCTTGTCGCAACGCAGCTAGCCTGTCGCGTGACCTGATTCATGAAAGGGCTGTGATTCTGGGACCCCCTAGGACCTGTTTCAATTTTGGTAGTTGTGTAATGTTAGGCTCCGAGGGCTCGCCCCTTTATCAGCCTAGCATGAGAACTCCACTCAAGGTAGACCTTATCGTTATTATCGTCACAATGCAGCGGTGGCGACTCTGTTGTTTATTCTAGGATCGTATTTTTCGAGGTACGACACATGTCCACAATCTTGAGAAGGTTTGTGATGATTTGGTTCATGATAGGACGAACAATTGTATGTCAAAATCATGGACGAGTTGCCCTTTAGGAAGTTCTTCACATCACTACTAGGAAATCCTCTCGTATTTTCGACAAGAGATATGAAGGCAAGGATTCGACGAAGAAGACATTGGGACTATTTGAATTTCAAATGAATTTGACATGATAAGGAGATACGCCGTTTCGTCAGTTAAAGGGCATTTTTCATGAATAACGGTTTCGTCTGGTAGAAGATACGTGGAAGATTCTTAGGGATTGTTAACATGCAAAGTGCCAAGTGGCGAATTCTTAGGAATTGACCATTATTCGACGGTTATTTTATTTGTATATAAATAAGATAGTTTGCTTTGTGTGAAGTGTGTGAAATTCTGTATAATATTTTTGTGAAGATTACTCTAATACTCGTGTGTAAGAGAAATGAGAATTATCTGGAAAATGTATGTGTAAACACCATTTAATTTTCAGTTATAAAGATTAGATTTATCATCCGTTCTTTGTTCAAGTTTATGCCTTTATTTACTTTCAAGCAATCTACTTTCCAGCAATTTACTTCCAAGTCAATTTATGTTTCAACAAACCTTTAATGCAAACTTTAAGTTTCTTTGTTAGTTTCATTAGTAAAAAAATTTCATATTATAATATCAACAAGATCAATCTTGTTAAAGAAACCATTTGACAGAACATATAAAGAACCAATAAGACTCATACATTAAGAACCTATCTTTAAAATTTAGCACATGTGTCCTAGGACTTGTGTGGTTGGTCCTGCAAGTAACCCATTTTCTAAGGAATTGGTAAACCAGAGGTTGTTCGCCAAAAACACCAGCGAACAAATTGGAACGCACAATGGGACAGTGCTAAAATACTAAAAAGGATTCTCAATCCAAAAGAGTAAGAAAAATGGTTATCTCACCACCAGTAAATACTGACGAAATTCCAGTTTCCAATGTTATTCCTTCGACAGGAGGGAATATGGAAACACTCCATGTTTCAGAAGGAGGAAATCCCTCATCATCTAGATCGATACCAGGGGTGTCGTTTTCTCAAAGCGGACCCAGTTCCTCCAACATAGGGCATTCAATACCTATGAGTACCCCTCCTCTGGAGGAAATAACTTTAGGCCCTATCAAACAAATTTTTCCGCGCCTATGTTTGGAAGAGAAGAACCTTATGGAATGCCAAATTCAATGATGACTAGTTTGCATAACACAACACCCTTGTATTCTGATACCGTGGCCCACATGTCTTCACCATTACAAGATTCAGGTTATGGTGGGAACGTTAGTAGACCAAACCAACCCCCACCAGGATTCCACATGCCAGCAATTACAACTAATTTTGCGCAGGCAATACGTCAACAAATGGATGAAAGCAATCATGAAATGGTCCATAGGTTGACTCAACAAATGGGGGAAGTGTTTAACCCTTTAATACAAATCACTACTCAAACAAACTAGATATTGGCAGCACAAATGATGCGTATTGCTGAATTCTTTGGAGTTCCCCAAATTCGATAGAGAGAACTTGTGGTTCAGAATCCAGTAATCAATGTCGAAGAAGAACTAACAATAAATCAAAGACCTTTAAACAACCCTCGGGAAAATCTAAGACTCCAAGAAGAGATTGTCGAACACCCTCATGTCGAAGTCCCTATCCAACAGGAGCCTAGGAGTTTGTTAGTACATAAATGTCAAGACGCTGATGACATTTTACAACGGAGAATGCAGTACAATAATCCACCTGTCGAAAACAATTTGGCAGTCATGGTCGAGAGAATAATGGCGCAAAATGGAGCAAACGTGGGATTCCATAGGCCCAGTTATGCTTCCCCACTCTCTGAATATGTTCTACAACAAGAACTACCCCAATGTGGAAAATCCCCAAATTCACAAAATTTTCAGGGGATACTGGTGAATCCACCATAGAGAACATAGCGCGTTACTTGATCGAAGCAGGCGAAATAGCACGTAATGAAAATCTAAAGATGAAATATTTCCCAAGTTCTTTAACAAGGAACACATTTACTTGGTTTACATCCCTACCAGCAGGTTCCATACATACATGGACTCAGTTGGAAAGATTGTTCCATGAACAATTCTACATGGGACAAACTAAGATAAGCCTGAAAGAGTTGGCAAGCGTTAAAAGAAAATTCTCATAGCCTATAAACGACTACCTTAATAGATTTAGATTTCTAAAATCAAGATGTTTTACGCAAGTGCCGGAACAAGAACTGGTCGAAATGGCTGCAGGAGGTCTAGACTATTCCATAAGGAAGAAACTAGATACTCAATACTTAAAAGATATGACACAATTAGCAGATATGGTAAGGCAGATCGAAAGGCTAAAAGCTGAGAAGTTTAGGGCTAACAAAGGTAAGAAAGAAAGGGTGGCTTATGTAGGAATGTGCCAAGAAGATGACTGTGACGAAGAGGAAACAGTCGTTTTCGATGATCAAGAAATTGACCTGGCAGAATTAAACCAAGGTCCACCATATTCTTGCAAAATGTTAACTCCGTCGAATGGAAAAAATCTTGTCGAGCCGGAGAAGAACAATAAATTCCCTAAAAGAACATATACGTTCGACGTCACCAAGTGTGACGAAATCTTTGATTTGTTGGTAAAGGATGGTCAAATAATAAAACCACCAGGTGTTAAAGAACCCCCTATTGACCAATAGAAAAAGAGATGTTTTTGTAAGTACCATAATTTCTTGGGCCATAAAACTTCTCAATGTTTTCTTTTCAGGGATTTAGTGCAAAATGCAATCCAGGATGGAAGGCTGAGGTTTGGAGACAAACCAAAACAACAAATGAGGATTGAAACCAATCATATGCATATCTTGGAAGCCAATTATGTTGAACCATTCGACATGAACATGGTCGAAATGGAGAAGATGTCTGATGATAGCTTCGAGATGATTGAAGCCACTGAAGGCTTCGACACCTACGTTAACATGGTGGGGATTAATGAAGATCTCCCTGTCCATCCTAACGTGGAAGAAGTATCCGAAGAAGAATTAACCATGCCTGTATTGATAAAGGTTACTGACGACCTTGAGGTAAAGAATGATGTCAAGACCACTGAGGGTTTCGATGCTCCAAAACAGGTTGAGACTACTGAGGGTCTCAGCAATGCCACCAACGCTGAGATTACTGAAGATTTCAACAACCAGAACAAAGTTGAGGCCACTGAGGGTTTCGACCATCAAGACAAAACCAGGGTTACTGAAAGCTCTGAGGGTATGAAGAAAGAAGCTACTGAAGGCTTCAACAAAAGAAACAACAACTTGGTTGAAGAAGGAGTGATATGGGACACCTTGGGAGAGCCTAGCGAAAAGTTTGACTATCTGGTGGAATACACCGCTCCAGCCAATGCCCGTGTCAACATCAACAAAATCCAACCAACAGATTGGGGAGACATTTTCTATAACACTGAGGAAAAATCTGACGTTTCCCTCAGCATTGAGAAGAAGACTCCTGAAGGCCTCAACTACAAAGACAAAACTGCTGAAGATGTTGCTCCTAACCAAACAAAAGAAGAGGATACCAAAGACCTCACCAATGCTGTCGAAACTGCAAACGAGAGCACTGCAGAAGTCAGGGTGGAAACTGTCAAAGAAGTCCTCATTGAAAAGATGGATAAGTTGAACATTGCTGGAGGAAAGAAGATAGATATCAATATGGTAGAAGCCTCTCAAAAGAGTAATGAGAAAAGTGAAAAGGAACGCCGACAAGAGGAATACCAAAGGACAGTCTATCCAAAAGAAGATGAGAACTTGGCATAATTAATCCAAAGGTGTCAAAAGAAAAAGACTGAAGTAATGCCCAAGATGCAGCGCCGTCTTCGACAGAAAAGCAGTAGCAAACTTGGAGGCTATGGAAAAGACTAAAACAAAAGGAAATTGGGGGCCAAGGCCAGGAGTCGAAACATGTAGGTGTGATCTAAGAAAAGGACAGTAACACTTTCATAACACTGGGGGCAGATACTACAACACTTACAAACCATCTGGCAAGGTACCTGATGATAGATGGGTGCAACCTATCAGAGATGCCCAAGGACCAAGAAGATGGAAGAATTTAGAGGTCCAGAGGGGTTCTTTAGCCGAAGTAAAGAAAGAAACTAGGAAATAGAAGCCAATTCCATACCCCTTAGAAAACTATAAAGGAAAAAGGCATATGTCGAAGTCTCAATGGAGGAGGTTCCAGAGGCAGAAAAGGGCTGAGAGAGACGCAGCAGAAGGACTCAACATCAAGAAGAAAAATGCTGACGAAGATAAAGTAGAGTCTAGTAGAAACACTCAGGCAGAGAAGGACAGACTTCCCAAAAGGAATAACACCAACAGTAATGTTGCAGCTCTCAAAACTCACCAACATAGTATCAAAGGGTGACGAAGCAACTGATAACTTTGAGTCTGACGAAGAAGGGTCATTCGACGTAATATGCAATGTGGTTTCAGTCCTCCCTAGAGACTATGACATAGTGATGGAAATCCAAGACGAAGAAGAAAATATGATAGATAGTACTGTGGGACCAATGCTTGTGTGTTATTACATCATGAACAATGGTTGTGTTGAAGAACAAAATGCCTTCTTTGAGAAGCCAGAAGAATAAATGAGAGGGCATTTGAAACCTTTATTCATAAAAGGAAAGGTCGAAAATACAGGCGTCAACACAATACTAGTGGATGAGGGAGCTGCAGTGAACCTAATGTCCCATTACATGCTAAAACATATTGGAAAAGATGACTCTAATGCGAAACCACACAACATGGTTATGTCAAACTATGAAGGGAAAGTGGGCTCAACTATGGGCGTTATTCAAGTGGATTTGACAGTTGGCACTATCACCAGGCCAACAATGTTTATAGTCATAGCTTCCAGGGCCAACTACAATTTGTTGTTGGGAAGAGAGTGGATCCATGGAATGGGAGTTGTACCTTCGTCCATGCATCAGCACATAGTCATCTGGCGCCCTTATGGCATCGCCGAAAACATCGAAGCAGACCAAAGCTACTTCATGACTGAAGTGAACAACGTAAACAGTCGAAGCTTCGACAGAAATTTGGCTCACATAACTACTTGCAATCCAGCTGAGTTTGATATCAAAGCATCAGACAATGCCTATTGCTCCATGTACCTACATCCAACACATGGGTTTCAATAGGACAAAGAAGTGATTGGTGAACCAAGTCATGTATAGGGAACCTCTAACATAGAGCCAGCTGGATGGGGTAGCGAGTTCGACGATGATGATGAGTGAAGCATCAACATTAAATAAACTGACGGCCTACATGGCCGAAAATAAACTAAAAGCGGCTCTAGAGGCCGAAATAAAATATATGGCTATCGAAGCCAGTGAAGATAATTTACACCCACCAGGCCCTCCCCATGGCATTGATGGGGAAGATAAAGACAATGTAATAGACAAATGGCAGGATCAAAAGCTTGATGCCGGTTATGATGACGAACCTTTGGGGTTCGAAAAAGACCCAATATCAACTAGTTTGAAGATGTTGGCACAAGACCCTTTGTAGGAAATCAATCTAGGACTGGGAGCAGAAAAAAGAACAACCTACATAAGTGCTAACATGGACCCCCAGTTCAGAGTTGAATTAGTCCAGTTGTTGAAGGAGTTTAAAGACTGTTTCGCATGGGACTATGACGAAATGCCCGACCTTGATAGAAGCTTGGTCGAACTAAAGCTTCCTATCATAGAAGGAAAGAACCCTGTAAAGCAGACTCCAATGCGGTACGCACCAGAGGTCCTGTCGAAAATAAAAGAAGAGGTCGAAAGACTTCTCAGATGCAAATTCATTCGCCCAACCAGGTATGTTGAATAGATTGCAAATATTGTACCCGTGATAAAGAAAAATGGCACATTGAGGGTGTGCATTGATTTTCGAGACTTAAATTCAGCCACCCCTAAGGATGAATATCCTATACCAGTGGCAGAAATGCTAGTAGACTCTGCAACAGGCATGAGTACTTGAGCATGCTAGATGGATACTCTGGCTACAATCAAATCTTCATTGCAGAAGAAGATGTTGCCAAAACAGCCTTTCGTTGTCCTGGAGCAATAGGGACTTACGAATGGGTAGTTATGCCCTTTGGTTTGAAAGTTGCTGGAGCTACATACCAAAGGGCCATGAATTTTATCTTCCGCTATTTCATTGAAACATTCATGCAAGTATATATTGATGATATTGTGATAAAGTCTATTTCAGGAAAACATCATTTAGACCATCTTCGACAATCCTTTGAAAGGATGAGAAAATTTGGTGTAAAGATGAATCCCCTCAAATGTGCATTTGGTGTACAGGCTGGAGATTTCCTAGGTTTTGTGGTCCACAAAAAGGGAATCGAAATAAACTCCAACAAAGCTAAAGCAATAATGGAGGCGAGAGCGCCATCAACAAAGAAAGGATTGCAATCACTGCTGGGAAAAATCAATTTTCTAAGAAGATTCATTTCAAACCTCAGTGGGAAGACGCAAGCTTTCTCTCCTCTGCTTCGACTCAAAAAATAAGACTTCACATGGGGGCAAGAGCAACAAGACTCTTTCAACAAGATCAAGGGATACCTAGCCAGCCCTTCAGGCTTGATGCCTCCTAGTGGGAAAAGAAGCATGAGGTTGTACATATCAGCATCCGACAAGACTTTAGGAAGTATGATGTGTCAAGAGGATGAAAATGGAGTCGAAAGGGCCATTTACTATCTCAGCAGAGTTTTAAACGATGTTGAAACTAGATATAGTGTAATAGAAAAATTATGTTTATGTGTGTATTTTTCTTGTACAAAATTAAAGCACTATATAAAACCAGTTGATGTATTTGTATCATCTCATTTCGACGTAATAAAATATATGTTATCTAAACCCATTTTACATAGTCGAATTGGGAAGTGGACTCTGGCACTAACTGAATATTCCTTGAAATACCTACCTTTGAAGGTTGTAAAAGGACAAGTGGTAGCTAACTTTATAGCTGACCACTCCATAGACAAAAAATGAAATAAAATACGTTGAATTGCAGCCACGAATACTATATTTCGATGGTTCCAGCCACAAAAATGGTGTAGGTATTGGTATATTAATTATTTCTCCTGATAAAATTCCAACAAAATTCAAGTATAGGTTCGAAAACCCATGTTCAAACAATGAAGCAGAATATGAAGCTTTAATTGTTGGACTTGAAGTGTTGTTGGAATTGGGGGCAATAAGAGTCGAAATAATGGGCGACTTAGAACTAGTAATAAAATAATTGACCAAAGAATACAGATGTGTCAAAGAAAATCTAATTATGTACTTCGTTATAGCCAATAGACTCCTCAAAACATTCGACACTATGGTCTTTAAACATATACCTAGAATAAAAAATCAAGAGGCCAATGACTTGGCTCAAATCGCATCAGGTTACAAAGTGTCGAAAGAAAAACTGGAGACTGCTATTGAAGTGAGGGCAAGAGTTGTGTCGACCAAATTATCCCCATCAGATTTGGAAACGATAAAACTTGGTTATGGGGTGATAAAAACTTTGAAATATTTAACATAGATAATTCAGAGAAAGAAGATTGGAGAAAAACCCATCAAAGAGTATCTCCAAGACCCAAACCAAAAGGTGGAAAGAAAAGTAAGATACAGAGCCCTAAGTTATGTACTCTTTGGAAACGAATTATTCAAAAAGATTGCAGAAGGAGTTTTGCTAAGATCTTTAGGCGAAGAAAGAGCCTACATAGCTTTGTCGAATGTACATAGTGGTACATGTGGTGCACACCAAGCAGGGCATAAGATGAAATGGTTGTTATTTAGACAAGGTTTATATTGGCCAACCATGCTAAAATATTATGTTGAATTCGCAAAGGGTTGCCAAGAATGCCAAGTCCATGTAGGTATACCACATGTCCCTACGAGCGAATTGCATTCGACCATAAAACCTTGGCCATTCAGAGGTTGGGCTTTGGATTTAATTGGAGAAATTCGACCAGCTTCGTCAAAAGGACAAAAATACATCTTAGTGGGAGTTGATTACTTTACTAAATGGATTGAAGCCATACCATTGGTGAATGTGGATCAAGAGGCAGTCATAGAATTTATTCAAAAATATATAATTTATAGATTTGGAATACCAGAAACAATAACCACTGATCAAGAGTTTGTGTTTACTGGTAGAATCATGCAAACTTTTGCAAAAGAAACATGGTTTAAGTTATTAACCTCTACACCCTATTATGCCCAGGCAAATGGACAAGTCGAAGCAGCAAACAAAGTAATAATAAATTTAATCAAAAAGCATGTAGGTAAAAAGCCTAGAAATTGGCATAAAACCTTAGATCAGATTTTATGGGCTTATCGAACGCCACCCAAAGAGGCCACTAACTCTACTCCATTTAAATTGACATATGGACATGATGCAGTACTCCCAGTCGAAATCTATTTGCAGTCCATACGTGTTCAAAGACATCATGAGATTCCTTCAGAAATGTATTGGAGCATGATGATGGACGAATTAGTGGATTTAGACGAAGAAAGGCTACGCGCGTTGGACTTTATAAGGAGACAAAAAGAAAGGGTTGAAAAATCTTACAATAAGAAAGTAAAGTTTAAAGTCCTTTGCGTGGATGATTTAGTGTGGAAGGTAATACTTCCAATGGATCGAAAAGACAGATTAATGGGAAAATGGTCCCCCAAGTGGGAAGGACCTTTCAAGGTTTTAAGTGTTTTTTTGAATGGTACTTATGAAGTCGAAGAAATAGGAAAAGACGAAATAATATTAAAAATAAATGGCAAATACTTGAAAAAATATAAACCAATTCTGCAAGAAGTAAAAATAAAAGTAGAATGATTATATTGATTGTTTTGCCAAATAAGCACTGAATTCATTACAAAAGGGGCCTTCTAGGGTTGCTAAACGAAAAGAAAATACATAAGCCTATTTCCTATTACAAAGTTTTTGACTCTAAAGGAAAGACTCCTTGAGCTCTATGAATTTCCTTTTCTGGAATGAGATTCGACAGTCACACAGACTTTTGTTATAAGACATCTCGTCAATCTCTTTGCCCAATTTTTGAGCCTTGTCTGCATGATGAAGTCCTACTTTGATCTCCTCTTCGATTTCGTTTACCCTAGGTTGTTGAAGATCCGCTTTGCACTTTTGTTCCTGAGCAATTTTTTGGCTTCAAGCTGGGCTATTTGCTCCTTGAAGTTTTGAATGTTTTTATCACACTCAGCCACTTCTTGGGAATAAGCCTCAGAGAGTTTTGATAACTCTGAAACCTTTTCAGTCGAAGCCTCCATAGCATCCCACTCAGCAGCCTGAGTTTCTTTATTTTTGGAGATTGTTTAGATGTAATCCTGTCGACGATTGAGATCTCCACTAACCACATCAATTATCTGAGCGAGGTCCATTACCAGACGAGTTTCGTCAGCACTGGCCTCTAAGACATTCACTTGTTTGAGGAGGTTTTTGAGTTCAGTTTGCTTAGTGGGATCCTCCTCCAAAAGTTTAAATAAATCGACACCAAGCACTTGGGTCTTAACTTCAGCCATGATGGAGCTAAGAGTCCTGACCTTAGATGTGGCCCCAGAAGTAGTCGAACTACTGGAAGAATCTTGAAAGTTGTAGCGATTGTTGAAAATGGCCCTCAAGTATTCCAAAGGCTTCCTTGTCTTCAGTTTTTCAAGCTCCTCACATGAGAAGATAGCCGAACCAGAAGATGGAGGGTTGTTTGGTGTTGGATCAAAAGTAATGTGAGTGCTAGGCCTAGCCTCCCCTTTCGACTGACCTTTCCCTGCTGTACTCTTGGAATTAGGGTTTTCTTCGCCAACATCTTGGGGATTATGTTCCTCTTCGTCATCTTGGACGTTGGACTCAACATCAGCCTTTTTTCCTTTGTCGTCTTTAGGGGGACTTTCTTTGTTGGCAGTAGACTTTGGCTATTCAGGAGAATTGTCTGCAGAACCTTCCTCCATGGTGATGTCAAACTCAGCCACGGTTTGGGGTTCCAGCCTACCACTTTTTGGTGTATTTTCTTCTTGGGCATATTCCTATAGTTTTTGGAAAATGTAAAATTTCAATTGGATTAATTTCATTCGGGAAATTATAATTCCAGCAATTTTAATTCACGCTTTAAAAAAAACAATTAACCAGCTCTGATACCATTTGTTGGAATTAAATCAGTTCAACTTACATGCTCGGAAAAATTATATATAATTTAGGCGCGGAAAAACAAGAATGTATAATATTAAAATGATCGATAAATTGGTTATAGGAATATCTCGATTCATTGAAAAATTTTCCTTTAGGCGGTAATCCTAAAACCTGAAGTTGATGATTTTTGTGGTTCTTCCTCAACCGGTACTCCGTATGCCTTGAATTCTCTTCAGATGGGGAGAAAAGATAATTTGCTTGTGTACGGTATATTGGGGACCATAGTCTATATATAGTGTGATGGCCAATTAGGGTTCTCATTATTCGCAAATGGGTCATCCTTACATCCACTCATATTTGAGCTCGTACCAATTATTTAATTAATTAATTAATTAATTCCTATATCAATCTAAATAGCATTTTATCATTATTTGATCACATAATTTATTTAAGGCACTTTATTTGATAAAATAGCTGATATAATTAAATAAATATATTTGGCCACATAATTATTGGAATATTAATATATTACTAAATTATTAAAATATTCCAATAATACATCCATCACCGAACCACGGGAAATACCTACTTCTGTCGATATAATCAATGCAACACACACAAAATTACCAATAAGACATGTTTGATCCTTTCTTTATGCACCCCAGTGATAACCTCATTATTTCCCCACTACTACAAATAACCTTTTTAACGTCACACACGGGAAAAAAAATCTCGGCTACTGAGGCGACGTAACGAAGGGTGTTATGCATGAAAAGATGCCAAAGTTATTTGATCATAGGTTCGAATCCTAGCATCTGTATTTTTATAATTTACAAAAAAAGTGTCTCATACCTATTGGTTTATCCACAAAACTGAGGGGTAAGATAGATTGTTGTTTTTTAATTAAAACTCGTTACATTTTCTTACATAATATTAATAAAATAAATTATTTACAAATTACAATGATTACCCCAAATATTACATTTTTGTCATAGATATTCAAAATAAAAATTAATTAGTCCATGAAGATCATATGTTAGATCTTTGAATCCTTGATATTTGGGCAAGATCAAATGTTGTGTGCGACTATATTCTCAATGGCTTTACCTCGCATGGATTTTGTTCTGGACTAGCCTGGCAAGTTACTTATGCCCTGTTGTACCCCAAAATTTGTCCTCATATCTCCTCATATCTTCAAGACCATATGTCTCAAGAGGTCTCCTAATGTTCATAAAGTTCTCAATTGCTCAAGGGAATTCAAGGTTTCATCAGACAAACCCTCCTCCCAAGCAATAGATTTCAAATTAGAGTTTTGTGTTTCCCAAGGTAAATTGGACTTCCAAAGCCTCAAGTGGACTTCATGATATCCCATATACTTCAGAGGATCCTCATGTCAAGTTTCAAGACTTGCCCTACAAGTTTGGTCAGCCAAATGCTCAGATGATCAATAATCAATTAACATGGGTAAAAAGTCAATTGTGGTCAACATACAGTCAAACTTCAAGATTTTTGGTCAACATCAAGATTATGAAGTAAGATTCATCATCTGATCAAGGGTTGATCATGATTCATCAAGAAAACCTCAAATTCATCACAAGGAAAAAGTTACTAAATTAGGGTTTCTTCAGGAGAAAGTCAATTGTACTTTAACCAGCTCTAACTTTCACACACTTCATCATAAATTTCTCATCCAAAGCTCATTGTGAAGGAAATTTAATTCCCTACAACTTTGTGTCTCACAAGCCAAAGCCAGAAATGCTTCATTTGAGAGATATGGACCAAGACATTACATGTCCTCTAAAAAGTCAACAAAAAGTCAACTTTTTCAAAAGCTCATAACTTGAACATGGAAGATCAAATGGACATGGGACCAAAATGAGTGATTAAAGTACACTGTAAGCTTTATAAAAAATTCCAAGAGCACATTCATATAATAAAAATCGAGGAAGTTGTGCATTGTTAAAGTTGAGCAAATTTGAGGAGGTGTATAAGGCAAACAGTGACTAAACTAGAGTTTTTGCCAAATGGGCCTATCATTTTACAATCCAAACTTAATTTTAAGATGATCACAACCTATAATTCATATATTTTGATTTTATTTGTTTATTTTATATTTTATTGGATTCAATTCATTTAAATTCAATTTTAATTAAAATAAATATTGAAAAATCAAATATTTGATCTTTGGTTTATTTTAGGATCAGATTATGAAGGTTATTGACATAATATATGATTCAAATTCGTGCACAACAAAAGGAAAGTCAAGATAGCACAATAATGGTCAAAATAGAAAGTTTTCAAATCAAATTCTAATCAAATCTCATCATCCCAAAATAACTTGAATCCAAACCCACAAATTGACCTAATTTAGTCTTCTATATATACATAACAAGTGCAAATGTTAAGAGGACGCAATTTTTTTATAAAAGAGAGCACACAAAACTTCAAAAAATTCAAGAGTAAGTCGGATTCGGTTTTAGGGTTGCAGCCATTCTCAAGGAGATTTGAAGGTCCAAACACGTTCCTGAGGTTCCTCTGAAGGTGTCCCAATCATTACCTTGCTCCAAAGACTCTTACAATGCCATAACCAAATTTGTTTTTTTGGTTTATTTTTTAATTTTCGATTTCATACTTTTACACATGATACATCTAATTTGTTTGCATTTTTTTTTATGGTGTTTGCAAGCTATCAGGGTCATCCAATTGAAGTTTAGGTACAAAAATCGTGAATTGTCATTGTTAGGGTTCAAGGTCGTGAGTTTGGGGAACCATAGCTAGAGGCAATTTTAGACCAAATTGATTGGACCATTAAATTCAAGATACGATTTCTAACTGATCTATGTGCTTTTATGGTATTTATAATGCTTGGTTTGAATTTTTTGAAATTGCAGGTCTTATAGTGACGGATAAAACTGTCACTATAAGTTTTAGTGACGAAATCCATCCGTAGGTAAAAACCTGGACGGTTGGAGGAAGAAGATGACCTGCGCACGTTTTTTATTTTCAAATTTAAATTTTAATATATAATATTTGTTTGTTAGTTTTTTACAACAGAAGGCGCGTGGCCTAATGGATGGAATGTTTGCCGGTAACCAATAGGACCTGGGTTCGATCCCAACGTCCCCCCTTCTTTTTTGGGCATTTTTCTTATTTTCCTTTTTATTTATATTTTTAATTTCTTTTCCTTTTATTTTAGTTTCAAAAAAATCATTTTATCTAAATTAATACGTTTTATCTAACCAATAAAAAATATGTCATTTGTTAATATTTTTTTCATAAAATCCTAAAACATAAAAAAATATTGTTTTTTACATAATTAATTCGAATTAAATTTATTTCATCAAATTAATTCTTTTAATCAAGCATTTTAATAAAAATCAACTAATCAAAATCTAAGACTTTTACTTCCTTTATATTTTTCTTCTCAATTTTATTTTTTTTGTTTTAGAATAATTGTATAGGATGCGCGAAATTTGTAATAATTTATTTTTCTCGTACAATTATATTTTCATTCAAATAATGTAACTGCTAAAGCCTTGTAATAGTTTTAAGTTTTATTTTCCGCACTTTACGTTTTCTGTCACGTTTTATTTATGTATCTCTCCCGAAGCCATGTAATAGTTTAAATTAGGGTTAAATTGTGGTCAACATATAGTCAAACTTCAAGATTTTTGGTCAACGTCAATATTATGAAGTAAGATTCATCATTTGATCAAGGGTTGATCATGATTCATCAAGAAAGCCTCAAATTCATCACAAGGCAAAAGTTGCTAAATTAGGGTTTCTTAAGGAGAAAGTCAATTGTACTTTGACCAGCTCTAACTTTCACATACTTCATCAGAAATTTCCCATCTAAAGCTCATTGTGAAGGAAATTCAATTCCCTACAACTTTGTGACTCACAAGCCAAGGCCATAAATGCTTCATTTGAGAGATATGGGCCAAGACATTACATGTCCTCTAAAAAGTCAACAAAAAGTCAACTTTTTCAAAAGCTCATAACTTGAACATGGAAGATCAAATTGATATGGGACTAAAAGGAGTGATTAAAGGACACTTTAAGCTTTCTAAAAAGTCCAGGAGCACATTCATATGAAAAAAATTGAGGAAGTTGTGCATTGTTAAAGTTGAGCAAATTTGAGGAGGTGTGTAAGGCAAACAATGACCAAACTTGAGTTTTTGCCAAATTGGCCTATCTTTTCACAATCCAAACTTAATCTTAAGATAAACCACGACCTATAAGTCATATATTTTGATTTTATTTGTTTATTTTATATTTTATTGGATTCAATTCATTTAAATTCAATTTTAATTAAAATAAATATTGAAAAATCAAATATTTGATCTTTGGTTTATTTTGGGATCAGATTATGAAGTTTATTGACATAATATATTATTCAAATTCATGCACAACAAGAGGAAAGTCATGATAGCACAATAATGGGCAAAATAGAAAGTTTTCAAATCAAATTCCAATCAAATCTCATCATCCCAAAATAACTTGAATCCAAACCCACAAATTGACCTAATTCAGTCTTCTATATATACATAACAAGTGCAGATGTCAAGAGGACGAATTTTTTATTATCAAAGAGAGCACAGAAAACTTCAAAAAATTCAAGAGTAAGTAGGATTCGGTTTTAGGGTTGCAGTCATTCTCAAGGAGATTTGAAGGTCCAAACACGTTTCTAAGGTTCATCTGAAGGTGTCCCAATCGTCAACTTGCTCCAAAGACTCTTACAATGCCATAACCGATTTTTTTTTGGTTTTTTTTTTAATTTTTTTGATTTCATACTTTTACACATGATACATCTAATTTGTTTGCGTATTTATGTTTCTTATGGTGTTTGCAAGCTATCTGGGTCATCCAATTGGAGTTTAGGTGCAAAAATCGTGAATTGCCATTATTAGGGTTCAAGGTCGTAAGTAAGGGGAACCCTAGATAGAAGCAATTTCAGACCAAATTGAATGGATCAATAAACTCAGAGGATAATTAGATTGCATTAATATTATGTGGTTTGAATTTTGAAAAATGTGCAAGTGTATAGTGACGGATAAAACCGTCACTATAGGTTCTAGTGACAAATTCAAACCGTAGGTAAAAACCTTGACGGGCGGAGGAAGAAGACGGGCCTGCGCGCGTTTTTTATTTTTAAATTCATTTTTTAATATATAACAAATGTTTGTTATTCCTTTGACAGATGAAGCAATATGGCTTGGTGGTAGGAGTGTGTGTTGGTTATCTCAAGGACATGGGTTCGATCCCAACATCTCCCTTCCTATTTTTTGGCCCTTTTTCCTATTTTCCTTTTTGTTTATATTTTCTTAATTTCTTTTCTTTCTCTTTTATTTTAAAAATAACCATTTAATTTAAGTTAACATTTTCTAACCAATAAAAAAATAAGTAATTTGTTAATATTTTCATGAAAATTATTAAATACTAAAAAAAAAATTTTTTTACATAATTAATTCAAAATTAGATTTATTTCATCTAATAATTTTTTTTAATCAAACATTTTTAATAAAAATCAATTAATCAAAATCAAAGACTTTTATTTCCTTCGTATTTTTTTTATCAATTTTATTTTTTAGAATGTATAGGATGCGCGAAACTTGTAATAATTTATTTTTCTCGCACGATTTTCTTTTTCTTGAATAATGTAACTGCTAAAGGTTTGTAATAGTTTTAGGTTTATTTTCCACACTTTACATTTTCAGTCAGATTTTTATTTTTGTATCTCTCCCAAAGTCATGTAATAGTTTAAATTAGGGTTTATTTTCTGCATTATAAACTGTTAGATGTATGCTTAATAGGATTGTATGGTAAGACTAAAATCAACCATTAGCTAACCCTAATTTCAAGACAAAAATAATTGAATTGAATACACTTGCATGCTCACACCTCTAGGGTAACCTCTCTCTGTTGCCTTATGAAATATGGTCAAGTCTCTCGAACGTAGGTGTACCTTAACTTGTTGCCTAAAGAAATAAATCATCATAGTTCCCTTTCGAATAAAAGATCATAGCCCCTCGTTGTCCCTTCGAGTTGCCTACGAAAACATGATCTTGTCCTTCAATGACCCTTCAAGTTGCCTTTGAATAAATGATCTTGTCCCTATAAGAATGATGATAGTCCCTTCGAATTGTTAAGGTATCTCTACATGTCGCTTTCTATATGACCATGACGATGACCCTACGCTTGTCCCTTCAAATCCAAGGATAAGACTACTTACTAACTGATAGTAAGGACAATTATATCCTTAAGGAAATGAAATAACAAGAAAGACTATACAAACTTAGAGTAAGTAACTCTTAATGCTTGCTCACAACTTTCAAAACAAATATTTTTACACCCCACTCTCTCTTTTTCAAAATACTTTAAAACAAGTAAACACTTTGTATACATTCATACGAGAATCATTACAAAGTTAAATCTTTATGAAAATATTTTAATCACACGCTACACTTTTCAAACAAAACAAATAAAGTGAGCTAAGCAATTAAGAGCCCATGGATAACCATGGATACAAAGGGTGTTAACACCTTCCCTTTGTATAACATACCCCCCCCCCTCGAACTCAAAATCTTTTAAAGGTATTTCCTGTTCTTTTATACCTTTCCTAAGTTGGATAAAATAAAAGTCGGTGGCGACTCTTGCTTACCACAATATATTTTGCGACAAAATGCTAAAAGTCAGTTCTCCCACAGTGTTACAGAACTGGCGACTCTGCTGGGGATTTAGACTCTTAAAATGAGGGGTTACCTTAAAGTTAGATCACTTTACTTGTTTGAATTATATGCTTTATTTTTAAAGGGTACCTTTTTTGGGGTTACTATGAGAAAGATCATAACCCGGATCTGGTGTTCCTTAGGTAAGTGACAATAGACCAAGGAAATTGTACAGCGTATACCGTTATGGTTGATCTGGTGGCTACAGTTAGTGTGACATTTTGGTTGGTACTGATATTCTTCAAGTCAGTTGAGGATAATATGAGGCTACCATGTGGTGTCATTTACACTAACTTCCCTTTAGAACCTTAATTGACCCATCTTGTCCAGTAGAAAGTAGTGAGATAGTCAGCTTTGGTGCAATCTAAAGTTGGTTGATACCCGATGCTACACTCATTGAGATTCTAATCTTGGTATGTTTTGGTTGGTGAAACAGTTTCCACACTGAAATAAACTTTAAGAAGAATCAGTGATATTGAGATTCCTTAAAACCCGATTACTATTGCTATGACAGGTTGAACCAACTAACTTCAGTAGGGAGGGTACTTACCTATGAACTTCATGCAAGCCTTTAAAAATAACGCTCTTGTGTGACTTGTTTGTGTTTGCCATTTGCTTGATTTAAACATAAACATAACATCATAACATCATGACATCATAACATAGATTTTTCACTAACCATTTCAAGGACCAAAGGATTTATCTTTCTTCTTTGTTGCAGGTTATGGCTTCTGCTCGCAGAAAAACTATCTGAATCAACTTTGTAAGGATTGCTTCCAAGCTTAAGGAATTAGTCTCAAAAGTTCCTGAGAACTCTCAATTCACCAAAAGGCATGGTTGTATGCTTAGTTTGGTTACTTTAGGGTTTAATGAAGACATGATGAGTGTTTTGTTCCAGTTCTTTGACCCTAAACATCAATGTTTTACATTTCCCGATTATTAGTTGGTGTCCACAATGGAAGAATTCTCCAAACTACTTGGTGTACATATTCTTGATTAAGAACCTTTCACATGTCTAGAGAATGAGCCTAAACCTGAAGTTATTATAGCAGCTTTGCATCTGAAGAAGTCAGATATTATATTGGAAACAAGAAGTGGAGTTAAAGGTCTTATTGATAAATTCTTGATAGAGAAAGCTCAGTTGTTTCTAGATGCTATGAGTTACTACGCTTTTGAGGATATTTTGGCCCTGTTGATTTATGGTTTGGTATTGTTCCATAATCCGGACCAATTCATAGATGTGCATGCAATTAAAATATTCCTGACTCATAATCATGTGCCTACCTTGCTTGGAGATATTTTGCACTCTCTTCACACTCGTACTACGAAGGTGCGAGGGACTCTGATGTGTTGCATACCTCTACTATCAAGGTAGTTTATTTCACACCTTCCTCGATCTGTGATGAAGAATGAACATGGTTTGAGGTGGTCTAGAAGGATAATGTCACTCTCTCATTTAGATATCCATTGGAAAATATCACTATCATTGACAGTTGTGGGGAGTTCCCTAATGTGCCACTCCTTGCATAAGGGGAAGCATTACTTATAATACTTATTTAGCACTACTTTAATTTGGTTATCCTCAGAGTGATGGTCCTCATTGTAACATGGTGGGAGAACTGACTTTAGTTATGTTGCGGATAGCAAGAGTCGCCACCGACTTTTATTTTATCCAAAGGAAAGGCATAAAAGAACAGGAAAGACCTTTTAAAAGATTTTTGGGTCCGGGGGGTAGGTTATGTAAAGGGAAGGTGTTAGCACCCTTTACATCCATGGTTATCCATGGGCTCTTAGTTACTTAGCTCACTTTAAAATGTTTTTGAAAATGTGAAGTGTGTGAATAAAAATTTTCTTAAGAGTTTTATAATGATCCATGTACGGATGCGTAAAAAACCTTTGTTTTGAAAATTGTTTGAAGTATGAAGTGTTTGAAATTGTTTTGAAAAGTGAGCAAGTATCTAAAAGGAACCTACCCTAAGCTTAAGTCTTTTCTGTTCTTGAATCCTTTAAATGGTAAGACTATCCCTATTATTAAGGAATAGGTAGTCATTACCTTGGATGTATGAGACAAGTGAAGGGTCATCTGTTATTTAGGCAACTGTGGGGTGTATAAGCAATTCGAAGGGACTTATCATCTTTATTCGAAAGGGACAAGATCATTACGAAGGCAACATTCGAAAGGGACTTGATCTTTTATTTTTTAAGGGACTAGATGATGTGAAATTGAGGGACTTTGCTTTATACACCCTACTTGACCTTTTTGTTTTAGGCAACATGAGAGGTACCCTTATAGAAGTGAGATGGCGATCAAAGATCGACTTACGTGTGTGAGTGTACAATTTTAAATAATTATCTTTTAAATTAGTGATCTAAATTGAATTTCATATACAAACATGTTTTTTGCACTCCCTATTTACTAACCATAGCATAAAATATGAACAATAAACATTATTACTAAATATTACACCAAGGAACAATTACATAATAATAATAAAAGCAAATTAAATAAATAAGCAAAATATTAAATAATAATAATTGGGGGTTAGTAGAGAATAATAAAAATAATACAAAATTAAATGGGGTTAGTAATAATAAAATATCATATAAAAAAATAAACATAATAAACAAAAATATTATAATAATTAAAAGAAGAGATCAAATTTTTATATAAAACAATTATTTAAGATTAATAAGAAAATATGAACAATTATATTAATTATTATAAAGTTTTAAGTTATTTGCAAATTATAAAAATTAAATTAATTATAAACATATTATGAAAATAAAATTATAATTACAAAATTAAATTAGCAATTATTTTTTAAACATATAATAAAAATTATTTACATACAAAATTAAATTATAAACAATTTATGTCATATTATCATATTAACAAAATTAAATTAAGAATTTTAATTTTAAACATATTTATATACAAAATTAAATTATAAACAAATATTAAAATGTACATGATTAAAATTCACAAGTAAGAAATTAAGAATTAAATTTTAAGTAAAAAGAAAATTAGGGTTTGAAAATTATTAGGATTTTGGATATAAAAATATTAGGATCTTAATTTAATACATAATACTAATTTAATCATTAAATAAATATATACATATTAATAAAAGAAATTAGTTTTAGAAAATATTATTTTTTAGAAATTTTTTAGAACATATAATATTTACATATTAATTTAAATCTATTTGCATATTAAACATAATTATATTCAATAATAAAACAATTAATAAAACAAATAAACAAAACAGAATTTAAAAAAACTTACCTGATGCCCTAGGCTTTAGCAATACTCTGGACGAAGCAAGCTACCACTGGGCTACAGGCGCGCGAGTGATAAAGAGAGAAGTCCAATTGGTTTTGTTGTTTGTTCCTGAAAAATTAAAGAAAAAAGAAAACAAAACAAAAGGCCTTGGGGGATCGAACCCAAGACCTTCACATTGCACACAAACACACTTACCATTCCAGCCGGGAGGGCGCTTCTGATATTATAGTGGTTATAATTCATAATATATTAAGCTTCATAATTGACCTAAAAAAAATAAGAGAAATTGTGAAAAGCCAGGATTCGATCCCTGGACCAAGACCTCCCATGCGCATCCTTTCACCAACTGAGCCAACCACACAACTGTTAAACAATATCAAAAACAAAACAAAAAATATTATATCCAGTTTTCAAAATCTGAAATTCGCGCCAGGGCATCATCTTCTTCCTCCAGCCCTAGGATTTTTGCTGCGAATTCTGTTACCAAATCTCCTGCGAATTCAAAACTTGCAGCAAAACCTATGAATCTTATACACCATAAAAACTGTAAAATTTCATCAAACTAATTGTTCAAACATGATCCAGAGACGAATTGGCATTGATCTGTGTTTTTAGAATTAATTTATATTAGCTTGAGAGTGAAACCCTAATGGAGGCCGAAAACCCTAACAATGGTGGAATTCACCCCAGTTAATGAAACTCGAATTAAACTATCCAGAATTCATCACAAGCTTCAAACAATCACAAATCAATAAACAAAATTAGTTAATAATAGCTAAATAATCGAAATCGAAAAATTTAAATTCAAGAACAAGAGAGATTCGGTTTATGCAATATGAGATGTTTTGGATGCAAATGATCATTGGGAATGATTCAATGATGTCTCATAAACATGTCTCAACCTTCAAATTGGTTCAAAAAGGCTTGAATTGAGAAATCCGATTTTGAGTTTTGTGATGAATTTTGAAAACTTGAACTTACTCTTGGAGGCTGAATTTCGTGTCCTTGTGCATTAGGTTATGATGTATACTTATAATGGAATGAATTTAGGTCAGAAAAGTGGATCATTGTGTGAAAGATTTGATTAAAAAAGATTGAAAAAGATTAAGCTTTAAAATTCAAATATCCTTGCATAAACCCTTTCTATTTCAAGCCAATCACCATTATTTTTGTATCAATTTGATCCAAGTTGCATTCATGATTTTCTAGAAGCTCAATCTCTTTTAAATATTTGACTTTTCTATTTTATTTTAATTTAAAATGATTTTAAATGAATTAAATCAAAATAAATAAAATAAAATGATGAAAAATCTGATTTTTAGAGACTTGGGTCGTGCATGAAGTATTGGTATGGATTGGATCATCATATGGCAAGCCCATTTAGAAAAAATTGGTTTTAAACCTCCATTTTCTTCATAAACCAACCAAAAATTTCCCAACTTTGCAAGGGCACAAATCCTTCAATTTTAATGCTATGAGGGTGTTCTTGGACATTTTGGAAAGCTTGAAGATTCCTCTAACCAACCCCACTGGTTTCATGTCCATATCATTTACCATTCTCAAGTTATGCCCTTTTGAAGTTGTTGACTTTTTGTTGACTTTCAAAAGGACCTATAATGTCTTAGCTCATACCTTCCAAATGAAGCATTTTTGGGCTTGGCTTGTGAGACACAAAGTTGTAGAGAATTCAATTTCCTTCAAAATGAGCTTTGGATGGAAAATTGGTGATGAATCATGTGAAAGTTATGGCTGGTCAAAGTTCAGTTGACTTTTCCTGAGGAAACCCTAATTTAGAAACCTTTGATTCTTGATAATCTGAGATATCCTTGATGAATCATGATCAACCCTTGATAAAATGATGAATTTTACTTCATATACTTGATGTTGGCAAAAAAAATCATGAAGTTTGACTTTGGTTTGACCACAATTGACCTATGTTTGACTTTTTAACTGCTTTGACTGATTTTGACTTATCTGATCATCTGACTGAGCAAACCTCTGAGAAAAGTCTTGAAACTTGTCATGGGGATTCTTAGACACATATAATATGTTATGAAGCTCACTTGAAGTCTTGGAAGTCCATTTAGCCTGATTAAAGTCAAAACCCTAGTTTTGGATGCACTGCTTAGGAGAATGCATTGTCTAAGGGAATTGTCAAACTTTCTGACTATTTGTGAACTTTGTGAACCTCATAAAGTGTCTTGTAAACTTTGTGAACCTCATGAAAGGTTTTGTGAACCTTGTGAACCTTCTTAGCACACAAAGTCTTGTATTGTGAGGGCAAATTTTGGGGTGCAACAGCTGCCCCTGTTCAATTTTCTGAAACCTGAGGGGTTAGATTGGTATATGTGCCAGTCGTAACTTGGAAGGTTGAAGGGGATTGAACACAAAAGCCCAAAAATTTGCACTCACCGGTGCGTGGAGTGATACTGATGGCTAGTTGAGTATGCTTGAGTGGGCTTAAAGATGCCACTTGGAGAAAAGCTCTTCAGATACATTTCTTTTGGAGGATAAAGCAGTCCAAAATATGAAGATATAATGATAGCTTTCAGGAGGATAAACAACGTCCTGAGGTAGTGGTAATAGCTCTCAGGAAGATAAACAACGTCCCGAGGGGATAATATGCTTTCAGGAGGATAAACAACGTCCTGAGGAAATGATATAACCTTTGGGAAGATAAACAACGGCCCAAGGCAATGATATGCTTTCAAAAGGATAAACAACGTTCTGAGGAAATGATGATAGCTTTCAGGAAGATAAACAACGTCCTGAGGTAATGATATGCTTTCAGAAGGATAAACAACATTCTGAGGAAATGATATGCTTTCAGGAGGATAGACAACGTCCTGAGGTAATGATGTAACCTTTGGGAAGATAAACAACGGCCCAAGGTAATAATATGCTTTCAGGAGGATAAACAACGTCCTAAGGATGTGATGATAGCTTTCAGGAAGATAAACAACGTCCCGAGGAGATAATATGCTTTCAGGAGGATAAACAACATCCTGAGGTGATGATATGCTTTCAGAAGGATGAACAACGTTCTGAGGAAATGATGATAGCTTTCAGGAAGATAAACAACGTCCTGAGGTATAAGTATAACTTTTTGGGAGGATAAACAACGGCCCAATAGTCATGATATGCTTTCAGGAGGATAAACAACGTCCTGAGGTGATAATATGCTTTCAGAAGGATGAACAATGTTCTGAGGTATAAGAAGCTTTCAGGAGGATAAACAACGTCGTGAGGAAATGATAAATTTTGGGAAGATAAACAACGGCCCAATAGTCACAAGTTGTTAATGAAATTTGTCTGCTGGAGAGTTAACCTAAAAACAAGGTAGCATTTTGTATGATAATATTAGCTTATGTATTATGTATGCATGTATGATATGATGCACTTAAGTAATGTATTATATATTTATGCATATGTATGTTATGATGTAAATGATGTATGTATGAACCATGTAACTTGAAGCATCTGAATATCTTCGTATAACAACTGCTGGCCAGGGAAAATCCCGATTCGTTGCTGGAGATTATGAGGGACTCGTTCCCGTCTTGTTTGATAATATAGTATATATAACCTCCCGTCTTAGTTTGATAGTAGGGTATACCTAACCTCCCGTCTTCGTCTGATAGTAAGGTATACATAACCTTTCGTCTTCGTTCGTCGTACTCCTGTTGGAAACGTAAATTCCTGACTATCCGTATGAGGATAAAAGAGATGGATATAAATTCCAGGGGAGATGTGACTTGAAGTACTTATGAAGATGGATTTGTCCTACTGGGGATTTATATCCATCTTGTAGGGATGAACCGGTGAAGCTTCGTTGAAATACTTCCCTCGTTCGTCTTTAGTAAATACTATTACTGCATTTTCATGCATTTTTGGCAAACATCAATCATATTAAGCATACATGCATTTCTGGTAAACATCAATCATATTCAAAAGCATACATACATTCAAACACAACCAATGGACGTTTCGCTTATGTAAATAGGGTAAAAGTAAATCTGGATTCAAAGATGGAATTTTATTTATATCAAAAATGACCTATACATAAGCAAGTTTGTACAAGGAGACAGAAATCCTAGTAAGAGGAATTTGTCATAAAAGTTTTACAAAACAAAGAAAGTCAGCTATGTGAGAAATAATCCTATTGAGTTTCAATTCTACTATTGCCATTATCTTCAAGTATCTCATCTTCTGCTGTTGAGACGGAAACGATTGGATTGAGCTTTATCTGTTCGAGCATTGAGTAAGTAACACAACTGGTTGCAGTTTCATGGGTGATCCAAACGAGACATAGTCATACGCTTTAATCCCTAACTTTTACCTGGATTGCCCTTTCAGGTTTTCAATCCACCGGGATACCCTTTTTTGCCCAAGTCGCCCTTTCAGGTTTTCGACTTGCCGGGTGTACATCTTTTTATATATATATATCCCTAATTTTTGCCCAAACCCTTTTGGTTTGCCGGGATGCCCTTATTTTTGCCTAGGCCTATCAACCTAGCGGGTCTCTTTTTATGCGTAGTATTTTTTAACTATGTCTGCGTTTACAGGCTGCGGGAAGTCTTCACCATCCATAGTAGTAAGTATCATGGCACCTCCTGAAAATACTGTCTTGACTACAAATGGTCCTTCATATGTAGGAGTCCACTTGCCCCTAGGATCACCCTGTGGTAATATGATACGCTTAATTACCAAGTCACCAGCCTGATATACCTTTGGCTTAACCTTCTTGTTAAAAGCTTTGATCATTCGTTTCTGGTACATCTGGCCATGACAAACTGCTGCTAGCCTCTTCTCATCAATAAAATTTATCTGGTCAAGTCGAGTCTGAATCCACTCATCTTCATCCAAGCCTGCATCCTTCATAATTCTTAAGGAGGGAATCTGAACTTCAATGGGCAGAACTGCTTCCATACCATAGACTAAGGAGAATGGGGTTGCCCCTGTTGAAGTACGTATTGTAGTACGATAACCATGAAGAGAAAATGGTAACATCTCATGCCAATCCTTGTAAGTAACAGTCATCTTCTGTATAATCTTCTTAATGTTCTTATTAGCAGCTTCAACTGCCCCATTCATCTTTGGACGATACAGAGAAGAGTTGTGATGCTTAATCTTGAACTGCGTGCAGAGATCAGTAATCATAGTGTTGTTCAGATTAGAGCCGTTGTCAGTGATAATCCTTTCAGGGATGCCATACCTACATATAAGATTATTCTTAATGAATCGAGCCACATCATTCTTGGTAACAGATGCAAATGAAGCTGCCTCCACCCACTTCGTGAAGTAATCAATAGCAACCAGGATGAAACGATGCCCATTAGAAGCAGTAGGCTTGATCTCACCAATCATATCAATGCCCCACATGGCAAAAGGCCAAGGAGCAGTCAACACATTCAATGGTGATGGAGGTATGTGTACTTTATCAGCATAAATTTGACACTTGTGACATGTTCTGGAGTGTTGATAGCAATCAGCTTCCATGGTAGACCAATAGTAACCTGCTCTCAATATCTTCTTTGCCATAGTATGACCACTAGAATGAGTGCCAAATATCCCATCATGCATATCTTCCATAATCTCAGTTGCTTCCTTCTTATCCACACAACGAAGCAAAGTTGAATCATGATTGAGCTTATACAAAATCCCATTACTCAAAAAGAACTTAGCAGAAAACCTTCTCAGAAACTTCCTATCTTTGACAGATGCCCCTTCAAAGAACTCCTGAGCTTCAAGATATCTTTTTACTTTATAGAACCAAGGTTTCTCCTCTGTTTCTTCAGTGCCAACCTCATTGCAGTATGCAGGCTTCTCAAATCTATCAATAGTAATCTTGGGAGCTTCATCATCCCAACTGATCTCAAACATGGATGCCATGGTGGCCAAGGCATCTGCCAACTGATTCTCTCTTCGTGGAATATGTCCAAAGGTAATCTCTTTGAAATGTGGGATCAAAGACAACACATGCTCTCTGTAAGGAATGAGGTTATCATGCTTGGTATCCCAATCTCCTTTAATCTGACTTACTACCAGGGCTGAATCTCCATACACGTCTAGGAACTGAATCTTCATATCAATGGCAGCTTTGATACCCAGGATACATGCCTCATACTCAGCCATGTTATTGGTACAATAGAAACAAAGTCTGGCAGTAATCGGGGTATGACAACCTTCAGGGGAACTGATCACAACACCAACACCATTACCAAGTGCATTGGAAGCACCATCAAAAACCATAGTCCATCGGGATCCTTGTTCAGGTCCGTCATATTGTCCAGGTTCTTTGGTAATAATCATAATGTCTTCATCAGGGAACTCAAAACTCATTGACTGATAATCATCCACTGCTTGATGAGCCAAATGATCAGCTACAACACTTCCCTTAATAGCCTTCTGAGTAGTATATTGTATATCATATTCTGTCAATATCATTTGCCATCTTGCAATTCTTCCGGAGAGAGCAGGTTTCTCGAATATGTACTTGATTGGATCCATCTTCGAAATCAACAAGGTAGTATGGGTCAACATATACTGTCTTAGTCGGCGAGCAGCCCATGCCAAAGCGCATCAAGTTTTCTCGAGCAGTGAGTATCTTGTTTCACAGTCGGTAAACTTTTTGCTAAGGTAGTATATTGCCTGCTCTTTTCGACCAGACTCGTCATGTTGCCCCAATACACACCCCATTGAGTTGTCTAATACTGTTAAGTACATAATCAAGGGTCTTCCATCAACTGGTGGCATCAAAATTGGAGGTTCTAGTAGATATTTCTTGATTTCATCAAAGGCATTCTGGAACTCATCATTCCATTCCATCACCTGATCTTTCTTCAACAACTTGAAGATTGGCTCACAGGTGGCAGTCAATTGGGAAATAAATCTTGCAATGTAATTCAATCGTCCAAAGAAACCTCTAACTTCCTTCTCAGTACGGGGAGCTGGCATCTCCCGTATAGCTTTCACTTTTGCAGGATCCAATTCAATACCTTTTCCACTGACTATGAAACCCAGGAGTTTACCAGACCTAACTCCAAAAGTACATTTGTTTGGGTTCAATCTCAACTTGTATTTCTTCAACCTCTCAAACAACTTATGCAGATGATCAAGATGTTGTTCTTCATTCTGGGACCTAGCTATCATATCATCTACATATACTTCTATCTCATGATGAATCATATAGTGAAACAAAGCCACCATAGCACGCTGATATGTTGCCCCTGCATTCTTCAAACCAAATGGCATCACCTTATAACAAAAAGTGCCCCACTGTGTAACAAATGTTGTCTTCTCCATATCTTCAGGTGCCATCTTGATTTGATTGTAACCAGAGAAACCATCCATGAACGAGAATACTTTATGTTGAGCAGTGTTTTCTACCAGAACATCAATATGAGGAAGTGGAAAGTCATCTTTGGGGCTGACCTTGTTCAAATCTCTGTAGTCTACACACATACGTACCTTACCATATGTCTTAGGTA
This sequence comes from Lathyrus aphaca, assembly GCA_963966055.1. Lineage (NCBI taxonomy): Eukaryota > Viridiplantae > Streptophyta > Magnoliopsida > Fabales > Fabaceae > Lathyrus > Lathyrus aphaca. Next base: position 83,238,110 of record OZ014520.1, read on the forward strand.
CCGGCACCACATTTGCAACCCACTGAGGATAAGAAGTCACTGCTAAGAACCCTGCATTGAAATGTTTCATTACCTCTGCTTTGATCTTCTCTGACATTTCAGGACGCATACGACGAACCTTCTGCTTCTTTGGACGACAATCTTCTTTTACTGGTAAACGGTGAACCACGATGTCTGTATCCAACCCTGGCATATCTTCATAGGACCAAGCAAAGATCTCTACATAGTCACGTAGCATCTGAATCAACCTGTTCTTGACACTATCCTCTAATTCAGCCCCTATCTTGACTTCTTTCCTGTTTTCTTCAGTTCCCAAATTCACAACTTCGATTGGCTCTTCATGTGGCTGTATAGCTTTCTCTTCTTGTTGTAACAACCTAGCAAGCTCTACAGGTACTTCACAATCGTCCTCATTTCCGTCTTCAGTTTGATAGATCGGATTCTCGAAATTATAATTGGCAATAGTAGAACTGTTATCAACAGGATCCAGAGTGGATGAGGATCTGCATTTTAGTGATGTGGGTGTGTGTAAGAACACATAGCTGATAAAAAAAAATAAAAGAAAAGAAAGATAAGGAACACAATATTTACGAAAATGAAACGTCCACTGATTTTTATTGAATGAAGTATGCAAATGAAATGACAGCCCGTAACAAGCGCACCATTGTGCCCCGGGTAAAGCACAAGGCTTGAAAGTTTTAATTGTTCAAGAAATTACAAACTTAAAAGCAACAACACATTAATAGTATTTACTCCTGACTAAAGGAGATAGGAATAACATCTTCAGCTTTCCAATTATTGAGCCCAGCACCCACAGTAGGAAAAATCCAAGCATCCAGGTTGTAGTCTTCATCATAGTCACCCACAACATTGATCTGGTTCTTCATAATCCCCTGATTGGTGATACGAACAGCACGAGCACGACGAACAGCCTTCTGGGACTCTGCAGTGAAACCCAAACCAAATTTGTCAGACTTGTATGGGATATCAGGAAGCTGACCCCAAATAGTACAACCACCTTCATCCACCACAGCTCTAGCATCTTTGAGGGAAGCCATTGTTGGAGGTACTCTGGTGACCACAGGAACTTTCTTGACAACAGGAGGAGCTTCATAATCATTAACAATCCAAGGAACCACTTCGAATGTCTGACACGGAGTTTCAACATATTCACCTTCCACTTCCAGATACTTGAAGGTGTTCACATGGCTGACAAAATATTCTTCCTCTCCATAGACAGTAACAACCTTTCCTTCTACCGGATATCTCAGCTTCTGATGTAATGTAGAGGTTACAGCACCTGCCACATGGATCCAGGGACGTCCCAGCAAACAAGAATATGACGGACGAATATCCATAACATAAAAGGTAGCATTGAAAACTTGAGAACCAACCTTGATTGGGAGATCAATTTCTCCATGTACCACTCTTCTAGAACCATCAAAAGCCTTCACCACTATGTTACTGGGTTTCAGCACAGCATCTTCAGGACTCAGCTTATTCAGGACTTCTTTGGGCAACACATTTAGAGAGGAACCATTATCTATCAGTACATGTGACAGGGTAGTGCCCCTGCATTCAATTGAGATATGCAGAGCCCTGTTATGGTCCCTCTTGGCAGGAGTCAAATCAGCATCAGAGAAACCTAACCCGTTATCATAGGTCAAGTGGGCAACACAATTTTCAAACTGGTCAACAGAAATTTCATTGGGTACATGAGCAGTCTTCAGAAACTTAATCAAGGCCTTGGCATGAGCCTCAGAACACAACAACAAGGACAGCATAGAAATCTTGGAGGGAGTATGCCCCAACTGATCAACAATGTCATAATCACTCTTGCGAATGATTTTCAATACTTCTTCCATCTGCTTAGCAAGATCATCAGCAGCTGGCACATCAGTAGGTATAGGTTCAATAACAGGACCTTTGCCCCGAGCATCAGTGGTGGAGGTAGCAGTTGGAGTAACTGCATTCTTGGAGGTAACTGGAGGAGAGAAAACTCTTCCACTTCGTGTGATCTTACTAGATCCAGCAATATTATCAACATCAACAGGCATATCAGCTAAGGGTTCTTGCTTAACACCATGGATATAAACATCAGACCCATAATGCCAAGGCACAGCTTTATCAGACGTATACGGAATAGGACCAGGAGTGGTAATGACCATAGGAGCCACTCTAGCTTCAGCAACAATCTTCACAGGGCCTTCAGCAGTAATCTTAATTGGACCCTTATGAGTGATTTTGACAGGTCCCTTAGAAGTAATCCTTACCGGTACTCTATCAACCATATCTACCTCTTCAATCTTCTTACCTTGAGTTATATGATCCACCATACTCTCCACAGAAGATGGAGTCCTCTCAAACACTATGGTATATTTATCCATGAGACGTTGAATTCCATCTCTCAACCTCCAGCAGCTATCTGGCTTATAAGTACAATATAGACAATCTTCACGACAACCTGGAAAGAACCCAGCTTGTACTAGCTTCTTCTTGATGACAGACAATGATGTGGTCAACTCTGCAACTGAATAAATATGTGAATCTTCATCAATGGCATTGATAGTCTTCTCATGATTTGGCATGGGAGCAGTGATCACATTTGGAGTACCCGGAGGGTCAAACTCAATTTCTCCAGCCTCAATCATATCTTGAATTTTGTTCTTCAACACCCAGCAACTATTGGTATCATGTCCCTGGCAGTTTGAATGATATGCACATCGTGCATTAGGATTGTACCTGGGAGAGGTAACATTAGGATTCTGAGGAGCATCTTTCAGAGTGATAAGTTCAGCCTTCAACAAGTGTTGCAATGCTTGAGCCATTGACATGTTGATCTTAGTGAACTGCCTTCTAGCCCTCTGTTGGTTGCCCTGTGGCTGCTCTGGTGTTGTAGGAGTTGGATTTGAAATATGAACTGCACTCACAGACTGATGCCTTCTATTACGATCAGGTTGACCATAAACAACATTTGACTCTTTCTTCCCAGTGGGAGGCTTCTTTGCAGCACCTGATGAAGAAGCACCCACTTGGATCTTGCCACTCCTGATACCACTTTCTACACGTTCTCCTGTCATTATCAACTCAGTGAAGCCAGATGATGAGCTTCCAATGAGATGACTGTAAAAAGGACCATTCAATGTACACATGAACATATCAACCAACTCCCTGTCATTTAGAGGGGGTTGCACTCTTCCAGCCAAGTCTCTCCACTTCTGAGCATACTCCTTGAAGCTCTCTTTAGCACCCATAGACATGCTCTGAAGTTGCATGCGAGTAGGAGCTAGATCAGCATTGTATTGATACTGCTTATAGAAGGCTTCAGCAAGATCATTCCAATCCCGGATGTTGACACTCTCCAACTAGTAGTACCATTCCAATTGAGCTCCAGATAAGCTCTCTTGGAAGAAGTGGATCCACAACTTTTTATCAGCAGTATGGGGTTGGATCCTCCTGACATAAGACCTCATATGCAGCTTGGGACAAGAGACACCATCATAAATAACAAAAGTAGGAACCTTGAAACCAATGGGTATAACCACCCCAGATATCAAACTCAGGTCTTCAAAATCCAGCCCAGAAGATTTCAGTAATTCCATAGCATCCATTCTATCCACCAGCATCTTTAATTTGTCTTCATTATGCTCATGATAGTAGTTAGCCTCAGAATCAGAGTCCCCCATTGTGTTGTGGAGACTGCCTCCCTCTTTCTCAGACTCTTAAGACTCATAGTCTTAAACCTGTTCTTTGGTCTTGACAGGACCTCTGAACCTTCTTCCCATGTTGATCAGGCCACCTGACCTCCTAGTCTTCTTAGTCTTTTTGGCCAGCAGTGTCTTCAATTCATCTTGCCCCTTGGACAAGTTCAGGATCAGCTCTTGGAACTGTGCATTATGTGCCTGGAGATCCTTAACTATTTGTTCAAGAGCCATTGCTGAAATAAACAGCGAGAAGATGAGAAACCTGTGCACAATAAACCTGTGATGCAATGATATGGAATGTAAATGTATATGCAATGTTTTCAAGGACCGCAGGATTTAAATTTGCTTAAACAGACAAGAAGTTAAACTTTTATTAGTAATAAACTTGTTTTGCCTCTTGGGCTTACAGAAAATGAAATGCAATAAATACAAGAGATGGGGTTTTAAGTCTCCCATGGACGTTTCCTCTTTGTGTTGAGGTATGAGTTGAGATTCCGCTCCTCGTGAAGTTGCTTTGTTAGTTCTAGGATTCTTTCTTGGCTTGCCTTGTAATGAGCCTCGAAAGTATCCCTTTGCTCCTTCAACTGGATCCAGGACCTCTGTAAATCTTCCATGTCAGTAGGCATGTCTGGGTGAAGGATGGTATAAGCAGTATCTCCTTCAGCAACAGGTTCCATGGTAACGGATGCGTAAAAAACCTTTGTTTTGAAAATTGTTTGAAGTATGAAGTGTTTGAAATTGTTTTGAAAAGTGAGCAAGTATCTAAAAGGAACCTACCCTAAGCTTAAGTCTTTTCTGTTCTTGAATCCTTTAAATGGTAAGACTATCCCTATTATTAAGGAATAGGTAGTCATTACCTTGGATGTATGGGACAAGTGAAGGGTCATCTGTTATTTAGGCAACTGTGGGGTGTATAAGCAATTCGAAGGGACTTATCATCTTTATTCGAAAGGGACAAGATCATTACGAAGGCAACATTCGAAAGGGACTTGATCTTTTATTTGTTAAGGGACTAGATGATGTGAAATTGAGGGACTTTGCTTTATACACCCTACTTGACCTTTTTGTTTTAGGCAACATGAGAGGTACCCTTATAGAAGTGAGATGGCGATCAAAGATCGACTTACGTGTGTGAGTGTACAATTTTAAATAATTATCTTTTAAATTAGTGATCTAAATTGAATTTCATATACAAACATGTTTTTTGCACTCCCTATTTACTAACCATAGCATAAAATATGAACAATAAACATTATTACTAAATATTACACCAAGGAACAATTACATAATAATAATAAAAGCAAATTAAATAAATAAGCAAAATATTAAATAATAATAATAATTGGGGGTTAGTAGAGAATAATAAAAATAATACAAAATTAAATGGGGTTAGTAATAATAAAATATCATATAAAAAAATAAACATAATAAACAAAAATATTATAATAATTAAAAGAAGAAATCAAATTTTTATATAAAACAATTATTTAAGATTAATAAGAAAATATGAACAATTATATTAATTATTATAAAGTTTTAAGTTATTTGCAAATTATAAAAATTAAATTAATTATAAACATATTATGAAAATAAAATTATAATTACAAAATTAAATTAGCAATTATTTTTTAAACATATAATAAAAATTATTTACATACAAAATTAAATTATAAACAATTTATGTCATATTATCATATTAACAAAATTAAATTAAGAATTTTAATTTTAAACATATTTATATACAAAATTAAATTATAAACAAATATTAAAATGTACATGATTAAAATTCACAAGTAAGAAATTAAGAATTAAATTTTAAGTAAAAAGAAAATTAGAGTTTGAAAATTATTAGGATTTTGGATATAAAAATATTAGGATCTTAATTTAATACATAATACTAATTTAATCATTAAATAAATATATACATATTAATAAAAGAAATTAGTTTTAGAAAATATTATTTTTTAGAAATTTTTTAGAACATATAATATTTACATATTAATTTAAATCTATTTGCATATTAAACATAATTATATTCAATAATAAAACAATTAATAAAACAAATAAACAAAACAGAATTTAAAAAAACTTACCTGGGGCAGGGATTGAACCCATGCCCTAGGCTTTAGCAATACTCTGGACGAAGCAAGCTACTACTGGGCTACAGGTGCGCGAGTGATAAAGAGAGAAGTTCAATTAGTTTTGTTGTTTGTTCCTGAAAAATTAAAGAAAAAAGAAAACAAAACAAAAGGCCTGGGGGGATCGAACCCAAGACCTTCACATTGCACACAAACACACTTACCATTCCAGCCGGGAGGGCGCTTCTGATATTATAGTGGTTATAATTCATAATATATTAAGCTTCATAATTGACCTGAAAAAAATAAGAGAAATTGTGAAAAGCCAGGATTCGATCCCTGGACCAAGACCTCCCATGCGCATCCTTTCACCAACTGAGCCAACCACACAACTGTTAAACAATATCAAAAACAAAACAAAAAATATTATATCCAGTTTTCAAAATCTGAAATTCGCGCCAGGGCATCATCTTCTTCCTCCAGCCCTAGGATTTTTGCTGCGAATTCTGTTACCAAATCTCCTGCGAATTCAAAACTTGCAGCAAAACCTATGAATCTTATACACCATAAAAACTGTAAAATTTCATCAAATTAATTGTTCAAACATGATCCAGAGACGAATTGGCATTGATCTGTGTTTTTAGAATTAATTTATATTAGCTTGAGAGTGAAACCCTAATGGAGGCCGAAAACCCTAGCAATGGTGGAATTCACCCCAGTTCATGAAACTCGAATTAAACTATCCAGAATTCATCACAAGCTTCAAACAATCACAAATCAATAAACAAAATTAGTTAATAATAGCTAAATAATCGAAATCGAAAAATTTAAATTCAAGAACAAGAGAGATTCGGTTTATGCAATATGAGATGTTTTGGATGCAAATGATCATTGGGAATGATTCAATGATGTCTCATAAACATGTCTCAACCTTCAAATTGGTTCAAAAAGGCTTGAATTGAGAAATCCGATTTTGAGTTTTGTGATGAATTTTGAAAACTTGAACTTACTCTTGGAGGCTGAATTTCGTGTCCTTGTGCATTAGGTTATGATGTATACTTATAATGGAATGAATTTAGGTCAAAAAAGTGGATCATTGTGTGAAAGATTTGATTAAAAAAGATTGAAAAAGATTAAGCTTTAAAATTCAAATATCCTTGCATAAACCCTTTCTATTTCAAGCCAATCACCATTATTTTTGTATCAATTTGATCCAAGTTGCATTCATGATTTTCTAGAAGCTCAATCTCTTTTAAATATTTGACTTTTCTATTTTATTTTAATTTAAAATGATTTTAAATGAATTAAATCAAAATAAATAAAATAAAATGATGAAAAATCTGATTTTTAGAGACTTGGGTCGTGCATGAAGTATTGGTATGGATTGGATCATCATATGGCAAGCCCATTTAGAAAAAATTGGTTTTAAACCTCCATTTTCTTCATAAACCAACCAAAAATTTCCCAACTTTGCAAGGGCACAAATCCTTCAATTTTAATGCTATGAGGTTGTTCTTGGACATTTTGGAAAGCTTGAAGAGTCCTCTAACCAACCCCACTGGTTTCATGTCCATATCATTTACCATTCTCAAGTTATGCCCTTTTGAAGTTGTTGACTTTTTGTTGACTTTCAAAAGGACCTATAATGTCTTAGCTCATACCTTCCAAATGAAGCATTTTTGGGCTTGGCTTGTGAGACACAAAGTTGTAGAGAATTCAATTTCCTTCAAAATGAGCTTTGGATGGAAAATTGGTGATGAAGCATGTGAAAGTTATGGCTGGTCAAAGTTCAATTGACTTTTCCTGAGGAAACCCTAATTTAGAAACCTTTGATTCTTGATAATCTGAGATATCCTTGATGAATCATGATCAAACCTTGATCAAATGATGAATTTTACTTCATATACTTGATGTTGGCAAAAAAAATCATGAAGTTTGACTTTGGTTTGACCACAGTTGACCTTTGTTTGACTTTTTAACTACTTTGACTGATTTTGACTTATCTGATCATCTGACTGAGCAAACCTCTGAGAAAAGTCTTGAAACTTGTCATGGGGATTCTTAGACACATATAAGATGTTATGAAGCTCACTTGAAGTCTTGGAAGTCCATTTAGCCTGATTAAAGTCAAAACCCTAGTTTTGGATGCACTGCTTAGGAGAATGCATTGTCTAAGGGAATTGTCATACTTTCTGACTATTTGTGAACTTTGTGAACCTCATAAAGTGTCTTGTAAACTTTGTGAACCTCATGAAAGGTTTTGTGAACCTTGTGAACCTTCTTAGCACACAAAGTCTTGTATTGTGAGGGCAAATTTTGGGGTGCAACACTCATGATATGACTATTCAAGGTATCGTGTTCGATTATGCCAATGATCCTCAAGGTTGCCATCAAAGGTTTGTACATGCTTGGGGCATGGTGAATAAGATTAATAGCAATACTCTGGAACCAAAATACTCTAACCCTATGGAGCCTTACCTCATATGGGTGCGGTCTCTTGCTCAAACTCTTATGATGCCATATCCTACTTTTCTATCGGTGATCGTTGAGCCTAGTGTTGAAGGAGATGTTCCTTACACCATTCTTCATCCAGACATGCCTACTGACCTGGAAGATCTACATAAATCTTGGATCCAACTGAAGGAGGAAAGAGATACCTTTGAGGCTCAAATCAATGCTAGCAAAGAGAAAGTGTTGGAGCTGACAAGGCGACTTCACGAAGAGCGGAACCTCAATACATATCTCAACACGAAGAGGAAACGTCCATGGGAGACTTGAGTTTCAAATGTTCTTATTTTTCCTTATACTTTTCTTATTTTTCCTTCATTGTAAGCCCAATGGGTAGTTATAGTTTGAACTTACTAATAAAATTTTTGTTTATGTTTTTCTTTAACAAATTTAAATCCTACGAGGTCCTTGAAAACATTGCATATGCATTTACATTCCATACCATTGCATAACAAGTTTTCACGACAAGTTTCTTATCTTCTCACTGTTTATTTCAGTTGAAATGGCTCTCGAACAAACTGTCAAAGATCTCCAAACCCAGAACACCCAATTCCAAGAGATGATCCTGAACTTGTCCAAGGGACATGAAGAACTGAAAGCACTCCTAACCAAAAAGAAGAAGAAAACAAGAAAACCAGTTGGATTCATCAACATGGGTAAGAGATTCAGAGGTCAAATAAAGACAGACGATGAGGTCGAAAATCATGGAGATAAAGATTATGTGAAAGAAGAAGGTATCCTAGATGGTACTATTGGGAATTCTGATCAAGAGGAGAATTGTTACTCTGATTCAACCGGTGATGAGAAATACAAGTTACTAGAAGACCGTGTGAATGCCATGGAGTTGCAGAAAACATCTGATGTAGATTTCGAAAATTTAAGTTTGATTTCTGGAGTTGTAATTCGTCTTGGGTTCAAAGTTCCTACTTTTTTGGTATATGATGGTGTTTCGTTCCCGAAGTTACATTTGAGGTCTTATATCCGAAGGATCCAGCCATATACTGGTGATAAAAAATTATGGATTCATTTCTTCCAAGAAAGTTTATCTAGAGCTCGACTAGAATTGTACTACCAACTTGAGGGTACCAATATTCGTGCTTGGAATGATCTTGCTGAAGCCTTCTACAAGCAATATCAATATAACTCTGATTTAGCACCGACTCGTATGCAACTCCAGAGCATGACCATAGGATCAAATGAATGTTTCAAAGAGTACGCTTAGAAATGGAGAGATCTATCAAGCAGGTTTCAACCTTCTTTAACTGACAGAGAGTTGATTGACATGTTCATGAGTACATTGACTGGTCCTTTCTACAGTCATCTAATTGGAAGCTCGTCGTCTGGTTTCACTGAGCTAATAATGACTGGAGAGCATGCTGAAAGTGGAATATTGTTGTACCCCAAAATTTTCCCTCCCACGTTCAAGATCATATATTTCAAGAGGTCTCTCAATGGTCACAAGATTCATAATTGGACAAAAGGATTAAAGGTTTCATCAGACAAAGCTTCATCCTGAACAATGGATCTTAGAACTAGGGTTTTGAGTTTCCCCAAGAAAAGTGGACTTCCAAAGCCTCAAGTGGACTTCATAATATCCCATATACCTTAAATAATACTCATGTCAAGTTTCAAATCTTTACCAACAAGTTTGGTCAGTTAGATGCTCAGATAACTAAAAATCAGTTAACTTGATCAAAAAGTCAACTGAGGTCAACTCAAAGTCAAACTTCAAGATTTTTGGTAAAAATCAAGATTATGAGGTGAAATTCATCATTTTATCAAGGTTTGATCATGATTCATCAAAGAAACCTCAGATCATCAAGAATCAAGAAGTTTCTAATTAGGGTTTTCATAGGAAAAGTCAATTGAACTTTGACCAGCCATAACTTTCACATAATTCATAAACAAATTCCCATAAAAATCTTATTTTAAAGGAAATTAAATTCTCTATAACTTTGTGTCTCAGAAGCCAAGCCTAAAAATGCTTCATTTGGAAGGTATGGGCTAAAACATTATAGGTCCTTTTGAAAGTCAACAAAAAGTCAACTTCTTCCCAAGCTCCTAATTTAAAAATGGTAAATTATATGGACATGGGACCAAAAGTTTTGGTTAAAGGACACTCTGTGCTTTCTAAAAAGTCCTAGAACACCTCCATAGCATCAAAATTGAGGAAGTTATGCATTGTCAAAGTGGGATGATTTTTAAGGGGTGTATGAAGCAAAAGAGGCCATAACTTCAATTTTTTCCAAATGGGTCCATAAAGTTGCAACCCAAACTTGAAGATGATGTCATGCACGACCCAATGACCATTCATTCTGATTTTTATAATTTATTTTATATTATTTTGGATTTTAATTGTTAAAATTCAATTTTAATAGAAATCAAATATGAAAATCAAATATTTGATCTCATAATTTATTTTTGGATCAAATATATGATATTAAAAGTGATTGAGATCATTAAAATTCGTTCAAGACCAATATAGTATGATCAGTTTCAAGACCAATAAATTCGTTCAAAGATCTACAAGCTCAGATTGCTCAGTTTCAAGAGGTGATCATGAATTTGTCCAATGGGCAAGAAGAGTTGAAAGCCCTCCTCACTAAGGACATGAAAAAGAATAATCCTGAAGATAACAAGAGTGATCAGTTAGAACAACTACAAACTGAGATAACAGAGATGAGAATCTAGATGAATGTCCAGGTGGCTCTTATCCAGAGCTTAGCCCAGGGGCAAGAAGAGCTGAGAATCTTTGTCAATAAACTTCAAGGTAACGGAGTCGGGAATCAAATCATCAGTCAACCTCTGATGAAACAAGCTGACTCTGTTGAAAGTAAGATAAGGATAAGAGAAGGAAATAGACATGTTACTACTAATAGTTCTTCAATTGAAGAAAGAAGATCTTGTATGGTTAATCCACCTCAACACAAGGAATGTAGAAGGCATTTCATCAAATTTGACACACCAATGTCGCAAACTTTGCAATGCTTATTGGAGATAAAGCTAGTTTCCTTGAAAAATTCTCCTCAAAAGCCCAATACTTCCTCCCCTCGCTATAATCGAAATGCAAGGTGTGTGTATCACTCCAACTGTCTTGGACATGACACTGATAATTGTTGGGCATTGAAGAATAAGATTCAAGACCTGATTGACGAAGGAATCCTCGAGGTTAGTCAGAAGATAAAATTGAATTCTTCTATCGTCCATCAAACGTCGAAACTGCCAGACAAATCACCCGAGTGAGCAAGAAAGAAAGCTCACCAACCCCTGCTGAAGTTTGGGACACCTTGGGACAACCAAGTGGCAAATTTGATTTCAGGGTGAAATATATTGCTCCTGAAAGTTCATAGATTGTAATCGAAGACATTCAGCCAACTAGATGGGATATCATTTGATTTATTTAGTTGTAATTTCCTTTGTTTGCTCAAGCACTTACTATCATGTCGAACTTTGTTTTACATTAATGCATTGTGTATGTTTGTCTCGAATTAATCCATTTGTTTCACTATATTTAAAAACTATGTTTTTTTTACCTCGCCTTTTTTGATATTTAACTCTTGATAAAGTTGTAAGCCTTTAGAGGGAGGATGACAAAAATAATACCATAATCTTATGCAGTATGCTTTTGAACAGACTATGCTGACGATGTATAGGCATTGTTTCAATTCCTAAATAGTGGAGACATAAGGAAGTTAATCCCTAGTTAAACCTTTTGAGCCAAAGACGTATGAGTTTTTCTTTCTCACGCAAATTAAAACCCTTAATAATAACCTGGGGCAGGGTAATTCCTCGGTTAACTCAATTATGCCAGTTATCCTTTTGTGCACAACTAATGATGGTCCCCTGTAATCGTTAAGTTTGACAGTCAATATTTAGCAAAAGAAAAGCTAACTAAGTCAAAACCTATGAAGGAGACTTAATAAAAATTGAGACATCCCGCTGACTGTAATCTTGAAATAAACAGTTCAGGCAAAAGGAAGGGATAACAAAGTCAAAATAAAAAGAGGTCACTACAAATCCTCAACAAAAAAAAGAGATGACTTTTCAAATAAAGTTATGGTTTTTGAATCATCACAAATGTCAGTGTTAGAATTTCAAACTCTTTTGGGAGCCTCAATGCATAAATTAACTGAACATAGGACTAAAGAACATCACGAAGAATGGGTTGGGTACAAATAAATTTGAGCCTTTTATCCTTTATTTCTTAAACCGTGAACCAGACCACGTTATAACCCTTTAAAAGTCCTAACTGAAGCATGGTTAGTTTGAAAGCGTATTGCTACAAAAAGGTATCCTGACTCCTTTAGGGCTTATTATAAATCTTGAGTTAATATCACAGTTTTCATGAACATTGTTTTATTAAAATAACTCTTTTTCAAAACTTCGAGATAAACATAAGCCTTGCATTTTTTAATATCATTGTTTTCATATAACTAAATGTTTGACAACAGAGAAGCTTACATGATGAATATTCAATAAACCAAAGGCCTCCTAATGGACAAAGTTACTTCCTGGATCTTAGCCAGTGTATACAAGGGGCATAATCACTATCTCTCAATCAAGGGGGCATACCATATTACTGTCTAATTCATTTGGTGCAATCAGGTAAAGATTCAACTATGCTTAAGTAGTCAGGGGCAGGTCTCGTCATCTATCTGAATTACTAAAGGTAACATTACCGAGTTCACGATGCCAGGGGCATATCATTATGGGGAATTTTGTTTATCTCTCTTGAGGTAGCTCCTTTCAGATACTCCTATTTTGGGACAAATCATCCTCAGCTAGGGGCAACCCTCTCTTATCAAATCTAATCATATCAAGCTCCTTAATCATACCCGGAGCATATATGGTCCACCATAGTATGAAAAGACCGTTCCTCTCATTATATTGCCTTGATATTAGATACTCAGTAGAAGCCATTGTGGAAATTAACTGTCTGCGCTAGTAGTATCAGATGGTGTCAGTATCATGTCTTCGGATTCAATCATGAGAATTTCTAGGAAATTATTCAGGAAAGTTAAGAACCTTATAAGTTCTAAATCCAATCGGTTATACACTCTCAAAGTTTAAACGGTTCTGTTTTCGAGTTCAGGTTTACTTTTCCCTCTTTATTCAAGTAAGAAATGTTTTCCGAATTCAGGTTTACTTTTCCCCTTTTACTAAAGCGAGAAACATCTGTTGATCATATTTGAATGCATATATGCTTTTAAATATGATTGATGTTTACCAGAAATGCATAAAATACAATAATAGAATTTACTAAGAACGAGCGGAGGTAGGAATTCAATGAATCTTCGCCGGTTCATCCCCACAGAGTAATCTTTACGGATATTCTTACGGAATACTTCAAATAGTTTCATTTCAAATAAGATATATCTCTGAAGAATTGATACTTGGTCGAATAAGTCTCCCATGGGAATGTACATCTCTTTTATCCTCAGTCAGGATATTCAGGAAGTTAATCCTTCAATAAGAAGTACGACGAACGAAAGCGGAAGGTTCTAAGTATGATATTCTAAGACAAGACGAAAACGAAGTCTTCATATTCCTCAACAACGAATTGAGATTTATTTTCCCCAGCCAACATTTGTTATACGAAGCCATTGATAAGCTTTAACTACATAACTCATACATGCATCATTCATATCATATCATATGCATATAACATTCTCATACAAACATCATCTTGCAAAATATTATTGCATAGAACTAACTTTGTTTTTCAGGTTAATTCCTCGGTAGACGAACGTTACCAACAACTTATTCTAAGGGCTACTTCAAACAAAATCTTGGATTGCTTTATCCTCTAGGAATATATCATCTCACCTTGGGTTGTTTTATCTTCCCAAAAGCTATATCATTACACCTTGGGTTGATTTATCTTCCCAAAAGCTATATCATCAAACATTGGGTTGTTTTATCTTCCCATATGCTATATCACAATACCTTGGGTTGTTTTATCTTCCCAAAAGCTATATCATCAAACTTTGGGTTGTTTTATCTTCCCAAAAGCTATATCATCTCACCTTGGGTTGTTTTATCTTCCCAAAAGCTATATCATCATACCTTGGGTTGCTTTATCTTCCCAAAAGCTATATCACAATACCTTGGGCTGTTTTATCTTCCCAAAAGCTATATCACAATACCTTGGGCTGTTTTATCTTCCCAAAAGCTATATCACAATAACTTGGGTTATTTTATCTTCCCAAAAGCTATATCATAATACCTTGGGTTGTTTTATCTTTCCAAAAGCTATATCACAATACCTTGGGCTGTTTTATCTTCCTAAAATCTATATCACAATACATTGGGCTGTTTTATCTTCCCAAAAGCTATATAACAATACCTTCGGCTGCTTTATCCCCCCAAAAGTTATATCACAATACCTTGGGTTGCTTTATCCCTGTTGCACCCTAACTTTTGCCCTAAGTTTTCTTTGCATTTTCATCTGCATCTTGCATACAAACAAGATCGCGTTGGTTGCTCGGTTCTTCTCGGGTTAGGTTTATGCATCGCAAGGAATCACTATTGTCTTTAAATTATTTTATTTGTTTACTAACCATCAATCAAAAATCAAAAAATATTTTGTTTCCTTTTACTAACCTTTTTCAGGAAGAGGAACCATTGAAATGCCAAAAATAGCAGTCCTGCAACTCAAGTAAAATTTCACAGACAAAAAGTCGAAGTTGATCCGCAAATAATTCAAATTTATCTGATCGAGGATTTCCTAAGTTAATTTATTCATTCAAAGGATTTCCAAGGTTCATGTGTTTATTTCTATGCCTTCTTCGATGCACAAGAAGAATCGGGCCATGACAACCAAGCAACCTCATTTGAATAAAATATTCAAATTTTGGCTTGGTTAACCGGTTAACCGGTGCGAAATTTGAATATTTTATTCTAATTCAGCACCCTTAGATCATTAGTTTAATTGGAATATTCTAGATCCATTGGTTTCTGATTTCTCTACATCACTTTGATCATTTCCTACCGTAAACCCTCACTAATCACCATTCTTTTCCATTTCCTACCAAAATTGCAATTACCAAGCCTAATTTTAATTACCAAAGCAAGCTTAATTCCACCAAATTCCCATACCTAAGGCCTTTAAATAGGATTATAACTTCATTCATTCACCAAGCTTTTGATAGCCACAAAACCTCTTGCAAAATACTCCCCCAACACCAAAATTCTCCAAAGCTCACTTTCTTTCTTTTGAAGTTATCAAGAATTCACATTGAATTCTTGACTAACTTGAGTTAAACTTCCATCCTTTCCTTCTTTTGTTCATCAATTTCAGTAGATCTAAGCTTGATTTGGTCCAATTTGAAGAAATGCTTTTGGTAATTCATCTTTCTCCATAAAACCCATATTCACCATCAACATTCAAGATGTAGCTCTTTGGTGCCTTTGTTTCTAGATCCTTTGGATCTTTATTTTTTGTTTGATTGCAGGGTTTCCACTGTATTTTGGTTTTTAAAATTCGTGCAAATTCAGATCATGATCATCAAATGTTTGAGAAAAGGTTTCAAAATGGATCATGCTGAGTTTTCTGCATTTTTCTGCTTCTGGTACAACGTTAACCGGTTAACCAATTGGTTAACCGGTTAACCAATTTTAAAACTGCGCAGATTTTGCCTGCGTTAACCGGTTAACCAATTGGTTAACCGGTTAACGCAAGTCATAATGGTGTTTTTGGCTTGTTTCAATCCCCTTTTTGGTTCCTCTTCCTTCCTCTTCTTCCTCCTTTTTATTTTTACCTTGGGAAGTACTTTTGGGAGTAATTTCTCCTTAATTTCAATGAACTTTGGGTGTAGATTAGAGTAGTTAATGTTCATTAATTCAAAACTATATTTAAGTGGATTATTCAATTCATTTAAGTTACTTTGCGTTAGATATACATTTTCATGCTTGAATCCACCGAGATGAGTGATTGAACTTAAGGATGGAAGAATACTATTAGTGCGGCTCAATTTGGTATTCACCTTTAGTTTTATGCGGTATTGCGTCCGGATAATGATTTACATATCATTTATCTCGCATATATTAACACTAACATTATGCACCTTAATTGGTGGTGGCCGACCTCATTTGTAGGGTAATTACTTCGTAAATTACTCGGCGATTGCTTAAAATAGACCTAAATTTGTCCCTAACTCGGAATAAAATCTTACTGGGTACTTGCACTTTTGTGGACCAGACCTCTTATTGGTCGCGTAATCCCAAAGTGGTTAATCATATTGCATTAAGAATCGAGACTTATGAATGTTAGATGCATAGGTGCTTTAGGTCTCCCAATCGCCTTTCAAATTTCATTGAATTCGGTTCGGCTTGCCTTGATTAATCGATATAGTGTAAGATGCTAAGCGAACCCAGTTGCCTTTCGATTTTGGTTACTCTTTTGGTTGTGGTTGATTAAGTTCACCATACCATTATTATGTAAATATTATTATACTATTAATATTATTAATATTTTAAATTCTTGTATTTTTATTTCTTTGGCTACTAACATTTAATTTCTTGCATTTTTATTGCTTTTATTCTATTTTGCTTTATTATGCTTTATTCATCCATATCATGTTTATTATTTGCTCTTATTTTGTTGTTATTTTTTTCATTTGTCCATTTGGACACAAAAACATTAATAAAGGATTGAACCTCTAAAAAACTTGTGACTTCAATTTGTGGAATTTTGGTTACTATCCTTGGCATTGGAATGGAGATTTTGGACTTAGATTTTAGGATCTCTCTCCCTTGCTTTGATCTTCATGAAGTTGGAATTTTCCTTTATTTGGCCATTTTTGCTAGCTTATAAGGATGGAACTCTTATGCTCATAATTTGGAATGTCATCAAGTTTGATTAGATTTTTCTACCATTATCTCCTTATTTTCTTTTTTAGGATAGTCCCTTCAACTCCTCCCATTCTTTAATTTTCAAAATCATCTCCCTTTTTCAAAGGATTCATTCTTTTTAAATCATCACCTCTTTAATAAAAAAAATCTTGACTTTTGTCTAGTGGCTTTTACTCTTTTTTTTTCTCTTTTAAATCAATGAATCTAATCATGTTGACCTTAATTCAAAAAATAAAAAGAATCAAACTCATTCAACTTGTTTTGTGCCTTTGTGCACTTTTTGTTTATTTTCTTTTAACGAGTGCCGATTATGAGTCATTATTCTTTAGTCGGGTGCAAGTCTCTCAATCTCCATGGTTGTAGTTTGATGTAATTGAGTCTCTTGTCATTCGTGGGGGTTCAGTGGCATACTCGTTGATTTTATCCGAGTTGGTGCCCTCCCCATAATGATGTATGAGCCCATGCCTTCATTCTCATGGTAGTTTGTTTGGCCATCCACTTGAAGATGACAAATTCTCTTCACTTAATAAAATTAATTACAACCCACCTTTTTCACTATTTGTACCACGAACTATGGGGTTTTGATCTTGCATTGCACGTTGTGGGTACGTAGGAATGAGGTGGTAAACCTCTCCAAACACAAAAATATAAAAAAAATAATTCTTTTCTCATCCCCCACTCTCATTTAACAAACCTTTTTTCAAACCAAAAGCAGTAAATTTTTCAAAGGGCTCCCGTGGAGTACCACATACATTTTGGGTACGTAAAACCTTCTTATTGTGTAACCTATCCCCTTACCCATTCTCTGTTGTGTTTCTTTAGCTTTTTTTCTTTTAGATTCATTAGGATTTATTCGCTTTTTTTTCCTTTTCCTTTTGGAATAAAAATAAAGCGTGGTGGCGACTCTGTTTACTTTGAGTTAAGTTAACTAATAGCTTACACTCATGATTTTCCCACTACAATACCCCCAAAAGTTATCTCACAGTGTCTTGGGCTACTATAAACCCCCGGGATAATCTTGGATTGCTCTACACTCCATGATTACATATAATAACCTCTTGGGCTGCTACATTCCCCCAAGATTGCATCAATCTACATTTTGGACTGCTTTATCCTCCAAGAAGTATATTTGAAGAACATTTTATTCCGAATGGCATCTTTAAGCCCATTCAAGAAATAAAACTAACCAACAACATTATTTTACGCATCGGCGAGTGCAAATTTTTGGGCTTTAGTGTTCAATCCCCTTCAACCTTCAAGTCACGAATGGCGTACATGCCAATCTAACTCCACAGGTTTCAAAAAATTGAACAGGGGCAAATATTGTACCCCAAAATTTTTCATCCCATGTTCAAGATCATATATTTCAAGAGGTCTCTCAATGGTCACATGATTCACAATTGGTCAAAAGGATTGAAGGTTTCATCAGACAGAGCCTCATCCTAAACAATGGATCTTAGAACTAGGGTTTTGAGTTTCCCCAAGAAAAGTGGACTTCCAAAGTCTCAAGTGGACTTCATAATATCTCATATACCTTAAAGAATACTCATGTCAAGTTTCAAAGCTTTCCCAACAAGTTTGGTCAGTCAGATGCTCAGATACCTGAAAATCAATTAACTTGGTCAAAAAGTCAACTGAGGTCAACTGTGGTCAACTCAAAGTCAAACTTCAAGATTTTTGGTCAACATCAAGATTATGAGGTGAAATTCATCATTTTATCAAGGGTTGATCATGATTCATCAAAGAAACCTCAGATCATCAAGAATCAAGAAGTTTCTAATTAGGGTTTTCATAGGAAAAGTCAATTGAACTTTGACCAGCCATAACTTTCACATAATTCATAAACAAATTCCCATAAAAATCTTATTTTAAAGGAAATTAAATTCTCTATAACTTTGTGTCTCAGAAGCCAAGCCTAAAAATGCTTCATTTGGAAGGTATGGGCTAAAACATTATAGGTCCTTTTGAAAGTCAACAAAAAGTCAACTTCTTCCCAAGCTCCTAATTTAAAAATGGTAAATTGTATGGACATGGGACCAAAAGTTTTGGTTAAAGGACACTCTGTGCTTTCTAAAAAGTCCTAGAACACCTCCATAGCATCAAAATTGAGGAAGTTATGCATTGTCAAAGTGGGATGATTTTTAAGGGGTGTATGAAGCAAAAGAGGCCATAACTTCAATTTTTTCCAAATGGGTCCATAAAGTTGCAACCCAAACTTGAAGATGATGTCATACACGACCCAATGTCCATTCATTCTGATTTTATAATTTATTTTATATTATTTTGGATTTTAATTGTTAAAATTCAATTTTAATAGAAATAAAATATGAAAATCAAATATTTGATCTCATAATTTATTTTGGGATCAAATATATGATATTAAAAGTGATTGAGATCATTCAAATTCGTTTAAGACCAATATAGTATGATTTAGTTTGATTTTTTGGACAATTATGATGATTGGTTTCTTCACCTTTAAGTAACCCATAAAACTTCAACCAAGGCCCAACTTCTTACCCTAATTTACACTATTATATATACCCAACATGACCACAAGAGATGAGGACGATTTTATGCACAAGGTAAGGGTATTCATACTTCAAAAAAAACAAGGAAAAATTACAGGTCTAGAGGAAGAAGATGAAGTTGATTTGGCGCGCTGAATTTTTTTTAATTTCTAGTTTTATATTTTATTCATTTGTTTTATTATGTGAACAGATGAGTATCAGTGGCTTGGTGGTAAGGTGCACGTTTGGTAACATTGAGGGCATGGGTTCAAACTCAGTCTCAACCATTTTTTTTCTATATATTTTGTTTTATTACTTGTTTTATTATATAATGTTGTGTTTATGTTTCTTAGCACAAGCGCGGGCTTTTCCTAGTGGCAAAGAACTCAATGGCAAGACAAAGGGTTAGGGTTCAAACCCTAGCCACAACATTTTGGCAAAAAAATATGGGTTCTTCCTAAATTTTTTTTCTTTTTTTAAATTTCCTTAATTACCTTAATTTATTTTTTAAACATGGTTAACCAATTTTTTTTTAACTAATTTTTAATTAACTTATTTAATAACCTTTCGCTATTTTCTTAACAAATCTTTTTTTTAATTAAATTTATGTTAATATTTTTATTAGTATTATTATTTTTATATTTAGGTTTATAATTAAACCCTAATTATTTTGATAATTAAAACCTCAAACTTTTTTTTAAAACCTTAATCAACTTTTAAATGTTTTTTTTAATTTAATTAATTCTCATAATTCATTTTTCTTAAATTTATTTAAGTATTAGGTTATATAAACTGATTATATATTTTCTTTTTTAAAACCCAGCCTAAGACATTTTTTTGCTAACATGTTTTTTTTCTCATTTTTATTATATAATAGGTATTTGTTATGCTTATTCACATGGCAAGGGTTCAATTCCACCTTATGGCATTTTTTGTCAAATTGGTTATTTCTCTCCCTTTTCTTTAATTATCAAATTATATATTTTCTTTTAAATTAAAACCTTAATATTTTTTTAATTAATTTGAAACCTAAATTTTTTTATAAACCTTAAACCTATTTTTTGTAAAACCTTTTTCTATTATAAATCTAAACCTTATTTTTTTTCATAAACCTTAATTTTAAACCTAAACCTTATTTTTTTTCATAAACCTTAATTTTTAACATAAACCTTAAAGTTCTTTTCATAAACTTTAAACCCTAAAAAATTCTAAGCCTTTTATTTATTTATAAACCTTAACCCTAATTTGTAAACTTTTTTTGATTTATTTATTTTTATTTTATTTCCTATTTTCACTCGTTTTTATGTTATTCATTCACTGTTTGCCTGATTATGTAACTGCTTCGCCTTTGTAATAATTAGTTTTTTTTTTAATTTTCCGCCATTATTATTATTATGTAACTTCCCCTAAGCCATGTAATAGCGTAAGAATTTTATTTTCTGCCTTTCAATTTCTGCCATTTATTTTTTATATTAACTGCGTGGTTAGTAACACAGGGCGTGCCAAGAAATAAGTGAACCATGGACTTAGAAAATTAATAATCAAGATAAATATCTGAAAACAATACTCACACACGTAAGTCGATTGTTTTACGATCGTCATATGCATTTCCTAGGGTTACCCTTCTTGGTTGCCTTTAATATGGTCAAGTCCCTCGAAAGTGGGGGTGTCTTAAGCAAATGTCCCTACAAAATAAATCATCAAGTCCCTTCAAAGATTCATAAGATCATAGTCCCTTCGAAGTTGCCTACGGAATAAATGATCTTGTCCCTCGATGACCCTACGGAAAAAATGATGATAGTCCATACGAATTGCTAAAGACACCCCTACAAGTTGCCTTCATTGACCATACGATGACCCTACACCCGTCCCTTAACAAAATCCAAGGTAATGACTACCTACTCCTTAATAGTAGGGACAATCTTACCTTTGAAAGGAAATAAAAGAATACAAAAGACCAATCTAGGGTAGGTAGTGTTGCACCCCAAAATTTGCCCTCACAATACAAGACTTTGTGTGCTAAGAGGTTCACAAGGTTCACAAGGTTCACAAGACCTCTCATGAGGTTCACAAGGTTCACAAGACATCTTATGAAGTTCACAAGGTTCACAAGACACTTTATGAGGTCCACAAGACATCTTATGAGGTTCACAAGGTTCACAAAGCTCACAATTAGTCAGAAGATTTGACAATTCCCTTAGACAATGCATCCTCCTGAGCAGTGCATCCTAAACTAGGGTTTTGACTTTAATCAGGCTAAATGGACTTCCAATACTGCAAGTGAACTTCATAACAACTTATATGTATTTAAGAATCCCCATGACAAGTTTCAAGACTTTTCCCAAAGGTTTGCTCAGTCAAATGATAAGATAGGTCAAAATCAGTCAAAGTAGTTAAAAAGTCAAACTGAGGTCAACTGTGGTCAAACCAAAGTCAAACTTCATGATTTTTTGCCAACATCAAGTATATGAAGTAAAATTCATCATTTGATCAAGGTTTGATCATGATTCATCAAGGAGATTTCAGATCATCAAGAATCAGGAGTTTCTAAATTAGGGTTTCCTTAGGAAAAGTCAACTGAACTTTGACCAGCCATAACTTTCACATGCTTCATCATATTTTTTCCATCCAAAGTTCATTTTTAAGGAAATTGAATTCTCTACAACTTTGTGTCTCACAAGCCAAGCCCAAAAATGCTTCATTTGGAAGGTATGAGCTAAGACATTATAGGTCCTTTTGAAAGTCAACAAAAAGTCAACAACTTCAAAAGGGTATAACTTGAGAATGGTAAATGATATGGACATGAAACCAATGGGGTTGATTAGAGGACTCTTCAAGCTTTCCAAAAAGTCCAAGAACACCCTCATAGCATTAAAATTGAAGGATATGTGTCATTGCAAAGTTGGGAAATTTTTGGGTGGTTTATGAAGAAAATAGGGTCTTAAAACCAAATTTTTCTAAATGGGCTGAACTTTTTGTGACCCAAAGTGTTCCATGACATCATGCACGAAATTTATTTGATATTTTCATAATTTTATTTTATTTAATTTATTTATTATGATTTTTTATATTAAAAATCATTTTAAATTTAAATAAAATATCAAATGTGAAAATTTAAAATATATTTTGGTTCTAGAAGGTCATTAACATGATTTGGATTGAATTGATATAACATTGATGATGATTGGCTTGAAATAGAAAGATCTCATTCACAAATATTTAAAATTTAAGTTCTAATCTTTTTCAATCTCCAAAATCAAAAAAATCCATACAATGATCCAATCTTTCTGACCTAATTCATTCACTATAAGTATATGAAGAGAACACAATGCAGAGGGACGAACTTCACAGCCTCAAGAGTAAGTTTGCACATTCAAAAAAACTCACCAAAACTCAAATTCGGATTTCACAATTCAGGCCCTTTCAAGACAATTTGAAGGTTGAGACATGTTCTATGAACATCATTGAATCTATTTGAACCATTTGCAGCATTCAAATCATTGCATATGACCTAAACTGAATCATGTTCTTCAAGAAATTGTTGATTTTCGATTCCATTGATTGGCTGGACTAAAATTGTTTTTGATTGTTTAATGATGTTTGTGATGAACCCTAGAATGATTTTGGGCTATTCAATTGAGTTTTTTATGCAGGTATGGAGTTTCACCATGATTAGGGTTCACGGCCTCTTTTAGGGTTTCATGATTTGATAATGATAAATGAATTTTAAAGACATAGGACGATTGCAAATCTCAGTAGGAACTCAATGGCATAAATAATTTTGTGAAATTTTGTTGTTTGGTTGAAGTTTGTGATTCGCAGGAATGAAAAACGCAGGTATATTCGTAGAAGAATTCGCAGGAAAATTTGCAGCGTCCAAGGAAGAAGATGAAGTTCTTGGCGCGCATTCTGGGATTCAAATATTGTTTTAATATTTTATCATGTTGTTGATAATTTATTTCACAATTGCAGCATTGGCCCAGTGGTGAAGGATGCGCATGTTATGCTTGTAGGTCCTTGGTTCGAATCCTGGGCTCAGCAACTTTTTTCTTATTTTTCCAGTTAATCATCAAACTTAATATATTATTTATTGTTGTGGTTTAAACATCAGTTGCGCCCTCCCGGCTGGATGGTAAGTGTGTTTGCGTGTTGTGAGAAGGTCCTGGGTTCGAATTCCCCCAGGCCTTTTGTGTTGTTTCTTTTTGCTTTGTTATGTTTTGTTTTCAGGTTAATAACAAAACCCCATGGAGTGCATTCTTTCTCACCTGTGCGCGCATGGTCCAGTGGCTTGTATGTTGGTCTTGAGGGTTGAAAGCTTAGGGACTGGGTTCAAATCCCAGCCCAGGTAAGTTTTGTTTTTTTTCACTCTTTTTCTGTTTTTCTTATTTATTTAATTTATATTATAGTTAAATAAACTTAAATAATAATAAAAAAATAGAATGTCTATATTATTATTATATTTTAGAACTCATCTTTTTAATTTAAATCTTATTAGAAAAATTATTTATTTTTGTAAATTATTAATATTGTATAATTCTATATAGTATTTAATTAATCCTAATTTATTATTCTAAAAAAAACATATAAACCCTAATTTTCTAAAACCCTAAAATATTTTGTAAAACCTAATTATTTTTTTTATAAACCCTAATTATAAATGTTAATTTATTCGTTAATTATAACTTTTAATAAACTTTAATTATATGAATATATTTTATAATTTGTTTGTAATTATTATTTAATTCTTGTATGTAAATAATTTTTAGTGTATGCTTAAAAATAATTAAAAATTTGCTAATTTAATTTTGTAGATATAATTTATTTTCATAATATGTTTATAATTAACCTTATTATTATAACTTGTATATAATTTAAAACTTTATAATAATTAGTATATAATTGTTTATATTTTCTTCTTAATCTTAAAAAAAAAAAATTGTTTATATAAAAATTGAACTTTTAATTATTATGCTAATATTCTTGTTTATTTTATTATTAATTCTATTTATTTTCATATGATTTTTTTATTTTATTATTACTAACCCCATTTATATATATATTGTGATTTATTGTTATTATTATTACTAACCCAACTATTTATTATTACTTATTTTGCTTTTTTATTTAATTTGTTTTAATTATCATTATTATGTAATTGTTTCCTTTATGTAATATTTTAGTAGTAATGTTTAATATTTATTTTTAAATGCCATGGTTAGTAAAATAGGGAGTGAAACCTGTTTGTATTTAAAATCAATTTAGATCATTAATTTAAAAGATAAATATTTAAAATTGTACACTCATACACGTAAGTCGATCCTGGATCGCCATCTCACTTCCTAAGGTTGCCTCTCAAGTTGCCTAATCAAAAGGTCAAGTAGGGTGTATAAAGCAAAGTCCCTCACCTCACATCATCTAGTCCCAAAACAGATAAAAAAGATCAAGTCCCTTCGAATGTTGCCTTCATAATGATCTTGTCCCTTTCGAATAAAGATGATAAGTCCCTTCGAATTGCTTATACACCCTACAGTTGCCTAAATAACAGATGTCCCTTCACTTGTCCCATACATCCAAGGTAATGACTACCTATTCCTTAATAATAGGGATAGTCTTACCATTTAAAGGATTCAAGAACAGAAAAGACTTAAACTTAGGGTAGGTTCCTCTTAGATACTTGCTCACTCTTCAAAACATTTCAAACACTTCATACATTTCAAACAATTTTCAAAACAAAGGTTTTATATACATCCGTACATGGATCATTATAAAATACTTAAGAAAATTTCTATTCACACACTTCACATTTCAAAAACATTTTAAAGTGAGCTAAGTAACTAAGAGCCCATGGATAACCATGGATGTAAAGGGTGCTAACACCTTCCCTTTACATAACCTACCCCCCGAATCCAAATATCTTTTAAAAGGTCTTTCCTGTTCTTTTATGCCTTTCCTTTGGATAAAATAAAAGTCGGTGGCGACTCTTGCTATCCGCAACATTTAACTAAAGTCAGTTCTCCCACCGTGTTACAGAACTGGCGACTCTGCTGGGGACTTAAATTAAAGAGGGGTACGCTTAGGAATTAGATCACTTTAAATTGTTTGCCTTGTTTGCTTTATACTTATCTGTTGGGTGCTCTTATGTGTGAAAGATCCTAACCCGGATCTAGTGTACCTTAGGTAAATGGCAATATACCAAGGAAACTGTACGGCGTATACCGATATGGTTGATCTGGTGGCCATAGTTAGTGTGACTTCTTGGTTGGTGCTTATGTTCCTTAAGTCAAGTTGAGGATAATATGAGGCTGCCATATGTTGTCAATGCACTAACTAACTTTTAGAACCCTAGTTATCCCATCTTGGCCCTTAGAAAGTAGTGAGATAACCGGCTTTGGTGAAGACTGAAGTTGGTTGATACTCGATACTACGCTCATTGAGATTCTAAACTTGGAGGGTTTTGGTTGGCAAGTAAGTTGCCTACTGAACAACCACCCTTGTGAAGGATCAATGATATTGAGATCCCTTAGAACTTGGTTACTTTTGTAGGACAGGATGAACCATCTGTCTTCAGGGGAGGGTGCTTACCTTTGAACCTCATGCAAGCCTTTAAACCTAGGGCTATGGTGTGACTTGTTTGTGTGTGCCACATGTTTGTGATTGAGCATAACATCATGACATCATCACGCATCATAAGCATATCATTTTCACTAACCATTTCAAGGACCAAAGGATTTATTTTTGTTCTTTGTTGCAGGTCATGGCTTCTGCTCGTAGAAACACTATCAGGATTAACTTTGTAGGGATACCTGCTAAGCTTAAAGAGTTGGTTTCTCAATTGTCTGAACACTCCCAGTTCATCAAGAGACATGGTCACCTACTGGATCTAGTCACTTCAGGGTTCAATAAAGACATGATGAGTGTTCTGTTTCAGTTCTTTGATCCTAAGCACCATTGCTTCACATTCCCCGACTACCAGCTGGTTCCTACAATGGAAGAGTTCTCTAAACTTCTGGGTATACCTGTACTTGATCAGAAACCATTCACAGGCTTGGAAAAAGAGCCTAAACCTGAGGTTATTGCTGCAGCTCTACATCTGAAGAAGTCTGACATTGTTCTAGAAACGAGAAGCGGAGTTAAGGGTATTCTTGCTAAGGTGTTGATAGAAAAGGCTCAAGTATTCTTGAAGGCTATGAGCTATGATGCTTTTGATGAGATCTTAGCCTTGTTGATTTATGGCTTAGTGTTGTTCCCCAATCCTGATCAGTTCGTAGACATGCATGCCATCAACATATTCCTGAGTCACAATCCAGTGCCTACATTGCTTGGAGACATCCTGCATTCTCTCCATACTCGTACTACAAAGGCACGAGGAACTCTGATGTGCTGCATACCTTTGCTATCTAGGTGGTTTATTTCTCACCTTCCTCGCTCAGTAATGAAGAATGAACAAGGGTTCAGGTGGTCCAAAAGGATCATGTCACTCTCGCATTCAGATATTCATTGGTGCTCCAGATCTATGGAGAATGTCACTATCATTGACCGTTGTGGGGAGTTTCCTAATGTGCCACTTCTAGGCATAAGAGGAGGCATTACCTACAACCCTTCTTTAGCTTTACGACAGTTTGGTTATGCTCGGATTGATGGTCCACATGACATGTTGATTCGGGGTATTGTGTTTGACTACGACAACAATCTGCAAGGTTACCGTCAAAGGTTCATACGAGCATGGGGAAAAGTGAACAAGGTTGATAGCAAGACTCTGGAGCCTAAGTACACTATTCCTATGGAAGCTTATCTCAGATGGGTGCGATCTCGTGCTCAGACTCTCATGATGCCATATCCTGCCATCCTGCCAGTTACTATGAAGCCTGTTGCTGAAGGAGATACCTCTTATACCATCCTTCACCCAGACATGCCCACTGACATGGAAGACTTACAGAGATCCTGGATCCAGTTGAAGGAGCAAAGGGATACTTTTGAGGCTCATTACAAAGCAAGCCAAGAAAGAATCCTGGAGCTAACAAAGCAACTTCACGAGGAGCGGAATCTCAACTCATACCTCAACACAAAGAGGAAACGTCCATGGGAGACTTAAAACCCCATCTTTTGTATTTATTTCATTTCATTTTGTAAGCCCAAAAGGGCAAACAAATTTATTACTAATAAAAGTTTACTTTCTTGGTTGTTTAAGCAAATTTAAATCCTGCGGTCCTTGAAAACATTGCATACGCATTTACATCCCATATCATTGCATCACAGGTTTATTGTGCACAGGTTTCTCATCTTCTCGCTGTTTATTTCAGCAATGGCTCTTGAACAAACAGTTAAGGATCTCCAGGCACAAAATGCACAGTTCCAAGAGCTGATCCTGAACTTGTCCAAGGGGCAGGATGAATTGAAGACACTGCAGGCCAAGAAGACTAAGAAGACTAGAAGGGCAGGTGGCCTGATCAACATGGAAAGAAGGTTCAGAGGTCCTGTCAAGACCAAAGAACAGGTTGAAGACTATGAGTCTGAAGAATCTGAGAAAGAGGGAGGCAGTCTCCACAACACAATGGGGGATTCTGATTCTGAAGCTAACTACTATCATGAGCCTAGTGAAGATAAGTTCAAGATGCTGGTGGATAGAATGGATGCTATGGAATTGCAGAAGTCTTCTGGGCTGGATTTTGAAGACCTGAGTTTGATATCTGGGGTGGTTATACCCCTTGGTTTCAAGGTTCCTACTTTCGTTGTTTATGATGGTGTCTCTTGTCCCAAGTTGCATTTGAGGTCTTATGTCCGGAGAATCCAACCCCATACTGCTGATAAGAAGTTGTGGATCCATTTCTTCCAAGAGAGCTTATCTGGAGCTCAATTAGAATGGTACTATCAGTTGGAGAGTGTCAACATCCGCGATTGGAATGATCTTGCTGAAACCTTCTATAAGCAGTACCAATACAATGCTGATTTAGCCCCTACTCGCATGCAACTTCAGAGCATGTCTATGGGTGCTAAAGAGAGTTTTAAGGAGTATGCTCAGAAGTGGATAGACTTGGCTGGAAGAGTACAACCCCCTTTAACTGACAGGGAGTTGGTTGATATGTTCATGTGTACGTTGAATGGTCCATTTTACAGTCATCTCATTGGAAGCTCATCATCTGGCTTCACTGAGTGTATAATGACAGGAGAGCGCGTAGAAAGTGGTATAAGGAGTGGCAAGATTCAAGTGGGTGCTTTTTCATCAGGTGCTGCAAAGAAGCCTCCCAGTGGGAAGAAAGAGTCAAATGCTGTTTATGGTCAACCTGATCGTAATAGGAGGCATCAGTCTGTGAGTGCAGTTCATATTTCCAGTCCAACTCCTGCAACAACAGAGCCACCACAGGGAAATCAATAGAGGGCTAGAAGGCAGTTCAATAAGATCAACATGTCAATGGCCCAAGCCTTGAAACACTTGTTGAAGGCTGAACTTATCACTCTAAAAGATCCCCCCTCAGAATCCTAATGTTACCTCTCCCAGGTACAATCCTAATGCACGATGTGCATATCATTCGAATTGTCAAGGACATGATACCAATAGTTGTTGGGTATTGAAGAACAAAATTCAAGATATGATTGATGCTGGAGAGATTGAGTTTGACCCTCCGGGTACTCCAAATGTGATCACTGCTCCCATGCCAAATCATGAGAAGACTGTCAATGCCATTGATGAAGATTCACATATTTCCTCAGTTGCAGAGTTGACTACACCATTGTTTGTTATCAAGAAGAAGCTAGTACAAGCTGGGTTCTTTCCAGGTTGTTGTGAAGATTGTTTATATTGTACCTATAAGCCGGATAGCTGCTGGAGGTTGAGAGATGGAATTCAACGCCTCATGAATAATTACACCATAGTGTTTGAGAGGACTCCACCTTCTGTAGAGAGTATGGTTGATCATATAACTAAGCGTGCGAAGGTTGAAGAGGTGGATATGGTTGATAAAGTTTCGGTAAAGATTACTTCCAAGGGTCCTGTCAAGATCACTCATAAGGGTCCAATTAAGATTACTGCTGAAGGCCCTGTGAAGATTGTTGCTGAAGCTAGAGTGGCTCCTATGATCATTACCACTCCTGGTCCTATTCCGTATACTTCTGATAGAGCTGTGACTTGGCATTATGGGTCTGATGTTTATATCCATGGTGTTAAGCAGGAACCCTTAGCTGATATGCCTGTTGATGTTGATAATATTGCTGGATCTAGTAAGATCACACGAAGCGGAAGAGTTTTCTCTCCTCCAGTTACCTCCAAGAATGCAGTTACTCCAGCTGCTACCT
This sequence comes from Lathyrus aphaca, assembly GCA_963966055.1. NCBI lineage: Eukaryota > Viridiplantae > Streptophyta > Magnoliopsida > Fabales > Fabaceae > Lathyrus > Lathyrus aphaca. The sequence goes on from OZ014520.1 coordinate 83,268,050, forward strand.
CCACCACTGATGCTCGGGGCAAAGGTCCTGTTATTGAACCTATACCCACTGATGTACCAGCTACTGATGATCTCTCGAAGCAGATGGAAGAAGTATTGAAGATCATTCGCAAGAGTGATTATGACATTGTTGATCAATTGGGGCATACTCCCTCCAAGATTTCTATGTTGTCTTTACTATTGTGCTCTGAGGCTCATGCCAAAGCCTTGATCAAGTTCCTGAAGACTGCTCATGTACCAAATGAAATTTCTGTTGACCAATTTGAAAATTGTGTTGCACACCTGACCTATGATAATGGGTTAGGTTTCTCCGATGCTGATTTGACTCCGGCCAAAAGGGATCATAACAGGGCTCTACATATCTCTATTGAATGCAGGGGCACTACCTTGTCACATGTATTGATAGACAATGGTTCCTCTCTGAATGTGTTGCCCAAAGAAGTTCTGAATAATCTTAGTCCTGAAGATGCTATGTTGAAGCCCAGTAATATAGTGGTGAAGGCTTTCGATGGCTCGAGAAGAGTGGTGCATGGAGAAATTGATCTCCCAATAAAAGTAGGTTCTCAGGTCTTCAATGCTACTTTTTATGTGATGGATATTCGTCCGTCGTATTCTTGTTTGCTTGGGCGTCCCTGGATCCATGGGGCAGATGCTGTAACCTCTACATTACATCAGAAGCTGAGGTATCCAGTAGAAGGGAAGGTTGTTACTGTCTACGGAGAGGAAGGGTATATGATTAGCCATGTGAACACCTTTAAATATCTTGAAGTGGAAGGTGAATATGTTGAAACTCCGTGTCAGACATTTGAAGTGGTTCCTTGGATTGTTAATAATTATGAAGCTCCTCCTGTTGTCAAGAAAGTTCCTGTGGTCACCAGAGTACCCCCAACAATGGCCTCCCTCAAAGATGCTAGAGCTGTGGTGGATGAAGGTGGTTGTACTATTTGGGGTCAGCTTCCTGATATTCCATACAAGTCTGACAAATTTAGTTTGGGTTTCACTGCAGAGTCCCAGAAGGCTGTTCGTCGTGCTCGTGCTGTTCGTATCACCAATCAGGGGATTATGAAGAATCAAATCAATGCTGTGGGTGACTATGATGAAGACTACAACTTGGATGCTTGGATTTTTCCTACTGTGGGTGTTGGGCTCAATAATTGGAAAGCTGAAGATGTTATTCCTATCTCCTTTAGTCAGGAGTAAATACTATTACTGTGTTGTTACTTTTAAAGTTTGTAATGTTCGAACAATTAAACTCTTAAGCCTTGTGCTTTACCCGGGGCACAATGGTGTACTTGTTACGGGATGTCATTTCATTTGCATACTTCATTCAATAAAAATCAGTGGACGTTTCGTTTTCGTAAATATTGTGTTCCTTGTCTTTCTTTTCTTTTATTTTTGTTTTATCAGCTATGTGTTCTTACACACACCCACATCACTAAAATGCAGATCCTCATCCACTCTGGATCCTGTTGATAACAGTTCTACTATTGCCAATTAAAATTTCGAGAATTCGATCTATCAAGCTGAAGACGGAAATGAGGACGATTGTGAAGTACCTGTAGAGCTTGCTAGGTTGTTACAGCAAGAAGAGAAATCTATACAGCCACATGAAGAGCCAGTCGAAGTTGTGAATTTGGGAACTGAAGAAAACAGGAAAGAGGTCAAGATAGGGGTTGATTTGGAGGATAGTGTCAAGAGCAGATTGATTCAGATGCTACGTGACTATGTGGAGATCTTTGCTTGGTCTTATGAAGATATGCCAGGGTTGGATACAGACATTGTGGTTCACCGTTTACCAGTGAAAGAAGATTGTCTTCCAAAGAAACAGAAGGTTCGTCGTATGCGTCCTGAAATGTCAGAGAAGATTAAAGCAGAGGTAATGAAACAGTTTGATGCAGGGTTCTTAGCTGTGACTTCTTATCCTCAGTGGGTTGCAAATGTGGTACCGGTACCTAAGAAAGATGGTAAGGTACGTATGTGTATGGACTACAGAGATTTGAACAAGGCCAGCCCCAAAGATGACTTTCCACTTCCTCATATTGATGTTCTGGTAGACAATACTGCTCAGCATAAGGTATTCTCTTTTATGGATGGTTTCTCTGGTTACAATCAGATCAAGATGGCACCTGAAGATATGGAGAAGACAACATTTGTTACACAGTGGGGCACTTTTTGTTATAAGGTGATGCCATTTGGTTTGAAGAATGCAGGGGCAACATATCAGCGTGCTATGGTGGCTTTGTTTCACGATATGATTCATCATGAGATAGAAGTATATGTAGATGATATGATAGCCAGGTCCCAGAATGAAGAACAATATCTTGATCATTTGCATAAGTTGTTTGAGAGGTTGAAGAAATACAAGTTGAGATTAAACCCAAACAAATGTACTTTTGGAGTTAGATCTGGTAAGCTCCTGGGTTTCATTGTCAGTGGAAAAGGTATTGAAGTGGATCCTACAAAAGTGAAAGCTATACGAGAGATGCCAGCTCCCCGTACTGAGAAAGAAGTTAGAGGTTTCTTGGGACGTTTGAATTACATTGCAAGGTTTATTTCCCAATTAACTGTCATCTGTGAGCCAATCTTCAAGCTGTTGAAAAAAGATCAGGTAATGGAGTGGAATGAAGAGTGCCAGACTGCCTTTGATGAAATCAAGAAATATCTGCTAGAACCTCCAATTTTGATGCCACCAGTTGATGGAAGACCCTTGATTATGTACTTAACAGTATTAGACAACTCAATGGGGTGTGTATTGGGACAACATGACGAGTCTGGTCGAAAAGAGCAGGCAATATACTACCTTAGCAAAAAGTTTACCGACTGTGAAACAAGATACTCACTGCTCGAGAAAACTTGCTGCGCTTTGGCATGGGCTGCTCGCCGAGTAAGACAGTATATGTTGACTCATACTACCTTATTGATTTCGAAGATGGATCCAATCAAGTACATATTCGAGAAACCTGCTCTTTCCGGAAGAATAGCAAGATGACAAATGATCTTAACAGAATATGATATACAGTATACTACTCAGAAGGCCATTAAAGGAAGTGTGGTAGCTGATCATTTGGCTCATCAAGCAGTGGATGATTACCAATCAATGAGTTTTGAGTTCCCTGATGAAGACATTATGATTATTACCAAAGAACCTGGACAATATGACGGACCTGAACAAGGATCCCGATGGACCATGGTTTTTGATGGAGCTTCTAATGCTCTTGGTAATGGTGTTGGTGTTGTGATCAGTTCCCCTGAAGGTTGTCATACCCCGATTACTGCCAGACTTTGTTTCTATTGTACCAATAACATGGCTGAGTATGAGACATGTATCTTGGGTATTAAAGCTTCTATTAATATGAAGATTCAGTTCCTTGATGTGTATGGAGATTCAGCCCTGGTAGTAAGTCAGATTAAAGGAGATTGGGATACCAAGCATGATAATCTCATTCCATACAGAGAGCATGTGTTGTCTTTGATCCCACATTTCAAAGAGATTACCTTTGGACATATTCCACGAAGAGAGAATCAGTTGGCAGATGCATTAGCTACCATGGCATCTATGTTTGAGATTAGCTGGGATGATGAAGCTCCCAAGATTACTATTGATAGATTTGAGAAGCCTGCATACTGCAATGAGATTGACACTGAAGAAGCAGAAGAAAAGCCTTGGTTCTATGAAGTGAAAAGATATCTTGAAGCTCAGGAGTTCCCTGAAGGGGCATCTGTCAAAGATAGGAAGTTTCTGAGAAGGTTTTCTGCTAAGTTCTTTTTGAGTAATGGAATTTTGTACAAGCGCAATCATGATTCAACTTTGCTTCGTTGTGTGGATAAGAAGGAAGCAACAGAGATTATGGAAGATATGCATGATGGGATCTTTGGCACTCATTCTAGTGGTCATGCCATGGCAAAGAAGATATTGAGAGCAGGTTACTATTGGTCTACCATGGAAGCTGATTGCTATCAACACTCCAGAACATGTCACAAGTGTCAAATTTATGCTGATAAAGTACATATACCTCCATCACCATTGAATGTGTTGACTGCTCCTTGGCCTTTTGCCATGTGGGGCATTGATATGATTGGTGAGATCAAGCCTACTGCTTCTAATGGGCATCGTTTCATCCTGGTTGCTATTGATTTACTTCACGAAGTGGGTAGAGGCAGCTTCATTTGCATCTGTTACCAAGAATGTTGTGGCTCGATTCATTAAGAATAATCTCATATGTAGGTATGGCATCCCTGAAAGGATTATTACTGACAATGGCTCTAATCTGAACAACACTATGATTACTGATCTCTGCACGCAGTTCAAGATTAAGCATCACAACTCTTCTCCGTATCGTCCAAAGATGAATGGGGCAGTAAAAGCTGCTAATAAGAACATTAAGAAGATTGTACAGAAGATGACTGTTACTTACAAGGATTGGCATGAGATGTTACCATTTTCTCTTCATGGTTATCGTACTACAATACGTACTTCAATAGGGGCAACCCCATTCTCCTTAGTCTATGGTATGGAAGCAGTTCTGCCCATTGAAGTTCAGATTCCCTCCTTAAGAATTATGAAGGATGCAGGCTTGGATGAAGATGAGTGGATTCAGACTCGACTTGACCAGATAAATTTGATTGATGAGAAGAGGTTAGCAGCAGTTTGTCATGGCCAGATGTACCAGAAACGAATGATCAAAGCTTTTAATAAGAAGGTTAAGCCAAAGGTATATCAGGCTGGTGACTTGGTAATCAAGCGTATCATATTACCACAGGGTGATCCTAGGGGCAAGTGGACTCCTACATATGAAGGACCATTTGTAGTCAGAATAGTATTCTCAGGAGGTGCCATGATACTTACTACTATGGATGGTGAAGACTTCCCACAGCCTGTAAACGCAGACATAGTTAAAAAATACTACGCATAAAAAGAGACCCGCTAGGTTGACTGGCCTAGGCAAAAATAAGGGCATCCCGGCGAACCAAAAGGGTTCGGGCAAAAATTAGGGATATATATATAAAAGAATGTACACCCGGCAAGTCGAAAACCTGAAAGGCGGCTTGGGCAAAAAAGGGTATCCCGGTGGATTGAAAACCTGAAAGGGCAATCCAGGCAAAAGTTAGGGATTAAAGCGTATGACTATGTCTCATTTGGATCACCCATGAAACTGCAACCAGTTGTGTTACTTACTCAAGTTTGAACAGATAAAGCTCAATCCAATCGTTTCCGTCTCGACAGCAGAAGATGAGATACTTGAAGATAATGGCAATAGTAGTATTGAAACTCAATATGATTATTTCCCACATAGCTGATTTTTCTTTGTTTTGTAAAATTTTATGACGAATTCCTCTTACTAGGATTTCTGTCTCTTTGTACAAACTTACCCATGTATAGGTCACTTTTTGATATAAATAAAATTCCATCTTTGAGTCCTGATTTACTTTTACCCTATTTACATAAGCGAAACGTCCATTGGTTGTGTTTGAATGTATGTATGTTTTTGAATATGATTGATGTTTACCAGAAATGCATAAATGCTTAATATGATTGATGTTTACCAGAAATGCATGAAAATGCAGTAATAGTATTTACTAAGGACGAACGAGGGAAGGATTTCAACGAAGCTTCGCCGGTTCGTTCCCACTAGACAGCTACAAGTCCCCCAGTAGGGCAAATCCATTCTTCATAGATACTTCGAGTCACATCTCCCCTGGAATTTATGTCCATCTCTTTTATCCTCATACGGATAATCGAGAATTTATTCCTCCAATAGGAGTACGACGAACGAAGACGGGAGGTTATGGATACCTTATTATCGAACGAAGACGGGATGTTATATACTATATTATCAAACAAGACGAGAACGAGTTCCTCATATTCTCCAGCAACAAATCGGGATTTATTTTCCCTGGCCAGCAGTTGTTATACGAAGATATCCAGACGCTTCAGGCTGCATGATGCATACATACATCATTTACATCATACCATAACATATATATCCATAGGTACATAATACATTACTTAAGTGCATCATATTATACATGCATACATAATGCATAAACTAATATTATCATACAGAATGTTATAATCTTATTTTTAGATTAATTCTCCAGCAGACAAACTTCATCAACAACTCATTACTTTGGGCCGTTGTTTATCTTCCCAAAAGTTATCATCATACCTCGGGACGTTGTTTATCCTCCTGAAAGCTATCATTACTTTGGGCCGTTGTTTATCTTCCCAAAAGTTATACCATTACCTTGGGCCGTTGTTTATCCTCCCAAAGGTTATGTTTATACCTCAGGACGTTGTTTATCCTCCTGAAAGCTATCATGACTATTGGGCCGTTGTTTATCCTCCCAAAAGTTATACTTATACCTCAGGACGTTGTTTATCCTCCTGAAAGCTTCTTATACCTCAGGACGTTGTTTATCCTCCTGAAAGCTATCATGACTATTGGGTCGTTATTTATCCTCCCAAAAGTTATCCTTATACCTCAGGACGTTGTTTATCCTCCTGAAAGCTATCATGACCTTGGGTCGTTGTTTATCTTCCCAAAGGTTACCTCATTATCATGGGACGTCGTTTATCTTCCCGAAGGCTATTTTGAGACGTCGTTTATCTTCTCAAAAGCTATATCTTGACTATTGGGCCGTTGTTTATCTTCCCAAAAAGCTATATCTTCATATTTTGGACTGATTTATCCTCCAAGAGATATATTTGAAGAACTTTTCTCCAAGTGGCATCTTTAAGCCCACTCAAAGCATATACAACAAGTTATCAGTATCACTCTACGCACCGGTGAGTGCAAATTTTTGGGCTTTTGTGTTCAATCCCCTTCAACCTTCCAGGTCACAACTGGAAAATGTACCAATCTAACCCCTCAGGTTTCAGAAAATTGAACAGGGGCAGCTGTTGCACCCCAAAATTTGCCCTCACAATACAAGACTTTGTGTGCTAAGAGGTTCACAAGGTTCACAAGACCTCTCATGAGGTTCACAAGGTTCACAAGACATCTTATGAATTTCACAAGGTTCACAAGACACTTTATGAGGTCCACAAGACATCTTATGAGGTTCATAAGGTTCACAAAGCTCACAATTAGTCAGAAGATTTGACAATTCCCTCAGACAATGCATCCTCCTAAGCAGTGCATCCTAAACTAGGGTTTTGACTTTAATCAGGCTAAATGGACTTCCAATACTTAAAGTGAGCTTCATAATAACTTATATGTGTTTAAGAATCCCCATGACAAGTTTCAAGACTTTTCCCAAAGGTTTGCTCAGTCAGATGATCAGATAGGTCAAAATTAGTCAAAGTAGTTAAAAAGTCAAACTGAGGTCAACTGTGGTCAAACCAAAGTCAAACTTCATGATTTTTTGCCAACATCAATTATATGAAGTAAAATTCATCATTTGATCAAGGGTTGATCATGAATCATCAAGGAGATTTCAGATCATCAAGAATCAGGAGTTTCTAAATTAGGGTTTCCTTAGGAAAAGTCAACTGAACTTTGACCAGCCATAACTTTCACATGCTTCATCACATTTTTTCCATCCAAAGTTCATTTTGAAGGAAATTGAATTCTCTACAACTTTGTGTCTCACAATCCAAGCCCAAAAATTCTTCATTTGGAAGGTATGAGCTAAGACATTATATGTCCTTTTGAAAGTCAACAAAAAGTCAACAACTTCAAAAGGGTATAACTTGAGAATGGTAAATTATATGGACATGAAACCAATGGGGTTGGTTAGAGGACTCTTCAAGATTTCCAAAAAGTCCAAGAACACCCTCATAGCATTAAAATTGAAGGATATGTGCCCTTGCAAAGTTGGGAAATTTTTGGGTGGTTTATGAAGAAAATAGGGTCTTAAAACCAAATTTTTCTAAATGGGCTGAACTTTTTGTGACCCAGAGTGTTCCATGACATCATGCACGAAATTTATTTGATATTTTCATAATTTTATTTAATTTAATTTATTTATTATGATTTTTTATATTAAAAATCATTTTAAATTTAAATAAAATATCAAATGTGAAAATTTAAAATATATTTTGGTTCTAGAAGGTCATTAACATGATTTGGATTGAATTGATATAACATTGATGATGATTGGCTTGAAATAGAAAGGTCTCATTCACAAATATTTAAAATTTAAGTTCTAATCTTTTTCAATCTCCAAAATCAAAAAAATCCATACAATGATCCAATCTTTCTGACCTAATTCATTCACTATAAGTATATGAAGAGAACACAATGCAGAGGGACGAACTTCACAGCCTCAAGAGTAAGTTTGCACATTCAAAAAAACTCACCAAAACTCAAATTCGGATTTCACAATTCAGGCCCTTTCAAGACAATTTGAAGGTTGAGACATGTTCTATGAACATCATTGAATCTATTTGAACCATTTGCAGCATTCAAATCATTGCATATGACCTAAACTGAATCATGTTCTTCAAGAAATTGTTGATTTTCGATTCCATTGATTGGCTGGACTAAAATTGTTTTTGATTGTTTAATGATGTTTGTGATGAACCCTAGAATGATTCTGGGCTATTCAATTGAGTTTTTTATGCAGGTATGGAGTTTCACCATGATTAGGGTTCACGGCCTCTTTTAGGGTTTCATGATTTGATCATGATAAATGAATTTTAAAGACATAGGACGATTGCAAATCTCAGTAGGAACTCAATGGCATAAATAATTTTGTGAAATTTTGTTGTTTGGTTGAAGTTTGTGATTCGCAGGAATGAAAAACGCAGGTATATTCGTAGAAGAATTCGCAGGAAAATTTGCAGCGTCCAAGGAAGAAGATGAAGTTCTTGGCGCGCATTCTGGGATTCAAATATTGTTTTAATATTTTATCATGTTGTTGATAATTTATTTCACAATTGCAGCATTGGCCCAGTGGTGAAGGATGCGCATGTTATGCTTGTAGGTCCTTGGTTCGAATCCTGGGCTCAGCAACTTTTTTCTTATTTTTCCAGTTAATCATCAAACTTAATATATTATTTATTGTTGTGGTTTAAACATCAGTTGCGCCCTCCCGGCTGGATGGTAAGTGTGTTTGCGTGTTGTGAGAAGGTCCTGGGTTCGAATCCCCCCAGGCCTTTTGTGTTGTTTCTTTTTGCTTTGTTATGTTTTGTTTTCAGGTTAATAACAAAACCCCATGGAGTGCATTCTTTCTCACCTGTGCGCGCATGGTCCAGTGGCTTGTGTGTTGGTCTTGAGGGTTGAAAGCTTAGGGACTGGGTTCAAATCCCAGCCCAGGTAAGTTTTGTTTTTTTTCACTCTTTTTCTGTTTTTCTTATTTATTTAATTTATATTATAGTTAAATAAACTTAAATAATAATAAAAAAATAGAATGTCTATATTATTATTATATTTTAGAACTCATCTTTTTAATTTAAATCTTATTAGAAAAATTATTTATTTTTGTAAATTATTAATATTGTATAATTCTATATAGTATTTAATTAATCCTAATTTATTATTCTAAAAAAAACATATAAACCCTAATTTTCTAAAACCCTAAAATATTTTGTAAAACCTAATTATTTTTTTTATAAACCCTAATTATAAATGTTAATTTATTCGTTAATTATAACTTTTAATAAACTTTAATTATATGAATATATTTTATAATTTGTTTGTAATTATTATTTAATTCTTGTATGTAAATAATTTTTAGTGTATGCTTAAAAATAATTAAAAATTTGCTAATTTAATTTTGTAGATATAATTTATTTTCATAATATGTTTATAATTAACCTTATTATTATAACTTGTATATAATTTAAAACTTTATAATAATTAGTATATAATTGTTTATATTTTCTTCTTAATCTTAAAAAAAAAAATTGTTTATATAAAAATTGAACTTTTAATTATTATGCTAATATTCTTGTTTATTTTATTATTAATTCTATTTATTTTCATATGATTTTTTTATTTTATTATTACTAACCCCATTTATATATATATTGTGATTTATTGTTATTATTATTACTAACCCAACTATTTATTATTACTTATTTTGCTTATTTATTTAATTTGTTTTAATTATCATTATTATGTAATTGTTTCCTTTATATAATATTTTAGTAGTAATGTTTAATATTTATTTTTAAATGCCATGGTTAGTAAAATAGGGAGTGAAACCTGTTTGTATTTAAAATCAATTTAGATCATTAATTTAAAAGATAAATATTTAAAATTGTACACTCATACACGTAAGTCGATCCTGGATCGCCATCTCACTTCCTAAGGTTGCCTCTCAAGTTGCCTAATCAAAAGGTCAAGTAGGGTGTATAAAGCAAAGTCCCTCACCTCACATCATCTAGTCCCAAAACAGATAAAAAAGATCAAGTCCCTTCGAATGTTGCCTTCATAATGATCTTGTCCCTTTCGAATAAAGATGATAAGTCCCTTCGAATTGCTTATACACCCTACAGTTGCCTAAATAACAGATGTCCCTTCACTTGTCCCATACATCCAAGGTAATGACTACCTATTCCTTAATAATAGGGACAGTCTTACCATTTAAAGGATTCAAGAACAGAAAAGACTTAAACTTAGGGTAGGTTCCTCTTAGATACTTGCTCACTCTTCAAAACATTTCAAACACTTCATACATTTCAAACAATTTTCAAAACAAAGGTTTTATATACATCCGTACATGGATCATTATAAAATACTTAAGAAAATTTCTATTCACACACTTCACATTTCAAAAACATTTTAAAGTGAGCTAAGTAACTAAGAGCCCATGGATAACCATGGATGTAAAGGGTGCTAACACTTTCCCTTTACATAACCTACCCCCCGAATCCAAATATCTTTTAAAAGGTCTTTCCTGTTCTTTTATGCCTTTCCTTTGGATAAAATAAAAGTCGGTGGCGACTCTTGCTATCCGCAACATTTAACTAAAGTCAGTTCTCCCACCGTGTTACAGGTAGCACTTAATTACTTGCTCACTATTTCAAAAAACTCTTATTCATACCCCACTTTCAAACATTTTCAAACTCAAAGCTTTGTATACATCCATACGAGGATCATTACAAAGACTTATGAAAATTTCTAAACACACACTACACTTTCTTTTTCAAACAAATAAGTGAGCTAAGTAACTAAGAGCCCATGGATAACCATGGATATAAAGGGTGCTTACACCTTCCCTTTATATAACCTACCCCCGAACTCAAATTTTTAAAAGGCATTTCCTGTTCTTTTATACCCTTTCCTATTGGATAAAATAAAAGTCGGTGGCGACTCTTGCTATCCGCACATATTTTTGTCAAATAAAAACACCAAGTCAATTCTCCCACCTTGTTACAAATACGAACTGGTCAAATACAAATGGTTGCCTCTTCAAGTACCACCAAGAAACCATCTAATGGGAAAAAAGAATTCAATGTTGGGTATGGCCAACAGGGTCGTAATAAAAACAACAGTAACCAATCTGTGGGAGCAGTTCTGATCTCTAATCCTGCACCTACGCCACAAAATCAACAAAAGAATCATCAGCATAAGCAGGACACACCTAGGAGACAATTTACAAAGATCAATATGTCATTGGCTCAGGCGCTGCAACACATGCTGAAGGGGAGGCTGATTACCTTGAAATACCCTCCTCGGAATCCAAATACTTCCTCCCTTCGCTATAATCTCAATGCAAGGTGTACATATCACTCCAACTGTCCCGGACATGATACTAATCATTGTTGGGCATTGAAGAATAAAATTCAGGATATGATTGATGCCTGGGAAATTGAGTTTAATCCTCCTGAGACTCCTAATGTGATTACTGCTCTTATGCCCAATAATGAAAAGACTGTTAATGTTGTTAATGATGGTTCTTATGTTTCTATTGTGGCTGGTTTGACTGTTCCTCTGTCAATTGTTAGAAAGAAGTTGTTGCAAGCCGGTTTATTTTTGGGCTACAGTGAAGATTGTTATTACTGTGCATCTCAACCCAATGGTTGTTGGAAGTTGAAAGAAGGTATTCAACGTTTGATAGACAATCATACTATACTGTTTGAGAAGAGTCCTTCTATGGAAGGTTTATGGTAAAGTTTGTTCCAAGGTCTGAAGCTTGAGGACGTGTCTATGGTTACTAAAACTCCCGTAAGGATCACCTCCAAGGGTCATGTGAAGATTACTGTTGAGCCAAAAGTGGCTCCCCTGATTATTACTACTCCCGGTCTGATCCCATATTCTTCTGACAAGGCTATCCCTTGGAATTATGGCGTTGATGTTTATTTCCATTGTGTCAAGCAAGAGCCTTCAACTGATATACTTGTTGAAGATACTAATCCCGATGTCGACAATATCGTTGGGACTAGTAAAGTTAGTCGAAGTGGAAGAATTTTCTCTCCAGAAGAAACTTCAAAGATTGTTGCTACTCCAGTTCGTATTTCTACCTCCGAGCCAAATACTGAAGCTCGAGGCAAAGGACCAGTGATTGAGCCTGTTCAGGTCGAGGCACCGGCTACTGAAGATATCTCTAAGCAGATGGAAGAAGTACTAAAGATCATCCGCAAGAGTGATTACAATATTGTGAAACAGTTGAGACACTTTCCCTCCAAGATCTCTATGTTATCTCTGTTGTTATGCTTTGAGGCCCGTGCTAAGGCTTTGGTGAAATTCTTGAAATCTGCGCACGTACTGCATGAAATATCTATGAATCAATTTGAAAATTGTGTTGCTAACTTTACAACTGACAATGGCTTAGGCTTTTATGATGCTGATATAACCCCCACTGGAAGAAACCACAACAAAGCTTTGCACGTCTCTATTGAGTGTATGGGCATTACTCTACCTCATGTGTTGGTGGATAATGGTTCCTCATTAAATGTGCTACTGAAGGTCATTCTTGACAAACTCAACTATGAAGATATTGTGCGAAGACCTAGTAATATGGTGGTGAGAGCTTTTGATGGTTCAAAAAGAATGGTGTATGGAGAAATTGATCTTCCATTCAAAGTAGGTTCTCAAGTCCTTGACTCTACTTTCTATGTGATGGATATTCATCCTGCCCATTCCTGCTTGCTTGCACGCCCTTGGATACATGAGGCAGGTGTTGTAACCTCTACCTTACACCAGAAGCTAAAATATCCAGCGAAGAGCAAGATTGTCACTGTCTATGGTGAATAATAGTACATAGCCAGTCATGTGAGTACTTTCAAGTATGTTGAGATGGATGGTGAATTCGATGAGACTCCCTGTCAGACATTTGAAGTGGTTCCTCAGATTGTTCCTACTACCAAGTCAGTTCCTATTGTTTCTAGAGCATCTCCTGCAATGGCCTCTCTAAAAGATGCTAAAGTTGTGATTGAACAAGAGGCCCAGAAGGTTGTTCGTCGTGTTTGTGCTATCTGTATCACCAACAAAGGAGTTCAGAAAGATCAATTCAATGTTATGGAAAACTCTGATGAAGACTGCAACATAGACAATTGGATCTTTCCTACCATTGGCAGTGGACTCAATAATTGGAAGACTGAAGACATTATTCATATCTCCTTTAGTCAGGAGTAAATGCTATTTTTTGTTTTTCTTATTTTGGTTTTGTAATTTGAACAATTAATACTTTTAAGCCTTTTGCCTTGCCCAGGGCATAATGGCATGCTTGTTAGGGATGCCATTTCATTTGCATATTTTCATTCAATAAATCAATGGATGTTTTGCTTTCGTAAATATTGCGCTCTTTATCTTTCTTTTATTTTTTCTATATCAAAAAAGCTATGTGTTCTTACACACACCCACATCACTAAACTGCAGTTCCTCATCCACTTTGGATCCTATTGATAACAGTTCTGCTATTTCCAATTACGACTTCAAAAATCCAATCGAGGAAGATTATGAAGTGCTCGTAGAACTTGCTAGGTTACTACATCAAGAAGAGAAAGTTATACAGCCGCATGAAGAACCGATCGAAGTTATGAATCTGGGTACTGAGAAAGATAAGAAAAATTTTAAGGTAGGTGTTGAATTAGAAGACAATGTCAAGAACATGTTAATTCAGATGCTACATGACTACGTGGGGATCTTTGTTTGGTCTTATGAAGATATGTCAGGACTTGATATTGATATTGTGGTTCACCGTCTAACAATGAAGGAAGGTTATCGCCCGATAAAGCAGAAGGTTCGTCGTATGTGTCCCGAAATGTCAGAAAAGATTAAAGTTGAAGTAATGAAACAATTTGAGGTAGGGTTCCTAGTTGTCACTTCTTATCCTCAATGGGTTTCAAATGTGGTACCAGTACCTAAGAAGGATGGAAAAGTACGCATGTGCGTGGATTACATGGATTTGAACAAAGCCAACCCCAAAGATGATTTTCCGCTTCCGCATATTGATGTTCTAGTAGACATCACTGCTCAGCATAAGGTATTCTCTTTCATGGATTATTTCTCTAGTTATAATCAGATTAAGATGACGCTTAAAGATATGGAGAAGACTACATTTGTCACACAATGGGGCACCTTTTGTTACAAAGTAATTCCATTTGGTTTGAAGAACGTTGGGGAAACATACCAGCGTGCTATGGTAGCTTTGTTCCATGATATATCCATCATGAGATAGAGGTATATGTTGATGACATGATAACCAGGTCCCAGACTGAAGAAGAACATCTTGACCATTTGCACAAACTGTTTGAGAGGTTGAAGAAATACAAGTTGAGATTGAATCCAAACAAATGTACCTTTGGGGTTAGATCTGGTAAACTTTTGGGTTTCGTCGTCAGTGGTAAAGGTATTGAAGTTGACCCTGCGAAATTAAAAGCTATACAAGATATGCACGCTCCCCGTACTGAGAAGGAAGTCAGAGGTTTCTTGGGATGCCTGAACTACATTGCAAGATTTATTTTCCAATTAACCGCTATTTGTGAGCCAATCTTCAAATTGCTGAAGAAAGATCAAGTAATGGAATGGAACGACGAATGCCAGATAGCTTTTGATGAGATCAAGAAATATCTCCAAGAACCTCCAATACTGATGCCACCAATTGCGGGAAGACCCTTGATTATGTACCTGACAGTGTTAAACAATTCAATGGGATGTGTGTTGGAGCAACATGAGGAGTCTGGCCGAAAAGAGAAAGCGATATACTACCTTAACACAAAGTTTACCGACTGCGAAACAAGATACTCACTGCTCGAGAAAGCTTGTTGCGCTTTGGCATGGGATGCTCGCTAACTAAGATAACATATGTTGACTCATACCACTTTATTGATTTCGAAGATGGATCCTATCAAATACATATTTGAGAAACCGACTATCTCTGGACGAATAGCGAGATGACAAATGATTTTGATAGAATATGACATCCAGTACACTACTCATAAGGCAATTAAAGGAAGTGTGGTAGCTGATCATTTGGCTCATCAAGCGGTGGACGACTATTAGTCTATGAATTTTGAATTTCCAGATGAGGATATTATGCTTGTTACTCATAAAGAACCTAGACCATATGAAGGACCTGGACAGGGATCCCGATGGACTATGGTTTTTGATGGAGCTTCTAATGGACTTGGTAATGGTATTGGTGTTGTGATTATCTCTCCCGAGGGTTTTTATACGCCGTTTACTGCTAGACTTTGCTTTAGTTGTACCAACAATATGGCTGAATATGAAGCATGTATCATGGATATCAAGGCTGCCATTGAAATGAAGATCCAATTCTTGAATGTATATGGGGACTCAGCCCTAATAGTTAGTTAGATTAAAGGAAAATGGGACGCGAAGCATCCAAATCTCATTCCTTACTGAGAACATGTGTTGGCTTTGATCCCATACTTTAAAGAGATTACTTTTGATCATATTCCAAGAGAAGAGAATCAATTGGCAGATGCATTAGCTACTATGTCATCTATGTTCAGAATTAGTTGAGTCGTCATACTGTTATGAGGTTGATACTGAAGGAGTGGAAGAAAAACATTGGTTCCACGAAGTAAAAATATATCTCAAAGCTCAGGAGTGTCCTGAAGGGGCATCTATCAATGACAAGAAGTCCATAAGGAGATTTTCTACCAAGTTTTTCCTAAGTAATGGAACTTTGTATAAACACAATCACGATTCGACTTTGCTTCGCTGTGTGGACAAGAAGGAAGCAAGAGAAATTATGGAAGACATGCATGATGGGATCTTTGGTACTCACTTTAGTGGGCATACGATGGCTAAGAATATTTTGAGAGCAGGTTACTACTGGTCTACCATGGAAGCTAATTGTCATATGCACTCCAAGATGTGTCATAAGTGTCAGATCTATGCTGATAAAATACATATGCCTCTAGTTCCGTTGAATGTTCTAACTTCTCATTGGCCTTTTGCAATGTGGGTCACTGGTATGATTAGGGAGATTAAACCTACCACTTCCAATGGACACCGTTTCATCCTTGTCGTCGTTGATTACTTTACAAAGTGGGTAAAGGAAGCCTCGTTCACTTCTATTACCAAGAACGTTGTGGCCCGGTTCATCAAGCATAATCTTATATGTCGATACGACATCCCTGAAAGGATTATCACAAAAAATGGTACTAATCTGAATAACACTATGATTACTGAACTCTGCATGCAGTTCAAGATTAAGCATCATAATTCTTCTCCATATCGGCCAAAGACGAATGGCGTAGTAGAAGCCGCCAAAAAGAATATTAAGAAGATATTGCAAAAGATGACAGTAACATACAAATACTGGCATGAGATGTTACCATTTTCTCTCCATGGTTATCACACCATAATAAGTACCTCAACTGGGGAAATCCCTTTCTCTCTAGTCTATGGTATAGAGGCAGTTTAACCCGTTGAAGTTCAGATTCCTTCCTTAAGGATTATGAAAGAAGCAGACTTAGATGAAGAGGAATGGGTTCAGGCTCGACTTGACCAGATAAACTTGATTGATGAAAAGAGGCTCGCGGCCGTCTATCATGGCCAGATATATCAGAAGCGTATGATTAAAGCCTTTAACAAGAAATTTAAGCATCATGTATACCGGGCTAGTGATTTGGTAATAAAGCGTATCATATTACCACAAGGTGATCCCAGAGGCAAATGGACTCCCACTTATGAAGGGCCATTTGTAATCAAAAGGATATTTTCTGGAGGCGCTATGATACTTACCACCATGGATGGTGAAGATTTCCCACAACCTGTGAACACAAACATAGTCAAAAAATACTACGCATAAAAAGAGATCTGTTAGGTTGACTGGCCTAGGCAAAAATAAGGGCATCCCGACGAACCAAAAGGGTTCGGGCAAAAATTAGGGATATATATATATATATATATATATATATATATATATATATATATATATATATATATATATAAATTTGTACATCTGGCAAGTCGAAAACCCTAAAAGGCGCTTTGGGCAAAAAAGGGTATCCCGATGGACTAAAAACCTGAAAAGGTGGTCCAGGAAAAAGTTAGGGATTAAAGCGTACGACTATGTCTCATTGGATCACCCATGTAACTTCAACTAGTTGTGTTACCAATATCAAGTTCAAACGGAACAGATCAGTCCAGTCATTTCTTTTCTGGCAAAAGATGAGATACTTGAAGATAATGGCAATAGCAGAGTTGAAACTTGATGGAATCATTTACACATAACTGTTTTTCTTTGTTTTTTTGTACTTTTTTTTAAATTTTCTACGACGAATTCCTCTTACTAGGATTTCTGTTTCTTTGTTCAAAATTTCCTGTTTATAAGCCACTTTCAAGATCAATACAATTCTATTTCAAACTCAGCTTTACTTTTCTCGTCTTTTTTTACCTATGCATAAATGTCCATTGATTATTTTGAATGAATGTATGCTTTTGAATACGATTGATGTTTACCAAAAAAAATATATAAATTATAATAATAGAATTTACTAAGGACTCTTGGAGATAGGAATCCTCAGTAGAGCTCATATCCAACAGATCTTCACAGGCTCATCCCTACAGAGTAATTTTTACAGGTTTATTCCAGCAAAATATTCCAAGTATCCTCTTCCCCGAAAGCACTTATACTTCCAACAAAGTCCCAGGCAAGATTCTTTCAAGCCTGATATCCCCAGAAGAATTGACACTTGGTCGGATAAGTCTCTCAGGGGAATGTCCGTCTCTTTTATCCTCAGTCAGGGTATTTAGGAATTTAATATTTCAATAAAAAGCACGATGAACGATTAATTCTCCTCGAATGCCTTCATTGCCAAACAGAAGTCGAAAGATCCCAAGTACAATATTCTGAAATAAGATGGAAACAATGTCTTCATATTCCTCAACAACAAATCAGGATTTATTTTCCCCAGCTAACAATTGTTACATGAAGCTACTAATGTGCTTCGACTACATAATTTATCCATACATCATCTAAAACATATCATGACATTTGCATCCATAACGCATATAACATTCTCATTTACATTAAGAACGTCATGCAATGCATTACATACATCAAATGATCTTGCATAAAACTAACTTTGCCTTTTCAGGATAGTCCGCGATCAGATGAACATTTCATCTCCTAGAGACAGTTCAGAGACGATCACAACAAATATCTAGTTCTGATACTTAGTTCAGGATGTTTTCTAGAGACAGTTCAGAGACGATCACACCAAAGATCTAGTTCTGATACTTAGTTCAGGATGTTTTCTAGAGAGAGTTCAGAGACAATCAAGACAAAGATCTAGTTCTGATATTTAGTTCAGGATATTTCTAGAGACAGTTCAGAGACAACCAAGACAAAAATCTAGTTCTGATACTTATTCTAGAATAACATTCAGATAGAGTCAAACGTATACACATTTTGATACTCCTATCAACAGACACTTTGGATGGCATCTATAAGCCCATCTCCAAATACTCCGAATGACATCTTTAAGCCCATTAAAGCAATAAAATCAACCAATAATGTTACTCTGTGCACCGATGAGTGCAAATTTTTGGGCTTTAAGTGTTCAATTCTCTTCCACCTTCAGATCACGAATGGCGTGCACAACAATCTAACCCATAGGGTTTTGTGTTTCCCAAGGTAAATTGGATTTACAAAGCCTTAAGTGGACTTCATGATATCACATATACTTCAGAGGATCCTCATGTCAAGTTTCAAGACTTGCCCTACAAGTTTGGTCAGTCGGATGCTCAGATAATCAATAATCAGTTAACTTGGGTAAAAAGTCAACTGTGGTCAATATACAGTCAAACTTCAAGATTTTTGGTCAACATCAAGATTATGAAGTAAGATTCATAATTTGATCAAGGGTTGATCATGATTCATAAAGAAAACCTCAAATTCATCACAAGGCAAAAGTTGCTAAATTAGGGTTTCTTAAGGAGAAAGTCAACTGTACTTTGATCAGCTCTAACTTTCACATAATTCATCAGAAATTTCTCATCCAAAGCTCATTGGGAAGTAAATTCAATTCCCTACAACTTTGTGTCTAACAAGCCAAGGCCATAAATGCTTCATTTGAGAGATATTGGCCAAGACATTACATGTCCTCTAAAAAGTCAACAAAAAGTCAACTTTTTCAAAAGCTCATAACTTGAACATGGAAGATCAAATGGACATGGGACCAAAAGGAGTGATTAAAGGACACTTTAAATTTTCTAAAAAGTCCAGGATTACATTCATATGATAAAAATTGAGGAAGTTGTGCATTGTTGAAGTTGAGCAAATTTGAGGAGGTGTATAAGACAAACAATGACCAAACTTGAGTTTTTGCCAAATGGGCCTATCTTTTCACAATCCAAACTTAATCTTAAGATGATTCACGACCTATAAGTCATGTATTTTGATTTTCTTTGTTTATTTTATATTTTATTGGATTTAATTCATTTAAATTCAATTTTAATTAAAATAAATATTGAAAAATCAAATATTTGATCTTTGGTTTATTTTGGGATCAAATTATGAAGTTTATTGACATAATATATGATTCGATTTCGTGCACAACAAGAGGAAAGCCATGATAACACAATAATGGCCAAAATAGAAAGTTTTCAAATTAAATTCCAATCAAATCTCATCATCCCAAAATAACTTGAATTCAAGCCCACAAATTGACCTAATTCAGTCTTCTATATATACATAACTAGTGCAGATGTCAAGAGGACGAATTTTTTTATCAAAGAGAGCACACAAAACTTCAAAAAATTCAAGAGTAAGTAGGATTTGGTTTTAGGGTTGCAGCCATTTTCAAGGAGATTTGAAGGTCCAAACACGTTCCTGAGGTTCCTCTGAAGGTGTCCCAATCATCACCTTGCTCCAAAGACTCTTACAATGCCATAACCGAATTTATTTTTTTGGTTTATTTTTCAATTTTTGATTTCATACTTTTACACATGATACATCTAATTTGTTTGCATATTTATGTTTCTTATGGTGTTTGCAAGCTATCCGGGCCATCCAATTGGAGTTTAGGTGCAAAAATCGTGAATTGCCATTGTTAGGGTTCAAGGTCGTGAGTTTGGGGAACCATAGCTAGAGACAATTTCAGACCAAATTGAATGGACCAATGAACTCAGAGGATAATTTCTAATTGAACCATGCTTTTAGATTGCATTAATATTGTGTGGTTTGAATTTTGGAAATGTGCAGGTGTTATAGTGACATATAAAACTGTAACTAAAGGTTCTAGTGACAAATTCAAACCATAGGTAAAAACCTGGACGACAGAAGGAAGAAGACGAGTTTGCGCGTGCGTTTTTGAATTTTGAATTCATTTTTAATATATATAATAAATGTTTGTTATTCCTTTAACAGTTGAAGCAATATGACTTGGTGGTATGAGTGTGCGCTGATTATCTCAAGGACATGAGTTCGATCCCAAAGTCCCCCATTCCTATTTTTTTTTGCCCTTTTTCCTATTTTCCTTTTTGTTTATATTTTCTTAATTTCTTTTTTTTTCTCTTTTATTTTAAAAATAACCATTTAATTTAAATTAACATTTTCTAACGAATAAAAAATAAGTAATTTGTTAATATTTTCATGAAAATTATAAAATACTAAAAAAATATATTTATTTACATAATTAATTCAAAATTGGATTTATTTCATCAAATAATTTTTTTTAATCAAACAGTTTTAATAAAAAATAATTAATAAAAATCAAAGACTTTTATTTCCTTCATATTTTTTATCAATTTTATTTTTTTAGAATAATTGTATAGGATGCGCGAAACTTGTAATAATTTATTTTTCTCGCACGATTTTCTTTTTCTCGAATAATGTAACTGCTAAAGTCTTGTAATAGTTTTAGGTTTATTTTCTGCACTTTACATTTTCAGTCAGGTTTTTATTTATGTATCTCTCCCAAAGCCATGTAGTAGTTTAAATTAGGGTTTATTTTCCGCATTATAAACTGTTAGATGTATGTTTAATATGATTGTATGGTAAGACTAAAATCAACCATTAGCTAACCCTAATTTCAAGACTAAAATAACTGAATTGAATACACTTGCACACTCACACCTCTAGGGTAACCTCTCTTCGTTGCCTTATGAAATATTGTCAAGTCCCTCGAACGTAGGGGTGCCTTAAATTGTTGTCTAAAGAAATAAATCATCATAGTTGTCTTTCGAATAGAGATCATAGTCACTCGTTATCCCTTCGAGTTGCCTACAAAAAGATGATCTCGTCCCTCGATGACCCTTCGAGTTGCCTTCGAATAAATGATCTTGTCCCTATAAGAATGATGATAGTCCATTCGAATTGTTAAGGTATCTCTACATGTCGCCTTCTATGACCATGACGATGACCCTACGCCTGTACCTTCAAATCCAAGGATAAAACTACTTACTAACTGATAGTAAGGACAGTTCTATCCCTAAGGAAATGAAATAACAAAGAAAGACTATACAAACTTAGGGTAATTAACTCTTAATGCTTGCTTACAACTTTCAAAACAAATATTTTTACACTCAATTCTCTCTTTTTCAAAATACTTTCAAACAAGTAAACACTTTGTATATATTCATACGAAAATCATTACAAAATTAAATTTTTACAAAAATATTTTAATCACATACTACACTTTTCAAACTACACTTTTCAAACAAAACAAATAAAGTGAATTAAGCAATTAAGAACCTATGAATAATCATAGATACAAAATGTTAAATATTATATATACCATATTTCAACATAATATTAATTTTCATCAAAATATAGCAGCCGTCCGATTAATCAAACGTTGCGATATATTTTCAGTAGAAACGGCAACAGAGGATATTGCCGCTGAGGATCCGAGACCACCGCTATATCTTTCTCTCTCAAATGCATGTTCGGTGTTTGAACTTTGGAGGCCAAATTATGCACAGTGCTTTGCAATTACACTCTCTGCAACTCAATTTTCACTGTGCATTTCGTTATTTTGCTTAACCTTTGATCTCAAAAGTGTTCCCAATTCTTTCAAAGGTAAGCGAAATTTCGCAAAATCCCTTTCTCCAATTTAGGGTTTTTGAGAATTTTATTGGATAGTAGTTTCTGCGAATGATTGAATAGAATTAGCCCTCTGGTATAACTTGCATTGTTGTTTTGAGTCTTCAATTTTCTCTTCTTAATTCGTTTTCATGTCATGGGCAATGTTGAAATCCCTAATTGGCTTGAGGAGTTGCCTCTGGCACCTGAATTTCGACCTACAGATACTGAATTTTCTGACCCTATTGCTTATATTTCAAAGATTGAGAAAGAAGCCAGTAACTTTGGGATATGCAAGATTATCCCACCTTTGCCCAAACCTTCAAAAAAATATGTCTTTTCTAATTTGAACAAGTCCCTCTTGAAGCGTCCCGAATTGGTTCCGGATAACAGTTCCTCAGGCGTTGGTAATGCTTGGAAATCAGGTTCTTGGGATAGTAGTACTGATGGGATATCGCGGGCTGTGTTTACTACAAGGCAACAAGAAGTGGGGCAGAATATGAAAAAAACCAAAGGGACAGATCAGAAGCCACTGTCATGTGTTCATAAGCAAGTATGGCAAAGTGGAGAGGTTTATACATTGGAACAGTTCGAGTCTAAATCAAAGTCTTTTGCAAGAAGCGTTCTTGGTACGGCGAAGGATGTTTCTCCACTGGTTATAGAGGCTATGTTTTGGAAGGCAGCTTCAGAGAAGCCAATATATGTGGAGTATGCCAATGACGTGCCTGGGTCTGCTTTTGGAGAATCACAGGGTCAGTTTTATCAAAGGCATAGAAGGCAACGAAAAAGGACTTATTATAAGAGTAGAGTAGATAGCTCTGTTTGTAAACAAACTGAAATGGGTGGTGTAAAAGACACACAGAATGACCAGTCTAATGGCATTGCTACTCCAAGTCTTGCTGTCTCATGTTTAGAGATGTCTAAATCAGCCATGACTACATGTACAGAAAATGAAGCGTCAGAGTCTTCTAAGGAGAGGACTTCAGACGCCAACAATGATCTGCAAGGCACTTCTGGTTGGAAGCTTTCAAATAGTCCTTGGAATTTGCAAGTTATTGCACGCGCTTCAGGCTCACTAACGCGTTTCATGCCGGATGATATTCCTGGTGTTACTTCACCCATGATATACATTGGTATGTTGTTTAGTTGGTTTGCCTGGCATGTAGAGGATCATGAGCTTCACAGCTTGAATTATCTTCACACTGGCTCATCAAAGACTTGGTATTCTGTTCCTGGAAATTATGCCATTGCTTTTGAGGAAGTAATCCGCACCGAGGGTTATGGTGGTGATATTGATCAATTTGGTATGTGAATTCCATGACTATTATTTGTTGACATATTTCTTTTTCCTATAAGGTTGAAGATATATTAAATAATTTTGTTTCATCAAATATTTTTGCATTGCTTCTGGAAGTTCTTTCATGCATATGGATTATGGAATAAATAAATTATGACAAAGCATGGTCTGTTTATTTGGCATGTCAAGAAAAGTGTGTTGTGGTTCTAGAGTGCCAGTTTTCTCCGTGATGTCAACTAGCGGCTAGCTATTGCACAACGGAATTTGAACAAATCGCTGTTTTTCAACAATATGCTATTTGGAACAAAAGATTCTGAAGTAGTGGCTATAGTGGCACTATAGCACTGTTGCATATATGAATTGAACAAACTACTATTTTTTGTGATTGACAATTGAGATCTTTACAAATAATCCTTGTGTCGGGCCATGTTTGTACAAAGCTTTGTTTTAAGGGCAGAAGAAAATTTCCATTGATACTTTCTGTTTAATTCCCGTACATCCAACCAGGACCGAGGTTAAAAAAAGAATAATATGCTTGAATTCAAATTCTGCTCATTCATTTGTTTTTCTCCTTTTGGAAATCCATTTTATTTTTGAAGTTGTTGAGTGCTTTATAGCTCATGTACAATTTCATTTCTTGCCAGCTGCTTTGAAACTATTGGGCGAGAAAACAACTCTTTTAACACCCGAGGTAGTTGTTGGATCTGGGATTCCTTGTTGCAGGTCAGTTGCTTGACATATTTGATTTATTGTTATGTCATGAATGACTCACGAGGTTAAACATATGCTTTGAAATTATTTATTGAGATCCATAGTTGGTTTTTTTTCTGCTCAAACTCCTACTCTCTGTTGAACTAGTACTGATATCTATGTTGATGTTTCTTTCTAGGTTAGTACAGAACCCTGGTGAATTTGTTGTGACTTTTCCAAGAGCTTATCATGTAGGATTCAGCCATGGTAATTGCTTTGAAGTTAATGTACACTACTTGATATTTTACAGAGCATCTGCTGTTTCAGGTTTTTGCTGTGTAAATGATAGTGATAATAGAGGCATGACAAAATTGCATACATACTGAAGACTTCAATTGAAATGTTTGTGGTTCATAGAATGTTTTTGTTGTTATTAGAGTATCTATAATCTCAGTGATTTGCGACAAGAAGAATTACAAGGCAGTTTTTTTAATGTGTGAGCATATAGTTAAAGTTAGAATGTGCTAGTGATTTATATATCCTCTAGTCAGTTAGTGATTATACATTTAATCAAAACTTGTGCAGAACCAATTTTTCTTTATAACAATGTCAATATATCATCAAGGTGGGTTGAAATGGTAAAATTCTTTAGGCATAACTTGCGATCACAAAGTGCCAATCAAACTCGGACAATTTTCATATGATAGGTTATAAGACCAATGATTCTCCGTGGTAATGAATTTTGGGCAGTCAAATGCCAACAAGAGTAAAAATAAGCGGAGCATAGATGAAAATGCCTAGTGGATATACAAAAAAAAAGAAGACTAAGAACAATATATTTAGGAGAAAATTGGGTTGAAACTGTTTTAGAGAATTGGAGTAGATAATAGAATTTCAAAAAATGTTTTTGTCATGATACTCATGACGTCATGTGAGAAGACTGAAAGAAGCTCTAGTGAGGAAAATGAATGATGGCTCAGTTGAAAGGGGTGCAAAAGCCAAACGGAACCATTTGAAGAAACCAACAGAAAATAACTTGCTCTAAATGGTTTTACTGAAAACTTGATTTGCCATTTTAAAATGGCGTTGCATGATTAATTTAGCCAAATCTAATCAGTAGGTTAAGGCTTGGCTGTTACTGCTAGTATCTTGGTGATGGAATTGGCATGGAGGCTCAAATTGAAGTCTTACAAAGTACAAACTACTCAAATTCCACTTCACTAACCCACACTAGTATGATATGATCCTTTACTTCTAGTCATCGTGGTAGAAGGCGATATTGAAAAAAGTGCAGTCTTTGTACTTTAACATTGAATGTTAGAGAATCAGTGGCTTATTCACTGCATAAGTTAGTTTACATGTTCCGTTTATCCTTATAATTTTCTGGTGGATTTCTTTTTGTCGGTTCTGCTTCTGATGGACCAAACTACACTTTAACATTGAATGTTAGAGAATCAGTGGCTTATTCACTGCATAAGTTAGTTTACATGTTCCGTTTATCCTTATAATTTTCTGGTGGATTTCTTTTTGTCGGTTCTGCTTCTGATGGACCAAACTATTATTATTATTATTATTATTGTTATCGTTATTGTTATTGTTATTGTTGTTGTTGTTGTTATTATTATTATTATTATGTTTTTTTTTTTTAGTTTTAATCATGATATATATATATTTTTTAATCATGATATATTGATCATAAAAAAGCCGTTCATTTCCCCTTTGTATCTTAGAAGCTCACTATTTTTATTTTTATTTATACTATCCTGTGAGTCTTATCTCTCTTCTATCTTCAATATCTTTCTTATTATCTTTGTACAATATGGGTAAATTTTTAGGTTTTAACTGTGGGGAAGCTGCTAACTTTGGGACTCCACAATGGCTTGGTGTAGCTAGAGAAGCTGCTGTGCGTAGAGCTACAATGAATCATCTTCCCATGCTCTCCCATCAGCAACTGCTTTACTTGCTTACCATGTCTTTTATATCAAGGTGAGAAAAATTTCTGACCTTGTCTATATACATAGATACTACTCTATGGATGTTATGTTAATCATTCCTATGTATATGAATGGTTGCCTCTATTTTCCTTTCAACCATTTTGCTAGTCAATTTTAACTCTTTTGATGCATGGATTATGATTAATGACATGGACGGGCTAGTTGGGTAAGTAAGAACAACGGTTTATGAATTTAGCTTTTTAAGGTGTCTTTTAAGTTGAATTAGTTATGCACGTCCTTTGCTATTACCCTTACTGCATTCAAATTAGAGTTGTTCTGGGCTTTACCAGCTTATTTTAAACATTAATGTAACTCCAGAGTTCTGAGAGAAATTTTGAATCAGAAGTGTGGTGTATATTTTGTTCTATATCATCCTGTTAGATCTGTCTACATTTCCCTGATTTTTTGTCGCAAAGATTGTTCTTATAATCAACTGTATTTTTGTAACATGCATTTTGTTTTTACCTAAAGTATCAAGTGGGTAACAAATTATGTTTTATTCCTCCTGTTTTTGATTTTGATAGTGTGCCAAGAACTCTATTACCCGGTGTGCGCAGTTCTCGTCTGAGAGACCGTCAGAAAGAAGAAAGAGAGATTCTAGTAAAGCAGGCTTTTATTGAAGATATGCTGCTGGAAAACAAGCTGCTATCCACTCTTCTTGGAAAAGAAGCTACTAGACAAATTGTTTTATGGAATGCTGATTTACTGCCAGATTCTAGCAAATATCGTCAGCTGCCGGATTTAGCTTCTACTTCTGAAACCTATATGACAGACATGCTAAATGATAATAATAGTTCTGCAGATAAGAGTAGCCATTGTCTTCTAGATGATATGAGTTTGTACATGAAGAATCTGACTGATTTATATGATGGTTGTGATGATGGTCTTCCATGTCACTTCCAAACTGACTCAGGAGCATTGGCTTGTGTGGGCTGTGGAATACTTGGTTTTCCATTTATGACACTGATACAGCCAACTGAAGAATCGATAATGGAACTTCTTCCTGATAGTCATCATCTAGTTGAAGATTCGTCCCTGAACTCTGTTGCCTCCCTACACAGTGTAGTCTCAGGTAATGCCTTTATACTTTGTCCTATAATCCGTTTTTAAATCATATTTTCACATGTATGTTTTTATTTATGCATATTGCATGGTGTAGTGAAATTGAACTTGTTAGCTACTACAGGTACATCAGAGTTAGATAAGTAGTGGTTTCTAGTGTTGCTGCAATGCTGTTGTCTAGATTCTAAAATTATGTTGTCAGCACCTTATAAGTTATAACTGCCCTTCCTACAATTATTTTTTAGCATATTTGCATTGTAAATCAGCCATAGTTGATATATTGCATTGGTTCTTCTATGTAATATTGATCCAAAATGTCAAATTACATTTAAGAAAATATTACTTGGTCTATGCAGCCACTATTCATTGTGAAATATGAGATCTCTTATCTCAAGATTGGGTAAGATTTTAATTTAAAAAATGATTGGGTAAAAGTTAATGGAAAATAATTTTGCCAAATGTGTACAATTTCTGATTTGCATTTTCCCTTGTATATCTATGATACCATGGAAGCTGATATAGTGGTCAAGTGTTTACAATATGAAACATTTGATAAAAATGTATATTGGAAATGCTGACATTGGGTGTTATTTAACCTGTTCTTCAGGGGATCTTTCTGTTCCTGAACTTGCTTTGGCAGAGGATTCACAGAATCAGTCACTGATCAAGTGCAATAAATATTGGAACACCTCCAGTAAATTTATGAAGCCACGGATTTTCTGCTTGGAGCATGCTGTTCAGATAGTAGAGATGTTGCAGAGCAAAGGTGGAGCCAATGTGCTTATAACTTGTCATTCAGGTCCGTTTGAAGATTAGAAATTTCTTTGCGTTATCATTATAAAATTAAATATCAAATTACATAGATGTACAAGTTTCTTTGTTTTGAATTTCAATTTCAATTAAGTTTGGAAAACACGGGGCTCTTTCTTTTATTATCTTTGTCGAATCTTGCAATAGCTTAAAGTAGCGTAAATGATCTTAGGAGTTGTTCCCACATGTCATAAATCTAGTAGTATTAGTATGAATAAGGTTTACGGCTTTGTCTTTTGTATCACATCATGTCACCTTGAATCAAAATCATTTCCGGATTATTCCTTCTAAGTTTTTATCGTTTACTTCTTTCCGTACCTAAACCCTAAAATTTCAACAAGGTCTAATAGAATAGAATCCATCTGCTTGTCATCTGGTGATCAATGAATGATCTTGCAATCCAGTTTTCCTTAATGTATCAATTCTGGACATGCAAGTTGAATGCTTTTTAACTCAAGAAAAAAATGACAATCAAAGACATATAATTGAAATATTTATTATAAGTTGTATTTTCTTACTTTTACTAATCTGCTTTTTTGCAGACTATCCGAAAATAAAGGCACATGCCAGGGCAGTTGCAGAAGAGATAAAAAGTGATTTTGATTATAATGAGATTCCAATAGATATTGCATCCCAAGAAAATTTGGCTCTGATAGATCTGGCAATTGATGGTGAAGAACTTGATGAATATGAAGACTGGACATCTAAACTAGGCCTTAACCTGCGGTTTTGTGTCAACAATATGAACAAATCTCGATGTGAACAAGTTCCTTTGACATTAACATTAGGGATGCAGCTCTATCATAAACATCCTGGTTTATCTCTAAATTGGCATTCACAGAAAACTCGGTCTAAAAGGGCAAATCGTTTAGCTCAGTCTAAACCAGACAACATTCCGATGAAGAAAGACGATCCTTTGCAAATAGATGGGTCCATTGCTAAAAAGAAGCTAATTCAATATTCAAGAAAGAAATTCAAGTCAAAGCAAAGTTGTTTCTCTGCAGCAAGCACGGTTCGTGAATCCCATGAAAAGTCCAAAAATGCATCAGCTGTTTTGAGTGGGGATCGTTATAAACATGTTTCAAAAGATGAGCTTGACACAGACAATTTCAGGAAGGATTGTGCTTTGGCACATGACTCTGCTTCTGCTGCAATATCTCCAATGCATCATGAAATCCAGAATGCCGAAGCTCCCACTAGTATGAGCTTGAATACCAGCGTCTCAGAGATATGTGGCAAAGAGAGCGAGGATTGTCGGGACAAGAAATATTCTCGCACTCTTACAAGTGGAATAGATGGAAATGTTGATGTGTTAGGAAACAACCAAATTGCAGAAGCATTTGTCATTGATAGCAATTGTAATGGCAAAGACTTGGATGGTGAAGGGTATCCAGAAAATCAGTCTGCATGCAAAAGCAACAGTGAAGCTGTTTTATCTGCTTCATTTAAAAACCAACCCGCACTTGCGACTGTGGATGGAAGTTTTGAAAGTCCAAATAATACTTGTGCCGAAGAAAGAGGAAACAGTTGTATGTCACTAAAAGTGACAACTGAGGGAGAAAGTAAGTCTTTGAATGAAATGGACAAGGAACCTCTAAATGATGATAAAACAATAAGTGAACATACTCCTATTGCTGATGTTTGTGACGTTCCAAGAGAGGTTTTTGCTTCTGCAGACTTCCATGATACAGTAGGCTTGGAAGGTAAAATGCAGCATGAAGGACAGGTTGGAAAAAGTGGTAAAAAAGAAATAATTCAGTCCACTCATATTTCAGCAAAACAAATGTGTGAATCTACAAGTGGGGAATATGTTGAGGGGTTGCAAGATGAAGCAGCTTTAGAGCCTGCAAAGCAATCTCTGATCCAAAATAAGAGTAGAACTAATGAGGAACCCGTTTCTAGTTATGTTGCAAAAGATGATAGTAGAAGTGTATCTGTATCAGAAATAGGATGTTCTGAAATTTCAGTAGAAACCTTTCCCGAAGAAGACTCATGTATTCAATTTGTTCCCAGCACAGAAACAGAAGTGGAAATCCAACCCATTAAAAGAATCGATGAGGAACGTTCTGCATCAACTCAGGAATGTTCTCAGACCGAGAAAAAGACTTGTGGTGGAGATAACATAAATGGAAGTGAAGTTGATTTGTCACAAGATAATGGGGAGCTGGAAAGCTGTGACTTGACGACAGCAGCTTCCAGATCAAATCCTGCAAAGAAAAAAAAGAGGAAAATGGAAGACCCTGCAAAGAGCCAAATTGATTGCCATGACTTTATAAGAAGTCCATGTGAGAGGTTGAGGCCAAGAACTGGGAAGATTGCCACCACAAGCCAAATAGGAGGGGTCATCAGCCAAAATGACGATGAAAATCCGGTAGCTAAAAGGACACGGAAACCTCCCGAAGCTTCAGTTCCTCGCAAGGATAAAAAAGTCAATGTTAAAAGGCCGCACAAGTGCGACCTTGACAATTGCCATATGCGTTTCTCGACAAAGGCTGAGTTACAGTTGCACAAACGTAACCTTTGTCCACATGAAGGATGTGGTAAAAAATTCAGTTCCCACAAATACGCGCTAATTCATCAGCGCATTCATGAGGATGATAGGCCTCTGAAATGCCCATGGGAAGGTTGTTCCATGTCATTCAAGTGGGCATGGGCAAGAACAGAGCATCTGAGGGTGCATACCGGAGAGAAGCCTTATCAATGTAAGGTCGAGGGTTGTGGCCTTTCTTTCAGATTTATATCAGATTATAGCAGGCACAGGCGAAAAACTGGACATTATGTGAAATCTCCTGCTTGAAATATTCATTCTGTAACTGTAACATGTGCATATATGTGATTAGGTGTGAGGCAATAGATATCTGTCTGACCATAAGCATTCTGGTTAGCTAGCTGTAAAGTTAGGATATAGAATGGTTGTAGGTTCTCAATATCCAATCTTTTTGGAAGTGGTATCATTTAGCATCATAGATGTTCATTGTTGCTGTATAATATTTATTTCATTTGTTATAAAAGGGGACAGGAAAGATGAGAGTAAGAAACAAGACATGTATGCTCTCTATGTAGTTTCTGTGAATTCCTCTTGGGTGTATTCTTTTATCACCGACCGACCAAAAATTGATATTTGATTTTCTTGAATTTAGATGACGCCACGTGTTTATCCACCGTCATTGGTGCAATTAATT
Source organism: Lathyrus aphaca (assembly GCA_963966055.1). NCBI lineage: Eukaryota > Viridiplantae > Streptophyta > Magnoliopsida > Fabales > Fabaceae > Lathyrus > Lathyrus aphaca. Next base: position 83,299,479 of record OZ014520.1, read on the forward strand.
ATTTATTACCCGACCAAGACGTAACTGAAGACGCAGAAGAAAAGACCAACATACTTTTACTTGTTCTTTCTCTGATCCCATGAAGATTATTGAAAAATACTAAACTATTGTAAATGAGTCACAAACTCTTACTTCGATGTGCAAATCTAAGAAGAGCACCACCGTGGTGCAACCCACAGCCACAAACAGAAACACTAGACGAACATCAACTTCTTCTTCTTCGAATTTTCCATCTTCCAACAGTGAAGTTCCAATTACAGAATCAAGAAGTTACGTATTCGGTGGAAAAGATATAGAATGGTCCAAAACCTCTTCTTCTGTATCTAGCCACGCTTCTCTTGCAAGCCTCAAACACAATCTTCCAGAAAACCCTCACATCTACCCTTTCTCTGAGATCGCAACCGCCACCGCTAATTTTTCCGCCAACCGTCTCTCCTCCAACTCTTTCCGCTGTTCCCTACGTGATCGGGATGTCGTCGTTTTCCAGCGGAAATTCCGCCGTCAGATAGATCTTCAAGAGGTTCGTGACCGTCTTGCTCTTATCTGCCGGAACCACCATAGTAGTCTTGTTAAACTCCTCGGAGCTTCTGTTTCTGGTAACTGCATTTACCTTGTTTATGAGTTCGTTCCCGGTGCTAACCTTTCCGACTGTCTTCGCAATCGACTGAACCCTAGCTTTACCAGTCTCTCTACGTGGACATCACGGATGCGAATCGCCTCCGATCTTGCTCACGGTCTAGATTATGTCCATAATTCCTCCGGTTCGGGTTCTGGTTTCGTCCACAACCATATCAAAAGTTCTAGCATCCTCGTTTCGGAAGAGAATTTTAGCGCGAAGATTTGTCATTTCGGTACGTCGGAGCTCTGCGGCGAGTCCGTTGGTGAGTCTTCTGTAACTGACGCTGGCCAGAAATTGAAGAAATCTGGTAGCCGTGGGGTGAGGTTTGAGGGGACGAGGGGGTACATGGCGCCGGAATTTCTATTAACCGGCGTGGCAACGCAGAAGACGGATGTGTACGCGTTCGGCGTGGTGATTCTGGAGCTTCTAAGCGGGGAAGAAGCGGTGAGGTTTGAATTGGAAGGTAATGACGGTGGGTACAGGAGGCTAAGTGTGGTGGATACGGCGGTGGGAGCTTGGAAGGAGCACGGCGGAGTGAGAAAGTGGGTTGATCGGAGGTTGAGGGATTCGTTTCCGATGGATGTGGCAGAGAAAATGATTCGGGTCGGATTAGATTGTGTCACGGATGATCCGAAAGAGAGACCGGATATGGGTCGGGTATCAATGGAAGTATCCAAGTTGTATTTAGAATCGAAGGAGTGGGAGGAAAAATTAGGAACAAACTTTGATTTTTCGGTCTCATTAGCCCCACGGTGACTCACGTGTTTTACATTGTTTATTCTAATTTTTTTGTTAGGTAATCCATTCTCCTTTAAGGTTTTAATCTCCACTTAAAATATTAATGATTTTTAAAAGTGAGAGATTTGCTGATTGTATTTTTTCCTTTTTAGGGTACATATGATATGATAGACACTTGCTTTTGTTCATTTTGACGAAATTTAATTGAAATGCATTGAGAGTGTAAAACTGAGTCATAATTGTTGAATGTCGGAACAACTTTGATTTTTATTTTAAAAATAAATAAAATAATACAAACTGATGATAGTAATGAATTAATAATGTAAAAATACATTGTCGTGTATAGCAATTTTATATATATATATATATATATATATATATATATATATATATATATATATATATATATATATATATTTATATATATATATATATATATATATATATATATATATATATATATATATATATATATATATATAAATAAGAGAAAAAAAATGTTACAAAATATTTGACAATTATTTTTAAATTTTTATGATTTAAAATTAAATTGCATAAAATTTTTATTGAACCACATTGCTTGTTTCTCAATGGAAAATCTCTAGGGCTACTTAGTTTTTTATTTTTTCCAATCATTTATCTTCAACTTTCTCCAATTTCTTTTTAAGTTCTTCTTCTCAAGTTTCATTACAAACTCTGATCTTCTCCAATTTATTTTAAGACTTGTTCTTACTTAGACTTCGTTCTTCTTTAATTCTAAAAATATAAAAAAAAATTCTAATTGTGGTTCGAAGTCAAACAATAAATATTTGAATTTTGTAGAATTTTTATTAAGAATGTTTGGATTTTGTAGAATCTTTATTAAGAAAACACAAGACTAGAAAATGTTATTGTCAAGAGGAATATCTTCTTTGTATTTTGACGAATATGAACAATTTGAATTTGGAAAAAAAAAATTGCGTTTGTAGAAATTACAAAATAAGATAGATAAGAGTTGTAATTTTGAGTTGTAATTTTTTTAAGTGGTGATTAAATTGTTGATGGAAGGGATTTAAAAATTGAAAATATATATATATATATATATATATATATATATATATATATATATATATATATATATATATATATATATATATATATATATATATATATATATATAAAAGATGATGGTTGAAAATGTCAATGGTGTTTGAAATTTTGTTTAAGGCTGACTTAGTGTTATTGTGGTTTAAAATGTCAATGGTGTTTGAGAGTTTGTTTAAGGCTGAACTTAGTGTTATTAACAATGTATTTTAAATAGGTTTATTATCAACAAGTTTGTTAAGTTTGTTGTAAATCTTATTCGAAGTTAATAAAATTTATTTTGAGAAAAATTGTGTTGAAATAGAATAATTAAGTTATAATTATTTTACGACGTGTTGGAATAGTATGTTACTATGATATTTCTTTGTTACATTGTAGTGTTTATTAGTTACTACGATATATGTTTGGAGTAGTTATCATTTTTGTTCCACCAAAGAACCATACATATGTAGTAAAATGAAGTACAGGTGCGGCCGAGCAAACTTCTTGTATGATAAAGATTGGGTGGACCTGTAGGGTTAATGGTCTAACATAAAGTCAGTTACTGAGTGAAGAGTAGTATGAGAGTGATAATGATTTGAATAGCTGAAATGATGCGATCTGATCTTTATATAGTAAAGACGATATTAATCGTTCACATTTGTTTCAGCGCATTGTACCGGTAGTTGTTCAATCATATTCAACCATGAGATATGTGATGGGACATGGACATGATCGTATGTTCTCAGCAGGGACTGTGGTTCAACTATTTTGTGCGCATTTCTCATTAGCGCTTGCTATTCTTTATGGACCTTGCAGATAGTTTAAAACAGTTGCCTCTAAGCCTTTGTTCCTATCTCAAAGTGATGACTTTATCAGATCCGTCTTCAGTCTAAACTTGGATAGAAGAAAATAAAAGAGATGTGATGGGATGTTGATGCCTTTGGGAAGAGGTGCATTGAATGTGTAACATCCTAATTTTATAAATTATTATTTTAATTATATTTTAATTTAATTATTATGTGTGATAATTGAATTAATGTGGGTGTTAGAAGTGTATGACCTTGATGTGGGAGTGTAGAGAGTAATTAGAGATTGGTAGGGGTGAGTTAGAATTATTAGAGTATATTTTAATAATTAAAATAATACTATTATATGGGTTTATTTAATTAAAATAAGAAAAATATGGAGTTTGAGTTTAATTGTAAATTAAGAGAAATATAGGGGAGGAATGAGTAAGAGTAATTGTAAGTAAGAGAGGAACTTATAATTGTGACTAGATTATCCTATTTATATAAGGTTAAGAGATAACCTATGTTTAGAAATTTTATCAGTACGTGAGAAGAGGATTAGAGATACAAGGGAGATAGAAGGTTAGAGCTTTGGAGAGAAGGGAAGAACTACCAAAGAACATAATATTTGTTATTGCTGCTAGGAAAACAATGTAAGTGGGAGAATGAATTCAATAATGGCTATATGTTTGGGGTAGAGTTGAGGAGTCCTTAACCTCCAATAGGTTTGTATGATTATGTAAGTTTTTTTGTATTTATATGTGAATCTGAAATTTGGTAAACAATTGGTGTTGTAGTCTATTTTTCATGATGAAATTCGTGTACATGTGTGTATGCGATTTTATGTTTTGATGTGTTAATATGTGTTCACCATGGTTCGGGTTCGAAGGTTTTGGGATCATGATAAAAGTGAATAATAATTGATGATTATGCTTGCTAATTGATAGATATAGGTTGTGTGATGTTAATATGTTGATTCTTTGTTGTTTCATGATCGATTTGAGTACATGGTATGAAAAACTGGGGTTTTGATGTGAACTCCATAGTAGAAAACGTAATTTTGCATTCTGCATGTCGATGGTGGGCGCCATGGTCTTGGCTGGTAACCCACTATGAAGCCCAAGCTCAATTTTGGGAGCCGGTCATCACATATGTGACATGTGTGTGATGTGATATCCATGGCGGGTACCATGCCTGTGGCGGGTACCATGCCTGTGGCGGGTACCTGCCATGAGCCTTAATTGGGCATAAATACTTATTTTTATGATATGAAGTTGTAGATTTTGATTTTTCGACTTTTGTTGGCTGTTTGGCTACTGTTAGCCACTATTTGATGTTATTTTGATGCGAGTTGACAATTAAGTACATTTTAATTGAAATTACGAAATAAGCAGTGAATGATGGAAGTGTTTTAAATGTAGATGAATATGTTGTGTTGAACGATTACAAGTTATGATAAGTATATGTTGTTGTGTTAGCATGATAAATTATGTTGATTATGATGTTGTTGTGGATAATAGTTTGAGTAGGGGCTATTATCGTTGGGTCAATGAATGTTTTGTTTATTGTCGGGAAGAGACTTTAAACAATATATTGTTGTTGTTGTATTGATGTGTCGTAACAAGCATTAATTATGTCGTTATAGTTGATGAAAATTTGAGCAAGATAGATAGGTGACATCCCAAATCCGAGCAGGGTGGATTCGGGGTTCGAGCAGGGAGAACCTGGTTCTCGAGTGAACCAATTGATGATGATATGGTATCACATGCATATGAGTATAGTTTAAGTTGTGAGTCTCATTGCATAATTAAATTATGAATATGTGATTGTTGTGTTTTTTGAGGGATTGGGTGTGAGAATGATGTGTGTGATTGATATGCTTGAATGTGTAGATGTTTGTAATTCTACCTTGCAGTTTATGTCGTGTATATTATTGATGTGAATTCTCACCCCTTTGTTGTTGTGTTGTGATTTTTGCTCCCCTTCGGAGTACATATATGCAGGTAAACGAGTAGCCTCTTAGAGTTTGAGGACGGCGTTGAGGCTATTCATCTCCTTTTCTTGTTCTATGCATTTTTAGATTCCCGTTAATATAATTCTGTAACACTAGGTGAACGTTGTTATTTCGTTATTTATGTTTTGTAATGAGAGTTACATGTTATACTCTCGATGTTTGGAGTATTGTAAGTTGTGGAGGCTTTGCCATGGTCGTTTTGAATTTCAATAAAGTATTTCATAAGAATTATTTTATTATGATGCATACTTAGTTGATGAAATTCCGATGTGATGATACCATACATGAAGGTGTTATCTAATTGAACATGTGTTACAAAATATATGAGTTTGATGTTGAGTAACATCATAAGCTTTGAATATGTGTTTCTACATGTCTTATTTTATAATATTAAGCACGAGGTTTAAGGGTGTTACAAAATGTCTTCCTTGTGGTTAACAAGGTCTCACATGTACGATCGACACACGACCGTACCTCTAGAGATAATGATTGCTTCTAGTGCTAGACAACTTGAGTTCTCTTGAAGGGTGTGCGATGAGGTCTCTACTATTGGTGGTTCGGTTCACAATTCCTAACATCGAGGATCACATTATTCATCTTCCCTAGGGGTTATATAAAAAATTTTGTGTTTTCCATATTCTCCTTTTCGTTATTTGTGAACCTTTAAAGCTATTCTCTCGTGCATGCAACCTCTTATATCTTCGTTAATCTCCTCCCATTAGCCACTAATTCGTGTTTGCTCCACTTATTTTGAAAATACCTACGACTTGTGGGTTTTAGAGTTCATCTTTTTAATATAATTCTTGAGTCTGAACTTTATCCTTTTTTCACACTTGCTTATTTTATTAGAATTTATGGACAATTATAGTGATGTAATCAAAATTAAAGCCAATGATAGCCATTGGGTCCTTAGTCCAAGTCAGAGGAAAGAGAGGGGCGCCATCCTCCCCATTTGTGACCATGGAGGTGCCATTTCGTCCAGTCACTCTCACAAACCTATCCTTCCAATTTTGTATTCGTTGGAATGAGGCTTGAACTAAGTCCTTTATGACATGGCACTAAGGGCCACCCAACCTCCTATCACACTACTACGAAAAACCTATTTAACAACGGTAGGAAATGACATATAATGACACGGGAGAGGACGTTGTTATGTAGAGTGTTATCGTAAGTATGCTACTTAAAATCACGGTCATGAGACCGTTGTTGTATTCTGGAAAGTGCGCGTTATATTACAATGGTTATGTTTATCAACCGTTGTGATATATATAGTATATCACAACGATTATGAGTTTCAACCGTCGTGGAATGTACCTTTAGTTTATTATAAACAAATATATATTGCTTGTTTAACCATACACTAATTAAAGAACTACAACGATTTAAATTAGTAAACTATATAATCTGAAAATTAAACTATTCTTGAAAACTACCATAAAAAATCATTGTTTTTCGAATTGCATCCAACTCATTCAACACATTTTATGTTCTTTAACACAAAAATGTATCGATGATCTGTTTCCTTCAATATATTTATATCTTTCATTATAGTACCTCATCATCGTCACTTATCATAGAGATTGTTATGATGACTTATCATAACCATCATTGCGATAAGTGACAAGGATGAGGTACAATAGAAATGTAGATATAGATGAATTGAAGAAAACAGATCATTGATGAATTAAAGAGGAACATAAAATGTGCCTAAATGAGATGGAAGCAATTCGGAAAACATTGATCGATTTAGGTTGGTTTTCAAATACATCTTAATTTTCGGATTATAGGATTCTGTCAATTTAAATGATTGCATTTTCAATAAAAGGATAGTGAAACAAACAAACAAACAATATATATATATATATATATATATATATATATATATATATATATATATATATATATATATATATATATATATATATATATATATATATATATATATATATATTAGGATTTTATATGTTTGTTACCACCATCATCATCACCATGTATCATCTTTACTATACAGCTTCAACTATTTCGAATAAAGGAAAATTAGTTAGTATTCAAAACAAAACTAGCAAAAAGTTGAAACAAACCCCTAAGTGGGACTATAACCCTAAAGTAAAATTAGCATATGTAACAAACAATATGTCTCATAGCCAAAGTATGATCCATTGAAGACGAATCTGGAAAAAAATGAGAACAACCAACATAGTTAACACAACCAACATGAAGCAAACAAGATAATGGGAACTATCTAACAAGAATATTGAAGTAGAAGAATACCTTATTTTCCATAGCATCATCACAATGTTCATCTAGTTTATGAAATAATGGAGAAGAAATACAAGGAGGAATAAGCTTAAACAAAAAATGGAAGAAAAATAATAATAAACAAAATGCAACAAAAGATATAATGAGAAATATCTAACAAAATATGAAAGAAGAAGAATACCTTAATGTTCATCTAATTTTAGACTTTGCAAGAAGAAATACAAGGAGGAGGAAGCTTAACTCAAAAGGTTCTTCAGACTTCTTATATTTCTTTTTGCATATTCTAAAACCATATAAAGTATGTTGTAAACAATATAGAGAAGATGCTAGGGTTTCGCTGTGAAGGAAACGGCGCTACGTGTAAATAAGGGAAACTTAATTCGCTTATATGGTAAATATTTCACAACAGTTAACAAATATAACCATCATGATATATATATATTTATTATAAATATATCACAACAGTTATCCATATTAACCGTAGTGTTACCCCTTTAATTGGTACAAGGTTCGAATCTTTGCTACAACATTTTTTCCATTTTATATAATTATTTAATTACGGTTATAAAACACAACTGTTGTAATACTACAACATTTTCTCTTCCTGGAAGAGGGAAAACACTCATCTCAAGTAGTGATTTAAATTTTTTTCGTTTTTCAAAATTATCGTTTGGGAATATCAAACATTACACGTTATCATCATTGCAAGCATTAAAGTGTCAAATTTTTTTTATCTTCATCCTCATCTATAAATACACAGTTTTACATATTATTATAACTGTGATGAATCGAGTGAGGACAGTCCTCTAGACTATGAAGATGCCTTTATATCTATGGGCTATGATCCTTGAAAAATATATGTATTCCCCTTTTTAAATATTAATGAACTTATCTATTATATATATACTTTTGTCTTTCATTTTTTTAATTTGATCAAATTCTTTTCGTTAACATGAAAATGCTACAAAATGATATAAAATACATGTTTAAAATGGAAAGTAAATTTAAAACATGTAGTTGCTCGGAATCGAATCTCATTACACATCAGTTTGGTACTACAAATTCTAAAATATATGTTTAAAATGGAAAAAAAAGATGTAGTTGCTAGGAATTGAAGTTTGATACATATCACAACGATGCATATAAAAATAATAATCATAAGTTTCAAGTTATGAATGTAATACGAGTGTTTATACTACAACCGACATGATATATTACTTTTATAATTAAATTTCATAATGAAGCTCCAGAGTTTAATTTAGAATTAAAAAAAAAAAAAAAACACGTCACAACGGTTGAAATAAACAACTGTCATTATATACAAATATAATTTAATCAAAAAATAAAAATAATAGAATAACGCCTTAGTTTAGAGATTTCACAATGGTGTATGCATGATCCGTGGTGACCATGGCGTTGTTGTTTGCGCGTTTTATAGTAGTGTCAATATGGTATTGATAATGTAGAAAGAAAAGAAAATTCTTATGATAGGGTTGGAATTAAATCACCAACATATGATCTAAATTCCCTTATAAAGGCCTAACCGTTTGGTGAAACCTAAGAGGGAACAACATTTGCAGTCACTAGAACTTCTAATTCAAACAATGTAAAAGGAATTAATGCTCTTATCGCCTGTTCCAGAAAGACCTATAGGAATAAGGAATGGGCGACTCAAGTGGAGCAATCATGTTGATACATTCCCCTTCAGAATAGGGTTATAAGACGATGTTTCCCTCATTGTCTATTCTAGAAAGGATTATGTGCCTTAAAAAAGGGCAACCTTCTCAATGTATATCATAAACCTAAATCATAGACATTCCTACACAACTAGCGGTTGCCTTAAAATATCTATCAAGCTTTCTTCAAAATCAAACACACTTTAGTCCATCAATATATATTTGGTCAACCTATCTAAGTCTATTCTCGAGAAATTAATATCTTCCATGTTGATTTGAAACAAAAATATTACATTTAAACTTATCCACTTTTCAAGTGCCTATTTAGTATCAATCTTTCAAACAAGTAGGCACACATCAATACTTAAACTATATATGTGAATTGTTCCTTGGAGTGTGTTATGTATCACTTAATCACATACATTATGAGTTGTAATCATATATCAAACAAAATCATATGTATTTGTATCTTTCCCCAAGTTTTTCCTTTAAATTATATTGAGGGAACTTTTGTAAGTCTGGTGAGTTTAATAAAATACATGTTATAAGCATGAGACTAAGATAAGACATTTTTTATATATACATCTCCTCATATATATTCCAAATTTATCTTGAGAAAGTTTTAATCAAGAACATGTTCAAATTTAAAAGGATCACAATTATAAGTGTAAAAAAAATCATACATGGTAATATTTTATCAATTATACTTTATGCCCTTATTTTTAGGACCTAATTGGTGTACCTATATTCTAAACAAGCCGAGGGTAGTATGTGAAAGATTCGATAGTTGACTAGAAACAACTATATCTATTTACGCTAATTTTTTTGCACCATTAATAATATTAACGTCATCATATTTACGCTACACTATTCTCTTACTAATATTTCATCTAAACCATTTCCAGACATGGATCCACTAGTATTTTCCACGTATTTTCGGCTATGCATATATGGAGGACTACTCTAAGGCACTGCCACATGCATGCTCGATCATCCCACTTAGAGGGAAACCGACGAATGAGTCATTCCAAGTTACTCTTGACCGCATCGTGGTAGATGATATTAACTGGATGTCATACGATGATCACTATGAGACACGGCCCTTGAAGGTGATGACATTGTACTCTGGATAGATTTCATGTGGATCTTGACTTATGTACCCCCTGTTATATATATATATATATATATATATATATATATATATATATATATATATATATATATATATATATATATATGTTATACCTAGAGATCCCAATATTGTTGTTTCTGCCACTTTCTTCCGTAAGGATGTTGATGAGGTCTTTGCAACGTACTTTGATCATATGGTTCCAGAAGATGTATGGCATATGTTATCTCCTCGTCCATTGAGAATGATATACAACTACATCCAATGGTTTTATAGAGTGTCACATCCTTTTATGACATCATATGTAGAATGAGATCTCCCAAGGTTAACTCATCAGGAGGTCTTAAAGGAGAAGCATATGAGGGCATACCATGCATTGATATGTTACCTGCATGTCACTACATTTTGCTATTGGGAGATAAGACATAACTAGAGGCAAGATTGTGGAGGGCACCCCTAAAATGACCATTCTACAAGTCATCTTATCAAGGACATGAAATGTGTTACAATACTAGTGTGACAAAGGAGGAATAAAGGCGTCTGATATGCTCAGTAGTGGAATTTTTTTTGGTATATTTTAATGATTTTGTATTATAATGTATTTGGATTTATTGAGATATGGTGACATTTTGACATTTATATATACACAGTAGCTGTTCTATTTTGACCTATCTTAATTGAATTGATTTATAAACGACTAGTAACTTAAGTTTATAATACAATGTCAAATTTCATATATCTTATTGTCAAAAGGATGAAAAATACTATTAAATGGTAAATTCGGTTCTATGATACGGACATTGGAATCCGAACCAATTTTATGACAAAAAATGGAGTGGCTTAATCATGAACTGAATTTGTCGAAGAATAAATTCGTTCAAAGATTGGAATCCAGAAAATAGGAAAAATATTATGAGATTTTCTTAGTCAGGAGATATAACGAAGAACCCCATAAATATTTGTTTGACCCCTATTGTTATTACTTTTTAGGGATATAAGTAAGAAGATTTCTTTTACAGTTGTTGATCGTATAATTTTTTATTTTTAAAGTTGTTATAAATAAGTTTTAAGTAAGGGGACTCGAAAGCTTTTTTTTTTTTTTTTTTAATTTTGTTTAGAACAAAAAAAAATTTAATTTATAATTTTTAAAAATAAATAAAATCAAAAAATTTGAAATATAATCCAATAATACATTTTAATTTATTTATTTTTAAAAATTAAATTTCAAATATATTATTCCAAAAATAAATAAATAAAATAATAATATTTGAATTATTTTTAGAAAAAATTGAAACAACGATTTTTTAGAAATGAACATTAAAAAATAAAAATTGGATTTAAAATATTGAACTTTTATATTTTTCCCTTGAAAAATAAAAAATAATTTTAGAATAAAAATTTTAATTGGAAAAGTTGAGACCTTGAAGTCGAACTTTACTGTTGTGAGTTTAGCAAACTTATTTTATATTTTAATTTTAGAGTCTTAAACTTTAGTAGGATATTTTAAGTTAGATTCTAATTTTTAAAAACTCTGACAAGTCTTGTCATAATTAAAAATACTATTTCCACTTCAACTCTATCCAAAGATATGGAATGTGAATGCTTTACAATATTACATATCACTTCGGATTTGTTTAGGATGCTATGTATACTCCTTCTTTTGATAACACTAGTGTTTGGAGACACGGGGTCTATAACGTTTATTCAGTGTACTGCATGGTTGAGATGGTGAATCATTTGGAGTTGTTTGCCGCCAAAGTTGTAGAAACTAGTGGGAAGCACGTGATTGATTAATTGCATATGTAAAAACATTCTATACAACTAGTGTATGAATATTATTCTCATAAAAATATGAAGAATATATATTTCTTCTTCTTTGTTATAAGAGATTAATTGATATAATGACAACAAAATTAACTATGTTTTCTATAAAGGCCAAGAATATATATATATATATATATATATATATATATATATATATATATATATATATATATATATATATATATATATATCAACTATGCAATATATTTTGCCAAAATTAAATTTGGAATATTACTCTCATATATAAAAATAATATGAATATATATATATATATATATATATATATATATATATATATATATATATATATATATATATATATATATATATATATATATATATATATATATATATATATATATTTTTTTTGGTCTTTAGTATAAGAGATTAATTGATATATATTTTTTTGGTCTTATATAAATTATTATAAGAGACTAATTCATATAAATGTGATGTCTCAATATTAGGATTTGTCAAAATTAAATTTGGAGATGCTTGTTTTTGTTTTAGGGCTTGTCTATTGATGTATATTTGAATTAACCATTGGGGTTCTTCAAAGATACATCTCCAAACACGTTTAATTAATATATAACGAGCGTCAGACTCTCCCTCTTCTCCTTCTTTATTTTATGAAACTTTTGAGATGCTCTCATTGGAGCTTGTGAGCAACATTCTTGTAGTCCGTTTTCAAGGATAAACACTACCTCTAGTTCAAGCTTCCCGATTCCAACTCAGTTCACTTACTACATTCAACATTTTTCATCCTCATCAACATTTTTTTGAGTAAGTTTCTCATTTAACTTTTTTTTTAGTTTTGATTAATGTACTAGGTAAAATAGTTTGTTTTAAATGTATTAGGTAGTAGACACATTCAAAATAGGTAGATGTTAGAGACATGCACTTTCAGTTGATTGCATTTTGGATTGTTAAGGCAAGACTGATATGCGTTTCTGCCATTGTTAAGAAACACAAACATATTCAGAGATGCATCTCCAAATTGCGTCCTTAATGGTTTTCACATATGCCTATCCAAAAATATTCTTAGATGTCATTGCTTTCGTTTTTTACAGAAAAAATGGATTCAAATAACACCGACAAAATGAAACTCAGCTATAAAACCCAACACACGTTTGTTCGATGTGAGAGGGATATACTTTAGAATGAGCAGACTAGGGTTAGGCATGGAACAATCCTTAGGCCTCTTGAGGTGGAAGTATCGATTTCTAGGAGCCACCTGTCACAAGGGTCCTCATCTCAGGGGCACGTCTCCCTTGATCATGAAAACCGGGAGGAAGTTCTTGCTACACATGATGGTGTCTATGCACCTGCAAAACCTTATCCAGGAGGGCCCTCTGACACCTCCTTACTGACATACTATATAAATCGTGTTGTTGGGCATGTCTGGGTCGGAGAGGTATATTTGTTAATATTTGTTATTTATATGTTTTAAACAAATTTCCAGCGACTAATATTGTTATATTTTTTAAATAAGAGCACAAATGTTTGAAGTTTGTTAACCACACCAGAAAGATTTTGTAGCTTTATCTGCCAGAGGATTATCGATTCCAAATTGTTATTTGATACTTCAGTGTGTTGCTCCTGGTTAGGGGTGAGAATATGTCAGCCAACTAACAGGGGCCTAAGGCCTAGTCTACATAGGCTCAGGCCCAGGCCTGACTTTTTCTTAAATAGAAAAGGCGTAGGCTTTTTATAAGCCTATTTAACTAAAGAGGCTAGGCCACAGGCCGTAAGAAAAGTATTTTAAGCCTATCAGACCGACCTATTTAAGAAAATTCAACATATTTATTATTATTATATTGTATTTTATACTTTTAAATTAAAAAAATAAAGTTTAGTTATCTTGAAGAACTTATAAAAATATTTTGAAAAAACATTATAAAAAATATAATAAGTTGTTTTTATAAGTTCTCTCGAACAAATATATAATATCACAAAACTTATGCTAATAGGTAAACTTGAATGAGTAAATGAAAACAAATATTTACTCTCATTGATATTTTAATTTGTTAGTCTATGTAACATTATTTTAATTTCTTGTTTACAAATTCTCAAATGAAGTGGGCTCAGGCTCAGGCTTGGCATAGCCTAGCTCGCCCCAGCCTATTCCCACCCCTACTCCTGGTACAAGATTGTTCTGGACTGACCTGGAAGGTGCCCTACGCCAAATTGAGGCCCAATCCAGTTTATCTCTAGGCTTGGGAAATAGAGCCTTCAACATATAGTCGTTGGGGACTTCTTCCACACACACTCTAACATCTTTCACGCGACCAACTGCCATCTAAAACTACAGGAAGCAGTACGCCCAGTCAAAGGTCATGTGCCCGCAATCCACGATCATATGCCCTTATAAATACCCTCCATATTTGGAGGGCCAGGTATTCAATTCTAATCACTCACATTCTTTCTTAACGCTTTAGTTTGATTCACCCCGAAACTGACTTGAGCGTTGGAGTACCTTGCAGGTACCCCACTCATTCTCCTACAAGCTTCATCGTAGTCCCAACTGAATGCCACAAGGAGTTGTCTAGATCATTTCTGTACAGTGGTGCCGTCTGTGGGAAACAAAATCTCCCTCCATCTTTCTAGAACAAGATCCTTTTTTTTCAACGCAAGATCAAAGCTCATCTCTTCTTTTTTGTCTTCATGGCTTCCCAACTCAACGAGACTGTGACGACCCTCTCACCATCGTCCTCAGCGATGGAGAAAACATCGATAACCGTGGAACAACCCATCTCAATTTCGACCATCACGAGGGACATCCTCCCTCCCCATCTTCAAACAATCTAAAACAATTGTCGGTCATTCACGAAGATCACGTGTTTGAACCGATCCCCGTCCCGTCCAACACCGATGTTGGTACTCAGGATCTCATCACCACACTCAATAAGGAAAACCTTACTTTCTTCCAGTAAAGCGAGCGCATCTAGGTTCTCTAAGGTGATCGTCGCTCCCCTTCTCCCTCCAGGAGACATTGCCGCAAAGACTTTGCAGTCCCTCACGCTGCTCACGGTCTCCTCTGCGGAAGCACAAGAGGAAAGATACCAGACATATTTCTCCCCCGACAGATCAAGACATGCCATAAGGATCACATCCAGAAAAGGCCAAGAAATGCACCCGATCTCCTCCCCAAAAATCGAGACGGTCACCAGATGAAAGAGATCAGGGCAGTAAGAAGTATCGTTACGATGAGGCCCGACATCCCCGTCATTGTAATAAAATTCCTCGCTGGAGCCAATCCCCATATCCATCATATGGCACCAGCGACAACGAAGACAATCGCGGGCCCTTGAGTCGTGACATTATGGAAACTCGCATTCCTCGCGGTCTCGAGAAACCCCCTCCTTTGGCCACTTATGACGGGACCACAGATCCCGACGACCATATAGAAAACCTCGAGTCATGTTCCATTATCACAATGTTGAAAGAGCCATCAAGTGCATGCTCTTCCTCATCGAGCTGCGAAAAGGGGCCATATCATGGTACAAGCTTCTTCCATCGGGATCATCCAGGTAAAAGAGGAACCTTTACAGGATTACATAGACAGGTTCAACAAAGAAGCAGTGGAGGTACACACCACTGATCGCATGAAGCGGTACATCTTGGAGAAGGGCTTGCATCCCAACAGCAAGTTCCAAAAAGCTATGGTTATCAAGCCTCCTCAATCACTCACCGAACTCCTCCATAAGGCACAAGCTTACATCCAATATGAAGAGAAAAAGGTCGTGTACAAGACTAGAGATTCAAGGAATCAGGAGAATTTGTGAACTTAAAGAAGATGGACGACACTGAAGCTCCTCGACGCGAAAAGCGCAAAGATGATCGTCCTCGTGAGAACAGGGGGCCCGTATGTCATTTATCAAAGTATACCCTCCTTACGACTCCCTGTGAGAAGATTCTGACTGAATGCATCGATATCGAGTTCAAGCAGAGAGGCGTTCGCTTCCCTAAACCACCTGCTTCTAAGGCAATTACTAACAAAAGTAAGTATTTCCGTTTTCATCACAGTCAAAGACATGTGACCGAGGAATGCATACACGTCGAAGATGCCATTGAGATCCTCATCAAGGAGGGCCGTCTAAAAAATTATGTCAAAGACGGAGCTCCACAACAGGAGGAAACTAAGAGATTCGATGAAGTCTCCGAAGAAGCTGCTCCAATGCCAGTCCCCTTGTCAATCACTAGACCTGAGGACTTCTTTATTCCTCGAAGCCCAGGAAACACAGGGTACTTCGCATCACATAACCCCTGAGAGGCTTTCTCGTCGGCCATGTTCATCTCAGGTGGAGGATACAACGAGATGATTGTCGGATTAGTTAGAAGAAGGCACGGGCATTTGGTCGATTCATCACCAAATCAACTTTCATCCCTTGAGAAGGTCAGGGATAATCCCATCCGATCACATTCTACATGGAAGAACTCCTTGGTGGTTCTCCTAACTCTCATATCCCTTAACTGATCCGCGCCAAGATGGCAAACACGGATGTTCGTAGGATACTCGTCGACCAGGGAAACTCGGTCAACATAATATACACCTCCCTCTTTAGAGCATTACAGCTCGATCAGAAGAATATGTCCTCGTACGATGGATATGATCTACAAGGATTTAATGGGGCTACCGCTAAACCCTGGGGTTATGTCGAGTTAATGGTCACGTTCAGGGAAGGAGATGCCTCCAAGACAATCAATACGCATTTCATGGTCATCGACTGCCCATCACTTTACCAATGAATCTTAGGAAGGCCGACATTAGTTGAACTCATCGTCGTCCCATCCATTGTCCATCTCAAAATGAAATACTATACAGAGAAAGGGCATGTAGTTACTCTTCACGAAGACATTGAAGTTGCACAAAGATTTTTTGAGGCTGTGACCAAAGGGCATACCGTGATAGAGACTGCACCTAAGAGCAACAAACGTGCAAGAGACAAAGATGCCACAGCTGAAGAGATCCAGCCTAAGAAGAAGCCAATTCTTTAGATCAACACAGTCGACCTTGACTCCCGCATTCCAAAAGATTATGAAGACGCCACATATGCAGACAATTCATCCATTCTGTGTCCTTTGCCCGCATAAGAGTTCAAGGTCATAACCTTCGAGGATAACCCAGACAGAGGAGTTCACATTGGCACAGGGCTTCCCGACGATGTGAAAGGGAAACTAAAGCAATGTCTGCGCAACAACGCGAACCTCTTTTCTTGGAGCACCGTAGATATGCCTGACATCTCCCCTGAGATTGCATGCCACGAGCTCACCATCAATCCATCAGCATGCGCAATTGCTCAGCACATACGCAAGCAGCCCGAAGAGAAGACTTTAGCTGCTGAAAAATTAGCCAAGAACCTCTTAGAGACTAATTTTGTATCTGAGGCCAGGTATACAACCTGGCTCTTGAACAGTATACTCGTAAATAAATATAATGGAAAATGGAACCTCTGTATTGACTACACCAATCTCAACCGGTCTTTCTCGAAGGATTCTTACCCTTTGCCTAACATATACAAATTAGTCGATAGTTCTACAAAGTTAAAACTCATGTCCTTCATGGACGCTTATTCCGGGTACAATCAGATACCCATGGTCGAAAAAGATAAGAGGCACACCGCCTTCATGACCCCGTCGGGAAATTACTACTACAATGTAATGCCTTTTGGATCGCGCGGGGGGGGGGGGGGGGACATATCAATGCATGATGAACAAGGTTTTCCAATCACAAATTGGGGACATGCTCGAAGTGTACATGGACGACATGATCGTCAAGTCTACCCATGAGTCTGATCACACATCCAATCTCCAAAAAGTCTTCAACCAGGCAAGGAAGTGCATAATTCACTTTAACCCCGAAAAATGCACCTTTGGCGTAAGAGTAGGGAATTTCTTTGGTTTCTATCTTACAGAAAGAGGAATCAAGGCCAATCCCAACAAGTGCCACACCTTCTTGGAAATTCCTACGCCTAACTCGAAGAAGTCAATTCAGTCCCTAAACAACGTACTCACCTTGTTATCATACTTTTTGGCAAAATCTGCCAAACACGCCTCACCATTTTCCAAGTTACTTCGCAAGGAAGCAACCTTTGAATGGACGGATGAGTGCAAGCAGGCCCTATAGCACCTCAAACGAGAACTTTCGGAACCTCCAGTTTTATCCAGGCCAATGACTAGGGAGGTCCTTTATTTGTATCTCTCTGTTAGTATCGAGGCCATTAAGGTAACTCTCATTAGAGAAACCCCTGAAGGGCCCGTATATTTTACGAGTAAAGCCCTGCAAGGACCATAAATTAGATACCAGCAAATAGAGAAGGACTCCCTTGCGCTTGTAAACACAACCAGAAGGCTAAGACACTATTTCCTAGCATACACTGTGGTCGTACGAACCCACCAACCTATCAAACAACTTCTTGTCCGACCAGATATGGCCAACAGGAAGCTGAGATGGTCATTAGAACTGTCCGAGTTCGATATACACTACAAAAATAGAAAATATCTTTAGGCTCAAGCCTTCGCCGATTTTATGGCCGAGATGACCCCCGCGGAGACCGCACCTGAATGCACCCATAAGTAGGTCATTTACGTCGACGAAGCATCTAGCCACTCAGACAGTGGGGCATGAATCATCCTAAAAAACAAAGAGGGACTCACAATAGAAGTATCCTTGGTTATCTCTTTCCCAACATCTAATAACCAAGCTGAATATGAAGCTTTCCTGGCAGGACTCTGCTTGGTCAAAAACATGGGCATGCAGGAGATTAAAATTTACACCGATTATCAGCTCATAGCATCACAAGTCAAAGGAGAGTACCAAGCTAAAAATGATCATATGGTCGAGTATCTGGAATTGGTACAACACAAGTTGACATAGTTGAGGTCTTGGGAGGTCCAACACATTCCCCGCAAATGCAATTTGCGGGCGAATGTCTTGTCAAAATTAGAAAGCACGCGGAGGAAAGGGGAGAACAAGTCTTTCATCTAGGAAACACTTCCTCGCCCTAGCATTGAGAAATCCCTCAAAATCATCGACGTCAACATCATAGGTGATAGTAATTGCTGGATGACTCCAGTATATTGCTACTTAACAACAGGTGAGTTGCCCGACGATAGCAAGGAAGCTAGCGCCACTAGACGTTGTGCATCCTCCTATGTCCTAATGGACAATAAATTATATCTCTGTGGATTTTCCATCCCACTTCTCAAGTGCATCGAGGAAGAAAGCGTGTCAGACATCTTGCACGAAATACATGAAGGCATAAACGCACAACACCTAGGAGGTAGATCCTTATCCCAAAAAGCTTTAAAGGTCGACTACTACTGGCCAACCATGCAAAATGATGCCAAAGAGCACGTGAAATAGTGCGACAAATGCCAACGCCATGGGGAGATGCACCTCGCACCCCCTGATGTGCTGAAGACTATGTCATCACCGTGGTTATTTATACAATGTGGAATGGGCATCCTCGGTCCATTCACGGTAGGCTCCTTCCAGAAAAGTATTTGATTATAGCCGTCAAATATTTTAGCAAATGGATAGAAGCCAAGGCTCTGGCTAGAATTATTGCATTCAGCATTTCGCGGTTTTATAAGAGAAACATCCTAGCCAGGTTTAGAGTACCTCAATCCTTGATAACAGACAACGACACACAATTCATCGATAGGAACTTCTAAGATTTTGTCGCCAAGATGGGCACCAAGAAGCACTTCGCGTCACTCAAGCACCCCCAGACTAACGGCAGGTCGAAGGCGCCAACGGATTCATTATGTGATGGCTTAAGATGAATACTTGGTGAGGCAAAGAAAAGATGGGTCGAGGAACTCCACATTGTACTTTGGGCCTACCAGACAACTGCACATTCGACCACCGGGGAAACTCCATTCTGAATTACATATGGAACAAAAGCAGTCATCCCTGTAGAAATTAGAGAACCTTATAGACGTACAAAGTCTCCTCTGGAAGAAGAACTCAATAATGAAGCATTGAGAGAAGAGATCAACTTAGTCAAGGAGATCCACTCAGGGGTAGCTCTCCACGAAGAATCCCTAAAACAAATGATCGCACTGCACTATGACGCCAAGATAATCAAACGATAATTCCAGGTAGGAAGTCTTGTCTACACAGATATAAAAAAGATTTACGCGAGGGCAAGCTTGCAGCAAACTGGGAGGGCCCATATCGAATCAAATAAAAAACTGGCACAGGAGCCTACTACCTCGAAGAACTAAATGGAGAACCATTTAATCGACCATGGAACGCTGAAAAGCTTAAACAATAGTACAATTAAGTCCAACCAAAGCACGAAATAACTGCCGAAGGATCTACCTCATTAACGGAGGGGAAACGTCCAGCCACATGGATGTACCGTGGTATAAGTACAACCCTTAAACACAACGTAAGCAAACTCTTCCCTAGTTAACGGACAAATAATTCTCCCAATGGGGGCACCTCAAACGAGCTCCGCCGTTGCCATACTAGTGTGGTAGACCCCCCATCTTGCAATGGGAAAGGTCTAAGCCTTAAGGGAATAAGGTACTCAACCGAGTGCTTGACCCCCTTCAGCGATAACAAATATCGCTCCTCGACAAGTTCCATACACTGTCGAGTTCATCATAACACGTCGAGCATATCCACAATTCAATAACATATAATTTAAAGCATACATATTATGAATAACATTGCACGAACAAAAAGGGCAATAATTATATTTATCAAAAAGCCGACCATGATGCCGGACAAGTTACATAAAAAATATGACTAAGTCTCGTAAGCCAAAATACATAATGTAACACCCAAATTATTTCCCGCAAAATTCCAATTTAAAATCAGAGTAGTTAAAATATAAAAGAAAATTTGAGTGTTACTTTACTTCCAAAATACGGCTCAATTGATACATAACACAAATAGTATACTTGCAGCAGTAATCTCAAAGGAAATGTCAATCATCGTTTGCGACACCCCAAAGTACGTATAAGAGTTGACTCCTCTAACATGAGGTGCACCGACTTCACCGACAATGGTCTCTACTAATCCTGATCACCTACACGTTACCAACATAGGGTAACATTCAAACAGAAGGGGTGAGATACTTACACCAACAAAAGAGAAAAATAATACAAATAAAAGCTAAGTATCGTCAAGTGTTCACCATTTCTCATCAATCAACAAATTAAACATTCATGCCAAAACACCTAACAATATTATGCACACAAACAACAATCAATGAAAATGAGACCCCACCAGACTCAATGCATGTGGTACCATTAAACGATCTCTGTTTCATGATCCAGTTCCCGTCGGAACTCTCTGTCGCTCCCGAAAGATTTTCATCCCGGTGCAAACGTGAACGGACGAGGCGAAAGAGGTTGAGGTTGAATAGAGTCGCCAGTTAGGAATTTTTATCCCGAAGGAAAGGTAATGCTGCATAAAACTGGAAGGGTATGGATAAGACGGTTGTAAGCCAAAGAAACTGACAAAGGGGGTTGGTTACGACCTGGGAAGGTATTAGCACTCAGATCGTCCGTCGTACTCGACGGGATCCACGCTTACAAGATTGTGTTTAAAAGGGGGTAGTGTATGTGCTGACTGTGTATGAAAAGCTAGGGAGAAAAGAATGTACAGTGTGTCAGTGCAATAGAAATGGTGAGTGCTCAAAGACTGAGGTTTAGAAAAGAAAGCTGAAAGAGGGGGGAGACACATAGACTTTTGTTCGATAACTAAGAGGTGTAAACAAATTAAAGGTTTAACACTAAGGATTAAAGTTATACACTCCATCCTAAGATAAGGATGCAGACATAACCCTAATTCAAAGTCCTAAAGCTTTAAGTGTTTAGCCTCTGATTATGAGATGAGAAGAGAGACTCATGGAGACTCAAAGGTAAAAGACTAAGGGAGACTATATACAACCCTAAAAATTATCATGCTTGGATATCCTATGATTTGTGAGGCATAAGAGAAGATCTTCAGGAAACCACCATGGAAGAAGAAGCAGATGAAAAGAGAAAGAGCAAGAGAGCACACGTGAATTAGATTCACTTCAAAGACAAGTAAAGAATGCATATGAAGAGACGAGAAGAGGTGAGATGTGAAGGCAAATCCATATCCCAATCAACTTACCATAAGCCCCTGAAAGGTTAATATGAATGCATAAGATGCAAAGCAAAAGGAAATAAAGCAAATGGAAGTTAAATGACCAAAACCAGAAGTGAATATGTTATACAAATGTGTTATGAGATGATGTAAAGTCATACATGATGCATATGAATGTTCACACAAAGGATGGAATGCAAAGATGGCATGTTAGAAACTTGAAAACACATGGATAAACATGGAATGTAATGAATGCAAAGCATACCAAATGAATGAAGAAATGATCAAGCAATGTTCAAGCATGTCCTAAGATGTCTAATATGGCATACAAAGGCATGGAATGTCATGTCAAGTTCATATGATGATGATATGCAAAGATGAATGCAAATGAACATGAGAAATTAGGGTTTTATGAATATATGAGATGCAAATGACCAAACCAGAAGCATACATCATGACAAAAATTTTAAATTGAACTCAAACAAACCCTAAAATCATACAAGATCACACCCCAAAGGAGAAGGTCAGAAGCTAAACCTAGTGAAAGTTATGAATTTCCTAAGTTAACTAGGGTTTTTGGGTTGTTCTAAAGGAAAAATGTAAATCAAATTGAAAATGCAATGCAAAATTATGAGATAAATAACTTAGATACTAGATTCAATATAATGCAAAAAGAACCAAGTTCAAACTCATCATGGTTGATCAAAAATGAGTTTTTCAAGTTAGGGTTAGAAAAATGGAATTTTATGAACCCTAATTCAAAGTAAATTGTAAAAATGTGATCAAACCTAAAAAGAAATTTGTGTGATGAGTTTGTAAATGTTTCTAAATGTATGAGAATGCATCATGAATATTTTGGTGATTTTTAGAAACCTAAATGTATTTTTAATTAATTAAAATCAATCAATTAATTAAATAAAACATTTAAATGGTTTAAAAATACTTTTTTAATGCAAAATTAAAATAAAAAATGTTTTTGAGTTAAGAAAAATATTTAAAGTAAAAATGCAGAAAATGGGATTTTTAAAAGTCTTTTTGCTATTTTTAATAATTATGAGAAAACAAAAGAAATAAAATGAAAATAAAAAAAAAGAAAATGAAAGTAAACCAATTTGATGGTCCAGATTCAAACTGGGGTTGACTGCGCGCGTGATCCTAAGGCTAGGATTAAATCTGGCTAATTAATCTTAATTAATTTAATTAATTGGATTAGGGTTTAAGTGAAAGGATCCTGACCATCCACACACGCGGGAAACAAAATCCAATGGCCTAAATTCAAACTAGCCTAATTAATACAGGATTAGCCCTAATCTTTTTCAGGCGACCGGAACAGTGTTACAGTCGTCTTCTCCGGCCAGCTCTTCACCCCATCTCACTCCCTAGGCCACCCCAAACTCCCTAAATCTCCAAAATCACTCATTAAACATCATAGAACAAGAATCCATCCACCAAAAATATTTATATTTCATCAAATTCATGAATCGAAGCAAAACGGAAAAATGTGCAAAATTTTCAAAAGGTAAATACATCCTCATTTCTCAACTATTTTGAAAACTAAACACATCAGCATGATCAGGAGAGCATTTAGATTAATTCTATAACTTAAAAGGAGAGTTATGGAAAAAATGTTCTTGATGATTACCTGAGTTGAAGCTTTTCAGTTTGGAGCTTTCTGACTTCCCCTCTTGTACAAAACCACTCCAATGATCCCCCTTGTGCTTTTGAAAGGCTTAGAATAAGTTTGTTTTGGCTGGTTTGAGATGTTTGGTTCTGATAATTCAGAAATCGTGTTTGTGTTGTGGAGTGTTTCAGGCCATTGTAATGGTTGGTTTGTGTTCTATGATTGATTTTGAGATGATTGGTGGAAGAAGTTTGGATGTTTGAGGCTTGTGCAGTGAGAATCGAATACTTGAAGATTTGGAGGATTTTTGTGCAATCTGAGTGTTGAGTGCTTTCAGGCTTGTGTGATGTGTCTAATGAGTTCCTTAGGGTTTGCATAAGAGGTCTCTATTGGTCAGAAAGTTGGTGGTGGCATAGTTTGATTGGTATGGGCCGAGTTGCAAAAAGTCAAAAGTTGTGGTACCATAAGCATGGCACGAGTCAGAGCTGGTTTGAAGGGGTGTCTTGCCTCAACCAGCTTCAAGGAGGGCCCTTGGATGAGATTTGAGGATCTGTACCACTTGATACAAGAGTTATCACATGTTTTGCAATTTGGCCCCTTTGGAAATTTTGTGAAGATTGCTCATAGAAACTTGTGATCCAAGGCATGATTTTGGTCAAGCAATGTTGTGTTATCATGTAATGAAGCTTAGAAGTGGATTAGAGGTCATAAGAGGTCTTGAAACTTGATTTTGCGAAAATCCCTCTTTGGCACATACTAGAAAATTACAAGATTTTTCCCAACTTTGAAACATCATATCTTGAGTTCTAGGATGAATCAAGAGGAGTTCTTGTACTTTTTGAAAATGGGAAGATCCAATCTACAACTTTCATGTTTAAGGATTTTTCATTTGAAGCATTTTTGATCAAGAAAGAGGAGGTTGAAAATCTTTCCCAAAATGGAAAGTTTCCATCACAAGTCATGTCCAAAAATGGAAAGTTTGCAAATGGCTTGAAATTCTTCAATATTGTGAGCTTATAACCACTTATAAGATCAAATAAAGATCATAGAACCTCAAATTGATGAAGATGACCCTTTGGTAGCATTGGTGGTGGCCTCAGATGCCCTGATTCTGACTTTTCTTGCACAATAAGTTACCAGTTGATCAGATGACTTCCACAATGAATTTTCTCACCGAATTTGGTACACATGATCTTTATGACATATTAAGACCATTAGAAACAAGAATGACGAAAAATTTGAGGTTAAGGGCCTCAAACCCAAAACCTTAATTTTAGGTCATCTGTGCAGGAAATCTTCAGTCTGCCTCTATGCTCTTGCCATGCTTTGTGATATTTTGACTTTAATGAACCTTGGGGAGAATATTATGATCATGGAACACACATGGACCTTCTTGGCATGCTTCAAGGCATTTAAGATTAATCATATCACTTCCTGGATTCATCTGATCACAAACCCTAGCTATGTAACTTATGCAGTGAAATCACCGCACCAACAACGATTCCTTTTAGAATTCAGATGGATATTGTTACCTTTCCTTGGTACACCATCCCTAACTATGCACATGCCCTGTACCATCAATGACAATATTCAATGTCCACAACAACTACCTCATGCAACAACATCAACAACATATAACAACAACTACAACAACACATAGCAACATCAACAACATGTAACAACAACTCCAACAACATATAATGAAAACTATATCATGTAACAACAAAGACAACAACAAAATATAACAACATCAATGTACATATATACATGTTATCTCATGTTTCTACAATGTTATTTTCAACATCCTGCAAAACAAACACATAACCTCTCAATACATGCCCCTAACATCACCACGTCAACCAAAATCCACTAGTGTATGAAATAAAGGGTTTCTTGGAATTTCTCAGAATACAAATAATTTATTTTCATTCCAAGTCTCACCAAGTGACCTCTCTGCTTGCTAAGTGCGCGAGCTTCTGCTTGGAAGGGTCAAAATTTCTCAAAGGCTCGCTAAGCGAGCTACATCTTGCTAAGCGAGAACTGCAAATTCTGCAGTATCCCTTCAGCCCAATTCTGCTGCGATTTTTCTTTTCCAAAACCCTTCTTAATCCCAAAAAACTCATAAAATCATCCATACTATCCATTCCTCCTACAATTAATCATCTAAGTCAAATAGTTTCAATGATTTCAACCATTCCTAATCGTTCTATCATACTTTTCATCAAATTTTTATCCACATGGATTCTCACTTAACAATTCTATACCTAATACTCATATTATAATACCCTTAGGAGATGAAAGAAATCTCACCCTTACCTTAATTCGACGAACAATTTCTCTCCCTTGCTGGAATTCTCCTCTCCTAGTTCTTGCCCTAGCTCCTTCTTTCTCCCTCTGCTCAAGCTTTTCTCAATTAACGATCAGTTTCTACAAATTGACTTCCCTTTTCTCCAAATTCCCAACACAACCCTTAGACCCATAATAATAAATCCCCATCTTGCCCTCACTATTCCCTCGTCTAATTACCAACCTATCTTTTAACTTCATATTCAAATATTTATTTCAATATAATATAAATTATTCAAACTCATATAAATTAAAATAACATTATCCTTTCCCCAACACATTACCAACTTCATAATTCACACAACACACAATAATTTCCAATAATTTAAATTAAATAATTAAATAAATAAATCGGGGTGTTACAACTCTCTCCTATTTAGAATGTTTTCGTCCTCGAAAACTTACCTGATGCGAATAAACTCGGATACGACTCTTGCATCTTACTCTCCAATTCCCAAGTCCTGTTCCCACCGGCAGCTCCTCCGCAAACCACCTTTACAAGAATAATTTCTTTGCCTCTCAACTGCTTTACCTCGCGATCATCGATATGTTATGGTAGTGCTTCAGCCATAAGATTATCTCTTAACTCAACTTCATCCATCGTTATCACATGTGATGGATCCAGAACATACTTCTGAAGTTGTGAAACATGGAATACATCAGGCAAATTTGATAATTGCGGTGGTAACGTCATTCTATAAGCAACAGGTCCAACTCTTGCAGAAATCTGGTACAAACCAATAAATTGAGGAGTAATCTTTCTCGACTTCAAAGCTCGTCCAACGCCGGTCACCGGAGTAACCCTCAAAAACACATGGTCTCCTTCCTGAAATTCAAGATCTTTCCTCCTCTTGTCGTGATAACTCTTCTGCCTGCTCTGTGAAATTCTCATCTTATATCGAATTAACTTCACCATCTCAGTAGTCTGTTGCACGATATCAGGTCCAAGTACAACACTCTTGCCAAACTCATGCCAGCATAAAGGTGTTCGACATCTTCGACCATAAAGTGCTTCAAAAGGCGCCATTCTAATACTAGAAAGGTAACTGTTATTATAAGTAAACTTGATCAACAACAAGTGACTATCCCAAGCACCCATTGTTCAAGCACACAAGCCCTCAACAAATCTTCCAAAGATTATATAGTCCTCTTTGTCTGCCCATCAGTCTGTGGATGATAAACTGAACTCAACTTCAACTTCAAACCCAATGCTTCTTGCAAGCTCTCCTAGAATATAGAAGTAAATCTCGTATCTCTATCCGACACAATACTCAAAGGAATCCCATGTAACTTCACAATCACATTGACATATATCTCAGTCAATTTCTGCAAGGAAAAATTAATACCAATCGGAATACAATATGTTGACTTCGTCAATCTATTAATAATTACCCAAATAACACCATGCCCTCTCGGAGTATTGGGTAACCCCGTAATGAAATCCATCGAGATACTATCCCATTTCCACTATGGAATATACAACAGTTGCATCAAACTAGAGGTTTCTGATGTTTTACTTTCGACTTCTGACAAGTCAAACAAGCATAAACAAACTGGGCCACATCACGCTTCATCCTAGGCCACCAAAATATATTTTTCAAATCTTGATACATCTTTGTAGCTCCCGGGTGAATACTCCTACTACTTCTATATCCCTCTTCAAGAATCATTCTCTTTAATTAGAGATCATCAGGAATACAAATACGCTCTTAGAAACTTAATATTCCATGTTCATTGACTCATAATTCATTACCTCCAGCCTGTTCATCACTGACCATCAAGTCCACCAATTACACATCCAACTTCTGACTCTCCCGTATATGATCAAGAAAGTCATTGTTAACCTTAAACATTCCCAACATTACGATGTGAGGTGTCTTCTCGCAACCCAAATTCATATCTCTAAATTGTTCGATCAATTCCAATTCTCTAGCCATCATGTTCGAAATATGCAATGTCCTTCAAGAATTCCTACCAACACCTCTGCCTCATATTTAACTTTTTTCAGTCAAAAAATACTTCAAAATCTAATGATCCCTGTATATTTAAAATCTTGAACCGTAAAAATAATTCCTCCAAATGTTTAATACAAATACCACGACTGCTAGTTCCAAATCATGGGTAGGATAATTTCTCTCAATTCTCTACTATCGAGAAGCATACGCCACTACTTGACTGTCTTGCATTAACACTCCACCCAAACCCATCAGAGAAGCATCACAATAAACCATAATGGTTCATCTAGTTTAGGTAAGCTTAAAACTGGATCGGTAGTCAACCTCTTCTTTAGCTCGATGAAACTCTGTTCAAACTGGGTTTCCCACACAAAAACCTTATCCTTACAAGTTAATTGAGTCAGTGGAAGTGCCAACTTCGAAACGCCTTCAATGAATCTTTGATAATAACCAACTAACCTAAAAAAGCTTCTAATTTTCGTCACCGACTTCAGAGTCTCCCAATATAGAACTTCATCTACCTTGGATGGATCCACAACAATCCCTTCTCTCGAAATTACATGGCCAAGAAAACTCATTTCCTTCAACCAAAACTCGCACTTCGATAACTTAACATACAACTTCTTCTCTTTCAACACTTGCAACATAATCCGCAGATAATTAACATGTTCTTCTTCTGACTTAGAGTAAATCAGAATATCATTTATAAAGACAACAACAAACTGATTCGAATAGTCATGGAAAATCCGATTCATACATTCCATGAATACTCCAGGTGCATTAGTAACTCCAAACGGCATCACTACATATTCATAGTGTCCATACCGAGTCCTAAAAGTTGTTTTTTTCACATCTTCATCTTTTGCTCTTATCTGATGATAACCAGATCGCAGGTCAATCTTGCTAAACACACAAGCACCTACCAACTGATCCATCAGATCATCTATCCTTGGAAGTGGTTACTTGTTCTTAATTGTCACTTTATTCAGCTTTCTTTAATCAATACACAATCTCATATTACCATCTTTATTTTCCACTAATAATACCAGAGCACCCCAAGGCGACACACTTGACCTCACAAAATTCTTTTCTAACTGTTCCTCTAACTGTTTCTTCAATTCAAATAATTCAAAAGCCGACATAGGATATGGTGCCATCAAAATAGATCTAGTTCCAGGCACAAGATCAATATTGAATTCCACCTCCCTCTCTGGTGGAACATCCACAGTGTCATCTGGGAATACTTCTGGAAATTCTCTTACCACTAGCAATTTGTCAATTGCTATTTCATTTTCTACTGTTAGAGATGCAAACAATGCCAATACTTGAGCTTCTTCATTCAAATTTGTTTTCAACTCTCTAGCAGATAGATAACCAACTTCTTCTTCTTCTTCATCAAGAGTAGGAAATCGAACTGACTTGCTGAAACAATTAATGTGAACATGATTGAATTCCGACTAGTTCATTATCAGAATCACATCTAAACCTCCTAATGGAAAACATATTAGATCCACGCCAAAATTCTTACCATATATCGATAGGGAATAATTCAAACAAACTAGAAAAGTAGTTAACAATCCATCAACAAAGGTCTCGATAACCATTTCTCCTTTCATAGGGGAAACAACAAGACCTAATCTTCTCGCACAGTCAATAGAAATAAAGTAATGTGTAACACCTATATCAATCATAGCAATCAAAGGCGTATTATTAATATAGTAAGTACCTCTGATCAGCTGATCCTCACTGGAAGTATGTGTTCCTGTCATAGCAAACACCTTTCCTCCAGTCGCGGCTTTCTTTGGTTTCTGACAATAAGTGCTGATATGACCTTGCTCTCCACAATTGTAGCAAGTCACCCGATTAGTCTTGCACTCTGCAATCAAATGTCCATGTTTTCCACATTTGAAACACTTCTTCATGTCACTTGTAGATTCACTGATACGATCACCCAGTTCACCACACTGATAACACTTCAGAGAAGTAGGGGCACCTCCCCAACTTAGCTTCTTACTCTCAACATTCTTTTGATTACCTTTATCAGCTAGAGGTGCATAAGAATTCCCACAATGCATCTGTTGCTTTCCTCTTCTCTCAGCCAAACTCTTAAAGTGATCTGATCGAGCCTTGTTCTCTTCTTCAAAGATTATACAACAATCAACTAAATCCGAGAATCTTATGATCCTTTGGTAACCAATTTCCTGCTTGATCTCAGGCCTCAAACCATTCTCAAACTTAACACACTTCGAGAACTCAGTAGTCGTTTCACTATAATGTGGATAGAACTTTGCCAGGTCAGAGAATTTGGCAGCATACTCTGTAACTAACATCTTCCCTTGCTTCAATTCCAGGAACTCAATTTCTTTCTTTCCTAGAACATCTTCAGGAAAATACTTTCTCAAGAATTCCCTTCTAAACACAATCCAGGTAATTACCTCACCAAACGCTTCCAACCGCTGACGGGTGCCAACCCACCAGTCATCATCTTCTCCCACTTACTTGTGAGCACCCAACCGTACTTTTTGGCCTTTAGAATATTCCATCACTTGGAAGATCCTCTCGATCTCCTTGAGCCACTCTTGTGCTCCATCCGGCTCATACTTTCCCTTAAACGTAGGTGGATCATTTTTCTGAAACTCATCATTCTCACGATCCCCCATATTCATCGGATTCTGCACAACTTGAGCCATAGCCTGCATATCGGCGACAAATGCATCATCATTTCTCCCATCCATTCTAAATTTGCCACACAACAACAACCAAAACAACGATTAAGAAATCTACAATAACACTCAATAACGACTCAACTAATTTGTTGGACGGATCGACCTACTCTGATACCACTTTATAACACCCAAATTATTTCTCGCAAAATTATAGTTTAAAATAAGAGTAGTTAAAATATAAAACGAAATTCGAGTGTTACATTCACTTCCAAAATACAACTCAATTGATATGTAACACAAATAGTATACTTGCAGTGGTAATCTCAAAGGAAAACATAAAAATAAAGGTTCAATAACAACATTTTTTTTAAAAATAAATAAGAAAATGTCAATCATCATTCCCGACACCCCAAAGTACGTATCAGAACCGACTCCTCTAACGTAAAGTGCACCGACTTCACCGATAATGGACTCTACTAATCCTCATCACCTGCATGTTACCAACATAGGGTAACATTCAAACAGAAGGGGTGAGATACTTACACCAACAAAAGAGAAAAATAATACAAATAAAATCTAAGTATCATCAAGTGTTCACCACTTCTCATCAATCAATAAATTAAACACTCACGTCAAAACACTTAACAATACTATGCACACAAACAACAATCAATGCAAATGAGACCCACCAGACTCAATGCATGTGCTACCATTTAACGATCCTTGTTTCATGATCCTGTTTCCGTCGGAACTCTCAACCCCTATTTCATGGTCCAGTATGATCCCTTTTTCATGATCACAACCACGACCCCTGTTTCATGGTCACATACAATCCCTATTTCATAACCGCACCAACAACGATTCCTTTTGGAATTCGGATGGATATTGTTACCCTGCCTTGGTACACCATCCACAACTATGTACATGCCATGCACCATCAATGAAAATATTCAATGTCCACAACAATGACCTCATGCAACAACATCAACAACAACATATAACAACAACAACAAATAGCAACATCAACAACATGTAACAACAACTCCAACAACATATAACGACAACTATATCATGTAACAACAACGACAACAACAACATATAACAACATAAATGTACATATATACATGTTAACTCATGTTTCTACAATGTTATTTTTAACATCCTGCAAAACAAGCACATAACCTCTCAATACATTCCCCTAACATCACTACGTCAACCAAAATCTACAAGTGTATTAAATAAAGGGTTTTATGGAATTTGTCACAATAAAAATAATTTATTTTCATTCTAGGTCTTGCTAAGCGGCCTCTTTGCTCGCTAAGCGCGCGAACTTCTGCCTAGAAGGGTCAAAATTTCTCAAAGGCTCGCTAAGCGAGCTACATCTTGCTAAGCGAGAACTGCAAATTTTGCAAAATCCCTCTGCGAATTCAGTCAAATTCTAATGCGATTTTTCTTTTCCAAAATCCTTCTTAATCCCAAAAAAACACAAAAAATCATTCATACCATCCATTCCTCCTACAATTAATCATTTAAGTCAAATAGTTTCAACGATTTCAACCATTCTTATTCGCTCTATCTTACTTTTCATCAAATTTGTCTCCATCCTCATGGATTATCACTTAATAATTCTATGCTCAATACTCGTATTATAACACCCTTAGGAGATGAAAGAAATCCTACCCTTACCTTAATTCGACGGACGATTTCTCTCCTTAGCCGAATTTCTCCTCTCATAGTTCTTGCCCTAGCTCATTCTTTCTCCCTCTGCTCAAGCTTTTCTCAATTCACAATCAGTTTCTACGAACTGACTTCTCTTTTCTCCAAATTCCTAACATAACCCTTAGACCCCTAATAAGAAATCTCCATCTTGCCCTCACTAGTCCCCCGTCTAATTACCAACATATCCTTTCAATTCATATTCCAATATTTATTTCAATATAATATAAATTATTCAAACTTATATAAATTAAAATAATATTATCCCTTCCCTCAACACACTACCAACTTCATAATTCACACAACAAACAATAATTTCCAATTATTTAAATTAAATAATTAAATAAATAAACTGGGGCATTACACATAATATGACACGAAGGCCAATAAACTCTAATCCTCGTTGGGAGGGATCACTACGCCCTTCTCCACACGATGAAGAAGACCAATACCATCCACAACCAGTTCCACCTTGGGGTTCTTCACTTTGAGCTACTCAACAACATTGTGGAAGCCAAATGAAGTCATTGCCAAGTTGTCTTGTGCTAGCATGCGAGCAATCAATTCGGCCCGCGTAGTCATTGTAGCTTCCTCTTCCGTTTCATCATCCCGACGACAAACTTACTCTCCGCCTCCGCAGCCTGATACTTTAGACACTCGGTATCGGTGGACAGGCTCGCCATCTTGTCTCTGATCTCAATGACTTCCCTCATCAGCTTGAGCTCACTCTTATAATGTCCCTTCGCCTGAAGAAATTCTTTCTCAAGCTTGGCATTTTCAATTTCCAGCTCAACAAGTTTATTTTTAACAGTTTGGAGGTCATTGAGAGGGACAATTTATGCGTAATTCAAGTTGAGGTCGACTTCGAGGATCCTCATCATCCCTATGGCATCCTGGCACAACTCTGATCTCAGAACCTTACAGTCATCACTCAAAATAATTGTTGTATCCAAGTTAGGAACCCGAACAGATGACCCTTCATCAAATAACGACCCCTGAGTCACACACTGAGGCAGGATGAATTTTCCTTAAGGCACAACAACAATATTTGGAGGGGAGGACTTCTCTCCGACCCTTGGCCTTTTTACTAGAGGTGAGCCTCCCACCGACGTGCTTCCCAGAGTGGGAGTGCCGAGACAAAGAACTCCTCGAGGGTGGCCTGGTCTTTTACGGCCTCGACCTTACCTTTGTACGCCTTCTTTAGGTTTCCCTTGTTGGCCTTCACAAGGCGCTCACGCATCTCAGCCATTTTATCTGAAAAACAAAAATAAACAAGTCAGGAACAAAATATAGCCTCGAACATCGGACAACAAAACTAAACTCCACCTAAGAGCTTCATCGCCGCATCATCATTCGGGCAACTGATCAGCACCTTGACAGTGATCAACTTGGTCTGGGAGGCCGGTGTTCCATCAGATTTCAAAATTATATGCCCGTATGAATCCATAAGGTCCAAAACACAAAATCTAGTGACAAAGTTAACAAGCGTGTTATGCGATGTCGTATCATCAACATTGAGATCCTCAGGCTTCGTTATGTAATAGTCAATATCGTGCTGAAAGTGGGCGTCCACCCACTCCAACGGAAAGTAAGCCATCAGCATCTCCATACCGTCGACGACCTCTTTGTAGTAGAGCAAATCCTTGGCCATTTGTGTGCACGGTTGGATGACATAGAATTTGTACTTGAAATCACGAACAAAGTCCAAGTATGTTTTGAAGAGTCTGCTCGCCTGTTTGAACGACACCAGTTGTGTCGACCCTCTTGAGACTTCCTATGGAGATGGAAGATCCTGAAAAACAAGCTCACGGTCGCACCTATCTCCAGGAGACAACTCACCAGCTAGAAGGACCGAATAAATTCCAAGGCATTGGGATGCAACTGAGAAGGCGCAAGCTCGAGATGTGTGAAGATGGCCTCCTAGAAATCTGTGAAGGGAAAAGGATACCCAGCTTTGCAAAATGCAAACTCATACATAGGGAACCTAAGAGAGGGATAATGAGAGAAAATCCTCTGATTAGGTCTATGAGGCAAGGCCTGTCAGTTCACCGGACGCCCCTTCTTCCTCCTCTCGATTCGATTCCATGCATCCGAATCATTCACAGCAAACTGAGAATCCGTTTCTTGCGGCTCATCCATGATCCATAATTTATCATTAGCAGGGATGTCCGCGACACCCTGACCTTCACCCGAAAAGATGTCTTCGAGTCCATGGTCAGATTTTCGGCTCCCTTCACCTGAAAAGTAGAGGAAATACAATGAATTCGATGATCTCAAATCCACCATTCCACTTTAAGTCAAGTGAAAAGGCGACGATTAGAACCGAGGATATGTCCTAAGTTCGACCCTTTTCTAGATAAAAATCTAAAGGGAATAAGCCCGACATGTCGGGACCACCCTCACGAAACTCTTTGTCTACTCAAAACACTAATTTCCCTTAGTGTCTGAGGAATTTTTTCACATACCAGCTTCTTGTTGTCACAAAAGAAACTTTAAGGATGATCATTTGCTCGCGGCTTCCTAGGTAAAGAGTCCGTCGATCTGAATCCTCGCTACTAGATTACCTTAAGTCACTATCCTTGCTCAAGCATAGCGACTTGGGGGGCTCCTGTTCTGGACTGGCCTAGGAGATTCCCTATGCCTAATTAAGGCCCAATCCAGTTTATCTCTGGGCATAAGCCCAATAAAAGATTCATGAAGACATTACCATTGGGAAATAGAGACGTTAGAAATAAGCCATTGGGGACTTCCTCCACACGCGCTCTAACGTTTTTCACGCGACCAACTGCCCTCTGAAACTACAAGAAGCAGTTACGCCTAGTCAAGGGCCATGCGCCCACAATCAACGACCATATGTCCTTATAAATACCCTCCATCTTTAGAGGGCCGTGTATTTAATTCTAACCACTCACATTCTTTCTTAAGGCTTTAGTTTGCTTCACCCAGAAACTGACTTGAGCGTTGGAGTACCTTGTAGGTACCCCACCCCTCTTCCTACAAGCTTTGTCGCGGTCCCAACTGAAGACCACGAGGACCTGTCCGAATCATTTATGTACAAAGACCATTAGCCATGGCATGCAAAAGGATTTTTCTAAGAGATGGTATAGTGAAACATCATTTTTCCATTTCCCTATTGGCGAGATGACGATTACACTATATGACGTCACTTTCCTTCTACATCTTCTCATCAAGGGGAAGTTACTTAATCATTCCAAGATCTAATGTGATTAATCCTAGGAGACGATTGTCATTTATTTGGGAGCTGACCCAATGGATGCCCTGATGCAGTGTGAGAGAACCAAAGGTGCTCATACCAAATTTTCATACTTGAAGAAGCTTTATGAATAAAACTTAGAGTTTACGGATGATGCCGACAACAATGATCTATAAGTTTCCCACCACCAAGAATGTACTTTGAGGTGTTTCCTCATATTCTTGGTTGGCACGTGCATGCTTATGGTCAAAAGTACAACATATATAGAAGTGACATACCTTAAGTACTTCATCGACTTATCGGTCATTCACGAGTGAAACTGGGGGACCGTCTGTAACACGGTGGGAGAACTAACCTGGGTGTTTTTGTTTGACAAAAACATGTGTAAATAGCAAGGGTCGCCACCGACTTTTATTTTATCCAATTTAGGAAAGGGTATAAAAGAACCGGAAAGACCTTAAAAAGATTTTGAGTTCGAGGGGTAAGTTATACAAAGGGAAGGTGTTAGCACCCTTTGTATCCATGGTTATACATGGGCTCTTAGTTACTTAGCTCACTTTAACTTGTTTGAAAAATGTGTAGTGTGTGATTAGAAAAGTTTTTCAAACGTTTGTAATGACCCTCGTATGGATGTATACAAAGCATTGAGTTTGAAAATATTTTGAAAGTGGGGTGTGAAAAGAGTTTTGAAAGAGTGAGCAAGTAATTAAGTGCTACCTACCCTAGACTGGTCTTTCATGTTTCTTTATTTCCTTTCAAGAGTAAGACTGTCCTTACTAATAAGGAGTAAGTATTCATTTACCTTAGATTTGTTAAGGGACGGGCGTCGGGTCATTGTATGGTCAGATAAGGCAACTTATATGGGGTGTCTTTAGCAATTCGTATAGACTATCATCATTTATTCCGTAGGGTCATCGAGGGACAAGATCATTTATTCAGTAGGCAACCTCGAAAGGACTTATGATCTTTTGAATCTGAAGGGACCTGATGATTTTTCTGTTAAGGGAATTTGCTTTTAAGACACCCCCACTTTTGAGGAACTTGACCATATTAAAGGCAACCAAAAGGGGAACCCTAGGAAGTGTAGATGGCGATCATAGACGATCGACTTACATGTGTGAGTGTTATTTTCAATATTTATCTTATTATTAATTTTCTAAGACCAGATTTTCAATTAAATCTTTTTCACGCCCTATATTACTAACCACGCAATTAATATATACAAAAAATTAGGGCCGAAATTAAAAGGCAGGAAAAATAAATAGTCCCTAAGCTATTACAAGGCTTCAGAGCAGTTACAAAATAATAAGGCGGAAAATAACCTAAATTATTACATTGGAGAAACATTTACATGATAAGGAAAATAGTAAATGAATAACATAAAAATGAGTGAAATTAGGGTTAAGGTTTAGTAAAATAAAGGTTTTAGGGTTAATAAAAAAAATATTTTAAGGTTTATGAAAATTTTAGGGTTTTAAAAATATTTTAAGGTTTATGAAAATTTTAGGGTTTGAAAAAAACAAAGGTTTAATTAAAGGCTAAATTAGGGTTAACCGTGGTTTTAAGTTAATTAATTAAGGAAATTAAGGAAATTTTAAAAAAAATTAAGAAAATTAGGAAGAAACCCATGTTTTTTTTGTCAAAATGTTGTGGCCAGGGTTTGAACCCACACCATTGTTCTTCAAGGCATAACTTTCCAGCCACTGGACCAGCGCGCGTATGGTGCTAAGAAACATAAACACAATATTATATAATAAAACAAGTAATAAAATAAAATATATGGAAAAAAAATGGTTGAGACTGGATTTGAACCCATGCCCTCAATGTAATGACAAACACATACTCCACCACCAGGCCAGATGCGCTTTTGTGATAACTACCTTAAACAACAAAATTATATAAAATATCAATTATTTAAATTATGAATTCGCGCCAATGTCTTCTTTTTCACGCATCCGTCCAGTTAGCATATATCTACGGTTCGTCTGTAGTAAAAGGCTTTAGTGACGACTCGTCCGTCACTATAAGACATGTGTTTTTGAAAATGTTATACACACAATATAAATTAATTCTAACAATGCAACTCGGTTAAAGGATGTCCCATGAGTATCATTGAGCCATCGATTGGTTCTTAAACTGTTTTTTTTATGAAGTTCCCAATTTAAAGCTTACAAACCCTAACAATGGTGGAATCTTTAACCTGCATCGAATCTCAAAATAAATTATCTAGAAATCATCTACATAATCAAATAAACAATATTATATACTCAAAATCAATTAATCATGCATCAAGTGTGTGAATTGAAAAAAATCAAGAATGACATGAAAACCAATTCAGTTTAGGAGTTATGTGATGCTTTGGATGATGGTGATGATCGAATCGTGTTAAAAACACTTCAAGGAAGTTATTGCAATACTAAAAAACCTTTGAAATCAACCGGAATTATGAAAACGGTTTTGCATTTTTCTTGAAGAAAATTGAAGTATGAAAGTGGATTTGTGTTCTGAATTTTTCGTCCCTTGGCATATGGTATCATTGTATGTTTATAGGTGAATGATTTTAGGTCAAATCTTGGGCCTTTGTTGTATGGATTCGTGTTTCTTGAAGTTGAAGAAATCTCCTTACCAATTTTGTCAAAAAATCAAATATATCTCTACCATAATGGTTTTGCACGAATTTGGAGTGCATCCATCACCTTTAAATGTCATATATTTGATCCCAAAACGAATATTGGATCAAATATTTGATTTTCACAATTTATTTCAATTTAATTTGAATTTTAATAATTAAAATCCAAAATAATATAAAATAAATGATAAAAATCAGAATAATTGGCCATTGGGTCGTGCATGACCTCATCTTCAAGTTTGGGTTGCAATTTTATGGGCCCATTTGGAAAACAATGAAGTTATGACCTTTTTTTACTTCATACACCCCTTGAAAATTATCCAACTTTGGCAATTCCTAACTTCCTCAATTTGGATCCCATGAAGGTGTTATAGGACTTTTTAGAAAGCTTAAAGTGCCCTTTAATCAAAACTTTTGGTCCCATGTCCATATAATTTACCATTTTCAAATTATGAGCTTTGGAAAAAGTTGACTTTTTGTTGACTTTCAAAATGATCTATAATGTCTTAGCTCATATCTTTCAAATGAAGCATTTTTGGACTTGGCTTGTGAGACACAAAGTTGTAGAGAATTGAATTTCCTAAAAAATGAGCTTTGGATGGGAAATATTTGATGAAGTATGTGAAAGTTATGGTTGGTCAAAGTTTAGTTGACTTTTCCTATGAAAACCTTAATTTAACAACTTCTGATTCTTGACGATTCTGAGGTTTCCTTGATGAATCATGATCAACCCTTGATCAAATGATGAATTTCACCTCATAATCTTGATTTTGACCAAAAATCTTGAATTTTGACTTTGAGTTGACCACAGTTGACCTCAGTTGACTTTCTGACCAAGTTAACTGATTTTTAGGTATCTGAGCATCTGACTGACCAAACTTGTCGGGAAAGCTTTGAAACTTGACATGAGGATTCTTTAAGGCATATAGGATGTTATGAAGTCCAATTAAGGCTTTGGAAGTTCCCTTTTCCTTGAGAAATTCAAAACCCTTGTTTCAAATCCATTGCTTAGGAGAAGGCTTTGTCTGGTGAAACCTTCAATCCTTTTGACCAATTGAGAATCTTGTGACTATTAAGAGACCTCCTGAGACACATGGTCTTGAATGTGGGAGGAAATATTTTGGGGTACAACAACTTCCTATGTTCAATTTTCTAAAACCCGAGGAGTTAGATTGGCATGTACACCATTCGTGACTTGAAGGTTGAAGGGGATTGAACAATAAAGCCCAAAAATTTGCACTCGCCGATGCGCAAAGTAACATTTCTGGTTGGTTGTATTGCTTGAATGGGCTTAAAGATTCCATTCGGAGTAACTGGAGATGGGCTTATAGATGTCATCCAAAATATTTGTTGATAGAAGTATCAGAATGTCTATACTTGACGTTATCTGAATGTTGTTACCGTACTAAGTATCAGTACTAGATATTCGTATTGATCGTCTTTGAACTGTCTTTGTAACATATATGAGCTAAATATCAGTACTAGATCTTCGTATAGATCATCTATGAATTTTCTTTGGGGGGGAATAGATATCATGCATTAAGTACCAGCGTTAGATCTTCGTATAGATCGTCTCTAACCTATCTCAAGGACAATTTCTTGAATTAAGCATCATAATTAAATCTTCGTATCGATTATCTCTTTATTGATTTTGAAAAGTATCCTGCACTTAGTATCAGAGCTAGATCTTCGTATAAATCGTCTCTGAACTGTCTCAAGAACTTGGTAACATTTATCTGACTGTAAACTATCCTGAAAAAGAAAGATTATCTTATGCAGGATTGCATGTCATGAAATATAAACAAAGATGTTGTATGCATTATGGATGCGTATGCCATGATATGATGTTAATGATGTATGAATGAATTATGTAATTGAAGCTTATGAGTAGCTTCGTATAATAATTGCTGGATGGGGAAAATAAATCCCGATTTGTTGCTGAGGAATATGAAGATTTCGTTCTCGTATTATTTTGGAATATTGTACTTAAGATCTTCCGTTTTTCGTTCGTCGTACTTCTTATTGAAGGATTAAGTTCCTGAATACCCTGACTGAGGATAAAAGAGATGGACATTCCCTGGGAGACTTATCTGACCAAGTATCAATTCTTCGAAGGATATCAGACTTGAACGAAATCTACTTGAAGATTTCGTAGAGTTGGAAGTACAAGAGGCTACTTGGAACGTTTCGTTAGAATATATCTATGAAGATTACTCTGTGGGGATGAACTGGGGTAGATTCGTTGGATTCCTACCTCCGATCGTCCTTAGTAAATGCTATTATTGTATTTTATGCATTTCTGGTAAACATCAATCATATTCAATATGCATTTCTGGTAAACAACGATCATATTCAAAGACATATATACATTCAAACATAATCAACATATGTTTTTCGCTTTAAGTAAAGAGGGAAAAGTAAACCTGAATTCGAAAATAGAATTGTATCAATTTTGAAGGTGTATACTTATTCAAAATAACCAGTGGATTTAGAACTTCTGATATTC
Organism: Lathyrus aphaca; assembly: GCA_963966055.1. NCBI lineage: Eukaryota > Viridiplantae > Streptophyta > Magnoliopsida > Fabales > Fabaceae > Lathyrus > Lathyrus aphaca. Next base: position 83,340,337 of record OZ014520.1, read on the forward strand.
TTGACTTCCCCGAGTAATTTCTTAGGAATTCTCATGAATGAATCCAAAGACATGATACTGACACCATTTGATACTATTGTCACATACAATTAATTTCCATAATGGCTTCTGCTGAAACCCAATATTAAGGAAATGTAATGAGAGGAATGTGTTTTCAGACTGCGGTGGATCGTGTACGTCCCGAGCAATAGTCAAGGAGCTTGTAACTGAATTTGATCTGGTTAGATTTGAAAAGAGAATGTTGCCCTAATTGAGGATGATTTGTCCCAGAATGGAAGTATCTGAAAGGAACTACCTCAAGAGAAATAAACAAAATTCCCCACAATAATATGCCCCTGGATTTTAAGCATCATTGAATCATGACCTGATTGCCCCAAATGAATTGGATAGTAACATGGCATGCCCCCTTGAGTGGAAGATATTGACTATGCCCATTATATACATTAGCTTTGATCCAAGGAGTAACTTTGTCTGTCTGGAGGACTTTGGTTTACTGAATGTTCATCACGTAAGCTTCTCTGCTGTCATACACTTAGTTATATGTAAACAATGATATTCAAAATGCAACACTTATGTATGTCTTGAAATTTTAAAAAAGATTTATTTTAGCAAACAATGTTTGTAAAAACTGTTATATTAACTCAAGATTTGTAATAAATCTTAAAGGAGTCAGGATACTTTTTTGTAGCAGTATGCTTTCGAACTAACCATGCTTCAGTTAGGACTTTTAAAGGGTTGTAACGTGGCTTGGTTCACGGTTTAAGAAACAAAGGATAAAGGATCAAATTGTATTTGTACCCAACCCATTCTTCGTGATGTTCTTCAGTCCTATGTTCGGTTAACTCATACATTGAGGCTCCAAAAGAGTTTGGAATTGTAACACTGACATTTACGATGGTTCAGAAATCAGAACTTTATTTGAAAGGTCAGTCATTTCCTTTTTTTGTTGAGGAATTATAATGACCTCTTTTTCTTTTGACTTTGTTATCCCTTCTTTTTGCTTGAACTGTTTGCTTCAAGATTACAGTCAGCGAGGTGTCTTAAATTTTTTTTTACTAAGTCTCCTTCATAGGTTTTGACTTAGTGAGCTCCTCTTTTGATAGGTATTGACTGTCAGACTTAGCAATTACAGGGAACCATCATTAGTTGTGTACAAAACGGACAAATGGAATAATTGAGTTAACCAAGGAACTACCCTATCCCAGGTTATGATTGAGGGTTTTAATTTGCGTGAGAATGAAAACTCCTACTTTATAGGCTCAAAAGGGTTGACTAGGGGTTAACTTCCTTGTATCTCCATTGTTTAGGAATTGAAACAATGCTTGTACATTGTCAACATAGTCTGTTCAAAAGCATAATATATGAAATTATGGTATTGTTTTCGTCATCCTCCCTCTAAAGGCTTACAACTTTAGCAAGAGTTAAGTATCACAAATGATAAGTAAGAAACATATTTTAAACTTAGTGAAACGAATGGATTAATTCAAGACAAACATATGCAATGCATTAATGTGAAAACAAAGTTTAAAAAAAGAAATTGCAACTGAATAAATCAAATGATGTCCCATCCAGTTGGCTGAATATCTTCTAGTGCAATCTGTGAACTTTCAGGACCAATATATTTTACCATGAAATCCAATATATCACTTGGTTGTCCCAATGTGTCCCAAATTTCAACATGGATATGTGGTTTTTCTTTCTTGCTACCTTGAGCGATTTGTCTGGCAGCTTTAATGTTTAATGGACTATAGAGGAATTCAATCTGGTCTTCTGGTGTAACCTTGAGGACTCCTTCATCAATCAGGTCTTGAATCTTATTCTGCAATGCCCAGTTGTTATTAATGTCATGTTCGGGATAGTTAGAGTGATATGCATACCTTACATTGGGATTATAGTCAGGAGAGGAAGTATTAGGCTTCAGAATAGCATTTTTCAAGACAATCAATTTCATCTCCAACAAGCATTGCAAGATTTGTGACATTAGCGTGCTGAATTGGATGAACTGTCTTCTACTTTCCTTGTGTTGAGGCGGGTTAACCCTATAGGATCTTCTTCCTTTAGTTGAAGAACTATCATTAGTGGCCTGCCTTTTTCCTTCTCTTATCCTCATCTTCCTTTCAACCGAGTCATCTTGTTTCATCGGAGGTTGACTGATGATTTGATTCCCGACTTTGTTACCTTGAAGTTTATTGACAAAGACTCTCAACTCTTCTTGCCCCGGGCTAATTTTTGGGATAAGAGCCACCAGATCATTCATATGGATTCTCATCTCTGCCATCTCAGCTTGCAGTTATTCCAACCGATCACTCTTGATGTCTTAAGGATTCTTCTTTTTCATGCCTTTAGTGAGGAAGGCTTTCAACTCTTCTTGACCCTTGGACAAATTCAGGACCACCTCTTGAAATTGAGCAATCTGAGTCTGGAGATCTTTGACAAATTGTTCGAGAGCCATTTCTTCTAGAATAAACAACGAGAATATAAGAAACTTGTTGTGAAAACCTGTCATGCAATGATATGGTATGTAGATGCATATGCAATGTTTTCAGAGACCGCAAGATTTAAATCTGTTAAAACCAACAAGAATAAAACTCTTATTAGTAGGCTTGAGATAATATTTCCCCTTGGGCTTACAAATTAAAACAAACAAAGCTTATAAAGAAAATAAAACATCTGAGATTTAATTCTCCCATGGATGCTTTCTCTTGGTGTTGAGATATGTGTTGAGATTCCGCTCCTCGTGAAGTTGCTTTGTCAGCCCCAACACTCTTTCTTGGCTAACCCTGAATGAGCTTCAAAGGTATCTTTTTTCTACTTCAGTTGGATTCAAGACTTTTGCAGCTCTTCCAAATCAGTAGGCATATCTGGATGAAGGATGGTATAAGGAACATCTCCTTCAACAATCAGCTCCATAATAACCGGTAGAACAACATGATATGGCATCATAAGAGTCTGAGCACGAAACTGCACCCATCTAAGGTAAGGTTCCATAGGAATGGAGTACTTTGGTTCTAGAGTCTTACTATAAACTTTGTTCACCTTACTCCAAGCTTGTATAAACCTTTGACGGTAACCTTGCATATCATTATCGTAATCAAACACAATACCTTGAATAAGCATGTCATGAGGACCATCACTCAGAGCATAACCAAACTGACATAATGCTAAGGAAGGATTATAAATAATGCCCCCTCTTATGCCAAGGAGTGGCACATTATGGAACTCTCCATAACGGTCAATGATGGACATTTTCCATAGATCAGGAACATCAGTGAATATCTGAATGAGAGAGTGACATCATCCTTTTAGACCACCTCAAACCTTGTTCATTCTTCATCACAGATCAAGGAAGGTGAGTAATAAACCACCTAGATAGTAGAGGTATGCAACACATCAAAGTCCCTCGCGCCTTCGTAGGGTTTGTGTGAAGAGAGTGCAAGATATCTCTAAGTAATGTAGGCACTGGATTGTGAGTCATAAATATGTTGATGGTGTGTGTTGTACCCCAAAATTTTCCCTCCCACAATAAAAAAAATATGTCCCTAGAGTTCTCTCAAGGTTCACAAGGTTCACAATTGGTCAGAAAATTTGAAAGTTATCTCATACAAAGCATCCTCCTAAGCAAAGGATCCACAACTAGGGTTTTGAGTTTATCTGAGTTAAATGGACTTCTAAGGCCTCAAGTGAGCTTCATAACATCCCACATGTATTCAATAATCCCCATGTCAAGTTTCTAGGCTTTCCCAATAAGTTTGACCAGGCAAATGATCAGATATGCAAAAATCAGTCAAAGTAGTTAAAAAGTCAAACTTCAAGATTTTTTGCCAACATCAAGTTTATGAAGTAAAATTCATCATTTGATCAAGGGTTGATCATGATTCATTAAGGAAGTCTCAGATCATCAACAATCAAGAAGTTTTAAAATAGGATTTCACAGTAAAAGTCAACTGAACTTTGACCAGCCATAACTTTCACACGCTTCATCATAAATTTCCCATCCAAAGCTCATTTTGAAGGAAATTGAATTCTCTACAACTTTGTATCTCACAAGCCAAGCCTAAAAATGCTTCATTTGGAAGGTATGAGCTAAAACATTACAGGTCATTTCAAAAGTCAACAAAAAGTCAACTTTTTCCAAAGGGCATAATTTGAAAATGGTAAACGTTATCGATATGAGACCAAAGAGGTTTGTTAGAGGACTCTTTAATCTTTACAAAATGTCCAAGAACACCTTCATAGCATTAAAATTGAGGGATTTGTGCCTTGTCAAAGTTGGGAGATTTTCAAGGGGTGTATGAAGCAAATAAGGTCTTAAAACCAAATATTTCCAAATGGGCCTATCATTTTGCAACCCAATCTTAACAATAACACCAAGCACGACCCAATTCAAATAATTTCTGATTTTTATAATTTTATTATTATTTATTTCGATTTTATTCATTAAAATTCATTTTAAATCAAAATAAAATAAGAAAATACAAATATTTGATTTGATTCTTCTTCTATTTCGTGCATAACAGAAATAACAAGGTTTGGTATGATTTTTGGACATTTATGAATAATTGGTTTCTTCAATCTCAAGTTATCCCAAAAGCCCACAAATCCATCGAACTTTCTGACCTAATTCATTCACTATAAGTACATGAACACAACAAATACACAAGGACACGTTTTGCAGCAGCCAAGAACATCAAACAAGTTTCAAAATTTCAAAGAAAATCTCACATTCGGATTTTGGGCTAGAGACCATATCAAGTCGTTTTGAAGGTTCAAACATGTTCTTTGAACATCACTAATGCAATCCTGATCATTCACTGCATCCAAAACATCAAGAATAACTCTAACCGATGTTTAAAAAAAATAAGAAAATTAGGAAGAAACCCATGTTTTTTTTGTCAAAATGTTGTGGCCAGGGTTTGAACCCACACCCTTGTTCTTCAAGGCATAACTTTCCAGCCACTGGACCAGCGCGCGTCTGGTGCTAAGAAACATAAACACAATATTATATAATAAAACAAGTAATAAAACAAAATATATGAAAAAAATGGTTGAGACTGGATTTAAACACATACTCCACCACCAGGCCAAATGCGCTTTTGTGATAACTACCTTAAACAACAAAATTATATAAAATATCAATTACTTAAATTATGAATTCGCGCCAATGTCTTCTTTTTCACGCATCCGTCCAGTTAGCATATATTTACGGTTCGTCTGTAGTAAAAGGCTTTAGTGACGATTCGTCCGTCACTATAAGACGTGCGTTTTTGAAAATGTTATACACACAATATAAATTAATTCTAACAATGCAAATCGGTTAAAGGATGTCCCATGAGTCTCATTGAGCCATCGATTGGTTCTTAAACTGTTTTTTTATGAAGTTCCCAATTTAGAGCTTACAAACCCTAACAATGGTGGAATCTTTAACCTGCATCGAATCTCAAAATAAATTATCCAGAAATCATCTACATAATCAAATAAACAATATTATATACTCAAAATCAATTAATCATGCATCAAGTGTGTGAATCGAAAAAATCAAGAATGACATGAAAACCAATTCGGTTTAGGAGTTATGTGATGCTTTGGATGATGGTGATGATCGAATCGTGTTAAAAACACTTCAAGGAAGTTATTGCAATACTAAAAAACCTTTGAAATCAACCGGAATTATGAAAACGGTTTTGCATTTTTCTTGAAGAAAATTGAAGTTTGAAAGTGGCTTTGTGTTCTGAATTTTTCGTCCCTTGGCATATGGTATCATTGTATCTTTATAGGTGAATGATTTTAGGTCAAATCTTGGGCCTTTGTTGTATGGATTTGTGTTTCTTGAAGTTGAAGAAATCTCCTTACCAATTTTGTCAAAAAATCAAATATATCTCTACCATAATGGTTTGCACGAGTTTAGAGTGCATCCATCACCTTTAAATGTCATATATTTGATACCAAAACAAATATTGGATCAAATATTTGATTTTCACAATTTATTTCAATTTAATTTGAATTTTAATAATTAAAATCCAAAATAATATAAAATAAATGATAAAAGTCAGAATAATTGGCCATTGGGTCGTGCATGACCTCATATTCAAGTTTCGGTTGCAATTTTATGGGCCCATTTGGAAAAAATTAAAGTTATGACCTTTTTTTACTTCATACACCCCTTGAAAATTATCCAACTTTGACAATGCCTAACTTCCTCAATTTGGATCCCATGAAGGTGTTATAGGACTTTTTAGAAATCTTAGAGTGTCCTATAATCAACCTTTCTGGTCCCATGTCCATATCATTTACCATTTTCAAATTATGAGCTTTGGAAAAAGTTAACTTTTTGTTGACTTTCAAAATGACTTATAATGTCTTAGCTCATATCTTTCAAATGAAGCGTTTTTGGACTTGTCTTGTGAGACAAAGTTGTAGAGAATTGAATTTATTTCAAAATGAGCTTTGGATTGGAAATTTTTGATGAAGTATGTGAAGGTTATGGTTGGTCAAAGTTCAGTTGACTTTTCCTATGAAAACCCTAATTTAGCAACTTCTGATTATTGATGATTCTGAGGTTTCCTTGATGAATCATGATCAAAACTTGATCAAATGATGAATTTTACCTCATAATCTTGATGTTGACCAAAAATATTGAAGTTTGACTTTGAGTTGACCTTAGTTGACTTTCTGACCAAGTTAATTGATTTTTAGGTATTTGAGCATCTGACTGACCAAACTTGTTGGGAAAGCTTTGAAAATTGACATGAGGATTCTTTAAGGCATATAGGACGTTATGAATTCCACTTGAGGCTTTGGAAGTTCACTTTTACTTGACAAATTCAAAACCCTAGTTTCAAATCCATTGCTTAAGAGGAGGCTTTGTCTGGTGAAACCTTCAATCCTTTTGACCAATTGAGAATCATGTGACTATTAAGAGACCTCCTGAGACACATGGTCTTGAATGTGGGAGGGAACATTTTGGGGTACAACACCTTCTGTATGGCCTACATGTACAACAAGTTAAGCGGAGGTTCTCTTTGGAAGACAGGGCAAATGACTTGTTATTGCACCCTACTGACAGTAATTTCCTTAGCCACTATTAATTTTAAAATCATTTTTTCTTACACTTGTTACTAATATTTTTTTCTTATTCAATTTTAGGGTTGTATTATATCTTACTTTCACCGCATACATAAGTTTGATCGTGTGGTAGAGTATAATGAGGATTGACCACATGCTTGCATGTATTGCCCGCACATAGGAAATAATTATGTATGGTTGTTCTGTGTGTTTATTGATCAGAGTCAATATGATGACATCTACTGAACACCATACACCACTCACCGGGACATTGTTGCCTTCAACCCCATTTCATTTTGCTCCAGATGTTTGATAATTGGGAGGAGTATGATGTGTAGGTATATGTCAAAGCAACGTATGCACCATTTTGGATATATGCAGATCATTTCTAGATCCCCCTTTGCTTCAACTCCTAATAGCATCGTCCACAGACATCTTGATGACATACTAGCGGATTACGAGAGTTATCTAATACCAGAGGAGTATCAGAGTATGTGTTGCACCCTAAAATTTGCCCTCCACAAGACAAGACTTTGTGTACTAAGAGGTTCACAAAGTCCACAAGGTTCACAAGACATCTCATGAGGTTCACAAGGTTCACAATTAGTCAGAAAGTTTGACAATTCCCTCGGACAATGCATCCTCCTAAGCAATGCATCTTAAAATAAGGGTTTTGACTTCCATCAGGCTAAATGGACTTCCAAGACTTAAAATAAGCTTCATAAAATCCTATATGTGTGTAAGAATCCCCATGTCAAGTTTCAAGACTTTCCCAAAAGATTTGCTCAGTCAGATGATCAGATAGGTTAAAATCAGTCAAGGCAGTCAAAAAGTCAAACTGAGGTCAACTGTGGTCAAACCAAAGTCAAACTTCATAATTTTTTGCCAACATAAATTATATGAAGTAAAATTCATCATTTTATCAAGGGTTGATCATGATTCATCAAGGAGATTTCAGATCATCAAGAATCAGGAGTTTCTAAATTAGGGTTTTCATAGGAAAAGTCAATTGAACTTTGACCAGCCATAACTTTCACATGCTTCATCAAAAATTTCCCATCCAAAGCTCATTTTGAAGGAAATTGAATTCTCTACAACTTTGTGTCTCACAAGCCAAGCCCAAAAATGCTTCATTTGGAAGGTATGAGCTAAGACATTATAGGTCCTTTTAAAAGTCAACAAAAAGTCAACAACTTCCAAAGAGCATAACTTGAGAATGGTAAAAGATATGGACATGAGACCAAAGAGGTTGGTTAGAGTACTCTTTAAGATTTCCAAAATGTCCAAGAACACCTTCATAGCATTAAAATTGAAGGATTTGTGCCCTTGCAAAGTTGGGAAATTTATGAAGCAAATAAGGCCTTAAAACCAATTTTTGCTAAATGAGCCCACCAAATTGCCATCCAATCTTTACAATATTACCAAGCACGACCAAACCCACACATTTTCTGATTTTTTTATATTTTATTTAATATTTATTTGAATTTTATTCATTAAAATACAAATTAAATTAAAATAAAATATGAAAGTCATATATTTGGAAAAGATTTTGATTCTGGAAGGTCTTAATATCCATTTAAACTTGATTGATACTAATATATTTGAGATCATACCAAAATAGCAATGTTATATAAAAAAAATCAAGTTTAATGGCAAATCTTTTTCAATCTCACAAGGTCCAAAAATCCACAAGTTTGTTTGATTTCTTGACCTAATTTCAGTGTATGGTATATATACAACATGAAGCCAAGCTCTAGACACGAATTCACAGCCTCAAGGACAAGTTTCAAAATTTCAAAATTCATCAAAAAATTGGAATTCGGATTCTAAGATTTGGTAGTTTTTCAGGTGAATTAAGGGCACCAATCTCTTCCTTGGACATCACTGAACCAATCCCAACCTTCAAAAGCATCATAATCGTGCTCATATGCATAAACCGATCCTTAACATTCATGTTTTTGTTTATTTTCGATTCTGAATATTTGCTCGTTTTCAATGAATTTTGACTTGAATTTCTTGTTTGTGATGAGTTATAGACTGATTCTGGACAGGTTTCTTGAAGTTTCATCACCTAATACGGGTTTGGCCATGATTAGGGTTTCGGCCAAGCTTTTAGGGTTTTTGGATTAAGATCATATAAATGACTTTGATTGATATATTTTAATCGTATAGGACCTGGGTAAACCATTGGTATATTCAATTTGGATGATTGTGACTTATTTCGTAGGTACTCAAGGTTTTTTAGTTTCTTGCGAAACAATACGCAAGAATATTCATGGAAAAATTCGCAGGAATTTTCGCAGGAAAACCTGCGAAATTCCAAGGTTGAAGAAGACTGTTCGCGCACGTTTCTATAATAATATCCCGTGGATTAAATTTAATTGAGATGCGTTTGGTCCAGTGGTAGCAGCGTACGCTTGTGATGCACAAAACCTGGGTTCGATCCATAGGTTATTCTTTTTTGCTTGAAAATTGTTTTATTTTGCAGGTTAATTACAAAACGATTACTACCCAAAACATTATCACCAGCGCGCATCTGGCCTGGAGGCAGCCTTGCTGGTCCAAAGGTAGAAAGGCCTAGGGCGTGGGTTCGATCCCTGCCCCAGGTAAGTTTTTGATTCCATTTTTTTTAATTATTCTATTTTATTATTTTGTTTTTATAATTAATTTTAATTATATGTCTTATAATAAATTCAAATAATCATATGTAAATATATATATATATATATATATATATATATATATATATATATATATATATATATATATATATATATATATATATATATATATATATATATAAACTTTATATTCTCTAAAAAAAAATCTCTAATTTATTTTCTAAAATTTTAATCCTAGTTTTTTTTAATTTAAATTAAAATATGTAAATAGTCAAATTAATATTGTAATTTAAATTATAAATCTTAATTCTATTTTTTTTAAATTTCTAACCCTAATTTCTAAAACCCTAATTTTATTTTTTAAATTTCTAACCCTAGTTCTTATTCAATTTTAAATATTAAAATTAATTAAATTTTTCTAATATCTAATTAAATAATTAATAATGTTTTCTTTGTAAATATCCATTTTATGATTTATTATTATTATTCTTATTATACTATTTTCTTTCAAAAATTCTTTAAAAAATTATTTATTTAATTATCTTAACTTGTATATATTTTATATTTATGCTAACCTTTTCTTTTTTATAATTATTTTATCACTAATCTTTATTTAATTGCTTATTTCATTATATAGTTATTATTATTATAATGTAACTGCCAAAGCTGTGTAATAGTCGTAGTTTTTTATCGTTCATTTGTTTCTAAATTTTATTGCTATGGTTAGTAATTATAGGGAGTGATAACATGTTTGCACTTTAAAATTAATTTAGATCACTAATCATAAGATAAATATTTGAACATATACACGCACACACGTAAGTCGATCTTTGATCGCCATCTCACTTCCTAAGGTTATCCCTCATGTTGCCTAAATAAAAAGGTCAAGTAAGGTGTCTAAAAAGCAATGTCCCTTCGCATGAAATATCATCAAGTCCCTTTAAAGATTATAAGATCAAGTCCCTTCGATGTTGCCTACGGTAAATGATCTTGTCCCTTCGAATAAAAGATGATAAGTCCCTTCATATTGCTAAGACACCTTACAGTTACCTAAACACAGATGACCCTACACGTGTCCCTTATAACATCCAAGGTAATGACTACCTATTCCTTAATAATAGGGATAGTCTTACCGTTGAAAGAACATATAAGAACAGTAAAGATTTAACATAGGGTAGGTTCCTCTTAAGTACTTGCTCACTTTTCTTCAAAAATACTTCATTACACTTCACATTTTCAAACAAATTTTCAAAACAAAGTCTTTATATACATCCATACAAGGATCATTATAAAGTACTTAAGAAAATTTCTAATCACACACTACACTTCTCAAAACAGTTTAAAGTGAGCTAAGTAACTAAGAGCCCATGGATAACCATGGATGTGAAGGGTGCTAACACCTTCCCTTTACATAACCTACCCCCCGAACTCAAAAATCTTTTAAGGTCTTTCCTATTCTTTTATGCCCTTTCCTTTGGATAAAATAAAAGTCGGTGGCGACTCTTGCTATCCGCAACGTTTAAAGTCAGTTCTCCCACCGTGTTACAGTATGTCAACCACAATTCAATGGTCTTATGTGGATTGATACATAACTTGGTTCTATACCATGTCACCTTGTCATGATACTAGATGCTCCCAGACTTCCACTTAGGCCTGCTCATGAGGAGATTCTGGAGAATAAGCAGACCAATGATGACCATGCCATTGATGTGTTGCCAATTTATCGAAGGATTATATAAATTACGTATGTGGGCATAAAGTTTGTGATGTTTTAGAGGTGGCAATGGTATGATAGCCGTCACACATGTCATTCTTACCGAGTCATAAAATGTCTTGGTTACCGGCGACAGAGGAGGAGCCAGGGGGTTAGAATTAGGCATACATAGTAGGTTTGATATATATATATATATATATATATATATATATATATATTTGTATTTTGGGATGTTTAGTTTTATTTTCCATACTTTGAGAAAAATGTTTGTAATATCATGAGATGTTTTTTTAATTAATGCATTACATTGTTCTTTGATGTTTGTGTTTATTAATGTTTGAACCAAATTATACCACTATGTGTTGGATTAAAATGACTTTTGATTAAAAAATTACAAATTTAGGATACTGTTTCTACCCAAAATGCACGCAGGTAAGATTTTGGAGATGCATATCCAAAATAATGCTGTTTAAATATCTTAAAATGCACTTTCGAAGATAAATTTCATGAATTTTTGCAGATTCAATTTCAGACGAATGTTTTGCAAAATAAAATGGCTACTTGATTTACGAAAGGTAAGATGATTAAAAAATCTGTTCATAGATGCATCTTCGAAACGCCCGACAATAATTTTGATTTTTTTTATAAAGGTGAGCCCCATGTGGGAAACAAAATTCTTAAATTAAAATAGAGAATCTCTTATGGCACCCCTTGGGTCTCTTAGGAACCTAGTGTGTTTCCAAAAATGCCCCCAGGTTCTAGAGATGTATCTCCGGACGCACTTTTTTTACTTAACGTTGGTTTTTTCTGGAGATATATCTGCGAAATGGTTCCGCAAATATATATCCGAAACCATTTGGAACTATATTTGCGCCAAACTCTTCTTCTTATCCCCACTTCTTCATTTTCCTTAATGTGATAGTGAGAGGATGCCATTTTTGCATCCTCTGAGTTGCAGAAACTTACGGAGATGCGTTTTCTGAAAAATGTAATGTTAAACGTTTCCGAAGATGCATATCCGAAAACATATTACATTAAGGTATTCATGTTGCTTCCGGAGATGCATCTACAAAAAGTTTTCGTAGATATATCTCCAGAACTAACTCAATTTTTTTTTCATTTTTGTTTTATAATTTTAATAGTTTTTTTTGTACCTTGCAGACATTTCGATCGACATAGCCGACCATTTGAGACTTTGATGGGTAGCACAACATGCATTTGTCAGGCATGAGCGAAACTAGTCCGTTACATAGGCATGAGGTACATTTGTTCAGGCGCAACCTACTATTGACATCCATATCACGCCTTCTGCATCTCAACCCACTCATGGTGCTCGACTTTTGCCTCAGGATATTCCTTCCACATCACATCCCATTCCACCTTCGACTTCTTCTTCCCACAGGGATCAAAATTATGCAGATGAGACATCACTCTCTCCATCCTTCCGCAGGTATCATCGGGATGCACCTGTGCCACTTGCCATTGTTGATCAGGTGCCACCACCAGATGGTGATCTCCCACTAGCGGAAGATGATGTTCCACCAGCAGACGGAGAGCCAGAGGGTTACCTAGGGGGTCCATCAAATTTGTCCCTGTTGCCACTGTACCACAAATACACTGCTAGATATGTATGGGAGGAAGAGGTAACATTACTCAGATTGTTGTTATTTTTTCATTGGAAATTGATTATTTGTAACATTGATTCTTATTGACATTTATTATTTTTGGAAATTTTTAGACACATGAGCCTCAGAAGTTTCTGAACCATGGGCGAAAGATCGTAGCTTTGGCCCAACCACATGAGCCTTGGTTTCAGGATGTTCTCACCACTTCTGGTTTGAAGGATCTGTGTGTAACCGGTTACAGTGTGGCCAACCACGAGATGCTTATGGAATTCGTCGAGCGATGGCACTCCGAGACGTCTTCCTTTCGTCTATCACACGAGGACTCTCGATTACACTTAATGGCATCTCCTATTTGTTGCATATCCCGGTCAGGGGTACCCTCCTCTGTCACGATAGGATGTCAAAGGAGGAGGCGACATATATGTTGTTGGAGGAACTTGGGGTTGATCAACTGAAGGCGTATGAGGAGGTGGATAAGACTTGAGGCGTTCATGTCAGGTTTTCCTTTTTGAAGGATGAGATATTTGATCCTCAGCTCCTTACTGCAGGGCAGGCTATAGGTGATGGTGCACAGGTCGAGCTACACAAGACTCGTGCGTTAGGGCTTATTTTTTATATCTAGTGGGCATTGTTCTGTTTGTTGATACGAGCGCCACTTATACTGACATTGCTTACCTCTGATACTTTTTGAATTTCACACGGATACATGAGTACAATTGGGGGGCGATTTCACTTATGTATCTGTATGCGAGGTTGAGAAAGAGATGCATGTGAAAGACGAGGACTGTGGCAGGCAGCATGATACTATTTGTGGTAAAATTCTCTTATCCTTCAGTTTGATACTTTTCTTTTAATTCTTTGATCCAAATATTTATTATTTTCATTTCAGGCTTGGATCCTCCAGTACTTTCCAAAGATCGATGGTCGGGCTAGTTTTGATGAGTACACCGATGACATGTCGTGCGCTCGTACTTTTGCCCCACTCAGAGGAAACCAGGCGGTTGATCCTTTCAGAGTATCTAAATCAGTTGGCTGTTGAGGACATCCATTACAATGTCTATGTCGATCATCTTCTGATGCCCCTTTTTGATGACATTTCATTATACTCCAGATGGTTGGCATGCAATTAGACGATAATTGCTCCTTACCTGCCTGAGCATGTCATGAGGCAGTTCGGGTACACCCAGATGATACCTAGGTAACCTGTTGTGTATGTTCCTCTTGGCTTGACCCGTATACAGGTTGATGAGATGTTTGTTGACTACAAGAGTCACCTGGTGCCTGACAAGGCTCGAGCGATCATAACGACAAATGACTGGAGCACCGTTGAGGGTTACATCAGTTGGTTCTTCGAGGTCTCACATCAGTATATGGTGCCCACTTCTCTAGGATCACCACCCATACCAACTCATCAGGAGATTCTAGAGGAGCAGCAGTCTTAGCTCGATCACACTCAGTATGTATTGTCTCGTTGTTGTCGCATGGTGAAGATGGTGCGGTCAGTCACTGTAGATGGTTTCTTCCCCGGGGGGTCTGGTGGCAGACATATAGTGGATGCCATTCTTGTAGAGGTATAAGGGACACTTTTGTACCGCAGGAATCGTACGAGGACCGGGGGGGGGGGTCGATGGACGAGGACGCATACCAGGTGGTCGAGGAGGTGATAAAGGCAGAGGAGACGACATAGGAGACGAGGGAGAGGTTGTCAGGCACATAAGATCATTTCTATTTCCTAAACAAAAGGCTATTTATACGACCGTTTGATCGATTCTTTTAACGGTTGTGATTTGATATCAAATAAAACTTTGGCACCTTGGTGTCAATTGATATTATCTCATATATATATATATATATATATATATATATATATATATGTGTGTGTGTGTGTGTGTGTGTGTATTATTTCGTATTTCATATGTGACAATTAAATTTCATATGCGAACAAGGTTTTTAAAAAAAAAATTGGTTTGATAACATTTCACAGATTCATCTTCGGAACTTCTTTTGCAGAAGCATCTCCGGAAAAATCCAATGTTAAGTAAAAAAAAAGGTGCTTCCGGAGATATATCTCCGAAACCTGTTGGCATTTAAGGAAACACGCTAGGTGAGATCCAAGGTTCTATAAGAAATTCTCTTAAAATATCTAAAATTGTTATGATGCGTGGTGCAGAGGAATGAATGAGTTCAAGGATTCTTCTTGTCACCCCCAATTCGTACCTGGCACCCCCAATTTTTCTAAATGGCATAAATGAACCCTAGGACCGGCCTTGGGCTAGGGCAAACAGGTCCACAGGCCAGGGCCTCAAAAAATCGGGGTCTCAAAATCGGGAGAAAGTAACAAATTTATAATAAACAAGAATTAATAAATATTGTGTTTGCTAAAAATGTACCACATTTGCAACATAGCCTGACATATATATCTAGATTGGGAGTGGCTTGTTCTAAGTTCAATTCTAGGTAAATGTAGATTGTATATTTTTGTTTTACTAAAATGTTTATTCAACATTATTCAATTTTATATTTTTGTTTTACTAAAGTTGTTTATCCAATTTTATATTCTTGTCTTAGTCAAAATGACAACTGCGTATATTTAATATATATTTAAAAAGTTTAATTATTTAGTAAATTAATTATTATTAAATTTATATAATAAAATATAATATATTATTATTTATGTTTATTTCTATTACTTTTTATTTTATTTTATAAAAATATATTATTATAATTTATTTTATAATAATAAATTAAAACTTAAAAAATTTAGTATTATTTTTTATTAAGCCAACACGATTAAATAGATAGTAATTAAATTATTAAAATTATTTTTTTAAACAACTTGAGACTCTATAGAAATACTTACAAATATTTTTTAATTTATAATGTTGTTTATAATTTTAAAAAAAAAATCTTTTTTTTTTTACAAATTTTAATAATATTTATAATTAAATATTTAAAAATTCTTCATAGAATCATATAATTTTGACAAAATATTTTCTTTGACCCCTTAACCATGCATTCTCTTTGAGTCTGGTACATTGATTTTTTCCCTCTTTCTCTTTCTCTTTGAAAAAAAAGAGAAAATAAAACCTAAAACAGAAAATAAAAATTCAAAATTAATTGCTTAGTTTTTTTAATTAAAATTCAATTTTTATTATTTGACCTGGGCCTCTAAAAAGTCGGGACCGGCCCTGATGAACCCAAACATTTTAACACTAAATATTTGGAAAATCTTCCCGGTAGAGTAAAAATATTTCCTGTACCAAACAAAATTCCTGATAGGCAGTTAGGCACTTTGAAATTACCAGAATACAGGTAATTTCAAATTCCCAATATTATGTTAAAACTCTAGAAATTTGGTAAAGTGCATGTCTATACTGGTAATTCTGTTTTCCATGAAATTATCGGTAGTTAGATTTTTAGTTCTTTTTTAACGGTCACGATTTTGCTGATAGTTTTGTATGGTTGTGATTGCACTGACAGTTTGTGTGACCCATAATTGATGCACGTTTGTATAAATAGGGGTTAAGGTCTTGTGTTTAAACACATCTGAACAAAATGAGTATTCCAGTATTTTTTATCAAGGCCGAAGTTTACTTCAACGAAGCTTCTCCTCCAGTAAAGTTCAAGCTCCCCTATGACACCACCTTCGTTGTTGGCTTAAAGTCGAAGTTGAAGGAATTGTTGTCTGATGGTGACAATAGAAATGTGAGAAAGATTGAGTTTCGAGAAGATTGAGAGGATACAAACGGTAGGGTGAAATACAACTTGATTGAGTTGAAGAACGATGAAGACGTCACCGAAATGTGGAGATTATTTCGTCGTAGGCTAACAAAGGGTCCGCTCGAGTTAAATGTAATGTTGTCAAGATTAGTTGATTAAATAATGCAAATGCTGAAACACCCTGAAGCGTCTGGTAGTGTTTAGATTTTTCTTATTTATTAATCAGGAGTAAGCGTACCCATATCCCTACCACCTCCAAGTATATCAAACACCCTACCAACAATAGTACCGTCACGATCTCTATATCTCACAGTAAAAAACAATAAAATAAGGAATAAAAAAATATAATTACCGATAATTTGAAATTACCTGGAATATCACAAAATTTATAATTACCGGGAATTTGAATTCCCCGGAATACAATAATTTTTTCGATATCACCGATAATTTCAAATTCCCAGAACCAATCGATTATATTTCCAAAATAATCGGGAATTTCAAAATTACCGGTACTCTCCACCCGAAAATTTTAAAATTTATGAAACAAATACTAGTAATTATAAAATTCTCAGTAATATGTATCGGTAATTACATAATATCTGGTAAAACTTACTTGTATCCTGTAAATTCTCGATAATATAACAAGTTCTCAATATTGCCCTTGATTTTTGAAAAATCCGTCAAGATACCGATAATTGTAAAAATGGAATTCTGTTTTGCCTTCGAGTGAAAATAGTCTTTTCAATAGGTTTGGGATGTGCCATGTAGAAATGGGGTTGGCAAAAAGAATTCCTATAAGAATGGAATGCCAAGTGATAACCAGCCCATGAACAGAAACACAACCGACAGAACATGAAAGTATGAAAAGCCCAAATTGTTAAAAAAAGTTGAGGAGCACAGCATAGCATAGTATGGCGGCACTGGCGAGGATTTTGCGATTGCAGGCGCGATTCATTTCAACACAATCATTCAAATATGATCGCTACCCCATCCTTCAAGGTATTAAATTCATCGTAACCACCTTTTCTTTTCTTCTTTGCTAATTTCTCTCCGTGTTTCTCTTTTTTTTTTCATAATTGCCACTCTAAATTATAGTTAACAGTACAAGTGCTTCTATCCTATATTACCCAAAAAGCTAAAATTGATGAGACTATTATGTCAAAGGGAAAATTTTATTTTTCGCTATTGGATGAACTGGTTGTGGTTCTTGTGCTTTATAACCATATAAGTCTCCATAATTTAGTCCCATAAAAATGGTTCCATAGGAAATTGCAACATTACAGCATGTTCCGTTGTAGAACCAGAAATGTATAATGATGTCTCGGTGCGGTGGAGCAAGCTTTCGGTATGGCGGAGAGGGCTAGACCTGCAAGGTTAGCACTCCAACGCTGAAGTCAACTACCGTGTTACCAAGTGAAAAGTAGTGTGTGAGTAAATTATGGTTATACCGTAGGTCTTGCGTGAGATCCCTTATATATGAGGGGCGGTTAAGATCCCTTTTGTTTTCCGGGGCGTGGTATGCGGGGAACAGTTGGATGATATCCAGCGGCAAATAACCATCTGTGGTGTGGATTGAATACGCGTCTTGAAGTAGTGTGTTCACTATGCCTCCAATACCTTATGACTTTGGAATGATGATTTGGCCTTTCCGTTATTGGGTCTCTGACCGACCCGGAACACAGTGCAAGCATGAGTTTTGTAAGAAGTCATTTAGTTATTTGTTATATTTTTATGCAAGTATGTGACTCTGCACAAAGATGGGTCAATGTTATTTGATACTAAACCCTGAATTAACTTTCTTGTCGATTAACTGCCCGGGTTCGAAACACTGGTCAGAAGCAATGCAGCTTATTCTAAATAACTTCAGTTGGATTTTACTACTTGCATCTCTTGAAATATTAAGTAAACAGTCTTTTCCAGAATAACTTAACTTATAAACCTGTTCTAAACAATCTGTTATTTTCCTCTTTATCCATATGGTGACAGTTGTAATAACTTGAGCATATGCATTTCAAATGGAGGACTTTGTACTAGCTCTCTCTCAGTCTCTCTCCCTACACTCCCATGTACAAGTCTTCCTTATTAATATTTCATTGTTATGTTTATTGGCAGCTTCCTCTTGGCATTCTTCGATCAATACAATTTTAAACAGATATGGATTTCTTAAAAGGGAGGTCTCGACACAGACAAATCCAAATAAACACGATTGTGAAGATGTAGAAAATAGCGAAGCCGATGCCTTGAAGTCTGGTGTAAACTCAGATAATGTCCCTACATCCATGAGCATTACCGAGAACTCTGCCATAAAGTTTTCAGCTAATTCCAGTTTGAAAACATCCTCAAGGCACGATCTTGCTATGATTTTCACCTGCAAGGTTTGTGAAACGAGGTCCATTAAGACAGTTTGTCGCGAATCATATGAGAAAGGCGTAGTAGTGGCAAGATGCGGTGGATGTAATAATCTTCACTTGCTTGCGGATCACCTTGGATGGTTTGGCGAACCAGGAAGTATTGAGGACTTCCTGGCTACTCAGGGAGAAGAAGTTAGGAGAGGGTCAGTTGATACACTAAATCTTACATTGGAAGATATAGCTGGAAAACAATCCTGAAAGGTACAACTTGACCGAATTTATATAGGTTGCATTAGTGTAGCACTGAGATATTGGAAGGGTGATGGAACGTAACAATTGTTGGTGTTCATTAAACTCAGACTTTTATTAAGTTTTGTGATTATTCTGATATTACAAAGTGTCTCATTCAATCTTTATTTATTTTGGTGCATACTGAGATATTTGTCATATTCAAATATATAGAGGGGAAGGAATGCTTTTGATGGATCTTATGTTGTGTATCATATCTGCATTGATATTATGGGATTTCCATGAACATTATATATTATGGGACATGCCAAGTGGAACTTTATTTGATGATTGGGCATATATGTGGCAATGTCGGCATGACAAAAAATGATGATGTGGATGTTATGTGGCAATTTCTTCCATTTTTAATTTTTTATATTCATTAAACTAGAATCTGTAGTTAATTTCTAACTAATTTCAAGTTTATATTTCATATGGGTAAGTATCAATTTTCTCAATTTTTTTGCTTTGGTAATATTCTTCAATATCCCCATGTTTCTTGGATGAGTAGGATGGATGATTTCTAATGAATCTATTAGGTGCGATATAGAGAGCACATACCTATATCCATGAAGTTGTAAATTATAATTTCATTCAATTGATTATCCATTACATCCTTATTTTTTTCTTCTTCTTTGAACTACACATTCATTTTAAAGAAATCAATTTATTTAAGTGTCACAAGGTAGGTTCAGTTTGATTTCCATTGTTTGATAAAAATAGAGATTATTAATTGCATATTATCAATCAGTACCTTATGTTTATTAGCAGCCTCATTCTTAACTCAACCGCCAGTTATGTGCATCCATGCATTTTGAATCACGATTGTATTATTTCTGCCTACATAACTTATACTGTATCATGAATCTACTATCTCACCTCTTGTCTATCGTGATAGATTTTCTTAGTTGAGTCTTTGAAAGTCAAACATCTAATTTAAAAATGTTGTTATTGGTTGTTTGAATTCCCTTGTTTTTGGTCTTTTAGTCTTTTCATCTGGTTGCGGAGTGTTTAGTTTTTTACTATACTCTGTATTAGTGAAATCATGAAATGATTGAGTATTTTATTTTTACATCGATGTAATCAAATACTGGAACTCGATTTTTCATTAGGTGGACTTCCCAAGTTGTTTGGTCAAGACTGAGAGGGTGATGTAACAAATGTTAAGCCTGTTACTCTGGCTCAGGTATATTCCCAAGTTGTTTGGTCAAGACTGAGAGGGTGATGTAACAAATGTTAAGCCTGTTACTCTGGCTCAGGTATATTCCCAAGTTGTTTGCTCAAGACTGAGAGGGTGATGTAACCAATTTTATGCCTGTTACTCTGGCTCAGATATAGAGGCTTAAGAACAAAATAACTTCAACTGGATAAGAAAAAGAAAAAGTGTTGATGTTCATTTTAAGTTTTATTATATTCTTGTAAATAATATGAAATTTTCATATCTTGTTTGGTTTGAAAATGTTCTGTTTTTTGTTTCTTGTTTTTGGAGTCTCGAAAGTTCACTCCGTATTTTATCAATCCATGCCAGATTTTACAGAGGATGGGAGAAGAGACCTATCAGACTATTTTATTGCCGTCGCTTGCTAATCTTTATGATGTGTTTCATGTGTCTCAGTTGAGGAGATACATTTCGGATTCATCTCATGTGATCCAAGTGGATGATATGCAGGTGAAAGATAACCTAATTGTTGAGACATCACTCATTTAGATAGAAGATTGATAAGTGAAGTAGTTGTTTGATAAAGAAATTATCTTTGTGAAGATAATTTGGGGAGGATCAGTTGGTGGAAACGTGACTTGGAGCTTGAGAGCAAGATAATGAAGTTATATCTAAATCTATTTACTTAGGGTAATTTTCGAAGGCGTAAATTTTTTAAGTGAGGGAGAGTTGTAACACCACTATCTTTGAGTTATTATTTCAATTGATTTATTTATATTTTAATTTAATTGTTATATGTGATAATTGAATTAATTTGGAAGATAGAGGTGTGTGACCTTGAGGTGGAGGTGTATAGATTAAGTAGAGTTTAATGGAGTTTATTTATAATAATTGGAATTTATTTTAATAATTAAAATAATATTATTTTATTGTATTTATTTAATAAAATTGAGGAAATAAAGAGTTTGGGGTGGAATTGTAAATTAAAAGAAATAGAGGGGAGGAAGGTGTAAGAGAAATTGTTAGTAAAGGAGGAAATTATAATTTTAATTAGATTATCTTAATTATACAAACTAAAGGATAACCTAGGGGAGAATGATTGTATACTTGCGTTACAGTGACTTATAATATGTCATGTATATGTGAATTTTTGTTGGATGGTAATCCATAGAGGCGATTACTTGAGTTGTCAGTGCATTATGTTAACATCAAAGAAGGGTCTTAACACATTGGTTTTGTTATGCATTGATGTATATGAGCATGCATCATCGGGTTATGTCAAGAGGCATGTTCACTAGTTCAAAGAGGGGACTAGTGACTTGTCCTAAACTCAGAAGGGGACTTGGAGCTCAGAGAGGGGACTCGTGGATTCAGAGAGGGGATGCGGTTCTTGAGTGAACCAAATTGCATAGTTGGTACCACATGCATATGCATCGAGTTGTATAGTTGAGTTGCATTGCGTAAATGAATTGTATGTGTAATTATGATTGTGTATGGTGTTGTTTTGTGTGTGAGAATATTGTTGTAAAGTGATGTGGTGTGTTTGTGATTTAGTGTTTAGATGTTTGTAATTCCACCTTATAATATGTTTGTAATTCTACCTTACACTTTATGTCGTTTATATTATTGATGTGAATTCTCACCCGTGTTGCTTTAATCTTGTCCACCATGAACATCTTAAAGATAACCAAGATTAGGTGTTGTTGTTGTGAGTGGAAGATTAGTTCGTTGAAGTTTATTTCTACTTAGCTTTTTGTTGTTTATCTTAGTAGGCTATGATCTGATTATGTAACATCAGGGTTGTGAATGCTTATTTTAATTATTATGGAGACTTTCTGTTATGATCTTGAGAAGTCAGTGATTATATTTTACTTGGAGAACAAATATGTTTTTCTTGAAGAGTATTTTATAATTATTTCAGTTGTTATTTGAATAATGGTTTAAGTGTTTCGTTAAGGTAGTACTTTAATTGCCGCATGATTCTTTTATATAAGTATCAGGGTTAGGGTGTTACGGTAGCAAATGAGGATTATTGGCATATCAATGGGACATAGTTTGTCACAACGAAAATATGCGAAGAAAGTAAAAGGGTCGTCCTAACAACACGTGTATTCGAACCAAAATAGTAAGATTATGTAGTATGTGTGGTCAGCATAGACACAATAGTAAAAATTATTCTAATGTTTGAGCAAGCTCCACAACATAAGTATTGTATCCACTTTTGATATATAATTTATTTTATTTAACCATTTAATTTCATATTGAATACAACGTTCATTTCATATTAATTACAACTTTCAGTTACAACAAAACAAATATAAGCACACATAAAACAACAACACGAAAAACAAAAAAAAACCTAAATATAACAACATAGGAGATTACAACCATCAGGAATATATCATATGAACTATGCTTCATAACATAATAATCATTGTATGTTTTAACTGACTCGCAAACACAATGTTCTCCATTATTACTAAACACCGTAATAAACCTTTCAATTCTTTTAATATTTTTAGTGTCTTCAATGTCTCTGTCTAACCAACGATCAAGCTCATCTCAAGATGCTCGAAAGTTCCAATGTTTCAAAGTCGCGGATATTCATCAGAGACTTTACTGCCGAGTTAAAGTGATTAACATTTCTTTTAATGATATAAAACATTTTGAAGAAAAAATTAAGGAGAGAATGAGAAGATAAGTGACAAATGGTGGAAAGGGAATGACTTATTTATAAAAAAAATAGTACAACATAAGCGTCGGGAGGAATGACATCTCTTTTTAAGGTCAACATACAAGCACCATAGGGAATGACACATTCTCTTAGGACAACAATGCATGCGTCATAGACATTGACATGTCTAGTATGCATGCGCCAATAGTCTTGGCGTGTTAGTTCAATTTTGAGTGCATGCACCATTACCAGTGACAAATAATCTTATTTGTGATTTTTGTATACAATTAGAAAGGTTGATTATTTGGATATTAAATTTGAAAAACTTGATTATTTGAAAGAAGAAAAAAAAAACATTAATTTTTTATCTCTATCTTATTTTTGCATTTTTTTTTCTTTTTGCCGTGGCCGTATTTCACTCAAAGAAATCAGTGTAACAAATAACCAAATAGCCATAACAAAAAGAAAGAACCTGAATTGAATTGAAGTTGAAGAAGAAAATGGCATGCCACTCAGCTTCTGCTATTTCACCATCTTCTCTTCGCATAACAAATTCAATGCCTGCAAAACCTCTTGTCTCTTTCCCTCCCACCTCATCACACGTCCTTCCTTTCCACAAATCCTTCACCTCCGTTTCTCTGCGTTCTTCCACTAAACCACCCACCAAGTCTTTTCAAGGTTCAATCTTTTTATATCATCCACTTATCTCTCATGTTTAATCGTTGTTGTCCCTTTAATTCATCTAGTTTAGGAGTGTGGGAATTGAATTATTTGATTGTAAAAGTAAACGAGTTATTGAAAATTGGTATAGACATGGGGGTAATCAGATTATGTTAATGGGTATTGTGATTTTATACATTACTAACTTGTTTAATTTCAACCATAATTCATCTACTTTAATTCAACTAATTTAGTGTAGCCGGTCTCGTACTCGTAATGTCAGACATACCTTCAATCTGAAGTGTTAGAAAGTGCTTTGCTTTAGTAATTTAGGCTGTTTTTGTACCTTTTGAGAATTTGACACCATTTTTTTTATGTTTGATGCCTTGTTTTGTTGTCAGTGAGATCAGTGGCTACCCCTACGGAATCAATAGCGGGGTTTGATGACATGGTTGCTGGAACCCAGAGGAAGTATTTCCTGCTAGGTGGAAAAGGAGGGGTAGGGAAAACAAGTTGTGCTGCTTCACTTGCTGTTAAATTTGCAAATAATGGACATCCTACTCTTGTAGTTTCCACTGATCCGGCACATTCTTTAAGTGATTCTTTTGCTCAGGTTAATCACATGCTTTCTACCTTTGATGTTGCTTGAGTGTTACCTGCTTCAAGTTCTGATTGTTTGCGTGCTCGTTAGGATTTGGCGGGGGGAGATTTGGTACAAGTGTATGGACCTGATTATCCACTTTTTGCTCTTGAAGTAAGCTGGAGTTTCTGTAAAATAGAACAATGTTATACTTAATATCATGATTGTTATTTTTGTGAACCATATGTGCACCATTTAATGTTACATTTGTAGTTCCTTATGTGTTTTCTTACCTTTATAGTTTCTTACTTGCTTTATAGATAAACCCTGATAACGTTAGGGAGGAATTCCGAGATGCGACTATACGAAATGGTGGAAGTGACGGAGTCAAAGATCTCATGGATGGCATGGGTCTTGGAAATATGGCAGAACCGGTAAAAGCTTATTTACTTATAAAATGCTTTTAGAATACATTAACATATTTATAACCGGTAGCACACCTTAAGCTATTTAAATTTTAAGAAATCTCGTGAAACAAGATTAACATTATAACTAGGAAATACTGGAATAAGCTTCCTTCTTTAAGATGCATTGTTTCATTCTTTGGTTGCAAAAGTTAGGAGAGCTAAAACTGGGAGAATTGCTGGATTCACCTCCTCCTGGAATGGATGAAGCTATAGCGATTACCAAGGCATGTATTTTTTTTATGCTCTCTGCTGACTTGTTTATTTGCTAATCTAATTATTCGTGCAATAAATCCTTTTTCCCTCTACTAGTAATTAAAATGTTCTTGCCAGGTGTTGCAATTTCTTGAATCACCGAAATATAATATGTTCACCCGCATTGTATTTGATACGGCACCTACAGTGAGCAAAATGCTAATAGTTATATACTTATATATTTCATATTTGCTTTGTTTTTGGATATTATCTAATAGCATTTACACATTTTCCTGAACAGGGTCATACATTACGTTTATTGTCGTTGCCTGATTTCATGGATGCATCCATTGGAAAAATACTAGAGGTATCACTGCTAATTTTATATTCGTTATATATAAAATGGCTAGCCTCTCGGTCAGTCTTGAAATGCTAGTTCACCTACGAAATACGAATATGTTCTTATCAAATTGTATTAATGCCATTATGCTGCTGCAGCTAAGGCAAAAGCTAGCTTCTGCTACCTCTGCAATTAAATCCGTGTTTGGGCAAGAAATTACTCGCGATGATACTGTAAGATTCATATTGTCTGGTTAGTGCTCCATTTAATTTCATCATAACACGCTTACCATTTTCCATATGTTGATGATACAGGCTGACAGACTGAAGAATGTTAGGGAGAGGATGATAAAAGTGCGCGAGCTTTTCCGTGACACTGATTCAACAGAATTTGTAATTGTTACAATCCCCACGGTATGACCTAGAAATGTGTTCCACAACTGAATAATAACTCAATGATAGATAACTTAATTATATAGTTCTTAAACCTCATAGTAATTACTTAAATCTGTCTTTAATCCTAAAGGTGATGGCAGTTAGTGAGTCATCTAGATTGAGTGCATCATTGAAGAAGGAAAATGTTCCGGTAAAGAGACTCATTGTCAATCAACTTCTTCCACCATCCGCATCTGATTGCAAGTTTTGTGCCGTGAAAAGAAAGGTACTTTAACTGTTGGCTATTCTAATTTTCCACTGGTTTAAGTTGAATGGTAATTCAAATAATAGAACAATGTGCCTGATAATGCAATAACTGAATAATAAGCATATATCAAACAAGAATGTCTTTAATTTTTATTTGAAGGGTGAAATCTTACTGCAAACAAACTTTTCAGGATCAAACGCGTGCTCTTGATATGATTCAGAGTGATCCAGAGCTCTCGACCTTATCTATGATCCAAGCACCACTTGTTGATGTTGAGATAAGAGGTGTTCCTGCCCTCAAATTTCTGGGTGACATTATCTGGAAATGAAATCAGACAGTAATTCAAATAATGATTAGGTAATATGTTGTTTTAACTGTGTTAGTATTAAGTTCACTTAGTAATATTTAAACTTGAAGTCATTTTATGATTATACACACCCAAAATATACATAGAATCACATCCTATCTCATTTAGATGTTGCCAAAATTGGAAAAATTTCTTTTCTTAACCATCATTATAGATTAAATTTAGTAATTTAATGAAGTTGGCAGTTTTGGGAAGAACCCATAATTTGGGCACATGACATGACATCACATCAAGGCTTATCGTAGTTATACATTGAAGTGGTAGATGCTGGAGGAACCAGAAAGTTTTTATTTTATTTTTGTATATATACAATTCAAAATGAAAAGAAACTAGTTATTGTATATCCACTGATTCACTAGCATGTATTCTACACTATTTTTTAACTCTTTTTCCTACATTTGGGTCTTTTCTTGCTTATGTTTTCCATCCCTTATGAAATGCAAGTTTTTAGTGTATATCTGTGTCATACTTCTTTGAAGTTGAATTGATACAACACCATCATCCATTTAGTATGACATGGTAGATAACATGTTAAAAATATATATGATATGATATCAAATGTATTGTAGATTGTGGTTGGTTCTTCTTTTTTTAATATTCATAATAGAGTAGGAATATTGTTTGTATTTATACTTTTTAGATTGCAAAACATCCAAAGTATCAAGGAATCTTCACGCCACCCTCCATTTTTTTAATATTTCTATTTCATCCATGTTATTATTTATATAAAAAATTACATTTTGAATCCAATTTTTTTTTTCCTTTCCAAAACTAACGAAATTTCCGGTAGTTACTTTTGAAATTTCCGGTAGGATTTTTTCCCCAACGAAATCTCCGGTAGTTAGAATCAAAATTACATGTTTTTCACATATTTTTCAAGTTCTGGACTGTTACCGGGAATTTTATTTTAGTTGAAATTCCCGGTATACCGGATATTTCAAATCATATCCAATATTCATCCGAAAATTTCAAAAATCTAGCGTAATTGGCATGGGTAAAATGGACTATTTGCCTCTAATTGGGGTGCCATATATGATTGGGGGGGGGGGGGGGTTTGTTTAGGAAGATTCCTCGAAAGTATCACTCTATTGGCTTTTACTTTCGGCTTTTCATTGGGTACATGAGCTCAATTTAGGCCCATTTGATTTGGATTAGATTATAAAATTGTGGTGGTGTTATCTTGGATTTTTCGACTTACCTATAAATGGCAAGTGAAGACAATAAATAAGCTAAGAGTTGAAATTAAATAGAATCAGTTGGAAATCAAGAGTTGAGTTAATGTCGAAGACTATACATGGTGATACTAGTCGTAGCAGCTGGAAGTCAAAGAACGTTGTTAGAGTTTAAGGACTTAGTGAAATTCTTTGAATGTGTTTTTCAGTTGTCGCTCGATTGAGTACTATGTTATGTTGGCTAAGGTTAGAGTTCATCATTACAATGAAAATAATATCAACTTGGGTACTGCATGTGAAAAGTACTACAAAGTGTGTTGTCTCAACATTATCGATCCTAGTGATTTTGACATAGATTGGTCAGTTCCTGATGACCAGCAAAAGTAGTTAAGATATTTGAATGGTGTTTAAAGAGCGGGAATTGGTTTAACACAAACGGTTATTCGAAGACACGTGGAAACTCGTCGAAAGAAACATCTGCATGGGATTGAAAAGTGTCGTGATATGGTTAGTCGACCATTCTAGGTAGTTATTTTAGAGTAGTATATAAGGGGACTCATGCTCATATTGTAAGGGGTCCACAATTGTACTCATATTTCTGTAAACTTAAAGTATTTGCGTATGTGAGAAACGAGTGAGGAAAATGTACGTATGTGTTCCACCATTTATAAATTTCAATCATATTTTACATTCAAGTCTTTTTTTTCTGCATTAAGTTACATTTCGATTTCACATTATAATTCTTGTCATTTCACTTTATCCTGCATTTTGATTTTAGTCACTTTCATTTTCAAAACCTTGTATTTCAAGTCTTGTTCAAAGTTTCATTGATACTTTTCAAATACCACCCTTTGATTTCGACAGTAAAATGTCATTCAAAAGTTTAAATACAAAAAAAAAATGTTCCGGGAGATTTTCGAGTTTGATCCCTTAAGTATTAATAGAAACTTGTTTTGTTTACCAAATTTCTATGTAAACAAATTGACACGCCCGATGGGTCCCTTTTTGTGTGTATCTTTTACTTTCTATTTTGAAAATCATAGTTCTTCATTCCATTTAACTTCTCCTTTATGTGAGTGTGCACGAGACTAAGATGTGGTAAAATAACACAGAGGTAAGTTAGGAGACCTGTGAGAAGATACGTCAGGAGAATGACAATTCCCAAGAATAACAACGGAGAACAACCCTCTAACATCATTTGTTGATAATGCTACAAATACGTATTTGTCAATTTTGGCGTCTGGATCGGCCATAAGAAAGCATGGTCAAACCATGCCACCCCATATGGGAATGGGATTTGGTTCCCAGGAAATGCCAACATTTACGACGAATTCTGTAATGGCAATGGGACAACAATGGATGAGAGTTACCATAACATGGTAAATACTTTGACTCAACAGATGTGTACGATATTCAACCCATTGATTCAAAATACGAATCATAGTTACCAACAGTTTGCAACTTAAATGAATTGAATTGCTGACTTTTTTTTTTGCGCTCCTCCAACGCAAGTTCAACCTATTATTCAACCCCAAATTGTTGGACAAGTTAGAAACAAAGGGGGTGGTGTTGAATGAATACACGGTGAATCAGGGGCAACGACTTGTGCTCTGAATGGCCGAACAAGAGATACCTAGGGAGGCAGAACGTCCATTTGTTATGATAGTTAATTGAAACCAGGACGCTGACCAAGTCGTCCATCAGGTTCAACAAGGAAATTTGGTACGAGAGAATAACCTCGCAACGATTCTCGAAAAGATAATGGTTCAAAATGGGGTGAACATGGGCCTGCAAAGGCTAAACTACACAGGGGTTGGAAAGTCCCAAAGTTCACGAAGTTTGCTGGTGACACTAATGAGTCTACCGTCGAACACATTGTCTGATATTTGACTGAGGCGAGAGACATAGCCAATAATGAAAACCTAAGGATGAGATATTTTCCTAGTTCTCTCACAAAGAATGCTTTTACATGGTTTACAACCATTCATGCCCATTCCATAAACGATTGGACTCAATTAGAAAGGTTGTTCAATGAGCAGTTTTACATGGGGAAATCCAAGATTAGTCTGAAAGAATTGTCGAGCATGAAGCGAAATTTCACTAAATCAATCGACGATTACTTGAATCGTTTTTGTTTATTAAAAACGAAGTGTTTCACTCAAGTGCCTGAACATGAGCTAGTCGAGATGATCATTGAGGGATTAGACTATTCTATTAGAAAAAAGCTAGATACACAATATCATAGGGATATGGTCCAGTTGGTAGATAGAGTTTGATCGGTCGAAAGACTAAAGGATGAAAAGGTAAGAGTGAACAAAGGTAATAAAGAGTGTGTGGCTTACATCGATATGGAAGACAAAAACCTAATGTTAGAGGTCAAATATAGCCATATAGAGGAGTCAGAGGTTGACATGGATAAATTAAAACCAGGTCCCCCATATGTGTGTAAATTGCTTACACCTGCAAATAGGAAGAATCCTCCCGAGCCTGAGAAAAATGATAACTTCCCTAAGAAAACCTACACCTTCGACGTAACCAAATGCGATGAAGTTTTTGATTTGCTGGTTGTATATGGTCAATTGCTTGTGCCACTAGGCACAAAAGTACAAACATTACAACAAAGAAAGAAACAAGGGTTTTGTAAATATCATAATTTTTTCAAGGGCATAAGACCTCACAATGCTTTCTTTTCAGGGATCTTGTTCAGAATGCATTGAATGAAGGCAGATTGAAGTTTGCCATAAGAAAGAAACCAATGAAGATTGACTCTAACCCTTTGCAAGCAGGGGACACTAGCTATGTGGAGCCTATGACGATTAACATGGTTGAAATTAGTAAAGATTTCGACATGGTTGAGTCCGAGGAGAGTGAAAATCAGATTGAAGTTGTGTACCTAAAGGCTGGTGAATGACTTGTGGAATTTCTCTACAGGTGCAAATCTGAAAACTCAGAGGTGATGTTGTGTCATCGATGCAGTGTTGTATTTGATGAGAAAGTTGCAAGAAATGTCGAGTGTTCATAGTGGGCATGTGGTGCTCATCAAGTGGGGCACAAGATGAGGTGGTTGTTGTGTCACCAGGGTGTTTATTAGCCCATAATACTTAAAGATTACATAGACTTCGCTAAAGGTTATAAGTAATGTCAGGTTCACTATGACATACAACATATTCCTACAAGTGAATTACATGTAGTTCTGAAGCCTTGGCCATTTAGAGGATGGGCTTTAGATTTAATTGGAGAAATTTGACTTGCATCCTCCAAAAGTCATAAATATATTTTGATATGTATTGACTATTTTACAAAATGGAACGAAGCAGCCCCTTTAGTGAATGTTGATCAAGAGACCATAATTGAAATTATCCATAAGCACAATATTTATAGGTTTGGAATTTCTAAGACCATCACGACGGACCAAGCGTCGGTGTTTACTAGTCGAAAAATACAGGAATTTGCCTTTGAGATGGGGATTAAATTGTTGACTTCGACACTTTATTATGCTCAAGAAAATGGCAGGTCGAAGCTGTTAATAAGATTGTTATTGGTTTAATTAAGAAATACATTGGGAAGAAACCAAATAATTTGCATAAAATGTTAAACCAAGTCTTGTGGGCATGTCGAACTTCTCCCAAAGAGGCGATAGATACAACGACATTTTGATTGACTTACGGACATGAAGTTGTCTTGCCTGTTGAGATTAATTTGCAACCGGTTCAAATTCAGAGGCATAACGAGTTTCTGTCAGACCAATATTAGAGTATGATGTTAGATGAAATGATTGATTTGGATGAAGAAATATTGACAACATTGGATGCCTTAATACGACAAAAGGAACTAATAGCCAAAGCCTATAATAAAAAGGTTAAGTCAAAAGTGTATTCGATTGGAGATTACATTTGGAAAGTCATATTGCATATGGATCAAAGAGACAAAGCTCCAGGCAAGTGGTCCCCAAATTGGGAGGTTCTGTTTCGAGTAATTCAAGCATTTTCTAACAATGCTTATGAGATCGAGGAATTAGTAGTTGATAAACAAATTCTAAGAGTGAATGGTAAATACCTTAAGCGGTATAGGTCTATGCTACAAGAAATTTGGATTGCTAAAGAATAATTTGCGTTAATAAAATAAAGGCTCCAAAATGGTATTAAAGGTTGCCAAAATGGCATAGTCATTAGATAATGTCAAAAACAAGGGAAATTGAAATAAATGCAAGTTAAGCTGGAAAATTTGATTTGAATTCCTCAAGCTTGATCTTGGAGAAGCCGAGCTTCGAAGTGAGTCAGTCATGAATCTTTTCTAAGGAATTGACTTCAAATGCTAGGTTGAGAGCAACATCAGCATGTTCGGCGCCTCTCGTGGCCTTTTCGTCAATCATCTCTTTTATAGGGAGTGATTTTTCCCAGGCCAGTTCAACTTTTTCTTTCTCCAAGGCATCAATCTCCTTATTTAGCTCAAGGATTTTAGCCCGACACTGTGCAATTTTGTCATCAATCAAAGTTTTCTTATCAGTGTAATCTTAAAGTTTGGCTTCAAGTTTGTCGACTTCTTACTCAGACGCATTATTTGCATCTCAGGCCACGACCATAACATTTTTAACCTTTTGAAGTTTAGAATAATTTGTTCGTTTGAGATCAATGTATTTGTAGACTTGATCGAAATAAGCTTCGAATTCAAAGGTAAATTTGAATAAAGAATCAGACACCCGTTGTTTGTTGAATTCAACTAGCGATTTCTGAATATCATCCCCAAGATAGGCATCTCCTTCGATATCATTGAGAAGATGAACTTTAAAGATGTTGTCTTTCAGTTGTTGAATTAGGAGATTGATTGAGTCATTTCAAGTATCAGCTAACGATGCATCATAGGAATGACTTGATTGGGATCCTGTCGACAACTTACGAAGGTTTTGTAGCCTCTTAAGAGCCTCAGTTGGGTTCTTTCTCTTGAGGGGGATAATTTCTTTTTGGCTCAAAGACGTATTTGTTATTGAATCATGTACGGCTTGAACATTTCCAGACTCTTGGTGACCAAGTTGAACATTTTCCTTGGCTGGAGCAGTCTTAACGTTGGGCATATCTTGCTCTTCATAGTCCTTAGTTGGGTCTTCATGCTAAGAATCATATGGAACTATGTTGTCTTGAACAGACGCAATGTTGTTGTCCATTTCCTCTATGCAGTGGGAAGAGTTTTGCTCGACATTAATTTCCACTTCAGGTTATGGTTGTGCAAACGCGTCTGTCATTTTATTGGTTGGTTGAGGGGCTGTGTGAATAGTCGAAATGCTAGAGTCAAGGAAATCTGACCAATGAATATGTGAAATTGTTTTAGAAGGAGCGTATCGAAGGATACATGTTGGGTTCTCTTAGTTGTTATCATTCATTTCTAGGCTTTCCTAAAAGAAGAAATAGAAATGACGTGGATGTTTGAAGTAAAAGATATAAGAGCTACAAAGTGAGTTGAAGATACCTTGGAGTCAGTTGTTTATGGTTCTTTGATTGGCCTGTCTTGAGATTTACTGCCTAATTCATTATTCGGGGGAGGAAGGTCTTGAGTCATTTCTTGCCTCTCTTATTTATCTTCCGCGTTTGTTCCCGTGGCAACTTTTTTTCCTTTGATTTATGTGGAAGGGTCAGCGGTCTGTCGCTCCCGGGATTTTCATCCTAGTACAAACGCGAAAGTGGCGCGGAAAGGTAGAGTCGCCAGCCAGACATTTTTATCCCGAATGAATGGGAAAGGTAATGTTGCACAAACCTGAGGAAGAAGGAAAGGACAAGGCCTTGCGAACCAAAGATCTGAGCTCGGGAGTCGGTTACGACCTGGGAAGGTATTAGCACCCCAGATCTTCCGTCGTACCCGACGGGATCCACGCTTGCTTGCTTGTTTCAAAGGGTGAGAAATAAAGAATGTTGCCGAATAAAACTGCTACTGGAACTGGAATGAGAAATGAGAAAGGGAACTGAAAATGAAAACTAAACTAAAGAATGGGGAAAATGTAGGGAAAATAAAGAATGTGCTCGAACGGGCCCTACCCCGCTGCCTACGTACCTCATCAGGACAATGAGGATCAGAGACGCCGTAGTTCGTCTAACTAAGGCGGGAACTATTTGTTTATGTTTTTTATGCTGGAACTGCGTATGTCTATGCTCAGGTGTTGCAGGCTCGTCTGGTACGAGTGCGTTTACCGTCTTGCATGTGTGACAAGTTGTTGCACCCCAAAATTTGCCCTCACAATACAAGACTTTGTGTTCTAAGAAGGTTCACAAGGTTCACAAGTTTCTCAACACTTCCATAACCTTTCATGAGGTTCATAAAGTCTACAAGTTACTTTATGAAGGTTCACAAGGTTCACAAGGTCCACAATGCTTTCAATACCTTTCATGAGGTTCATGAAGTTTACAAGTCACTTCATGAAGGTTCACAAGGTTCACAATGTTTACAATACCTCCCATGAGTATCACAAGACACTTTATGAAGATTCACAAGGTTCATAAAGTTCACAATTGGCCATAAGAGTTGACAATTCCCTCAGACAATGCACCTCCTAAGCAGTGCATCCAAAACTAGGGTTTTGACTTTAATCAGGCTAAATGGACTTCCAATACCTCAAGTGAGTTTCATAACATCTTATATGTGTGTAAGAACCCCCATGTCAAGTTTCAAGACTTTTCTCAAAGGTTTGCTCAGTCAGATGATCAGATAAGTCAAAATCAGTTCATGCAGTTAAAAAGTCAAACTGAGGTCAACTGTGGTCAAACCAAAGTCAAACTTCATGATTTTTTGCCAACATCAAGTATATGAAGTAAAATTCATCATTTGATCAAGGGTTGATCATGATTCATCAAGGAGATTCCAGATCATCAATAATCAGGAGTTTCTAAATTAGGGTTTCCTTAATAAAAGTCAACTGAACTTTGACCAGCCATAACTTTCACATACTTCATCACCAAGTCTCCATCCAAAGCTCATTTTGAAGGAAATTGAATTCTCTACAACTTTGATGTTGAAAGTTAAGCCCAAAAATGCTTCATTTGAAAGATATGATCTAAGACATTATAGGTCATTTCAAAAGTCAACAAAAAGTCAACAACTTCAAAAGGGCATAACTTGAGATTGGTAAATGATATGGACCTGAAACCAATGGGGTTGTTTAGAGGACTCTTCAAGCTTTCCAAAAAGTCCAAGAACACCCTCATACCTTTAAAATAGAGGGAGATATGCCTTTGCAAAGTTGGGAAATTTTGTGATGGTTTATGTTGAAAATGGAGGCTTAGAAGTAATTCTTTCCAAATGGGCTTGCTAAGTTGTGACCCAATCCATCTTATAACATTGTGCACGACCCAATTGACCAAAATTCAGCATTTTTATTATTTTTTATTTATTTATTATTGATTTAATTCATAAAAATCATTTTAAATAAATATAAAATATGAAAATCTATTTTTGGGTGAAGATATTGCTTCTAGAAATTCTTAAATGGTGATTGAATTAGAAAGAGAAAAGAATCATATGAAATCTCCAAAGATAGCAAGTCTTCATAGTCAAATATTTGAAATTTACAACATGATCTTTTTCAATATTTTTGGATCCAAATCTCCACACAATGAAGACATATTTTTGACCTAATTCACTCATGTATATATGCTTAACATAAACCAAACACAAGGGGACGAATTCCAGCAGCCAAAAGGTGAGTTCATAGTTCAAAAATTCATAAGAAAAGTGACATTCGGATTTTGAGAGTCAGAGCATTATAAGGTAATTTGAGGACACCACAATGATCCTTGGACATCATTGAGTCAAAACCAATACCTACTTGCATCCAAAGCTCTTCATACAGCATATCCCGAATGCATCTTCTCACTCTTGTTTGATTTTTCGATTTCATTTATTTAACCATTGTAAATCGTTTTTGTGTATTGAATCTTGTTTATCATGATGCTTAGATGGATTCTGGACAAAAACATTGAAGATACATGCCCTAAACCGAGAGACACCATTGTTAGGGTTTAAGTTCTCAAATTGGGAATTCGCGATTTAGTGAATATAAATGACTTTTAAAAACATGATTATGTTGTATAAACTCTGTATGTTTGATCTGGGCTATCAATTTGTATTAATTTTGCTGTTTACATGATGATCCAAAAACCTAGGTTTCGGGTTCATGAACTTGCAGGAAGAATCGCAGGAAATTTCAAAAGAAAATTCGCAGCAAATTTGAATGAAGAAGATGAAGTTTGCCGCGCTCAGGAATTCAAATTATATTAATATATTTTATGTTATTTTGTTGTTTCACTAACACACACATGCGTGTGTCCTGGTGGTAAGCGCTGCCTGTGTATGTTGAAAGGTGCTTGGTTCGATTCCTGGCCAAGTGCATTTGTTTTGTTTTATTTTTCAGGTCAAAAGAAGATTCAATATATTATTATTACTTGCCAACAAGCCAACAGATAGGCTCTCCCAGCCAGGCGGTAAGGCGCGCGCGTATGTGATTATAAGGTCCTGGGTTCAATCCTCCCCCAGGCCTTTTTTTGGTTCTCATTATTTTCTGGATTTTCTCAATGCAAGCAACAAAACAAATCTCATTCTCTCATCTCCTGCCTGCGTATGGATGGCCCAGTGGTGTGATCTCTTGGCTGCAAGCATAGGGGACTGGGTTCAAACCCCAGCCCCACCAGGTTTTTACTTTTTTCATTCTTTTTCTTATTATTTTCTAATTAATTCATATCTTATATTAAAATAAATTAAAATTATAATATTTTATTGTTTTTTTTTTAAATATGTATATATTATATATTCCAATCCTTAAAAATTATTTTTTCTAAAAAAATATAAAACTCTTGATTTTTTTTTAATTTAAATTTTTATTTGTATAATTTATATTAGTTAAGGTAATTTTATATGATTAGTTAAAAATAAATTTTTTTATATAAGTTAACCCCAATTATAAAACCCTAATTTTTCAACCCTAAAATTATTTTCAAAAATAAAACCTAATCTTATTTTTCTAAATATTTTTTTTATTCTCTAATTGTTAATATAATTATAATGTAAATTTATTTATTCTCATATTGTAAATATAATTATAAATTATTTTTCTCATATTAAATATAAATATATTTCATGCTATTAGAAATTTAATTTTGCAAATAAAAATAATTGTTTGATCATATTTCTCTTTCTTTCTAATATAATTGTTCATATGAAATTTATTAATTTCTTATAATTTTAAAAAAAAATTTGTTTATGGTTACTACTAATAATATTATTTATTTTTGCTTTACTAACTTTTATTATTATCATTCCATTAATTATTATTATTCATTAACCCCTTTTATTATTACTAATTGTTCTTACTTATTATTTATTATTATTATTATTGCTAACCCATTTATATTTTAATTATGCCTATTTTCATTATTTTGCTAATATTACTTATTATTATTTACTAACCTCTTATTTATTTATTGTTAAGTTATTATTATTTGCTTATTATTATTTTTGATTATTATTATAATTATGTAACTGTTTCCCGGATGTAATTTTGTAAATATTCTAATTATTTTTTGCTATGGTTAGTAATTAGGGAGTGAAAATATGTTTGTTATTAAAAATAAATTTAGATAAATTTTTAATATAAGATAATTAAATTAAACACGTCACACACGTAAGTCGATTTTAATCGCCGTCTCACATTTCTAAGGACATCCTTCAAGTTGCCTACGAATAATGGTCAAGTGGGGTGTATAGAGCAAGTCCCTTCAAAAAGATAAATCATCAAGTCCCTTATGGTTGCCTTTACGAATCGAGTCCCTTCGAAACAAATGATGATAGTCCCTTTCTTTATGCTTATTACACCCCACAAATGGCCTTCAAAATCAAATTGTCCCTCACATGTCCCTTAACATCCAAGGTAAAGACTACCTACTCCTTAATAGTAGGGATAGTCTTACCAAGAAAAGGAAAAAGAACAAGAAAGACTTTAAACATTAGGGTAGGTTACTCCTAGGTACTTGCTCACTTCAAAACTTTTCCACACTTAAACAAATCTCAAACAAATTTTCAAACAAGTTTTTTACACATCCGTACGAGGATTATTATTAAACTATTCTGAAGATTTTTTCTATTCACACACTACACTTTTAAAATCAATTTAAAGTGAGCTTAAGTACCTAAGAGCCCATGGATAACCATGGATGAAAAGGATGCTAATACCTTCCCTTTTCATAACCTACCCCCCGGACCCAAAATATTCTCTAAGGTCTTTCCTGTTCTTTTATAACCTTTCCTTATGGATAAAATAAAAGTCGGTGGCGAATCTTGCTATCCGCAACATAACTTAAAGTCAGTTCTCCCACCGTGTTACACAAGTCGTCGTGAGTTTGCGTTGTGAGTGAATGAGATGAGAAGAGAAGTTCCCGCAGGATAGTCGCTTATTGTTTGTTTTTTGTCTTTTAAGAGTTTTGTATGAATTTGGCACAAGGAAGTGAATTCAAACTCTTTTTCCATGGAATGTGTACTTGCCACTACATTCCAAGATGGAATAATAGAACAAGCACACCCAGCAAGGAGAATTTATCCAAGACTGGTTTCCTAGGATTAGGGTTTAAGTTCACTAGCTTGTTGAACTTTATTAAGTGTTTTTGTTGCTTTTGTGAAAAAGTATCTTTTAAGTTTTTCTTTGTGAAACAACCCCTTGATGAGACTTGTACATCATGCTAGACAAGCTTACACCACTCCAAGATGGAATGAGTGCAAGTGCTTCATGGAATAAGGCTATACACAAAGGATCCTTTCATTTATTTGTTAATTGTTTTTTTGATTTTGTTTGAAGATGAGAAAGAATGACTCAAGTTGCAAAAAGGGAAAAACTAAGGGACTAAGACACAACCCTAATTTTATTTATTTATTTACAAGAGAGGTCCTATGGTTAGTGAGGTATTCTAATCCTAAGAAAGAAAAGGAAAGGAAGAAAAGAGAGTTAGAAACTAACTTACTTCCTTAGGAAGTTAAGTTGTCTCTAAAGAACAAAAGGGAAACCTATGAACAAAGCACAAAGTGCTAAAGCAAAGACAATTAAAATGCATAAGAGATAAGAATGAAGTGAGGCTTACCTCAATCTTCCCCCCTACAAAACAAAAGTTAGCATGACAATGCATATTGAAAGTAAAATCGAAGCATGAAAGCGATTAAGTACCATAAACGTCCTAGAATGGAACTAGGGTTAAAAATAAGACCTAAGTCTAAAGGTGAAGGTACCTAAAGGTTACATGACTTCTAAAGTCAGTAGCTACATGCTATAGGTCCCTAAGTATGCTAGGATACCTCACAAGATCAAACTATGTACAAAAAGTTCACATAAGTTCACCTAAATGCAAGTTAGGGTTTATGGATGAAGTATGAATGCATATGGCTTACAAACATGAATTAGTACATGAAATGAACATCAAAGTCAGTAGTGAATGCTCATGAACATGTGTGAATGAATATACAATCATGGATGCAATGGATTAGGCATATGGAGCAATGAGAAGAAGATATGAGAAGAAACGAACAAAAATCGCATAAGATCGCACATGATGAAAGTTAAGGAAGAATGGCATGTGAATATGCATGAAATGATTATGGGTCAGTAGCATACAAGGTATGAGATGCACTTAGAATGCATGAATAGGAATTAATGATTTCCACATAATTAATGTTAAACATGAGAAGAGATTAGCAAACCGTTTAAGTTAAACATGTTCAAGTAATTATGCACTTTAAAGCACCAAAACAAACCAAATTAGTATGGTTCAAAAAGTGACCTATAACTGGAATTAAAGACACACAAATGACCTATAATTAACTCCTAAAAGCTACCAAAAATTCCCTCAAGAGAATGGCATGAATGCCTTCTTAACATTTAGGATATGGAGCAAATACACACATGAATCAACCTAGGATCTAGGTGACATGGAAAAAATAGCAAAAAGCCTTTAAAAATTACAAAATTAAATCCCTGGAATTATATAGTGATTATCTTACATTGTCCAAAAGGATTCCACAAAATTATGCACCAAAGTGCCAAAACAATTCCTTGACTAGCAAGGTAACAAAACACGATCACCAAAAAACAACTCCACAAAGTGGATCAAAAAGGGCACTAAAAATTATGAAAAAAATTCCTAATGAGCATCAAAATGTCACAAGTTACAGTAATTAATCATACACAAAAAATAGGTTTCACACCTATGGGGAAAAAATGTTTTTGGCACCTTATGCCAAAACACTCCATTTTGGGACAGCTTATGATCTAAATTCCAAATAAAATATTAAAACCACCCAAATCTGGAAATAAAAAATATGACAAATTAATTAAGAGGATGAAGATCACTCATGAATTTTTCCAGATTTTTATCACACCTAAAACTATTTTTAATAAATGCGACGAAACGGGTGAAAAAGTGGATTTTAAAGGGAAGTGAAAGGAAGCGATCCTAATGGTTCTTAACCTAATCCCTAAGTTCCGAAATCGATACATATCATCAAAAATCACAAATATAACCAATGCCTCAGGTGGGAGGGCTCAGATGCATCTTAAATTATATGGTCCTAAGCCGCATACGACTAAAATGATGCTTAAAAGTCGAAAAAGCTCGAAATCACTTACTTGATCGAAATGTCGATCTTTCACATAAAAAGAAATCCGAAAAACCTTAAGCAAGGTCTTGCAATCTCCATAAGCAAAATAAATGCTTATCTTCCATAATTAGCTTTGTGAAGCTCCATCATAATCGAAATCGATTCACATCGATCAAAAAAACATCATGAATGCTTACTAAGCTTATTTCACCACAATAATGGAAATTAGGACCAAAAATCTAATTAAAATTGTCAAAGAATTAATCATAATATTGATTAACAAAAATTAATTAAAACTTTAATCACAATTCTCATTAAGAGTTAATGACATCTATAATTAATCTTAAAAATCAATAATTAGTCATAATTAAAACTAGCAAAGGGAGGTGAGAGTTGAAAGACTGGTGTGAGGACCAAAAACTTGAGGCCCATATCATATCCAAGAGAACCCGCAGGGGGGGTGTTTGTCCGAAAACGAAGGTGCAATTAGTGAATCCATGGGAAAACAGAAGCCCAATCCATTGGTCTTTGAAAACCCTAAGATCTTATGAGATAAACTGAAACCCTCATCTTCTCCATCAGCGTTCCGCCGCGACTCCTCCCCTCAACAACACCTATCATGCTTTGTTCGTCATCATCACTTCACCGAGCTCGCCACTAAACTTGTTCTTCCGCCGCTTGCCGTCAGCTCTTACCTTGTGAACCGCCGCCATATCCCTCTCCACGAATCACGCGGTATTTCGTCCACCACTGGATCATCTTCTTTGTGTTGTTCACCTCAACAATCCTATCCCTATTTTGCCTAATCTTACACTATAGGAAGGAAAACGATCCAAAGATGCAATCTGCTCATGCGTCACGAGGAACTTCGAGGAGAAGACAATCGGAGGAGCCTTTGTTCGTCGCGACTCCCTTATTCTTCTTGTTCGTTGCGGTTTCGATTCATTATGAAGTCTTGCGTGAGTTGATGTGAATCTTGGATCACGATTTTGGATTTTTCACAGGGTTGTTGTTGAAATGGGATTAACGTTGAAGACGTTGAAGAATGTTGTATTGTTCTTGGATGGTGATGATGAGGATGATACGAAGAAGAGGCGAGATGCGATGCCTCACACAGATCGGATACCAGAACAAATTAGACCTGCCATGTTGGGATCCATCAATGGCCATGGCGGAAGTCCGATTCACTTCTTCGCCATATCCTGATGCCGATTTTGATGGGGCAATGATGAACAGAATTTCACAACTCCGGTAATTTCATGATCTCTTCTTATGCCTCTCCTTCTACTATGACTGTTTTTCGTGGATTTGAAATTCTTCTTGTAGTTTGTTGTTGTTGCTTCTTGCAGCGTTTTGCAAATTGATGAAGAGGCTTGATGGATGTTGTGTTCTTGCGGATTGATCAAGGTGACATATTGATGATGTTACTGAAACTGACAGATGAAATGGGAGATTGCTCAGAGAGATTGGTGATTGTGATATGAGGTGGTTGTGAATTTTTGAACGATTTTGCAGGTTCGGTCATGATGAAGTTTTCCTGAGTTTTGATGATTGGTGGTGATGCGAAAGTGAAGAAGAATGTTAAAGGTTCAGAACGAATGGCTTAAGCTGAACGAGATTGCGGTGGTTGATAAGCAATGGCTCTGACTCAGGTATACGCATCCCATTCATCGATCTTGCTCCCCTTTATTTCAAATCCGATTCTCTTTATTCGCGTGATTTTTCGACTCTCTGCGGTTCTGAGTTTTTTTGTTGAAGCTCTTGATGCAGGTTTGCAAGATTCTTGAAGATGTTGGTTGAAGATTGATGGATAAGCTTTCGTTGACTGAAGGGTTCAAAGAAAATTGTAGAGAAATTGTTGACTGATGAAGGTTGCAGGAGAGTTGATGAACAATGTTTAATAAGAGGTGTGATGATTCTGAAGTTTTTGTGAAGAGTCCATGAAGGTGAGGGTTGATGATGCAGGAGAGTGATGGTTCTGAATAATGGTTGATGACTATGTTGAATGAGAGAAATTATGGAGATTAAAGGGTGAAGAAAAATGGTGGTGATTGTTTTCCCAAGCCAAGATTGGAGAAGAGTTATTGTAACTGATTTTTGTTATCCATTGTAACTGAAAATTTATTACTGTTATATCAGTTACCTTTTGTAACTGACTTTTTGGTGTCATTTTCCTCACTGTATCTTATTGTTCAACTTATTTTCTTCCATCCATTTGCTGGAATTGCTTCTTATCACTTTGTTTTTTTATTTATTTATTTATTTAAAGAATGACTTATTTGAATTCCTAAAAGAATGAGAAAATGGAATGACCCTCGAAAATAACTTAGGAAATTGGTTTAAAAGGGATAATTGGAATAATGAATGTGATTTTGAGATGACTAAAAATGAATGAAATCGGGTATGATATTCAAACGGATATTCTTGAATGGATCGCTTATAGATTTGAATTGAAGTTTGAATATGGTAATGGGCCTTAATTATGGTTTAAAAGAAAAAACAAGATTC
The DNA here is from genome assembly GCA_963966055.1 of Lathyrus aphaca. NCBI lineage: Eukaryota > Viridiplantae > Streptophyta > Magnoliopsida > Fabales > Fabaceae > Lathyrus > Lathyrus aphaca. The sequence goes on from OZ014520.1 coordinate 83,383,097, forward strand.
AAATTGTATATAAAATGGTATGGATAAATTTGGAAATTAAACAAATGGACCTTTGAAAGAATTCAAAATGGAGATTATGCTTGGATTATATTTAACATGGATAATGGACCAAAACAAGGTTTATAGGTTTAGTTTGGATAGTGGGCAAAAAGTGAATAGCATGGAAACAGATTATTGAGACCCAAGTAATCCTTGCGACCAGTCTCAGCACGTTTAATCCAACTTAAACCTCCAATCTAATTCAAACTCGAGTCTTTAACGAATCATCGATCTTCAGTCAACCCTCAAATCCAAACCCCCATCGATCTGTATTGCCAACAATGAACCACAAGGAGGGCCACAATGCCCTGATTATCATAAGAATCCGCCACTTGATCCCCCGTACCAACATTCATTTGTCATGAAAACCCTAATAAGCCCCGCATGCACTATGATCTTCAATAAATTGAGTCTTGAGTGATAATGGAATCCCTTGACTGACAAGACCACTTATGAACACATTTCGCAAGGAAACTTTGTCAGGTATCACTTAATTAGGAAATAAACCCTAACTCGTGATTTAATTGTCAAACACAAGTCATCTGCGAACCACCGATTACAGCGAAACTCACTTATGATTTTAATGAAACCCTAACACCTGCGATGCACAATACTAAGGCATTCTTGAGTGTAGTAGTCAAATAAATCACCTCCGAACAGGAAGAGTTATATCACCAGAAGAGGCTTTTGATTCCATGCCTTATGAGCCCATGAAATGAACGATTATGATGTTATGACCTAATGGGAAGATGCAGATGAAATGCAAAGCGGTAAGCCAGTTAAGGTAAAAAAGAATGAGGGCAAATTTTGAGGTATTACAGCTGCCCCTATTCAATCAGCTATAGACTTGAATGGATAATTGCAACAGCTTTTAGACGTTCAAGGTATGGAGTGATTGAATACTCGAATAAAACCTGAAAATTTGCAAACTGAGGGTAATGGAAATGCCATTTGCCCATTTATTTATTTATGTATTTTTTGATTTTGACCTCTGAATAGGTAACGGGGATAGAACCAGGTGGAATAGAATCAATGCAATCACTGCGACTGCTGAACGAACCGAAACCACAAGGAGGGTGCCTGTTGGCGAAACAGGACTTAACGCAACATCAACCGATTTGCGACTCAAATAAGATCAACCGATCAAACACGGAGATGGTATCAACCGATCCACCCCGAAAAGCGAGAATGTAATATCATCCGATTTACAACTCGAAGAGAAATGATATCAACCGATTCATGACTCAAATAAGATCAACCGATCTAACATGGAGATGGTATCAACCGATCCATAACCAAGAAATGCGAGAATGTAATATCATCTGATTTACAACTCGAAGAGAAATGATATCAACCGATTCATGACTCAAATAAGATCAACCGATCTAACATGGAGATGGTATCAACCGATCCATAACCAAGAAAAACGAGAATGTAATATCATCCGATTTACAACTCGAAGAGAAATGATATCAACCGATTCATGACTCAAATAAGATCAACCGATCTAACATGGAGATGGTATCAACCGATCCATAACCAAGAAAAACAGGATCATTGTACTTAAATGATAACCCGAGACGCGACCGTTGTACTTAAACGGAGACGCGAAAAAAAATGAGACTGTTGTACTGAAACAAACCTCAAAGACGAGACCATTGTACTTAAATGGAGACTCGAAAGGAACGGGATCGTTGTACTTAAACGAGAGCCCAAGATGCAACCGTTGTACTGAAACGGAGACGCGAAAAAATGAGACTGTTGTACTGAAACAAGACTCACAGACGAGACCATTGTACTTAAATGGAAACTCGAAAGGAACGGGATCGTTGTACTTAAACGAGAGCCCAAAACGCGACCGTTGTACTGAAACGGAGACGCGCAAAAATGAGACTGTTGTACGGAAACAATACTCAAAGACGAGACCATTGTACTTAAATGGAGACTCGGAAGGAATGGGATCGTTGTACTTAAACGAGAGCCCAAGACGCGACCGTTGTACTGAAACGGCGACGCGAAAAAAAAATGAGACTGTTGTACGGAAACAATACTCAAAGACGAGACCATTGTACTTAAATGGAGACTCGAAAGGAACGGGGTCGTTGTACTTAAACGAGAGCCCAAGACGCGACCGTTGTACTGAAACGGCGACGCGAAAAAAAATGAGACTGTTGTACGGAAACAATACTCAAAGACGAGACCATTGTACTTAAATGGAGACTCGAAAGGAACGGGGTCGTTGTACTTAAACGAGAGCCCAAGACGCGACCGTTGTACTGAAACGGCGACGCGAAAAAAAATGAGACTGTTGTACAGAAACAATACTCAAAGACGAGACCATTGTACTTAAATGGAGACTCGAAAGGAACGGGGTCGTTGTACTTAAACGAGAGCCCAAGACGCGACCGTTGTACTGAAACGGCGACGCGAAAAAAAATGAGACTGTTGTACTGAAACAAGACTCAAAGACGAGACCATTGTACTTAAATGGAGACTCGAAAGGAACGGGGTCGTTGTACTTAAACGAGAGCCCAAGACGCGACCGTTGTACTGAAACGGAGACGCGAAAGAATGAGACTGTTGTACTGAAACAAGACTCAACTGGGGATAACAACAAGACTTGGTAGAAGTAACCACCCTGGGAAACGAAGTTGCATTCTGTGGGGAACACTTCAATCTGATTGGAGATGTAATGGGTCTTATGTAATATACCTCAAAACTGGCCCATGCTGGTATGCATATGTTTGGATTTATGGCGTAATGCTCCATGATGATGGAAATGCTATGCTTTGGAGGATGCAAATGTAATGATGATTATGCGTAGGCAAATGCAAAGAGATCTCCTGATAAGGAGACTGCAAGTATCCCAGATGGCTTGACCGGGAGGAACTGATGATCACTGCACTGATCTGGTTCATCTTGATGAGGAGGAAACAACTCTGCGGGGAAAACTGTCAATGATACACCGGCTCTGAATAGCCGATATTGCCAAAAATAAATTGGAATTTGAGATTAGAGTGCCAAGACCCTACTGGAGAAGGGCTCTTCTTGAACTCTGATGGGGAAATGAAGACCTCCTGACTTGGCTGCGAACCGAAGGCATGACACTGCTGAGGAAGAAATTGTTGGGGAGGAATGACACTCCCTATACTGCTAAGAATTGCCCCTGTATTGAGGGGAAGTCTCTGCTTGGGGAGGACACCAACTTTCCGTTGCCTTATTGAGAGATTTCAACTTCCACCTCTACTGGGGATGATGGAGGATGTCAATGATAAAGCTTCCCGCTGAAGATAAGAGCTCAAGTTGCCACTTGCTGGGGATAAGAGATAAATCCTCTCATGTTGTGAATGAGAGATGGAAGGTGTCTCATGCTGGGGATGAGAGACAATGATATCCTTCTGCTCAAGAAGTAACCTTCCATTTGCCGCACTACTGGAGAAGGGATTGTCTAATGAGACTTGCTAAGTAATTTTGATCAATGAAGATTGCTGATGAAATAACTCTTGAAGTACTGTGCTGACAATGGCTTTGCTTCCAGCCTCTGGGTTGATAGATCGCCAACTAACCATGATTGAATAATGGTTCTCTGAAATTTTCAACTCGCCTCCGACTAAGGTCCATCGGAAGAAAGTGTCTCAAGAGGATTTTACAGAAAACATGTCATAAGAAATGCCTCAGTGTCTTCAAACTCTTGGAGAGATTCGTTGGATCTCGAAATAACTGCCCCAGACTGCATGGTCTGTGAAAGAATTTTCCTCGCAAGGATTCATGAAAAACCTCATATCACTGTGAAATCTTCTGCCCCAGTATTTTGAACTTTGGATGGGTGCCTCTGATAAGCCGTCTTCGGGAGAGAGTAACTTCTAGTGCTCTTGGGGTGGCCTGCCCCAGGACGAGCCTTGAAGTGATCACCTCTGACTGACCGTGCTTTGAAGAAAACACCCAGACCGACTGTTCTTTGAGAGATTGGATCTCGAAGTAATTGCCCCAGTTTGGCTAAAATTTGAATGCATGCATCAGACTCATGAGAGATTTGATCTCGAAGTGATTGCCCCAGCTTGATTGAACTTTGAAGAGATTGCTCGCCATGATTTCACCAGATTAGTTGGCTCTTACCACGACTGTTGGGAAAGTCCCTACTCGATGGAGTTTTCTTGAAAAGTACACCTCGACAGATTGTCCTTCGGAAGTTTCAGACTTCTCAACTTGGCAAGATTAAGCTTCTGGACTGAGATTCCATATGTAAACTTTTATGATGCCAAACAAATGTATGTAAGCAGAAAATGTTTATTTTAAGAATGAAAATTCTAATGCAACACACATGTTAATCTTGAAGTTTTACTGTAAAAAGATGTCACAAACCTTTGTGAGCGAATCACTGGTTAAGATACGACATTAATTTTTGAATAATAGAAAGCATGCACATGCAACACCACCAAAGATCTTTCAGCACCACTCATAGGAGTCAGGAACGCGATATCATGGTAGTATGCTCTCAAAAATAACCCTGTTTCAGTTAGGACTTTTGAGGGTTGTATCATGGCCTGGTTCACGGTTATAGAAACAAAGGATATAGGCTCGAAATCTATTTGTGCCCACCCATCTTCGTGATGTTCTCCATTCCTATGTTCAGCTAGCTTTCACAAGCGCTCACCTCTCAAAAAGGGTTTTGTGATGGTTGAGGAACCAATTACGCTAACCTTTTAAGCACCAATTAGGTTGTCATTTGGAGTCGGTCACCCCTCTTATCATTGGTGTCTGTGCCACACGACTTTGTTCTTGTTTTAAGGATCTTTCTTGTGAAATCATTTTCGTCTTTCGCTTTTGCATTATTTTTCTTATCCCTAACTTTTGCCTGGACTGATTCTTGTGAATCTTTGATTGTGAAGTCCAGCGGGATGCTCTAATTTTTGCCTAAGTCGCTTGTTTTCAAGTTTTGACTTAGCGGGCTTTTTTATTCATTTTTTTCAATTCTTTTTTTTTGAACAAATCGTGTGGCACTGTTTGTCTTGATTACTTTGAAAGGGTCGTGACTGTCTCATTTCTTGGTTGATGTGGTTTAACCATTGTGGTTTCCGATCTCTGGACCTCTTGCTTGGGATAACCATTGTGGTTTCTGGTCATTGGACCTCTTGATTTGGTACAACAAAAGGTAATGGATCCTCAGATTTGCACACCTTTTTGAAACTTGAATGCTCGGTCAAACTAACTGAAGCCTACCCTGCCCCTAGGTTAAATGCGAGGGTTTTTTCATGCAAAAAGAAACTCCTACTTCAAGGCTCAAATGGGTTGGCGAGGGTCTATCTCCCTTATATCTCCGGTGTTTAGGATTTGAAACAATGCCTGTACATCGTCAACAGGGTCTTTCTCAAAAGCACACAATTAGAGTTTTTGCGTTTTCATTTCTTCATCCTCCCTAATAGAGTTTAAACACAACAGTTGGTATTGCAATGCATATACACAAAATCATGAGTGAATACGAATGGATTACTTCAAGAAAAACATGTGCGTTATATTATGATTAACATTCAAAAACACATAAGTTTCATGCATGCATACAAATGTTTAAACAAACAATATAAACTACAAATGAAAATGAAGTAAAGAAGCTGAACATTGCCATCATTGAGGAGACTTGACTCCGTCTGGACTTATTGCTTCTGAAGATGCCCTTGCAAACTAGGATGCCAATTTGATAAGGAGATTTCAATATGTGAGCAGACCTTCTGGCATGATGACCTTTGAGTCGGCCAAATTTTGCATCTTGTACTTGAACACATCACAGTTGTCAATTGTATGCCTAAATGCCCCTGAGTGATACTTGCTTCTAGCCTTCACATCATGGTGGTCATTATTGAGGAGGTTTGACTCCGTCTGGACTTATTGCTCTCGGAGACTTTCAGCAGTCAGTAGTCTGGATGTTTACTCAATCAAATTCGCGACCTTGTTTTTACCTTTGCCTCTGAAAGACTTGCAATCTTCAATTAAAAGGCCAGGTGCCCCAGAATGATAGTCATACTTGGCATTGAAACCCCAAAGGAAACTTTGTCGGAGATGATCCTGATGCAATTAGTTCAACCACTCCGAATTTGTGTAAATGATGAAACTTGTTGCACGTACGACATCGGAATATGATCAAACTTCTTCTCAAGTTGTTTTGGACCTTACCCGTATTCTCTGCCCCTAGGATTCTCTTGGGAAGCTCCGGTCAGATGCTGACAAATGACATCTGGAGGGAAAAGGTTGATAAAGTTAATAGATAAGGTTGCTCGGAAAGATCTTGCACGATCTCCTGCCTACGTATCTCCATTGACCAATGGAGAATCAGAGCAGCGTAGTTCCCCTCACTAGGGATGAAAATGGCTTCGTTCAGAATTTCCATAACCAAGCTAAACTGAGTCTTCATCTGGTTGACTTTATGTTTCAGTAGTTTCTGGTTCTGAAATAAAGCTTATACCTCTGCCCTGAATTGCCCCCAGTTGGGTCTTCCTTTCGGTTACCTCCGCCCGGAGTTATACCTTGATAGTTGTGATTCAAGTTGTCTATTCTGATGAGAAATCAAGTCAGGATAATAATCTGTCTCTGAACACCTGTCAAGAATGCAAGGATGTATGCAAATGCCATGTTCAGTTATTTCTGAGGAATCTATCTGCTTTGATTCAAGTTTTGACACAGAAAAATCCAGCAGCTTGATTCATATATGTGATCCTCGAAAATAACTGAACATGTGTGTAGAAATGCTATGATGTCATGTATGCAACAGGCATGTGATTAATGGTCCGATGTTGGTGCCGGTGTTGAGCAATGAGTCAAGTGTCTGAATAGAACCATAATAGTAGCACCATCTCTGTATAGAACCCCATAACTGAGAACCCAATAACTGTAAAACTGGATCACATAATATCATAGTCACTGATGGTGTTGAAGTTGAACAACGAGCCAAATGTCTGTGGAGAGTCATAATAAAAGTCACAATATCAGGGTCACCATGGTAATCACAGTAACAATCTCTCTGAATAGAAATCCCGGATCTCAGAATCAAAGAACCATATAGCACCAGATAATATCATAAAACAACACTGGCAAAGCGGGTGTGTTGAAGTTTAGGGTTCCTGCAAACCTGTAAACCCCTCCCAATCTCACGGGTATGCTACTCGGGTCAAACATCACAGACTCTCGAGGCCGAATAGCAATAATACGTTCACCATTTCCGAGAAATGGCTCATGACCAAATCAGGGAATCGGTTTGGCATTATGTACTACTCAGGGAGGTCTCAGCTGAGTCCGGAAAAACAAGCATCCCTCATAAGTCCTCAGCTTCAAGCACTGAATCGAGAAATAGTAGTACATTCTTCCCGAAGGGTACAATACTACCGTCATACGAACAGTTTGCTTTGACTGGATTCCTATGAGAGAACCAGGCCATCCTATGCGAGTTCCCAGTGGGCCCTCGGATGCGAGTGGGTTTGCCAACAAATGTGGTCTGCCACTGTCATCGCTGGAGAGGGATGTTTCCACAAAGGTTCTCAATGATCGGTCCCCTGACTGCACATAACTATCAAGGTAGCGTATTGCCCCAGAAAGATTCCGGAACCAATACATTCCCGAGAAGGTCGCAAGTCAAGGTGTGGAACTCACTACTACCAACATAGCAAGATGCCATGAAGCCAAAGTGGAACCACTCTAAGTCCTAGGATGCACTCGAGCCCCGGTTACGAGCTCATCTCACAGTAACCCCATCCCACAAAAAAAATGAAAACCAGCACAGCCAGATAGTCCAGTATAATATGATGCATGGAAAATAAAATACTGAAAGCGATAAATAAATGCGATAAAGTAAAGCTGTAAAGTAAAAACTGTAAAGCTAAACTAAAGCACACAGCAACAAACAGATAGACACCCAAAGAAACAAAACCAAACAGGCGCTAGGATTGACTCTACAAGGGAAACCAGAAGAATTAGGTTAGTCCCCAGCAGAGTCGCCAGCTGTCGCTCCCGGGATTTTCATCCTAGTACAAACGCGAAAGTGGCGCGGAAAGGTAGAGTCGCCAGCCAGACATTTTTATCCCGAATGAATGGGAAAGGTAATGTTGCACAAACCTGAGGAAGAAGGAAATGACAAGGCCTTGCGAACCAAAGATCTGAGTTCAGGAGTCGGTTACGACCTGGGAAGGTATTAGCACCCCAGATCGTCCGTCGTACCCGACGGGATCCACGCTTGCTTGCTTGTTTCAAAGGGTGAGAAATAAAGAATGTTGTCGAATAAAACTGCTACTGGAACTGGAATGAGAAATGAGAAAGGGAACTGAAAATGAAAACTAAACTAAAGAATGGGGAAAATGTAGGGAAAATAAAGAATGTGCTCGAACGGGCCCTACCCCGCTGCCTACGTACCTCATCAGGACAATGAGGATCAGAGACGCCGTAGTTCGTCTAACTAAGGAGGGAACTATTTGTTTATGTTTTTTATGCTGGAACTGCGTATGTCTATGCTCAGGTGTTGCAGGCTCGTCTGGTACGAGTGCGTTTACCATCTTGCATGTGTGACAAGTCGTCGCGAGTTTGCGTTGTGAGTGAATGAGATGAGAAGAGAAGTTCCCGCAGGATAGTCGCTTATTGTTTGTTTTTTGTCTTTTAAGAGTTTTGTATGAATTTGGCACAAGGAAGTGAATTCAAACTCGTTTTCCATGGAATGTGTACTTGCCACTACATTCCAAGATGGAATAATAGAACAAGCACACCCAGCAAGGAGAATTTATCCAAGACTGGTTTCCTAGGATTAGGGTTTAAGTTCACTAGCTTGTTGAACTTTATTAAGTGTTTTTGTTGCTTTTGTGAAGAAGTATCTTTTAAGTTTTTCTTTGTGAAACAACCCCTTGATGAGACTTGTACATCATGCTAGACAAGCTTACACCACTCCAAGATGGAATGAGTGCAAGTGCTTCATGGAATAAGGCTATACACAAAGGATCCTTTCATTTATTTGTTAATTGTTTTTTTGATTTTGTTTGAAGATGAGAAAGAATGACTCAAGTTGCAAAAAGGGAAAAACTAAGGGACTAAGACACAACCCTAATTTTATTTATTTATTTACAAGAGAGGTCCTATGGTTAGTGAGGTATTCTAATCCTAAGAAAGAAAAGGAAAGGAAGAAAAGAGAGTTAGAAACTAACTTACTTCCTTAGGAAGTTAAGTTGTCTCTAAAGAACAAAAGGGAAACCTATGAACAAAGCACAAAGTGCTAAAGCAAAGACAATTAAAATGCATAAGAGATAAGAATGAAGTGAGGCTTACCTCAATCTTCCCCCCTACAAAACAAAATTTAGCATGACAATGCATATTGAAAGTAAAATCGAAGCATGAAAGCGATTAAGTACCATAAACGTCCTAGAATGGAACTAGGGTTAAAAATAAGACCTAAGTCTAAAGGTGAAGGTACCTAAAGGTTACATGACTTCTAAAGTCAGTAGCTACATGCTATAGGTCCCTAAGTATGCTAGGATACCTCACAATATCAAACTATGTCAAACTATGTACAAAAAGTTCACATAAGTTCACCTAAATGCAAGTTAGGGTTTATGGATGAAGTATGAATGCATATGGCTTACAAACATGAATTAGTACATGAAATGAACATCAAAGTCAGTAGTGAATGCTCATGAACATGTGTGAATGAATATACAATCATGGATGCAATGGATTAGGCATATGGAGCAATGAGAAGAAGATATGAGAAGAAACGAACAAAAATCGCATAAGATCGCACATGATGAAAGTTAAGGAAGAATGGCATGTGAATATGCATGAAATGATTATGGGTCAGTAGCATACAAGGTATGAGATGCACTTAGAATGCATGAATAGGAATTAATGATTTCCACATAATTAATGTTAAACATGAGAAGAGATTAGCAAACCGTTTAAGTTAAACATGTTCAAGTAATTATGCACTTTAAAGCACCAAAACAAACCAAATGAGTATGGTTCAAAAAGTGACCTATAACTGGAATTAAAGACACACAAATGACCTATAATTAACTCCTAAAAGCTACCAAAAATTCCCTCAAGAGAATGGCATGAATGCCTTCTTAACATTTAGGATATGGAGCAAATACACACATGAATCAACCTAGGATCTAGGTGACATGGAAAAAATAGCAAAAAGCCTTTAAAAATTACAAAATTAAATCCCTGGAATTATATAGTGATTATCTTAAATTTTCCAAAAGGATTCCACAAAATTATGCACCAAAGTGCCAAAACAATTCCTTGACTAGCAAGGTAACAAAACATGATCACCAAAAAACAACTCCACAAAGTGGATCAAAAAGGGCACTAAAAATTATGAAAAAAATGCCTAATGAGCATAAAAATGTCACAAGTTACAGTAATTAATCATACACAAAAAATAGGTTTCACACCTATGGGGAAAAAATGTTTTTGGCACCTTATGCCAAAACACTCCATTTTGGGACAGCTTATGATCTAAAATCCAAATAAAATATTAAAACCACCCAAATCTGGAAATAAAAAATATGACAAATTAATTAAGAGGATGAAGATCACTCATGAATTTTTCCAGAATTTTATCACACCTAAAACTATTTTTAATAAATGCGACGAAACGGGTGAAAAAGTGGATTTTAAAGGGAAGTGAAAGGAAGCGATCCTAATGGTTCTTAACCTAATCCCTAAGTTCCGAAATAGATACATATCATCAAAAATCACAAATATAACCAATGCCTCAGGTGGGAGGACTCAGATGCATCTTAAATTATATGGTCCTAAGCCGCATACGACTAAAATGATGCTTAAAAGTCGAAAAAGCTCGAAATCACTTACTTGATCGAAATGCCGATCTTTCACATAAAAAGAAATCCGAAAAACCTTAAGCAAAGTCTTGCAATCTCCATAAGCAAAATAAATGCTTATCTTCCATAATTAGCTTTGTGAAGCTCCATCATAATCGAAATCGATTCACATCGATCAAAAAAACATCATGAATGCTTACTAAGCTTATTTCACCACAATAATGGAAATTAGGACCAAAAATCTAATTAAAATTGTCAAAGAATTAATCATAATATTGATTAACAAAAATTAATTAAAACTTTAATCACAATTCTCATTAAGAGTTAATGACATCTATAATTAATCTTAAAAATCAATAATTAGTCATAATTAAAACTAGCAAAGGGAGGTGAGAGTTGAAAGACTGGTGTGAGGACCAAAAACTTGAGGCCCATATCATATCCAAGAGAACCCGTAGGGGGGGTGTTTGTCCGAAAACGAAGGTGCAATTAGTGAATCCATGGGAAAACAGAAGCCCAATCCATTGGTCTTTGAAAACCCTAAGATCTTATGAGATAAACTGAAACCCTCATCTTCTCCATCAGCGTTCCGCCGCGACTCCTCCCCTCAACAACACCTATCATGCTTTGTTCGTCATCATCACTTCACCGAGCTCGCCACTAAACTTGTTCTTCCGCCGCTTGCCGTCAGCTCTTACCTTGTGAACCGCCGCCATATCCCTCTCCACGAATCACGCGGTATTTCGTCCACCACTGGATCATCTTCTTTGTGTTGTTCACCTCAACAATCCTATCCCGATTTTGCCTAATCTTACACTGTAGGAAGGAAAACGATCCAAAGATGCAATCTGCTCATGCGTCACGAGGAACTTCGAGGAGAAGACAATCGGAGGAGCCTTTGTTCGTCGCGACTCCCTTATTCTTCTTGTTCGTTGCGGTTTCGATTCATTATGAAGTCTTGCGTGAGTTGATGTGAATCTTGGATCACGATTTTGGATTTTTCACAGGGTTGTTGTTGAAATGGGATTAACGTTGAAGACGTTGAAGAATGTTGTATTGTTCTTGGATGGTGATGATGAGGATGATACGAAGAAGAGGCGAGATGCGATGCCTCACACAGATCGGATACCAGAACAAATTAGACCTGCCATGTTGGGATCCATCAATGGCCATGGCGGAAGTCCGATTCACTTCTTCGCCATATCCTGATGCCGATTTTGATGGGGCAATGATGAACAGAATTTCACAACTCCGGTAATTTCATGATCTCTTCTTATGCCTCTCCTTCTACTATGACTGTTTTTCGTGGATTTGAAATTCTTCTTGTAGTTTGTTGTTGTTGCTTCTTGCAGCGTTTTGCAAATTGATGAAGAGGCTTGATGGATGCTGTGTTCTTGCGGATTGATCAAGGTGACATATTGATGATGTTACTGAAACTGACAGATGAAATGGGAGATTGCTCAGAGAGATTGGTGATTGTGATATGAGGTGGTTGTGAATTTTTGAACGATTTTTCAGGTTCGGTCATGATGAAGTTTTCCTGAGTTTTGATGATTGGTGGTGATGCGAAAGTGAAGAAGAATGTTAAAGGTTCAGAACGAATGGCTTAAGCTGAACGAGATTGCGGTGGTTGATAAGCAATGGCTCTGACTCAGGTATACGCATCCCATTCATCGATCTTGCTCCCCTTTATTTCAAATCCGATTCTCTTTATTCGCGTGATTTTTCGACTCTCTGCGGTTCTGAGTTTTTTTGTTGAAGCTCTTGATGCAGGTTTGCAAGATTCTTGAAGATGTTGGTTGAAGATTGATGGATAAGCTTTCGTTGACTGAAGGGTTCAAAGAAAATTGTAGAGAAATTGTTGACTGATGAAGGTTGCAGGAGAGTTGATGAACAATGTTTAATAAGAGGTGTGATGATTCTGAAGTTTTTGTGAAGAGTCCATGAAGGTGAGGGTTGATGATGCAGGAGAGTGATGGTTCTGAATAATGGTTGATGAGTATGTTGAATGAGAGAAATTATGGAGATTAAAGGGTGAAGAAAAATGGTGGTGATTGTTTTCCCAAGCCAAGATTGGAGAAGAGTTATTGTAACTGATTTTTGTTATCCATTGTAACTGAAAATTTATTACTGTTATATCAGTTACCTTTTGTAACTGACTTTTTGGTGTCATTTTCCTCACTGTATCTTATTGTTCAACTTATTTTCTTCCATCCATTTGCTGGAATTGCTTCTTATCACTTTGTTTTTTTATTTATTTATTTATTTAAAGAATGACTTATTTGAATTCCTAAAAGAATGAGAAAATGGAATGACCCTCGAAAATAACTTAGGAAATTGGTTTAAAAGGGATAATTGGAATAATGAATGTGATTTTGAGATGACTAAAAATGAATGAAATCGGGTATGATATTCAAACGGATATTCTTGAATGGATCGCTTATAGATTTGAATTGAAGTTTGAATATGGTAATGGGCCTTAATTATGGTTTAAAAGAAAAAACAAGATTCAAATTGTATATAAAATGGTATGGATAAATTTGGAAATTAAACAAATGGACCTTTGAAAGAATTCAAAATGGAGATTATGCTTGGATTATATTTAACATGGATAATGGACCAAAACAAGGTTTATAGGTTTAGTTTGGATAGTGGGCAAAAAGTGAATAGCATGGAAACAGATTATTGAGACCCAAGTAATCCTTGCGACCAGTCTCAGCACGTTTAATCCAACTTAAACCTCCAATCTAATTCAAACTCGAGTCTTTAACGAATCATCGATCTTCAGTCAACCCTCAAATCCAAACCCCCATCGATCTGTATTGCCAACAATGAACCACAAGGAGGGCCACAATGCCCTGATTATCATAAGAATCCGCCACTTGATCCCCCGTACCAACATTCATTTGTCATGAAAACCCTAATAAGCCCCGCATGCACTATGATCTTCAATAAATTGAGTCTTGAGTGATAATGGAATCCCTTGACTGACAAGACCACTTATGAACACATTTCGCAAGGAAACTTTGTCAGGTATCACTTAATTAGGAAATAAACCCTAACTCGTGATTTAATTGTCAAACACAAGTCATCTGCGAACCACCGATTACAGCGAAACTCACTTATGATTTTAATGAAACCCTAACACCTGCGATGCACAATACTAAGGCATTCTTGAGTGTAGTAGTCAAATAAATCACCTCCGAACAGGAAGAGTTATATCACCAGAAGAGGCTTTTGATTCCATGCCTTATGAGCCCATGAAATGAACGATTATGATGTTATGACCTAATGGGAAGATGCAGATGAAATGCAAAGCGGTAAGCCAGTTAAGGTAAAAAAGAATGAGGGCAAATTTTGAGGTATTACAGCTGCCCCTATTCAATCAGCTATAGACTTGAATGGATAATTGCAACAGCTTTTAGACGTTCAAGGTATGGAGTGATTGAATACTCGAATAAAACCTGAAAATTTGCAAACTGAGGGTAATGGAAATGCCATTTGCCCATTTATTTATTTATGTATTTTTTGATTTTGACCTCTGAATAGGTAACGGGGATAGAACCAGGTGGAATAGAATCAATGCAATCACTGCGACTGCTGAACGAACCGAAACCACAAGGAGGGTGCCTGTTGGCGAAACAGGACTTAACGCAACATCAACCGATTTGCGACTCAAATAAGATCAACCGATCAAACACGGAGATGGTATCAACCGATCCACCCCGAAAAGCGAGAATGTAATATCATCTGATTTACAACTCGAAGAGAAATGATATCAACCGATTCATGACTCAAATAAGATCAACCGATCTAACATGGAGATGGTATCAACCGATCCATAACCAAGAAATGCGAGAATGTAATATCATCTGATTTACAACTCGAAGAGAAATGATATCAACCGATTCATGACTCAAATAAGATCAACCGATCTAACATGGAGATGGTATCAACCGATCCATAACCAAGAAAAACGAGAATGTAATATCATCCGATTTACAACTCGAAGAGAAATGATATCAACCGATTCATGACTCAAATAAGATCAACTGATCTAACATGGAGATGGTATCAACCGATCCATAACCAAGAAAAACAGGATCATTGTACTTAAATGATAACCCGAGACGCGACCGTTGTACTTAAACGGAGACGCGAAAAAAAATGAGACTGTTGTACTGAAACAAACCTCAAAGACGAGACCATTGTACTTAAATGGAGACTCGAAAGGAACGGGATCGTTGTACTTAAACGAGAGCCCAAGATGCAACCGTTGTACTGAAACGGAGATGCGAAAAAATGAGACTGTTGTACTGAAACAAGACTCACAGACGAGACCATTGTACTTAAATGGAAACTCGAAAGGAACGGGATCGTTGTACTTAAACGAGAGCCCAAAACGCGACCGTTGTACTGAAACGGAGACGCGCAAAAATGAGACTGTTGTACGGAAACAATACTCAAAGACGAGACCATTGTACTTAAATGGAGACTCGGAAGGAATGGGATCGTTGTACTTAAACGAGAGCCCAAGACGCGACCGTTGTACTGAAACGGCGACGCGAAAAAAAAATGAGACTGTTGTACGGAAACAATACTCAAAGACGAGACCATTGTACTTAAATGGAGACTCGAAAGGAACGGGGTCGTTGTACTTAAACGAGAGCCCAAGACGCGACCGTTGTACTGAAACGGCGACGCGAAAAAAAATGAGACTGTTGTACGGAAACAATACTCAAAGACGAGACCATTGTACTTAAATGGAGACTCGAAAGGAACGGGGTCGTTGTACTTAAACGAGAGCCCAAGACGCGACCGTTGTACTGAAACGGCGACGCGAAAAAAAATGAGACTGTTGTACAGAAACAATACTCAAAGACGAGACCATTGTACTTAAATGGAGACTCGAAAGGAACGGGGTCGTTGTACTTAAATGAGAGCCCAAGACGCGACCGTTGTACTGAAACGGCGACGCGAAAAAAAATGAGACTGTTGTACTGAAACAAGACTCAAAGACGAGACCATTGTACTTAAATGGAGACTCGAAAGGAACGGGGTCGTTGTACTTAAACGAGAGCCCAAGACGCGACCGTTGTACTGAAACGGAGACGCGAAAGAATGAGACTGTTGTACTGAAACAAGACTCAACTGGGGATAACAACAAGACTTGGTAGAAGTAACCACCCTGGGAAACGAAGTTGCATTCTGTGGGGAACACTTCAATCTGATTGGAGATGTAATGGGTCTTATGTAATATACCTCAAAACTGGCCCATACTGGTATGCATATGTTTGGATTTATGGCGTAATGCTCCATGATGATGGAAATGCTACGCTTTGGAGGATGCAAATGTAATGATGATTATGCGTAGGCAAATGCAAAGAGATCTCCTGATAAGGAGACTGCAAGTATCCCAGATGGCTTGACCGGGAGGAACTGATGATCACTGCACTGATCTGGTTCATCTTGATGAGGAGGAAACAACTCTGCGGGGAAAACTGTCAATGATACACCGGTTCTGAATAGCCGATATTGCCAAAAATAAATTGGACTTTGAGATTAGAGTGCCAAGACCCTGCTGGAGAAGGGCTCTTCTTGAACTCTGATGGGGAAATGAAGACCTCCTGACTTGGCTGCGAACCGAAGGCATGACACTGCCTAGGAAGAAATTGCTGGGGAGGAATGACACTCCCTATACTGCTAAGAATTGCCCCTGTATTGAGGGGAAGTCTCTGCTTGGGGAGGACACCAACTTTCCGTTGCCTTATTGAGAGATTTCAACTTCCACCTCTACTGGGGATGATGGAGGATGTCAATGATAAAGCTTCCCGCTGAAGATAAGAGCTCAAGTTGCCACTTGCTGGGGATAAGAGATAAATCCTCTCATGTTGTGAATGAGAGATGGAAGGTGTCTCATGCTGGGGATGAGAGACAATGATATCCTTCTGCTCAAGAAGTAACCTTCCATTTGCCGCACTACTGGAGAAGGGATTGTCTAATGAGACTTGCTAAGTAATTTTGATCAATGAAGATTGCTGATGAAATAACTCTTGAAGTACTGTGCTGACAATGGCTTTGCTTCCAGCCTCTGGGTTGATAGATCGCCAACTAACCATGATTGAATAATGGTTCTCTGAAATTTTCAACTCGCCTCCGACTAAGGTCCATCGGAAGAAAGTGTCTCAAGAGGATTTTACAGAAAACATGTCATAAGAAATGCCTCAGTGTCTTCAAACTCTTGGAGAGATTCGTTGGATCTCGAAATAACTGCCCCAGACTGCATGGTCTGTGAAAGAATTTTCCTCGCAAGGATTCATGAAAAACCTCATATCACTGTGAAATCTTCTGCCCCAGTATTTTGAACTTTGGATGGGTGCCTCCGATAAGCCGTCTTCGGGAGAGAGTAACTTCTAGTGCTCTTGGGGTGGCCTGCCCCAGGACGAGCCTTGAAGTGATCACCTCTGACTGACCGTGCTTTGAAGAAAACACCCAGACCGACTGTTCTTTGAGAGATTGGATCTCGAAGTAATTGCCCCAGTTTGGCTAAAATTTGAATGCATGCATCAGACTCAT
This sequence comes from Lathyrus aphaca, assembly GCA_963966055.1. Classification (NCBI taxonomy): domain Eukaryota; kingdom Viridiplantae; phylum Streptophyta; class Magnoliopsida; order Fabales; family Fabaceae; genus Lathyrus; species Lathyrus aphaca. The sequence goes on from OZ014520.1 coordinate 83,400,523, forward strand.
GAGAGATTTGATCTCGAAGTGATTGCCCCAGCTTGATTGAACTTTGAAGAGATTGCTCGCCATGATTTCACCAGATTAGTTGGCTCTTACCACGACTGTTGGGAAAGTCCCTACTCGATGGAGTTTTCTTGAAAAGTACACCTCGACAGATTGTCCTTCGGAAGTTTCAGACTTCTCAACTTGGCAAGATTAAGCTTCTGGACTGAGATTCCATATGTAAACTTTTATGATGCCAAACAAATGTATGTAAGCAGAAAATGTTTATTTTAAGAATGAAAATTCTAATGCAACACACATGTTAATCTTGAAGTTTTACTGTAAAAAGATGTCACAAACCTTTGTGAGCGAATCACTGGTTAAGATACGACATTAATTTTTGAATAATAGAAAGCATGCACATGCAACACCACCAAAGATCTTTCAGCACCACTCATAGGAGTCAGGAACGCGATATCATGGTAGTATGCTCTCAAAAATAACCCTGTTTCAGTTAGGACTTTTGAGGGTTGTATCATGGCCTGGTTCACGGTTATAGAAACAAAGGATATAGGCTCGAAATCTATTTGTGCCCACCCATCTTCGTGATGTTCTCCATTCCTATGTTCAGCTAGCTTTCACAAGCGCTCACCTCTCAAAAAGGGTTTTGTGATGGTTGAGGAACCAATTACGCTAACCGTTTAAGCACCAATTAGGTTGTCATTTGGAGTCGGTCACCCCTCTTATCATTGGTGTCTGTGCCACACGACTTTGTTCTTGTTTTAAGGATCTTTCTTGTGAAATCATTTTCGTCTTTCGCTTTTGCATTATTTTTCTTATCCCTAACTTTTGCCTGGACTGATTCTTGTGAATCTTTGATTGTGAAGTCCAGCGGGATGCTCTAATTTTTGCCTAAGTCGCTTGTTTTCAAGTTTTGACTTAGCGGGCTTTTTTATTCATTTTTTTCAATTCTTTTTTTTTGAACAAATCGTGTGGCACTGTTTGTCTTGATTACTTTGAAAGGGTCGTGACTGTCTCATTTCTTGGTTGATGTGGTTTAACCATTGTGGTTTCCGATCTCTGGACCTCTTGCTTGGGATAACCATTGTGGTTTCTGGTCATTGGACCTCTTGATTTGGTACAACAAAAGGTAATGGATCCTCAGATTTGCACACCTTTTTGAAACTTGAATGCTCGGTCAAACTAACTGAAGCCTACCCTGCCCCTAGGTTAAATGCGAGGGTTTTTTCATGCAAAAAGAAACTCCTACTTCAAGGCTCAAATGGGTTGGCGAGGGTCTATCTCCCTTATATCTCCGGTGTTTAGGATTTGAAACAATGCCTGTACATCGTCAACAGGGTCTTTCTCAAAAGCACACAATTAGAGTTTTTGCGTTTTCATTTCTTCATCCTCCCTAATAGAGTTTAAACACAACAGTTGGTATTGCAATGCATATACACAAAATCATGAGTGAATACGAATGGATTACTTCAAGAAAAACATGTGCGTTATATTATGATTAACATTCAAAAACACATAAGTTTCATGCATGCATACAAATGTTTAAACAAACAATATAAACTACAAATGAAAATGAAGTAAAGAAGCTGAACATTGCCATCATTGAGGAGACTTGACTCCGTCTGGACTTATTGCTTCTGAAGATGCCCTTGCAAACTAGGATGCCAATTTGATAAGGAGATTTCAATATGTGAGCAGACCTTCTGGCATGATGACCTTTGAGTCGGCCAAATTTTGCATCTTGTACTTGAACACATCACAGTTGTCAATTGTATGCCTAAATGCCCCTGAGTGATACTTGCTTCTAGCCTTCACATCATGGTGGTCATTATTGAGGAGGTTTGACTCCGTCTGGACTTATTGCTCTCGGAGACTTTCAGCAGTCAGTAGTCTGGATGTTTACTCAATCAAATTCGCGACCTTGTTTTTACCTTTGCCTCTGAAAGACTTGCAATCTTCAATTAAAAGGCCAGGTGCCCCAGAATGATAGTCATACTTGGCATTGAAACCCCAAAGGAAACTTTGTCGGAGATGATCCTGATGCAATTAGTTCAACCACTCCGAATTTGTGTAAATGATGAAACTTGTTGCACGTACGACATCGGAATATGATCAAACTTCTTCTCAAGTTGTTTTGGACCTTACCCGTATTCTCTGCCCCTAGGATTCTCTTGGGAAGCTCCGGTCAGATGCTGACAAATGACATCTGGAGGGAAAAGGTTGATAAAGTTAATAGATAAGGTTGCTCGGAAAGATCTTGCACGATCTCCTGCCTACGTATCTCCATTGACCAATGGAGAATCAGAGCAGCGTAGTTCCCCTCACTAGGGATGAAAATGGCTTCGTTCAGAATTTCCATAACCAAGCTAAACTGAGTCTTCATCTGGTTGACTTTATGTTTCAGTAGTTTCTGGTTCTGAAATAAAGCTTATACCTCTGCCCTGAATTGCCCCCAGTTGGGTCTTCCTTTCGGTTACCTCCGCCCGGAGTTATACCTTGATAGTTGTGATTCAAGTTGTCTATTCTGATGAGAAATCAAGTCAGGATAATAATCTGTCTCTGAACACCTGTCAAGAATGCAAGGATGTATGCAAATGCCATGTTCAGTTATTTCTGAGGAATCTATCTGCTTTGATTCAAGTTTTGACACAGAAAAATCCAGCAGCTTGATTCATATATGTGATCCTCGAAAATAACTGAACATGTGTGTAGAAATGCTATGATGTCATGTATGCAACAGGCATGTGATCAATGGTCCGATGTTGGTGCCGGTGTTGAGCAATGAGTCAAGTGTCTGAATAGAACCATAATAGTAGCACCATCTCTGTATAGAACCCCATAACTGAGAACCCAATAACTGTAAAACTGGATCACATAATATCATAGTCACTGATGGTGTTGAAGTTGAACAACGAGCCAAATGTCTGTGGAGAGTCATAATAAAAGTCACAATATCAGGGTCACCATGGTAATCACAGTAACAATCTCTCTGAATAGAAATCCCGGATCTCAGAATCAAAGAACCATATAGCACCAGATAATATCATAAAACAACACTGGCAAAGCGGGTGTGTTGAAGTTTAGGGTTCCTGCAAACCTGTAAACCCCTCCCAATCTCACGGGTATGCTACTCGGGTCAAACATCACAGACTCTCGAGGCCGAATAGCAATAATACGTTCACCATTTCCGAGAAATGGCTCATGACCAAATCAGGGAATCGGTTTGGCATTATGTACTACTCAGGGAGGTCTCAGCTGAGTCCGGAAAAACAAGCATCCCTCATAAGTCCTCAGCTTCAAGCACTGAATCGAGAAATAGTAGTACATTCATCCCGAAGGGTACAATACTACCGTCATACGAACAGTTTGCTTTGACTGGATTCCTATGAGAGAACCAGGCCATCCTATGCGAGTTCCCAGTGGGCCCTCGGATGCGAGTGGGTTTGCCAACAAATGTGGTCTGCCACTGTCATCGCTGGAGAGGGATGTTTCCACAAAGGTTCTCAATGATCGGTCCCCTGACTGCACATAACTATCAAGGTAGCGTATTGCCCCAGAAAGATTCCGGAACCAATACATTCCCGAGAAGGTCGCAAGTCAAGGTGTGGAACTCACTACTACCAACATAGCAAGATGCCATGAAGCCAAAGTGGAACCACTCTAAGTCCTAGGATGCACTCGAGCCCCGGTTACGAGCTCATCTCACAGTAACCCCATCCCACACAAAAAATGAAAACCAGCACAGCCAGATAGTCCAGTATAATATGATGCATGGAAAATAAAATACTGAAAGCGATAAATAAATGCGATAAAGTAAAGCTGTAAAGTAAAAACTGTAAAGCTAAACTAAAGCACACAGCAACAAACAGATAGACACCCAAAGAAACAAAACCAAACAGGCGCTAGGATTGACTCTACAAGGGAAACCAGAAGAATTAGGTTAGTCCCCAGCAGAGTCGCCAGCTGTCGCTCCCGGGATTTTCATCCTAGTACAAACGCGAAAGTGGCGCGGAAAGGTAGAGTCGCCAACCAGACATTTTTATCCCGAATGAATGGGAAAGGTAATGTTGCACAAACCTGAGGAAGAAGGAAAGGACAAGGCCTTGCGAACCAAAGATCTGAGTTCGGGAGTCGGTTACGACCTGGGAAGGTATTAGCACCCCAGATCGTCCGTCGTACCCGACGGGATCCACGCTTGCTTGCTTGTTTCAAAGGGTGAGAAATAAAGAATGTTGCCGAATAAAACTGCTACTGGAACTGGAATGAGAAATGAGAAAGGGAACTGAAAATGAAAACTAAACTAAAGAATGGGGAAAATGTAGGGAAAATAAAGAATGTGCTCGAACGGGCCCTACCCCGCTGCCTACGTACCTCATCAGGACAATGAGGATCAGAGACGTCGTAGTTCGTCTAACTAAGGCGGGAACTATTTGTTTATGTTTTTTATGCTGGAACTGCGTATGTCTATGCTCAGGTGTTGCAGGCTCGTCTGTACGAGTGCGTTTACCGTCTTGCATGTGTGACAAGTCGTCGCGAGTTTGCGTTGTGAGTGAATGAGATGAGAAGAGAAGTTCCCGCAGGATAGTCGCTTATTGTTTGTTTTTTGTCTTTTAAGAGTTTTGTATGAATTTGGCACAAGGAAGTGAATTCAAACTCTTTTTCCATGGAATGTGTACTTGCCACTACATTCCAAGATGGAATAATAGAACAAGCACACCCAGCAAGGAGAATTTATCCAAGACTGGTTTCCTAGGATTAGGGTTTAAGTTCACTAGCTTGTTGAACTTTATTAAGTGTTTTTGTTGCTTTTGTGAAGAAGTATCTTTTAAGTTTTTCTTTGTGAAACAACCCCTTGATGAGACTTGTACATCATGCTAGACAAGCTTACACCACTCCAAGATGGAATGAGTGCAAGTGCTTCATGGAATAAGGCTATACACAAAGGATCCTTTCATTTATTTGTTAATTGTTTTTTTGATTTTGTTTGAAGATGAGAAAGAATGACTCAAGTTGCAAAAAGGGAAAAACTAAGGGACTAAGACACAACCCTAATTTTATTTATTTATTTACAAGAGAGGTCCTATGGTTAGTGAGGTATTCTAATCCTAAGAAAGAAAAGGAAAGGAAGAAAAGAGAGTTAGAAACTAACTTACTTCCTTAGGAAGTTAAGTTGTCTCTAAAGAACAAAAGGGAAACCTATGAACAAAGCACAAAGTGCTAAAGCAAAGACAATTAAAATGCATAAGAGATAAGAATGAAGTGAGTCTTACCTCAATCTTCCCCCCTACAAAACAAAAGTTAGCATGACAATGCATATTGAAAGTAAAATCGAAGCATGAAAGCGATTAAGTACCATAAACGTCCTAGAATGGAACTAGGGTTAAAAATAAGACCTAAGTCTAAAGGTGAAGGTACCTAAAGGTTACATGACTTCTAAAGTCAGTAGCTACATGCTATAGGTCCCTAAGTATGCTAGGATACCTCACAAGATCAAACTATGTCAAACTATGTACAAAAAGTTCACATAAGTTCACCTAAATGCAAGTTAGGGTTTATGGATGAAGTATGAATGCATATGGCTTACAAACATGAATTAGTACATGAAATGAACATAAAAGTCAGTAGTGAATGCTCATGAACATGTGTGAATGAATATACAATCATGGATGCAATGGATTAGGCATATGGAGCAATGAGAAGAAGATATGAGAAGAAACGAACAAAAATCGCATAAGATCGCACATGATGAAAGTTAAGGAAGAATGACATGTGAATATGCATGAAATGATTATGGGTCAGTAGCATACAAGGTATGAGATGCACTTAGAATGCATGAATAGGAATTAATGATTTCCACATAATTAATGTTAAACATGAGAAGAGATTAGCAAACCGTTTAAGTTAAACATGTTCAAGTAATTATGCACTTTAAAGCACCAAAACAAACCAAATGAGTATGGTTCAAAAAGTGACCTATAACTGGAATTAAAGACACACAAATGACCTATAATTAACTCCTAAAAGCTACCAAAAATTCCCTCAAGAGAATGGCATGAATGCCTTCTTAACATTTAGGATATGGAGCAAATACACACATGAATCAACCTAGGATCTAGGTGACATGGAAAAAATAGAAAAAAGCCTTTAAAAATTACAAAATTAAATCCCTGGAATTATATAGTGATTATCTTACATTGTCCAAAAGGATTCCACAAAATTATGCACCAAAGTGCCAAAACAATTCCTTGACTAGCAAGGTAACAAAACATGATCACCAAAAAACAACTCCACAAAGTGGATCAAAAAGGGCACTAAAAATTATGAAAAAAATGCCTAATGAGCATCAAAATGTCACAAGTTACAGTAATTAATCATACACAAAAAATAGGTTTCACACCTATGGGGAAAAAATGTTTTTGGCACCTTATGCCAAAACACTCCATTTTGGGACAGCTTATGATCTAAAATCCAAATAAAATATTAAAACCACCCAAATCTGGAAATAAAAAATATGACAAATTAATTAAGAGGATGAAGATCACTCATGAATTTTTCCAGAATTTTATCACACCTAAAACTATTTTTAATAAATGCGACGAAACGGGTGAAAAAGTGGATTTTAAAGGGAAGTGAAAGGAAGCGATCCTAATGGTTCTTAACCTAATCCCTAAGTTCCGAAATCGATACATATCATCAAAAATCACAAATATAACCAATGCCTCAGGTGGGAGGGCTCAGATGCATCTTAAATTATATGGTCCTAAGCCGCATACGACTAAAATGATGCTTAAAAGTCGAAAAAGCTCGAAATCACTTACTTGATCGAAATGCCGATCTTTCACATAAAAAGAAATCCGAAAAACCTTAAGCAAGGTCTTGAAATCTCCATAAGCAAAATAAATGCTTATCTTCCATAATTAGCTTTGTGAAGCTCCATCATAATCGAAATCGATTCACATCGATCAAAAAAACATCATGAATGCTTACTAAGCTTATTTCACCACAATAATGGAAATTAGGACCAAAAATCTAATTAAAATTGTCAAAGAATTAATCATAATATTGATTAACAAAAATTAATTAAAACTTTAATCACAATTCTCATTAAGAGTTAATGACATCTATAATTAATCTTAAAAATCAATAATTAGTCATAATTAAAACTAGCAAAGGGAGGTGAGAGTTGAAAGACTGGTGTGAGGACCAAAAACTTGAGGCCCATATCATATCCAAGAGAACCCGCAGGGGGGGTGTTTGTCCGAAAACGAAGGTGCAATTAGTGAATCCATGGGAAAACAGAAGCCCAATCCATTGGTCTTTGAAAACCCTAAGATCTTATGAGATAAACTGAAACCCTCATCTTCTCCATCAGCGTTCCGCCGCGACTCCTCCCCTCAACAACACCTATCATGCTTTGTTCGTCATCATCACTTCACCGAGCTCGCCACTAAACTTGTTCTTCCGCCGCTTGCCGTCAGCTCTTACCTTGTGAACCGCCGCCATATCCCTCTCCACGAATCACGCGGTATTTCGTCCACCACTGGATCATCTTCTTTGTGTTGTTCACCTCAACAATCCTATCCCGATTTTGCCTAATCTTACACTGTAGGAAGGAAAACGATCCAAAGATGCAATCTGCTCATGCGTCACGAGGAACTTCGAGGAGAAGACAATCGGAGGAGCCTTTGTTCGTCGCGACTCCCTTATTCTTCTTGTTCGTTGCGGTTTCGATTCATTATGAAGTCTTGCGTGAGTTGATGTGAATCTTGGATCACGATTTTGGATTTTTCACAGGGTTGTTGTTGAAATGGGATTAACGTTGAAGACGTTGAAGAATGTTGTATTGTTCTTGGATGGTGATGATGAGGATGATACGAAGAAGAGGCGAGATGCGATGCCTCACACAGATCGGATACCAGAACAAATTAGACCTGCCATGTTGGGATCCATCAATGGCCATGGCGGAAGTCCGATTCACTTCTTCGCCATATCCTGATGCCGATTTTGATGGGGCAATGATGAACAGAATTTCACAACTCCGGTAATTTCATGATCTCTTCTTATGCCTCTCCTTCTACTATGACTGTTTTTCGTGGATTTGAAATTCTTCTTGTAGTTTGTTGTTGTTGCTTCTTGCAGCGTTTTGCAAATTGATGAAGAGGCTTGATGGATGCTGTGTTCTTGCGGATTGATCAAGGTGACATATTGATGATGTTACTGAAACTGACAGATGAAATGGGAGATTGCTCAGAGAGATTGGTGATTGTGATATGAGGTGGTTGTGAATTTTTGAACGATTTTGCAGGTTCGGTCATGATGAAGTTTTCCTGAGTTTTGATGATTGGTGGTGATGCGAAAGTGAAGAAGAATGTTAAAGGTTCAGAACGAATGGCTTAAGCTGAACGAGATTGCGGTGGTTGATAAGCAATGGCTCTGACTCAGGTATACGCATCCCATTCATCGATCTTGCTCCCCTTTATTTCAAATCCGATTCTCTTTATTCGCGTGATTTTTCGACTCTCTGCGGTTCTGAGTTTTTTTGTTGAAGCTCTTGATGCAGGTTTGCAAGATTCTTGAAGATGTTGGTTGAAGATTGATGGATAAGCTTTCGTTGACTGAAGGGTTCAAAGAAAATTGTAGAGAAATTGTTGACTGATGAAGGTTGCAGGAGAGTTGATGAACAATGTTTAATAAGAGGTGTGATGATTCTGAAGTTTTTGTGAAGAGTCCATGAAGGTGAGGGTTGATGATGCAGGAGAGTGATGGTTCTGAATAATGGTTGATGAGTATGTTGAATGAGAGAAATTATGGAGATTAAAGGGTGAAGAAAAATGGTGGTGATTGTTTTCCCAAGCCAAGATTGGAGAAGAGTTATTGTAACTGATTTTTGTTATCCATTGTAACTGAAAATTTATTACTGTTATATCAGTTACCTTTTGTAACTGACTTTTTGGTGTCATTTTCCTCACTGTATCTTATTGTTCAACTTATTTTCTTCCATCCATTTGCTGGAATTGCTTCTTATCACTTTGTTTTTTTATTTATTTATTTATTTAAAGAATGACTTATTTGAATTCCTAAAAGAATGAGAAAATGGAATGACCCTCGAAAATAACTTAGGAAATTGGTTTAAAAGGGATAATTGGAATAATGAATGTGATTTTGAGATGACTAAAAATGAATGAAATCGGGTATGATATTCAAACGGATATTCTTGAATGGATCGCTTATAGATTTGAATTGAAGTTTGAATATGGTAATGGGCCTTAATTATGGTTTAAAAGAAAAAACAAGATTCAAATTGTATATAAAATGGTATGGATAAATTTGGAAATTAAACAAATGGACCTTTGAAAGAATTCAAAATGGAGATTATGCTTGGATTATATTTAACATGGATAATGGACCAAAACAAGGTTTATAGGTTTAGTTTGGATAGTGGGCAAAAAGTGAATAGCATGGAAACAGATTATTGAGACCCAAGTAATCCTTGCGACCAGTCTCAGCACGTTTAATCCAACTTAAACCTCCAATCTAATTCAAACTCGAGTCTTTAACGAATCATCGATCTTCAGTCAACCCTCAAATCCAAACCCCCATCGATCTGTATTGCCAACAATGAACCACAAGGAGGGCCACAATGCCCTGATTATCATAAGAATCCGCCACTTGATCCCCCGTACCAACATTCATTTGTCATGAAAACCCTAATAAGCCCCGCATGCACTATGATCTTCAATAAATTGAGTCTTGAGTGATAATGGAATCCCTTGACTGACAAGACCACTTATGAACACATTTCGCAAGGAAACTTTGTCAGGTATCACTTAATTAGGAAATAAACCCTAACTCGTGATTTAATTGTCAAACACAAGTCATCTGCGAACCACCGATTACAGCGAAACTCACTTATGATTTTAATGAAACCCTAACACCTGCGATGCACAATACTAAGGCATTCTTGAGTGTAGTAGTCAAATAAATCACCTCCGAACAGGAAGAGTTATATCACCAGAAGAGGCTTTTGATTCCATGCCTTATGAGCCCATGAAATGAACGATTATGATGTTATGACCTAATGGGAAGATGCAGATGAAATGCAAAGCGGTAAGCCAGTTAAGGTAAAAAAGAATGAGGGCAAATTTTGAGGTATTACACGGTCGAAGCAACATTTTCTTTCTTAAGTTTGGATTTTTTGGGAGTGTTCTTCTTTGTCTGGATGACATTTGGCCTGGGAGAATATTTAGGCTTTGACCTTGAGAAGATAAGAGCTTCCTCTGTCTTTACCAAGATTTTCTTTTCAACCCGAATATTTGTTGACTATGAAGTAGCCTGAAAAAAGTAGGTTGGCTCATATAAACATTGTTTAAAAGATCACTAAAGAATATGGAAATCAAGGATGTACCTAGGAAAAAGCGGTTGTAGACTTCTTCTTCTTTTTGGATTTGTTGGTAGAGGAGTCAGAATCATGCTTTTGATTATGAAAAGTAAAATTGCGAAGACTAGTTCAAGTAATAAAGAAGCCAAAGAAGAAAGAAATAACTTTTTCTTGAGCTCTTCTGCTTTCTTGGTTTCTCCTGCGTCAGAAGGTACTTCGACGTTGGTGTCAGCAGGTGCTTCAGATTCACCTAAAAATCAAGATATAAGAAAGACATGGATGAAAGTAAGTTAAGAACAATAATGGATATATGTATGTTGTTGTTCTTGGTTATCTGGAATGTTAGAGAAGGCAACAAAGAGCCTTTTTTTCGAAAATCTTATTTTGAAAAGTGGCCAGTGAAATTCTTTATCCACCAATTGTGGAATTTAACTGTCATGTAAAATGATTATTGAAATTGGACGATAGGAAGTTCAAGGACTTGGTTGCGAGAAAATGCAGTGCAAGCTTTGTAGTCTGAAACGTTGAATCGTTGTTTCGGCCAATAAATGTCCTTTTCCCAAACATAAAGTGAACAACGTTGAAATTGGCTAAAGCCAATTTGTCTGGAAACTAAGTTGGGTTGATAACCAATGAAGCCATAGCCCGAAGTACCAGTTTCGATCCTTGTGGATAAGAGTGTGGGAGTTAAAAAGGTTGTTCAAACTGAATTCAACATGACAACTTTCGAAGGAGAAACACCTGAGAATCTTTTTTCTAAACCAGGACAAACCTACATGCCGATCCACAAAAGGAGCCATTGACGAGTCAAAGACAAGCGATTCAAGAAATAAGTTGATGTATTACATGAATATCCTCGGTAATGGAGTTTCTTGAGGGGTAATCAGAGCCAATTTGATACCTTCGATGGCTCTAGCTTTGTCTTGTGCTATTAATATTAAGGCTTGTGAGTGAGTTACATGAAGTTTTGGTTCAAAAATGGCGTTCAACCAAAGTTGTAAAAGCCACAAAGGACCTGAGACCAAGTAAGCTTTATTGGTTTGAGGGAGATGCTTTAGTTTGCAGGAGGCTTCTCCAAGTGACTGGTAGAGGTTAGCCAGGAGGATTTACTTAAAGAGATCTTTCGACTTTCATGAAGTTGAATGGCTAGAGGTACAAATTTCTTAGCCACTTGTAGAGAGTTGGAGCAAAAGACATAGTATGATAGCCAAAGGGTCAAGAAAGCTATGTGCTCATGGTCGGAGACTTCAACGTTTTCCTTGTCATGGTTGTCAAGAATGAAGTTCTTGAAACTTAAGCGTTCGAAGGTGAATTCATTGTTGGTTTCTAGCTTCAGAGTGAAAGTTGCGGTTAAGGGGCTTAAGCTGGTGATGGATGCCACATCGAACAAGGTCGGTATTAACATGCCAAAGGGAAACTGGAAAGTGTTGGTCGATCCTTCCCAAAAGAAGATCGAAGTCAATAACATGGTTAGGTTATATTTAGGGTCAATCCTAGAAATTATAACCATGTTGTAAACCCCTAAATCCTTCAATTTTTGTTTCTTTTAAGGTTGAACTATATCGAGCCAAGATATGTACTTTTTGCTTTGAGTGGGTGGTGCAAATCGAAAAACACATGCAGGTTTGTCCATAAAGGGCAGGTTGAAAGTGAATTTTTCAAATGAAGGCATAATGAATAAGTAACCCAGGAAGAAACATGTAACTTTCCCAACATTCGACCTCTTAGTCGGATATGGCCCCAAGAAGTCATAGAGTTTGTTAGAAAAGGAGAAAGGGATGAATACATATTTTTCCTAGATAGAAATTTTCTCCTTTGACAGTGGAGGTTTAGGGATGAAATATCTTCCTTTCCCATCCTCGTTTGGTAGGATTGTGAAAACCAGCGGGTTCTTTCCTATGTCGAACTTGAAGGGATTGTTTGAGTGGTTGCCATTGATTAAACTGGAGTTTTCTGAAGAAAGAATGAAAGGGCTTGATTGTTTTTTAAATAATTAGTAAAGAATGTTTTTTTTCTTCATTTAATGTAGTTATTTTTATGGCCCACAATGGCCTTGAAAATTGGAGTAATGATGGAAGTTACCTACATGTTGCAAACATGACAGTTAAGTGGAGGCATTCATGATGGCAGTTACGTAAGCCTGATGGTTTGAATAGTATTATGAGTTTGATTAAAAGCGTCATTTTTCTGTTATATTGCAGATATGATCGAAAAATGATATTTTGGGGGGACATCTATTAGCCTGAGATTTTTAGCTTAGCATTTCGACATAAATGTATGATCTAAGATATATAAAAATGCTAAGTGTAGATAACCAAGTCATACTTTCGACATCAAGTCATACATTTGATATGTTAACCTTTCCGATAGATGTGGTGAGTTCAACACGCCTATGAAATCAGGTGTATGGGATTAGTATATTCGTGAGTACTTCACAAACTAGATGACTTAAAGAAGTTTTCAACGACAATGGCGGTTTGAAGCGGTTCAAGTGTCAAGGACACATGAAAATAAATCCGAAAACAAAAGCCCATGAAGCAATATATACATTAGATGTTATAGACGAAAACTAAGGATAACAACGGACCAGATGCGGGTTTCGCACTACCCATACCCGCACCTAAAATCACCACCTGAACCTGAACCCGAACCCAAAGACTATTCGGGTGACAAAATAACACTCACGCCCACACCTGTTGGGTTCGGGTTTTTCCACCCAAAACCGAACCCATAGCAAAAACACAAAAAAACAATAGTAACATTGAAATTTGAAACACATGAAGTTAAGGAATTACAACTAAAATTACAACTTTCCATCAAGTTTGGTAACATTATAATTAAAATTAAGGTCTTCAACATCTTAACATTATAATTATAATTAAAGTCTACAGTCTACAATTAAAATTAAAATTAAAGTTTAAGCTGGTGTGGTTTCGGGTTTCGAGCGTGGGTTACACACTACCCAAATCCGCACCCGAAATATCGGGTGACACACGAACCCAGTCAACTCGGGGTTTCACCCGTTGACTCAGTTTCGGGTGTGGGTGGACCCCGCAGGTTTGGGTCTGCCTGCCATTCTTAACGAAAACTCATGCAACAATATATGTGCCGAATTTTTAAGAGTTAATCATTACTGGCAGTTGATAATTGATCGTACCTGGAGATCAGGATCCGATACGGCTGGACTCGAGAGCGGGCGGAAGTGGTCGTTGAGGAGAAAAAGGGGTGTACCTGCAATGCACTCCGATGCTAAAGTAAGTATCCGAGCAAGAGCGAGCAAGTACTAGTATTAGGGTTGAGAATTGAATACCTGACCCTCTCAAATGAGAGAGTTTATATTAAGGACTAGCTAGAAGACTATTGGTTCGTTTTATGAGGTGCGGATCGAGGGGTCCGTGAAGATATGAAACGGTCAATACTAGCCGTTAGGGGGTCTCTTTGTGATCGGATTATTAGTGGTCGACTGAGGGACCACTTTTCATGATTGTGCTCGACGTCGAGCAAGGTAAATGGATCAGTCTTTTTGGCCCAATAAGAAGAATTGGGCCGGGTCGGAACAGGAGCCCCCCAAGTCATTGCTCGTGCTGCTGGGCAGTGACTTAAAAGTAATACTGTGCTCGGCGGAGCGTGATGTCATGGTCGAGGATCTTCGCTATCGGTCTTTCGGGCAAACAATACGTCGCTCGGTAGAGGAATGTGAAACGAAAAGCTGGAATACCTGGATATTCGCGCCTATTAATGATTTGACGGCTAGGCTAGGGGCTAGCGTATAGGGGTCACGCGCGCGCGCACGTGTCTTCAATCCTATAAATAGGATTCTCAGGGCCCATTTTGATCTTTTCGTTTCATCTTCTCTCTCAAGACTCTGCCCGTTCAGCCGCCGTCGACCACCGTCATTTCTTGCCGACCACCCTTTGCAGAAGCTCACTTTCTTCCATAATGTCTTCTCAAGCTCAAGGTACCGTTCCTTTCCTCTCTTTTAGTGTATATAGCGTAGGTTTTGTAGAATGCATGCGGTTTAGGGCGATTTTACCGGTAGTTTTAGGATTTTAGGATTAGTAAGCCTTGAAGTTCTTGCCACCGTAGCTGGTCGGCTGTGAACCCTAACTTTAGGGTCGACGGAGATTCTGGTCGACTCAGACTTTAGATTTTTGGATAGGTTTTTGTTATTTATACTATTGGGCGTCAGCTGTTGCCTCGAGCAATGGTTAGCCAGGGCTATAGCTCGGAACACAATTTCTGAGCTGAGGCGCGCCCTTTCACTTGTCGAGCGGTGGAAGGGTGGATTTGATATTCTTAATCGAATTCACTGATGCCTTTCCTCTGCTTTTCAGGTGAAAATTCGCTCGGGAATCCACTGGACGTGTTTTCCGAGGATACGTCCTCGGGAAGTACGGAATCGTCTGCGTCCATACCCTCGAACTCAGGAAACTCCTCGGATAGTTCAGACACAAGTACCACAGGGCAGTCGACGGAATCGCCTCAGTGTCCTGCCCAGTCGAGGGTCTCGCCCGAAGAGTGGGTGATGGAAGATTTGCTGGACAAAGTGTCTTCCTTCTCAAGACCTCGCTCGGAGCCGCTGCCAGTTGTTGGGAATCCTGCTGACTGGGTCGTGACCTGCCCGGGAGACGACGACCGCATCTTCTCAGACTTTCGTGGTCGGGCATTTTCCATGTATGAATACGCCACTTCGGTTCTGGGAGTGACGCTGCCCTTCAGCGACTTCGTGAGTGTTGTGCTCGGGCACCTCTGCATAGCTCCTTCCCAGCTGCACCCCAACTCATACGCATTCCTGAGGGCGTTTGAGATGACGTGGGCCTTTCTGGGTGTAGGGGCCACACTTCCTCTCTTCTTCCGTCTCTTTTCTTTACAGCGCCAGGTCGGGCGGGGAACCGACCGGAAGGGGTTCGTGTCTTTCAAGCAGCGGACCAAGATCTTCAAGGCCCACTCAGAATCCATCCGGGCTTTCAAGACCGACTACTTCTTGATAAAACCTGCGAGTGATGCGGCCGTGAGGGCTATGAGTTTTCTCGGAATTGATACCGATGAGAACGATGAGCCCAGGTTGGACGACCAAGGTGAAGTGATTCCGAGGAGATTATGGATGTTTCCCTTCTCCTGGAGTCATGTGCACTATGAGCGACCAGTGGGGGAGTTTGTCCAGGTGGGGGACACCTTGAATGACGATGATGCGGCCAGCTTTGAAGCCTTTAGAAAATTGATAGCTTCTTTTACTCCGACCCCTCTATTGGACGGGGAAGGGAAGGTTATGGTCGATCAAGATGGGGGAGAAGCTTTGGAGCGTCCCCTGATCAGTGTTACTGACTTGCTGGCCTGTAATAACGGGCAGGAGATATCTGACTTTTTTGGTATCTGTTTGCTTATATTCGTTAAATTTTCGATCTTGACTTTGTTGCTCGTAGCTAATCTTGGTGTTGTTCTTCTTTTCAGGTTCTTTGACAAATCCTCTGGACAAGATTCACGAGCGTTTGGTCCAGCAGCAGCGGAAGCGGTTGAGGGTCGTGCAGACCAGGCTGACTGAAGCGAGCGGTTCAGGCTCGGGTCCTTTGGTCCAGGGCTCTCCAGGGGCCTCTACCGGCTCTTTGATGAAGAAACACAAAGCGACGGCTACCGTGGACCTGACGGTCGGTGCTCCTCCGAAGCCAAGGCATGGGATACCCCCGTGTTTCGTTGTTCGGAACTTTTTCGAGGGGAATACTATGGATGTGGACCGGGCGGACTCTCTGTTCCTGGAAGGGATGGATCGTCCTGCTCGGCGGCTTTCTTTGGCCCAGGACGCGAGCGCGGTTATGCGGGTCCTGACCATGGCTTGGATGACGGCCGAGGGGTCCCCTATGCTGGAGCGGGAGAACAGCAAACTCAAGGAGCAGTTGGCTGCTTCCGAGGCCAAGCTGACGGCGTCCACAGAGGAGGTAAAGAAGGTCACCACCGAATCGGCTGAGCGAGCAACGGTCATCGCCAAATTAGAAGTCGACAAGAAGAGGTTGCTCGAACAGAATAAGAAATTAAAAGATGCCTTCTGCCCCAAGGAGGATGAGGACGAGGACACCAAGCATATGGTGACGAGGGCTCAGTTTCTCGCTCGGATCGACCAAGATATGGAAGATCTGAACGCGTCTACTGAGTTCAGTTTTCAGAATACGGTGGACCAAGTAAAAGCTCTCCACCCTGACCTAGCCTTGGATGTTGATCGGATGAATTATCTGTACAAGGTGGTGGATGGTCAGATTGTGGTTCCTGCCGACTTGGTGGTGGCCGACTCCCAGCCGGGGACGATTGCCCAGCCCGATCAACCAGAGGAGCAGCCGGACCAGGAGGAAGCCCGTGCAGAGGAAAACCGCCTGGTGGGTGAAGAGAATTAATTTGCGGCATGCGTGCCTTGTAATTTATAATGTATCTTGTTTTGGGGGGCGTGGCCCCCTTTATTTGTAATTCCGAACAAGTCGGCCTTTTGGTGCCGCATTTATTTTAAATGTTAAGTGTTTGACCCTGGAGGTCGGTTGCATATATTGTTTGCTCGTAATAATGCGTCCGTCGGAGGACATAGTTTATTTGTTATTTTTATTAAGTGTTTGATGCTCGTATTTGCATTGGCTAGAAGCAATTGGATAGATACGGGGGGAGTATGGACGATCTGTTGGTTAGGGGAACCAATCAGTGTTGGAGGGTTTTACCCTCGATCGGTGCTCGAGCCAAGATAATGGCCCGGACTCCGTGGCGTGAACGTCCCATCGCGAGCTGGGGTTCTGCCTGGTCGTGGTACTTAGGTGACGTCGGACTCGTTTGAGTATCCGTCCGTGCAACAAGTTTTTCTTTTTCTCGAAAAGAAGTCTTGTTTGATTTGTGATATTTGGGCTGACGTGCTCGTACCTAGGCACGCAGTTTTTCGTTAGTCTCTCTCTCTCTTCGCTTGGTAGTTGAGCAAGGTGACTGATTTAACTATAATATTGTTTAAGTTTTTCGGCGTTCCAAGGCCGAGCGAGTTCTTCCCCCGTGTAGGTTTTCTAAGTAATAAGCACCGTTCTCGGTTTTTGCTCGAACGCGATATGGGCCTTCCCAGTTGGGCGTTAGTTTTCCCTCGCGGGGATCCCTGTGGTTTCTTCTAAGGACGAGGCTGCCTACTTCGAACGTCCGCCTGATGACCTTGGAATCATACCGAGCAGCTATCTTTTGTTTGAGAATGGTTTCTCGAAGAGCGGCTTCCGATCGAATTTCTTCGATCATGTCGAGCTCGTCTCTTAAAGCTTCATTATTGACATCTTGTTCCATGGGGAATTCCGTGCGTCTTGAACGGACATGCATTTCTATTGGAATTACTGCTTCGGTCCCATATGCTAATCGAAACGGGGACTCTCCGGTCGTTGAATGGGGAGTGGTCCTATATGCCCATAATACGCTATGTAATTCCTCAACCCAGTGTTTCTTATGCTCGTCCAACCTTCGTTTCAGACCTCTCAGGATTACCCTGTTTGCGGCCTCGGTTTGCCCGTTAGTTTGAGGGTGCTCGACTGAAGCGAAGTGTTGTTTTGTCCCCATCGACGCAACGAATTCTTTGAAATGTTTATCCGTGAATTGAGTCCCGTTGTCGGTCACAATAGCGAGGGGCACTCCAAACCGGGCGAGGATGTTTCTTTTGAAGAATCGAAGTAATTTTGGCCAGGGCCTCAGCTTCTATCCATTTGGTGAAATAGTCGACGCCTACAATTAAGTATTTGTTCTGACCAGACCCAACGACGAATGGTCCTAGAATGTCCATTCCCCACCACGCGAATGGCCAGGGGGATGATAACGATTTTAGCTCGGATGGGGGTGCTATGTGCACGTCTCCATGTCGTTGGCATCTGTCGCATCTTCTTACATGCTCCTTTGCGTCGTGCTGGAGGGTGGGCCAGTAGTATCCTGCCCTCAAAATTTTCCGAGCTAGTGAACGTCCGCCAGGATGCTGCGCATTGATTCCTTCGTGGACTTCCCTGAGTACGTGTGGAATGTTTTCCTCCTCTACGCATCTGAGGAGGGGTGTAGAGAATCCTCGACGATACATACGTCCTCCTACTAAAGAGTATGAACATGCCCTTCGTCGTATAGTACTGGCCTCTTTTGAGTCGGTTGGTAACTCTCCTTTGGTCAGATAGTTGAACATTGGAGTCATCCAGCAACCCGTGTCGCCCACGACGTTAACGTGTACGCAGGCTGAAGAGTGCCCGATACATGGTTGGGGAAGCAATTTTTGTATGACGGACTTGTTGTTTCCTTTCCTTTTAGTGCTCGCCAGCTTGGACAGGATATCTGCGCGAGCGTTGTTTTCCCGAGGAACGTGTTTGATTTGACACTCTTAAACCGTTTTATTTCGTCTTTTACGAGGGCCAGATACTCGGCCATGCTGTCGCTTCTAGCCTGGAAGTCCCCTCGGACTTGGCTTGCAACCAGTTGGGAATCCGTGCAAACTGTGATCTCTTTTGCTTCTAGGTCGGTTGCGAGTCGTATGCCCGCCAGGAAGGCTTCATACTCTGCTTGGTTGTTAGAAGTGGGGAAAGATAAAGTCAAGGATACTTCGATTACGTTCCCTTCTTCGTTCTCCAAAATGATACCGGCCCCACTGCCCGTCGGGCCAGATGCGCCATCCACGAAAATAACCCACTTGGATGAAGCTTTCGGGTCTTGCCCGGTGAAAGCAAGTTCAGCCACGAAGTCGGCCAGCGCTTGAGCTTTGAGGGCCTGTCTTCCTTCAAATTTGATGTCGAACTCAGATAGTTCTAGTGACCATTTTAACATTCGGCCAGCCATGTCTGGTCGACCGAGCAACTGTCTTATGGGTTGATCGGTCCTTACGATGATGGTGTGAGCCAGGAAGTAATGGCGTAGTCTTCTTGCAGCGAGAAGGAGGGCCAGTGCGACCTTTTCTATCTGAAGGTACCGAATTTCCGGGCCGTGGAGAGCTTTGCTCGTGAAATATACGGGCTTTTGCCCATCGGGTCGTTCGCGCACAAGGGCCGCGCTCACTGCTTCGTTTGCGACCGCAAGGTAGAGATACAGAGTCTCCCCCTCTTCCGGTCTGGATAAGACTGGAGGCTCACTTAATGCTTTTTTCAGGTGGGATAGTGCTAACTCGCATTCTGCCGTCCATTCGAAAGTTGCTTCCTTACGGAGGAGCTTGTAAAAGGGGAGAGCGTGTTGAGCTGATTTTGCTACGAATCGAGCAAGGGAGGTAATGACCCCGTTTAGTGATTGTATGGACTTCTTGGTCGTGGGGGTTGGGAACTCCGCAAACGCTCGACACTTATCGGGATTTGCCTCGATGCCCCGCTCAGTCAAATAGAATCCGAGGAATTTTCCCGTTCGGACACCAAAGGTGCATTTCTCAGGGTTGAAGCGCATTTTTCACTTTCGTGCTTGGTCGAACACTTTTCGCAGATGGGACGCATGGTCCGTTTCCCGTTGAGATTTGACGATCATGTCGTCCATGAATACTTCGAGCATTTCTCCGATTTCGGTTCGGAAAACTTTATTCATCATGCGCTGATACGTTGCTCCTGCGTTTTTTAGACCGAAGGGCATAACGTTGTAAAAGTAATTGCCCGACTCGGTCATGAAGGCCGTGTATTTTTTGTCAGACACGGCCATGGGTATTTGATTGTACCCCGAGTATGCGTCCATGAAGGATAGTAATTTGTATCCGGACGAATTGTCGACCAACTTGTCGATGTTAGGTAAAGGGTATGCATCTTTCGGGCACGCCCGATTGAGATCGGTATAATCAACACACATTCTCCATTTTCCACTAGATTTTTTCACAAGTACAACGTTTGAGAGCCAGGTCGTATACCTGGCCTCGGTTACAAATTTAGCCTCTAGGAGGTCTTTAACAGCAGATTCGGCAGCATCAGTCTTCTCGCTCGACTGCTTTCTCCTGCGTTGAGCGACCGCTTTATGTGTTGGGTCGATAGAGAGGTGGTGACAAGCTGTTTCTGGGTCGAGCCCTGGCATTTCTGCGGCGCTCCATGCAAACAAGTCTGCGTTCCCTTTGAGGCAAGCTTCTAACTGTCGTTTTACGAATTCGGGCATATGTGCCCCGATCTTAACGCACCGGGCAGGGTCCTCTCCCAAGGGAATCAGCTCGAAATCTCCGTCCGGTATTGGTCGGGCTAAGGCTTCTGCTGGTCTCTAAACGCTCTCGCTACTATCTGAAAACCTGCAATCTAGGTCGATCGAATCGACTTGAGGGAAAGCCTTGGGTACATCTGGCAAATCCAATGTCGGGGGACTTGGTTGGTACGATATCGAGCTGAGGCCTTTTGACGCTGCCTCGAAACATCTACGGGCAGCGTCGACGTCTCCGTGCAATGTGACGACTCTGCCCGAACTAGTATAATACTCCATCTTCAAGTGGACGGTGGATGACACGGCTATCAACTCGGCTAGAGTTGGTCGTCCTAATATGCATTGGTATAATGATGGGCAATCCACGACAAGGAATTGGACCCTAACCGTCCTGGCTGTCTCGCCCGCCCCGAAAGTGACAAACAGGTCAACATAACCCCACGGTCGGGATACTGCTTCGTTGAAACCTTGCAGGTCTGATCCGACGTATGGAGTCAGATGTGTTTCGTTCAGTTGGAGTGTTGAAAACAGTTGGGAGTACATGATGTCGCATGAACTACCTTGGTCCACCAATATCCTCCTTACATCGAAGTTCTCCATGCGTGCTCGGATGAGTAAAGGAATGTTGGCGTTGGGTGCTCCTCCCAGGAGCTCTTCTCGATAGAATGCGAGGGGTATGGAACCTTCCCTCGGTGGATCTAAAGTGGCGTTTTGCGCGGGCCCTTTGGCGATCAACTGGTCGAATTTTCTCTTCACGGAACCGACCGTGATTTTATTGAAGCCCCCCTGATATGACCATCGCAGAAGGGAACGCTTCCCACGGACTGTGGGAGGAGAGGTATCCCGTACCATTGGTGTGGTCTGGCAATAAGAAATCTTCCGGGCGGTAAATGCTCAGGGCGACTTGCATGTTAGCGTCTGCAGGGATTGGCACGGCTTCTTCGATTTTCTGGGTCTCCTGAGTATCTTGTCGAGGATTTTCTCTGGACTTCGTGAACTGTTTCAGGTGCCCGTCTTTGATGAGGATTTCGATTGCGTCCTTGAGGTGGATGCAATCCTCTGTGTTGTGCCCATGACTCTTGTGGAATCTACAGTATTTCGTTTTATCTGTACCGGGCTTGCTAGGTTGTTGCCTTGGGAAGCGTACTCCCGCTTGTTTGAATTCTGAATTGGCGCATTCAGACAAAATTTTCTCCCTAGAGGCTAGGAGGGGCGTGTATTCGTGGAACCGACCAATAGGTCCCCGGTGCTCTCGTGGTTCGCGGGAGCGCTCGTCTTTTCTTTTGTCTATTCCTCGACGAGATGTCGAGGGCTCATCAACTCGGTGTGGTTTGGCGTCTTCACGGCGTCGAGCGTCTCTGACTGAACTGGCCGCTTGCTTTTCTTCATATTGGATGTAAGCTTGGGCTTTTAGCAAGAATGCGTCAAGGGTGGCCGGGGTTTCAATGCCGACCGCCCGATGGAAATCGGTCGAGGGACGTAACCCTCGTTCCAGCAGGTACTTTTTCATGTCGTCGGTCGTAGACACTTGGACTGCCTCTTTATTGAACCTTTCGATGTAAGTTCGTAAAGGCTCATCCCTCCCTTGGATTATTGCTTCGAGCGAAGCCTCTGTCTTAGGGTGTCGTCTTGATGCGGTAAAGTGTCTAGAGAACGTGCGCCCAAGTTGTTTCCATGATGTGATGGATTCAGCTTCAAGACTTTTGTACCACGTCATTGCCCCTTTCCTCAGCGTCGTGGGAAAGAGTCGACATTTAATTGCTCCTCGAACACCCCGATAGTCGAGCAAGGCATCGATGTTTTCGATGTGTTCGTATGGATCGGTAGTCCCGTCGTACGAGCCTAGAGGAGGAGGTTTCTCTAAGCCTCTTGGGAGCTTGGCTGCCATAATTTCAGACGACAAGGGACCCCGAGCGTCCTCGTCGTCACTGGAAATAAGCGATGACTTGTGCTCGTGTTTCTTTGTTCTTCGAGGGGAGGTGGATCTTGATCTGCTCCTTCTTGATTTTCTTTTAGGAGAGGGTTGTGGAGATGACTGACGAAAGCGTTTGTTGCCTGTTGATTCGTCGGTGTTTCCTCTCCTCTTCTTCTTCGCAGGAGACGGAGTGAACTCCCCTCGGGGCTTCTTTGGAGAATGAGGTCGACGAGAATTATCTTCAAGTCGGGCAATCTTTTCACCATGAGTGAGGAGTAGCAAGTTCGTTTGATTTAGGATTTCGGCCAGCGCAGCGAAATCTGACCCCGAAGGAGTCGAAGGAAAAAGAGTTTTCGGGCGACTCTCCAAGGGTTGGTCACGGTCGGGTGAAGGTGATGTTGCCTTCCCTTCTGGTCGGTCGTGTACCGTTTCATCGTGTAGGGGAGGCTGGATGTTGCTCTCACGTTGCGTGAGAATCATCCCATCATTCGATCGATTCTCCTGGTTGTCCCGAGCAGCCATGGATCTTGTTGAAACTTTTGTTCTTTGAGGATCTTGAAAGAAGAACGGGGAAATCTTAGCTTTTCCCACAGACGGTGCCACCTGATCGTACCTGGAGATCAGGATCCGATACGGCTGGACTCGAGAGCGGGCGGAAGTGGTCGTTGAGGAGAAAAAGGGGTGTACCTGCAATGCACTCCGATGCTAAAGTAAGTATCCGAGCAAGAGCGAGCAAGTACTAGTATTAGGGTTGAGAATTGAATACCTGACCCTCTCAAATGAGAGAGTTTATATAAAGGACTAGCTAGAAGACTATTGGTTCGTTTTATGAGGTGCGGATCGAGGGGTCCGTGAAGATAGGAAACGGTCAATACTAGCCGTTAGGGGGTCTCTTTGTGATCGGATTATTAGTGGTCGACTGAGGGACCACTTTTCATGACTGTGCTCGACGTCGAGCAAGGTAAATGGATCAGTCTTTTTGGCCCAATAAGAAGAATTGGGCCGGGTCGAAACAATAATGTACCTAGTATATAAGCGAATTTTGACTATGTAGTTAGGGTTCACAATTCATTTTTATTATCTTTAGAACTCATACATATGAATTCACTTAGATACTGAGTTTGTGATAAATGTGTGAACCTGTGTTTAATTTTTAATTCAAATGTTTCAATTGCCTTATTGTTATTTACTTCTTTGTTGTTTTATCCATTTAAGCACTTTTACTTTATTTCTTTGGATATTTACATTAGAAATCCTTTCAGCACGAGTACATTTTCTTGAATGTTTTACACAAAGTGTCCTTTAGGATTTTCGAGTTTGATCTTAAAAATGAACTAAAGTTTATGATTGTTTACTAAAAACACGAGTAAACACATAGTTTATTAAAAATTCTTCAAGCTAATTGATTTCAGACAAAATCAAATGGTATTAAAACCAAAACAAAGGTAAACTAAAAGCAAATGTTGGCATTTTAGTGTGTTTCTCTTTTTTAGTGCATCTATTTTATATGTTTTTATTTGTTACCTCTATTTTACATGTTTAAAATAAGTACATTTTGTTCATTTAAAGAAAGAATAATATTTTGTATGGACTGTCCCAAAACATATCTAGTGGGACCAGTTAGTTTAAGAGGACTGATCCTATCATCTACTAGTAAATGGTCTATTTAAAACTAGAGTAGAGTTATGTATGGACTGATCAAACACATGGATTGTTAGAACCTAGCGAAATCGACTAATTCAAGGATACTGATTCCATTGTCCACTAACAGAGGGTCCATTTAAAGTCAAAATGAAGCTTTATATAAGGGATCAATCCCTTTGTTATGTAGCAGGGGTCCATTTAAATCCAGAGCAACCATAGTAAAACTTTGTATATGAATCTCACCATCCACTAGCAAGGTTCCTTTTAAAGTCAGAGTGGCGATAACAAAGTTTTTTTTATAGAGGACTAATCTCATAGTCCATTTAAAGTTAGAGCAATCACAACAAAATTATGTATAGGAGACCAGTTCCATTGTCCACTAGAGGGGATCTATTTAAAGTCATCTAATTTCAATGTTCATTAGCAGTGGTTCATTTAAATCTGTCAATTTCACTGTCCACTAATAGAGTTCCATTTAAAGGCAGAACAAAATTTTATATAAAAGACTAATTTGATCGTCCACTAGTAGACTCCATTTAAATTCATAACAAAACTTTGTATAAAGATCAATTCCACCATTCAAGATTTACCTATTTAAAGGACTAATATCATCATCCATTTACCGAAACCATTTATAATTAAAACAAAACTCTATATAAACTGATATGACAAAATAATTGTTACCAATAGAAAATGATTAAATCCAATTCTCATTTTCATAATATTACTTTATCATATCATTAACTTTTAAATACATTTAAGCAAATCTTTAATTTCTGTTTTATTTTGGCGTTTTTTATTTTTGCCGTGGCCGTATTTGATTCAAAGAAATCAGTGTAATAACCAAACTTGAAATAGCCATAACAAAAAACAAAGAAAAAAAAGGATTGAATTGAAGTTGAAGTTGAAGAAGAAAATGGCGTGCCACTCAGCATCTTCTCTTCGCATAACAAATTCAATGCCCACAAAACCTCTTGTCTCTTTCCCTCCCACCTCATCGCGCCTCCTTCCTTTCCACAAATCCTTCATCTCCGTTTCTCTGCGTTCTTCCACTAAACCATCCACCAAGTCTTTTCAAGGTTCAATCTTTTTTCTATCATTCACTTTTCTCTTATGTTTAATCGTTCTTGGTTTGTTATTTGAGATTGAATAATCTTAGCAAGTAGATTTTATTTCGTTTTCCTATTCATTTAGTGCTTGTCCCTTTAATTCATCTAGTTTACGAGTGTGGGAATTGAAGTGTTTGATTGTAAAAGTAAACGAGTTATTGAAAATTGGTATAGACATGGGGGTAATCAGATTATGTTAATGGGTATGCTTATTGTGATTTTATACATTACTAACTAGTTTAATTTCAACCATAATTCATCTACTTTGATTAACTAATTTAGTGTAGCCGGTGTCGAACTCGTAATGCCAGACATACCTTCAATCTGAAGTGTCAAAAAGTGCTTTGCTTTAGTAATTTGGGCTATTTTTGTACCT
Organism: Lathyrus aphaca; assembly: GCA_963966055.1. Lineage (NCBI taxonomy): Eukaryota > Viridiplantae > Streptophyta > Magnoliopsida > Fabales > Fabaceae > Lathyrus > Lathyrus aphaca. The sequence goes on from OZ014520.1 coordinate 83,426,061, forward strand.
TTTGAGAATTTCACAACACTTTTTAATGTTTTACCTTGTTTTGTTGTCAGTGAGATCAGTGGCTACGCCTACGGAATCAATAGCGGGGTTTGATGACATGGTTGCTGGGACTCAGAGGAAGTATTACCTGCTAGGTGGAAAAGGAGGGGTAGGGAAGACAAGTTGTGCTGCTTCACTTGCTGTTAAATTTGCAAATAATGGACACCCTACTCTTGTAGTTTCCACCGATCCAGCACATTCTTTGAGCGATTCTTTTGCTCAGGTTAATCACATGCTTTCTAGTTTTGATGTTGCTTAACTGTTACCTGCTTCAAGTACTGATTGAATGCGTGCTCCGTAGGATTTGGCAGGGGGAGCATTGGTACAAGTGGATGGACCTGATTATCCACTTTTTGCTCTTGAAGTAAGCTGGAGTTTCTCATGATTGTTATTTTTGTGAACTATTTGCGCACCGTTTAATGTTACATTCGTAGTTCCTTATGTGTTTTCTTACTTTTGAAGTTCCTTACTTGCTTTACAGATAAATCCTGATAAGGCTAAGGAAGATTTCCGAGATGCGGCTAAACAAAATGGTGGTAGTACTGGAGTCAAAGATCTCATGGATGGCATGGGTCTTGGAATGCTGGCAGACCAGGTAAAAGCTTATTTATGTATAAAATGGTTTTAGAATACATTAATGTATTTATAACCTGTAGCACACCTTACGTTAATTAAATTTTAAGAAATCTCGTGAAACAAGATTGACATTATAACTAGGAAATACTGGAATATAACTCGTTCTGCTTCATTATAAGCTTCCTTCTTTAAGATGCGTTGTTTCATTCTTTGGTTGCAAAAGTTAGGAGAGCTAAAACTGGGAGAATTGCTGGATTCACCTCCTCCTGGACTGGATGAAGCTATTGCGATTTCCAAGGCATGTATTTTTTTTATGCTCTCTAGTGACTTGTTTATTTGCTAATCTAAATCATTTTTCCCTCGACTAATCATTAAAATGTTCTTGCCAGGTTATGCAATTTCTTGAATCGCCGCAATATAACATGTTCACCCGCATTGTATTTGATACGGCACCGACAGTGAGCAAAATGCTAATAGTTATATATTTCATATCTGCTTTGTTTTTGGAAAATATCTAATATTGTTTACCCATTTTCCTGAACAGGGTCATACATTACGTTTATTGTCATTGCCTGATTTCTTGGATGCATCCATTGGAAAATTACTAAAGGTATCACTGCTAATTTTATATTCGTTATATGTAAAATGTCTAGCCACTCGGTCAGTCTTGAAATGCTAGTTCACCGACGAATATGTTTTTATCAAATTGTGTTAATGCCATTATGCTGCTGCAGCTAAGGCAAAAGATAGCTTCTGCTACCTCTGCAATTAAATCCGTGTTTGGGCAAGAAAATACTCGCGACGGTGCTGTAAGATTCATATTGTTGGGTTACTGTTCCATTTAATTTCATTATAACATGCTTACCATTTTCCATATCTTGATGATACAGACTGACAAACTGGAGAAGCTTAGGGAGAGGATGATACAAGTCCGCGAGCTTTTCCGTGACACTAATTCGACAGAATTTGTTATTGTTACAATCCCCACGGTATGACCTAGAAATGTGTTCCACAACTGAATAATAACTGAATGATAGATAACTTAATTATATAGTTCTTAAACCTCATAGTAATTACTTAAATCTGTCTTTAATCCTAAAGGTGATGGCAGTTAGTGAGTCATCTAGATTGAGTGCATCATTGAAGAAGGAAAATGTTCCGGTAAAGAGACTCATTGTCAATCAACTTCTTCCACCATCCGCATCTGATTGCAAGTTTTGTGCCGTGAAAAGAAAGGTACTTTAACTGCTGGCTTTTCTAATTTTCCACTGGTTTAAGTTGAATGGTAATTCAATTAACAGAACAATATGACTGAAAATGCGATAACTGATTAATAAGCATTTATCAAACAAGAACATATCTTTAATTTTTATTTGAAGGGTGAAATCTTTACTGCAAACAAACTTTTCAGGATCAAACGCGTGCTCTTGATATGATTCAGAGTGATCCAGAGCTCTCGACCTTATCTATGATCCAAGCACCACTTGTTGATGTTGAGATAAGAGGTGTTCCTGCCCTCAAATTTCTGGGTGACATTATCTGGAAATGAAATCAGACAGTAATTCAAATAATGATTAGGTAATATGTTGTTTTAACTGTGTTGATAGCACTATTTAAATATACTTTACTCTATTAAGTTCACTTAGTACTATATAAATTTGAAGTCATTTAATGATTATTTACAGCCAAAATATACATGGAATCATATCCTATCTCATTTAGATGTTGCCAAAATTGGAAAATTTTCTTTTCTTTACCATCACTATTATATATATTAAATTTAGTAATTTACTGAAGTTGGCAGTTTTGGGAAGAACACATAATTTGTGCACATGACATGACATCAAGGCTTATCATAGTTATACAGTGAAGTGGTAGATGCTGGAGGAACCAGAAAGTTTTTTTAATTTTTATTTATTTATATATGCAGTTCAAAACGAAAAGAAACTAGTTATTGTATATTCACTCTTCACTAGCATGTATTCGAAACTACTTTTTAACTCTTATTCCTACATCTGGGCCTTTTCTTGTTTATGTTTTCCATCCCATATGAAATGCAACTTGTTAGTGTATATTTGTGGATTGTGGGTGGTTCTTTTTCTACTATTCATAATAGAGTAGGAATAGGTATTTGTATCAAAGAGGAACCCTCTTTAGAGAATTTCTTATTCATCCTATATATATATATATATATATATATATCTTCTAATTATGGAGATACATCTTTGGACGTACCTATTTTTTAATAAACGTTGATATATTTCGGAGATATATCTCCGGATCATTTTAAACATTAAGAACATGTCATCCATAAGTCATTTACATTTGAATTGTTCCAAAGATGCATCAACAAGAATATTGAATATTCCAAATATACATCTCCGAAGTGTATCAGAAGAGGTGTTTTTTTACTATAACTTGTGTATTTGTTTTCAGATGAAGCATGAAGCACGATCTCGAATAAAAAATGGATGTACAAAATAATAAGAGACTAATATTGGATGAGTCAAAAATAATATAGTAATATATGTAGAAAATATCCTAAAATTGAGATCCAAAATAATAATAGACTACTACTGGGTGTGCTTGTCAACATCCTCTACCTCTTTTGTCTCCTTTGCAGGCTCTGCCTCCTCGATCGTCAATCCCCCGTCCTTCGACGATTTCTCTAGTACAACAGTGCCCATGTGCCTCTACCACCATGGCATCCAAGACTCGTTTGACAACAGATTATCAGGGAAGATAACATTGTCAATGTATGCCCGCGCAATGTCCACTATGTGATGACACCTATGTAAGACATCATCAATATGATCTAGTTGAGCCTCTACCACCATGGCATCCAGATCTCGTCTGACAACAGACTCATCAGGGAAGATAACATCGACAATGTCTGCCCGCGCAATGTCCACTATGTGACGACACCTATGTAAGACATCATCAGTATGATCTAGCCGAGTCTGCTCCTCCTCTAGTATCTTCTAATGAGCTGGTCTCGACGGATCTCCTAGAGCAGTCTGCACCATGTACGAATGTGACACCCTGAAGAACCATCTGATGTACCATCGACGTAGCTCCAGTCGTTCATTGCAATGGTGGCATGTGCCTCCTCCGGTAACAAATGACTCTCATAATCAACAAACATCTCTATCTATTTATGAGACAAGACATGAGGAGCAGAGACAATATGGTGTATGGGGATGGTCTAGATGTACTCAAACTGCCGCATGATGCATTCAGAAAGATGATGAGCAGTGATATACGATCCACAGGCCAACCAACCGGAGTATAGAAATATGTCGTCAAATGGTCGCGTCTGACAGTGTTCCACGTAGATGTTGAAGTGCATGTCCTCAGCAACCAAACGGTCAAGATAAACTCTGAAAGGCTTGACCGTCTGGTTCCCTCTAAGAAGAATAAAAGTATAGGCACGCGACATATCCTCAGTGTACTCATCCACACTTGCCTAACCAGCGATACACGGGAAATGCTGGATGATCCAAGCCTGAAATAAAAATAAATAAATAAATATTCAAGGATCAAGAATTGTTACCAGTGGTTCTGCAAATATGAAATGAAAAATGACAAAAAAATATATTCAAGGATCAAGAATTATTACCATCAGTAGTGTCATGTTATCAATGACTTGCTTCGTATTCCACCGACATTTATCTCTCAACTTCGAATAAAGATAGGCCATGAAAGCCGCCCCCCAATTGTACTCATGGATCTGAGTGAAATCCAAGAAGTACGGAGGTATGCAACGTCAGTATAAGTGGCACTCGTGTCCACAAAAATGCAAGTGTCAACCAAAAAAGAAAATATGCCCTCAAAGCACGAGCCATGTGTACCGCCACCTGCTCAACATCACCATGAGCCTCATCATCATATATCTCCTCCTTAAGGAACTAAAATCTAGCATGAGCACCTCTGGTCCTATCCACATCCTTCACAACCTTCCTTATATCAGTCCCCAAATGCTCTACCATCATCTCGATTGCCTAGTCTTTGATCATCCTACCATGATCGAGAAATCTCCCCCTGATTGGAGGATATGACAAACACGAGACATCGTCTAGTGTGATAGACATCTCACCATGTGAGAGATGAAACAAATAGGTCTCAGAATATCATCTCTCCACAAATGCATTAAGCATCTTATGGTTGACCAAAATGTAACCGGTCATGCATAGATCCTTCAGACCAAATATGGTCATAACCGACTGGAACCAATCTGCCTCCTCCTGAGGCAATGCAACAATCTTCCTCCCATGGTTAAGAAAATTTTGGGGATCACACTCCTAAAAATTTTCAGAAATAATCAATGTCGGTAATAACCAATGTTATAATAAGTTGTGTCAGCAATTAAAATTAAAACTAACGTATAAGAAAATAAAGAATCCAACTAATGCTACCTCTTCGTCCCAAATATCTGGCAGTATGGTCTGAATACAAAGGAAATAGGGTTGACAATGAACCGAACCAACTCGAAAATAGTTTGAAACTTGATTTGATGATTAAATCGTTGAACTAGGTTCGTGAACCAAATGAGCTGAATATAAGCGAAAAACTAAGTTTCACTACTACGGAAAACCTTTTTCACAATAGTTGGAAAAAGGGTACCATCACGCCGGTCATACCATTGTTAAGTAGAATGTCGTTGTAAGTTCATTGTTTCTACAACAGTCTAGAAATTGTTATTGAAATCCATGATGCATGCCACATATCAGAACAATTAGGCTTATAAATCGTTGTGATATATACACTTAGGTATTGGGTTCGAACTCATCAGCAGAAAATTATGTAAAACATAAATTACCTTTAATCTCGGTTATAATAGATAATTGTCGTTGAAAGTATCTAGAGTTTATTATATTATATTATATTATATATAGATTGCTTGTTTTCCATACACCTCACTAAATAAATACAGGAATTCAAATTGATGAAGAAGTCTATAATCTGAAAATTAAATTATTCTTTAAAACCAATTTAAACAAATCATTGTTATTTTTAGATTGCATTTGTGTCATCGTGCATCTCACATTGTTTTACATATACTTTAGTATATTGACCTGAATCCTTAGATGCATCGCTATCTTCGATTATAGTTAAATTTTCATAACAATTTATTGGATAATCTGCCTCATCATCATCACTTATCATCGTAATTTTTATAATCATAATTTTTACGATTATAAGTGTTGATGGTGAGGAAGATTATCCAATAAATTATATTTAATAAAATTGAACCATAATCAAATACAGCGATGCATCTAAGGAGTCAGATCATTATACCATAATATATGTAAACAACATGAGATGAACGATTAGACGCATGCAATCCAAAAACAACAATGTTTTGTTTAAGTTGGTTTTCAAATACAACTTAATTTGCAGATTATAAGTATCTATGTCAATTTAAATTAATGTATTTTAAGTGAGGATTGGTGAAACAAACAATCTACATAGAATATAATAAACTCAAACAACATCATACACCATAACCAGATATTATAAATTTATCAACAAACCCCTAACCACATATAATATCACAAACTATGTTAAATTGTTTCAAGAACGTGCATTTTATTGAAAATTATCGTGGAACTATGAATTTCATCTAGTTTGTGAAGCAATAAAAAAGAAATACAAGGTGGGTGAAGTTTCCACAATGACTTCATACTTCTTGTATTTTTTTCCATTGCTACACAAACTATATGAACATTATCAACACATACTATACGCTTGCTATCACCATGTATCATCCCCTTAATTTGCAAGGAAACACAACAAACTTTAACAATAAGCATCTTCAGTTGAAACCAAACCCTAAAACCATAATCCAATGAAAAGTAAAGAGAGATCAAAAGAGAGAGCAGGAGAACATACCATCTTCGTCGCCGTCGTAGTGTGGGTTGTACCATATGAAGATATATTAAGTTCATCTAATTTGTGTAGCCATGATGAAGAAATACAAGGTGGATAAAGTTTCCACAATGACTCATACTTCTTGTATTCTTCTTCATTGCTACACAAACCATATCCTTATCAACTCATACTATATGCTTGCTACCACCAACATCATCACTATGTATCATCCCCTTAACCTGGAAGGAAACACAATAAACTTCAACAATGAGCATCCTCAAATGAAAATAATCGCGGAACAGGAATCAATTATGATGTTAATATAGTTTGGGAAGCAATGAAAAAGAAACATAAGGAGGAAGAAGCTTACACAAAAGCTTCATACTTCTTATATTTATTTTCATTGTTTCTAAAACTAGATGAAGTTTGTTGTCACTGTTGTTTCTTTATTTACTAACATTTTGTTTGTGAAGCTATGAAAAAGAAGAAGTACAAGGTGGATGAAACTTCCATCAAAGATTCATGCTTCTTGTACTTTCTTTCCATAGCTACACAAACATTATGTACAATAGCGAAAGTATGTAGTGAAGACGAATCTGAAAAATAAGAACAATCAACAAAAACAACATGCAACAAACGAGATAATGGGAAATATCTAACAATAGATGGAATAAGAAGAATACTTTAATATATGAAGCATAAGATTCACGACTAATGGTGAAGAAGAAGAGAAAAATGGGTTCTACAGACACATATCAGTTATGATAACAAAAATAAAAGAAAAATGATAGAAAATTACAAATAAAAATTGTAGTCGCAGAGCAACAAAATTTCAATTGAATTACTTAAAAAAAACTTATATTTTGGCAGTCCCCGACAACGGTGCCAAAAACTTGATCGGCAAAATATCAAGTAACTATTTTATCGATGTCGTAATAAAAAGGAATTTTCCCAGTGTCGATCTCTTGAGGACTGCGCAGGAAAAATAAGTTTCTTTAACGAATTCAATTGAACAAAAGTTCTTGGGTTGTTTTAATAGGTTTAAAAATTATAATTAAAAGAAAAGCATTTAATATAAAAATAAGTTTTTTTTGACAAATATGAGAATAATACTAGAAAATGTGTATGAAATCCCTTATAATAACATATAATCATAACATTGGCAAAATCACCACTAGACTAAATCAACACCGCCTTTTTAGAGTAGTTTTCCTAAATTCCTTTAAAGAAAACTCTTTAGTAGTCCCTCTATACCCCAATTCCTTGGATGTATAGAAGGAGTATCCAACTTTTTGGTTTATCAAAAGTAATACGGTTAAAATATGATATCTCAATTCCTCGACGATATCTAATAAAATATTGTTATACAAAAGTGATGACGATGGTTTTTCGACCTAAAGTTAACCGTAAATTTAAACCCTATTTTCCAATACAGGTTTGCATTAAGAACAATATATAACAAGATGATTATGAGAAAGCAGTGAAATTACTATGAAAACAATTAAAATGTCATTACAAAGGGAAATCAGAGACATCCCCCGGCATTGGGGGGTTTAGCCTTTCATGTTCATAACAAAAACACAAACAAAATACAAATAGGAAAAGGCCATTACACTAAATTTGGGATTCCGTCGATCTTCCATCGCTTCCGTCGTTCAAAGATCTCCTTCCTCCCAAGACTCCTGAAAGCATAAGATCCAATCCAGAGCAAATTTTACGTAATTTCCAAGTCTCTTTTTTTTTGTCTTCTTTCAGCCTAAAAAGCTTCGGTTCACATAAAATCATGTGAAATCTCCAAAATACCCTCTAAAGACACTTAGGCGAAATGTTGAAAAATCACAAATATCACCCTCTAGGGCTCCTGACATGGGTTGTGCCTTGTGACACGGGCAGCTGTGTCAAGAAGCATATCTTGCTGCCTGCGCCTTTTCCTTCAGAGGCTCATACACGGACCGTGTCCTGTGACAAGGGCAGTCGTGTCATGTGGCATTTCCTGCTATCTTGTGCTCTTTTCGCACTCCAGACTTTATTTTAGTCGCATCTGATCGCCGATCTTTACGTGTACCTGCAAACAACGAAATACCACCAAATCAAAGCATAACAGGCCTATGAACGAACTTTATTGAAAATAAAACTTTGCTTAAATAAAACACAAACACTACGAAAAATGCGATAAAAGGAATTCAAATGCTGAGGAAACATAAACAAGAAAGACACAAAAAAACTGAAATATTACGAGTGAAAATCACTGATCACAGTCCTAAAAAAAAGTAAGGACATATCATATGGACCTCCTCCAAAACCCTCTGACTCGGTATCTGCAATATTCTCACCCTCTAAAGGTGGCACTGGATTAACAGGATCATCATCGGGAGATGGCGCTAGGTCCGTAGGAGGTGGCACTGCTGAATCCTGACGTCTGCGGAAGGATGAGGGAAGTGACGCGTCAGATGTTGAATCTTGTCTCCTATGGGAAGAAGAATGTGGAGTGGCCTGAGGTGAGTAGACGACGTCCAAAAAGTCGACATCTCTAATCAGATGTACCTGCTGCATCAAGAACCTGTTGGCTTCACTCCCGTCGAACGGATGCGTGTTGAGCAACTCTGTCATGTCTTAGTCTGACACAATAGAAAATAGAATAAATTTTAATAGTGAGTTTTGATGTATGATGGATATATATAATTTCTACATATATATGTAACTTATAATAATGTGTTTCGATGTATTGTGGATGTACAATTTATATAAATATATAATATTATATATGGAACGGAGAATCAACCGAAATAAATTAATTAGTATACTTGATATTTAGTTATAGGAATAGATCGGAGTCATGGAATATGAAAATAGAAGTATTTAATTAAAAAAATATAAATGAAAAGTTACACTTTTTTAAATAAATAATAAAAAAATTAGAATGTTTTGTTTTGAAAAGTGACCCATAAAATTTAATTTTTAGTGATGTGAAAGAGTAGAAAAATAAGTTGCCAATAAAGTACTTGGAGTCGGATTCTTAAAAACTTCAAGTAATTGTGCTGCCTCCAAAACAAGCTAATATAATGGAGGTTGGCTGGTCTCCCCCTATTCATGGATGGATTAAATGTAGTACTAACGGTGTGGCCCTTGGCTCTCCGGGAAAAGCTGCTAGTGGAGGGCTTTACAGGGATCACTCTTCCTCTTTTATTGGTTGCTTTGCAGAAAATCTTGATCAAACTTTTGCTATCAATGCTGAATTTGCAGGGATCATGAGGGCAATAGACTTAGCAGCGGACAAAAACTGGAAGTATCTTTGGGTGGAAACAGATTCAAGAATCGTCTCTCTGGCCATCCTTTATCCCCAGTTGGTTCCAGGTTGTCTTAAAAACAGATGGATCAATTGTCTCCTTAAAATTAAAAATATATCTTTTCACTTATCGCATACTTATCGGGAAGGAAACCATTGCGCAGACACTCTAGCTTCATTAGGCCTAACCATACAACATCTTGTCTGGTGGAATGAAACTTCGGTGTCTGTTCTTGACAATTTAGCTCGTAATAGACTTGGATTTCCTTCTTTTCACTTTTGTTAATTTCTGAGGGCTTTGGTCCTTGTCCTCCCTCTTTGTATTCTCTTTTTGTTTATTAATATACTTTTCTTTGGTTAAAAAAAACTTGGAGTTGGAGGCTTAATTTTAATATATTATAATAGATAATAGATAGATTTATAATTATATACTACCTCAGTTTTTTTTATTATAAATCGTTTTGAGAAAAAAAATTGTATCACAATATAAGTCATTTTGCAATACCAATAAATCATTAATGTTATTTTTCGTATTATACCCTTAAATATTTATTATTCTCTCTCATTTCAATTATATAAATTTGTCTTTCCAATATCATTAATGAAAGATAATTTTGTAAAACTATTCATAATATATCTTTTCCATACTATAGATATTACATTTTTTAATATGTGTGGAAAGTCAAAAAACGATTTATAATAAAAAACGGAGGGAGTAACTTATTTATATTTATGTATTAATTAAAATATATTGTTGGTATTTATTAATCAACAACATAAAAAAAATCCACTCATTTATTTTACGAGTACTAAAAAATTAATTTTCTTGATTTCATATGAAAAAGATAACACAATTATTAGTATACCCTCAATTAAATTGTCTTCCACTAACAATATTAAGTAATTAGTGCATAGGTACTTTTGGAATAAAAGCATTAAATATACATAAGTTTATTGACATTTGTTTATATTTAAGACCAAAAAATTCGGAAGACTTTTGCTTATAAATAAGGCCAAGGTCGGAGGGAGTATAGTTTTAAACTCAAAATCAACTCATTTGATTTATTAACCAAATTTAACAAGTTTATCTAATTGAATCTCGAAAGATGATTTTATATACTTGTTTAAAATCTCACTACTAAATAAAACATTAAGCTATGACATGATTGATCATAAACTACTAACATAATATGATGATGTCAACTACAACTTACATATTCTGCTCAACAACCAATATCACCCCTCAAAAAAATCAATCAAACATTCTTGAGATCCAGCAAATTTTACTACAAATCCTATCAAATTTTGATTATACTACCCTCCCAATTTGTACAACTCATTCTTGAAACATAAAATTTCAGTAGCTGAAGTTTTGCCTTACTTCTTTTTGAAGGTGACCATACAGAAAAACCCTATTGCGCGACCGATTACACCCATAAGAATGAGCATGGATAAGCAGAGACTCCAATCATGAAGATTATATCCACTTTTTAAAAGCGAACCGCAACGAGTTATGAGCCACACTCCTTGATACCTATAGGGTAGATAATGAAGGTAGAAATGAGGTAAAAAAAAAGAAGTGATAATGCTATTATTGAAGTAGTGAAAAATGCTTTAATCATATGAGCTTACCTTTCAGCATTTGCAATGACCAAGGCTTGTAAAGCCCACTTAGAGTAACATAAGTTAGCTATAGCCTTTAAAATTTTACTATCTTTTGGTTGTGTTGCAATGAGAGTCAAAACAACTGGAAGAAGTACTGACCACTGCAAGATACAGAATCGTGTTAGACAAGAAGCGAAAACATGACTGAATAAATTTTTGTTATGGAATTGGTCTTTTTTTTGTCGAGTTTTAATACTCACCAGCTGAGCCGCGCCAGGTTCAAAAACTATGGACAATGCGTATGCTATGCCGGTGACACAGTATACAAGACAAAGCAACACAATATAGTTAGCTGCAAAAGTAGATCTTGGATTGGTTAAGAAATAGAACATAGATAGGTAGACCACAGGCTTGATCACTGTATTAAAATGATCCATTGTGTCTTTCGAGAGAAAATAAGCCAAGCTGCTCATGCCAGAATCACTCTCCCTCCAGTAGTGTAACTTATCCAAAGAAAATGATCTCAATGCCGCTATTTTGCATAGAAGAGCTGAAATTAACAATAAAACATAGAATAAAAAACTGCTCAGCTCACATGAATTCTGAATAGAGGATATTATTCACAATCATTTATTACTTATGCAACTTACATACAGCAATCACCGTGTAGGTGTAACCGGATGCTCCAAATGTTTGATCGCTCGATTTGGTAATTGATCCTAAGCAGGCTCCAGCAAGTAATAAAATAAGATAATCTACAGCCTGGATCCTAGCTTCTCGCAATCGCTGCTTCCCAACCCTGAGATACATTGGTTTGGAGTGAGACTAACAAAAGAAAATGCAGACACCAAATTAAACAGACATGTGCATCATTATAAAATCAATAGCTACTCCTTCGAAAGGTTACAGCATTATATGGAAAATGAAACTTTCAAGTTAGCAAAAACCTAAGGACATTAGATGGCTTACCGTATAAGAAAGTACTTATATTGCTTGAAAACGCCAGGAGTTTTCCGATCGGATAAATCTTTGGATTTTGAAAAATTAAGTTTTATCTTTTCCCCTCGCACTTCCACATTATTTCTCACATCATTCCATAATTCTCCAGCAAAAGTCTTTCCAACATCACCTGAGCCATTGGAGTCTATGTCATTAAGTGGATTTACACTCTGAGGCATATCAAACTGTGCTGCATGTTGCCTCATATCAAGAGGTATTGGATATCTATTATGAAGCATCCATTTAACGGGCAGATCCTCATAACTGAGTCCTGAAATTTCACCAGGTGCCGCTATGCCCTCCAAAATGTCAATATAGAAATCTGGAGGGTTTATCCGTTCCGGAACATTGATCCCAAGACCTGAAAAGTATTCTTCAACTCTCTTGGCAGATCCATGATAGACCATGAGACCGCCTTTACCCAGAAGTATCAAGTCATCAAACATCTTGAACAAAGCATAGCTGAAGCAGAAAATTCAATCATTAATAAGTCAATGGGAAAATAATCTTATTGTTGATAAATCCATATTAAAGCATCATGTCATATCAATTGTCAAAATGGTTTCCGTTGTGAGGAATGAATATAAGAAGGAATGTGTATTATAATAGCATAAGAGGCAATAAACAACCCTATGATGCAAACACGGAATTAAAATTTACCTAGGTTGGTGAACCACCAAGCAAATGTTCACTCCCTCAAGAGCTTCACGTCTTAATGCTCTCAGAAGAAGCTGAGATGATGCACTATCCAGGCCAGATGTTGGCTCATCTAGCATCAAAAGTGAAGGTTCCATAACCATTTCCAATCCAACATTTACTCGCTTCCTTTGTCCTCCGGAGATCCCCCGCTTTTCCACAGTTCCAACTACAGAATTCCGCACAGATTGAAGCCCCAAGAATTCAATAACTCTTTCAACAACCAGAACTTTTTCTGGTTTTGACAAATCAGCTGATAGCCTTTAACAAAATTTCATTTGAATAAACACATACAGAAGAATACAAAAACTACCATAGCTGGTAACATATATTATATGCAAGAGTTTTAGAAAATATCTTTTAAATGTCAAACAACGTAATATACCTGCACTGTGCACTGAACCAGAGATTTTCTTCCACTGTTAAGTTTCCATGAACTACATCATCTTGTGGTACAAAGCCAATAATTTTCTTAAACGAGTGAATTGATTCTTGCCTTCCATTTATAAGAATTGAACCAGTAACCAAGCACCCAAATGCCTTTCCAGCTAGAGCTGAAAGAAATGTTGTCTTGCCAGCCCCTGACGGACCCATGACAGCGGTGATACGGCCAGGTTTGATTTTTCCGGTAACATTTCTCAATATATGTTTGTTTCGAGATTTCAGTGTGAGAGTTAGATCTCTAAAGGAAATCTCAATAAAAGGCCTCTTAATTTTCTCAGTATTTGTAGCCATTTTTAGTACTCCCGAGAAGGTAAGGTTCTTATTTTCTTGCTGCTGAGCCTTCTCTTTTTCAAGTTGAGCATATGCATACTTGAAAATTTGTGTATGAGTATGTGGTTGTTTTTCCTTTGCAGCGCTTTTATATCTAGTTTCTTTTCTTGTATCGGGATTGTGGTCAACATGCGGATCATTTTCAATTTCATGTACTATATGCATTAACCCACTTGGACTTTTTCCCTTTTCAGTTGGCACGGCAGACGAACTTGCAACCATGCTAGAAGGTTGTGAATTTGGAAACAGTTCAACATCTGTTTCAGAAGTCTCTTGGTTTAAAATTTTAACCTTTTCAAGAGTTTCTTCGTCCTTCTTACGAGAGAATTTCCTTGATAATTGAGCTTGCAGCCCAGATGCACCTTTCTTAGCAGCATCCTTTGCAAGTTTCCATTTTTGGTGTGCATTTGCAGTTTTCCTTGCACTTCTAGCTGCTGCTTCTCTTGATTTTGCCACTCTCCTTTCCCTAGTAGTGAGAACTTGGTCAGAACAGTTGTAAATAATGAGTAGCAGAGTACTCAAAGCTGCCTGCATAAGCAGTTAAAGAGTGTTAACTTTCTACCAATTTGGTCTCACTCCTTGCATGCATGTGCATGCACACGTCGCACACACATTTCCAACTCTCAGTTCAAATATTTAAGTCTCTAAAATCAGAACTTAGATATTTATTTTAAAATAGAAAAATCAAACTCCATTACAAAGAAAACCAGGTTACTAAAAGCACAAATAACTCCGTATTTATTAATGATACCCAGATAAAAATGAAATTCCAAGTCATGCAAATATATTCCATACCCTAACAATCAAGCTCCGATAAAACAACTTACAATGAGCATAACTCCATACGCATGCATGTTTTGGGTTGCTGTGTTTGAATTGCATGAACTTAGCTTGAAACATCCTACAAGAGATAAACAGTAAATAGTCATATGTACTCTGAATATAAACAGTCAAAGATTGTTTAGTAAACCTAACTAAGATATACTGCTGCAAGCATACATCATTTGTGATATCTTACTTTTCTCAGATGTGGAACCCGTCCTGCAGTAATGCCTGAAATTTTCATAAGAAAATGTTACGAAAGTTTTTCTTGTCTAAAAATGTAAAAGTGCCTATTAATTAGAATAAACATAGAATAATTTATTTTATAACTCTCAAAAGAAGGTAAGTATAACAAACATTTTACATTACTTCTTGAATGTTTATAATTCCGCTTAATGATTTTGATAATTATTGAACGAAGTTTAGAAAGTTTTCATGTTCCTATGATATTGAATGCTTCTATTTTGTATTATAAGGATGTTTTGGGAAGAAATAGCAAAACTTTTACGTCTAATATCCAAGTTTGGTAGTTTAAATGGAAATCAAGTGTTGGAGCAAAATAATACCCACTACTGCAAGGAAATTTTGTGGTGGTTGTTGGACAAAAGGATCCTGCTGAACAAAATGTTTCGCTACTGCTACTAAAATCAGCCCAAATATTTGCTCCTCCACAGCTATGGTTTGGCTGCATCGGAGGTAGTTGATAAAGATATCTGCATGAATATATCCATAGATCAGTTCAATACACGGCATACAAGCAATTGCAGAAATAAAAAAAATATCGGTTCAGAATTATAACTCACGGCTCACATACGCCAGTCGTTTTATTGAGGGTAGCAAGGGGGCAATAGGAACCTAGAGGGCAAGCTTCAAGAACAAAATTTCCAATAACCAAAAGAGATAAAAGCATCAGACACAGATTCCGGCATACATATCAATAATCCTTAGTGCTATTACATAGTGTTATATTATGCTTCATCACTATCGATAAAAAACTAGCACATTATCTTATAGAAGCTGTCTTTATAGTCATCAATAAAGAAGAAAGAATTCACAATTTTCACACATTCTCGTTATACTTACGTATCATGCATGTGATACCGTGAGGACAAAAGAAGCCTTCACAACATGCTCGACAGTTTGAAGTTCTGGCGGGCACATCCTTTGAATCTCTAAGGTCAATCTTCTCGTTAGGGGGAACACTACATGCCCATCCGGGCTCACAACCAGGAACCCATGAGGTTAAATTGCAGTTCTTGTTAGGCTTTAAATAATTGGCACTTGTAGATCTATCCATTAAACTATTTAAGTAAAACTTCACTTCTGCGGCTGTACACAAACGATTTGTAATATCTCCTGTAAAATCATGAGAAACCAAAGTATAAGAAGAGTTGTGCAGGTGACACGTTTACATGATCAAATGGAAAACGAAGTGCACGTAAAATTGAATATGAACTCCTTAAGATTTCTAACCAAAAAATGAACAAGCCAAGTCTAACAGCTTCTCAAAAGAAGAATAGAAGAATCTAAAGCAAAAGAGAGTGTCTCATCTGCAAAAGGATGTAATCTGTGTTTCTGCATGTCATTGTTCATACCTTTAGTCTTTTTAATGCAAGAAGACAAAAATCCCAAATCCGATGAAAAATTAAAGGCTTGATTCCAATCAGAATCCCTGAAACAATAAAATCAATATCTAGTATATCAGTATTATGAAATTGAGTCGGAATCGCTTTTGCAAGAAATAAGTACTGTACTGTCATATCATATTATCATGTCCAAGTAATAATAATTATAAGTCACCCTAAATTACAGTATTAACAGAAAATTAAAAAGCACCGGTCCAAAATCCAGATACCATATAATCCAATTTCCTTCATTTCTTTAATTATTTTCATGAAACTAAATTCATGATTAAACCTAGGGTCAACAACTAAGTAAAACACACAATTTTGAAACACTCTAAGCATAAAACTCATAAGAATAATTCCATACAAGTCACTTCATATTCAATTCCATTGTTCATTAATCACATACAAATTTAATAAATCTAATTATTTGAGTCATGAGTTTCCCATTCTAAGCACTAACAAAACATTTAATTCCAATAACCTGTTTGGAAACAGCTTATGACATGTCAACAAAATATTCCAGAATAGCTTATCAAAAAAAGTTTAACTTAATTGTATCTTCAATAATAGAAATAGCTCAGAACCTTACCAAATAAGCAAAACAGATGAAGAAAAATGGACTTACGGATCTTTGACACAGAAATTGGAGTCTGCACTAATCTGGTGACTGAGAATTGAAGTCAAATTTGAAATCCTGCTATAAACAAGCTGAGTAATAAGGGGAAGAACAGCAGGGTTATCGAGTTGGTCATAATCATTCATTTCTTGGCAATGCATCTTCTTCCCAAAGAACAAACTCAATGTGAAAATCAACCATAGAAGCAATCTCCAACTACACATTTTTGAAAAATGAATGAAAAAAAAAAAGCTTGTTGTTGTATTTGAGGCACATAGAACAAAAGGGTTTATTTCATGGAAGTCTGGAAGGGACCATGAGAAGTGATGAAGTACAGTAAGGGTTAGTGGGACCCACCAAAAGAGTATCGTGGCACCACGTTTATTCCATAAATTAATTTGACAAGTATTATTTAATTGGCAGAAAAGAATAGAGATTCGAAATTTGCCTCTATAGTTATTGGTATTATAGTTATCAGTCAACGACATATAGTTGGAAAATGAAGGAAATTTAATTTTATGACAAATGGTTCTCTTGTAGTTTGGTTTGATTTTAAGTTGCCGTCTATCAAGGGGTTGTGTAATGAAATTGTGGGACCTTGACATTAAAGAAAATTAATATAAATTATAAATTATTAAAATAATTATATTAATCTTTTGACTTTTTATTGTAAAATTATTTATAACTTTTATAATTAAAAAATTACTATAACATTTTAGGTTAAAAATAGATAAAATGGTGAATGGTTGGATCTATCTTATATATCATTGTTTCTTTTTTTTATGGATATCTTATATATCATTGTTGATTTAGGATATGATTGACATAATTTAGATTTTAAATATTTTCCATATTATTTGTATTCTCGATAATATCTATGTGTATTTGAAAAAGAATATAAAATTTTGATATATGGCATGGTTGTTTTAAATTTTAAAAAA
Source organism: Lathyrus aphaca (assembly GCA_963966055.1). Taxonomy (NCBI): domain Eukaryota; kingdom Viridiplantae; phylum Streptophyta; class Magnoliopsida; order Fabales; family Fabaceae; genus Lathyrus; species Lathyrus aphaca. Next base: position 83,443,914 of record OZ014520.1, read on the forward strand.
AATGGATTTTTTAATTGTATTTTCAAAAATTATTTTCTAAAATAGCACAAGTTTTTATATTTATTTTTTAAAAAGTGTAAGACTAATTTTGACATCATACAACATAAACATATATTATTGAAGATCAAAACATAGTCGAAATCGTAATTTTTAAAAGAAAATTATATCTCAAAAATGATTTTTATGATAAGGTATTTGAAATAGCTTCAAAATTAAGTGATTTTTTGAAACCTCTATCGTAATACCTAGATTTCGTCACTATGCTTCTCGTTGAACCTATATTCCATTTTTAAATGATTTGGCAGTCTAGTTGGGTTTTCATTATATTTTTTATTTTTTGGGTAAGTTTCAATAAAGGGAGAATTAAGGGTTCTCCAACCTGTTTACAACCAAAAGCGGAGGAAACCCGGCAAAAGAGATATTACAAACCAATTAGCATTACGAAAGGAATACTAGAATCTTTATTAAAATCATAAAAGCTACAATTGGAATGAGAAATTTCTCCACAAAAAGACCACATGGTATAAAAGCTATTATATTTTTAATTTAATTTTTAGAAGCCACATGGTAATCCTTGATTTTTTTATGAAATTATTTTATTAATATTTTTTTTATGTATTTTATTTGTATTATTAAAATTTCATTTGGATTTTTCCATGATTTTTCAGACCCAATAACACTTTCAATTCAATCCATTATTCGAGTTTTGCAATGTAGTGTGCAAAAGAACTATATAAACACTTCCTTTTCTTTTTTAGGGGTCGGTGGGAGACTTCTTTTAACATTACAAGCTTTAGGTTTCTATGCTTCTTTTTCCATACTTCCTGTCATGGATTTCGATGGAGACAAGTTACAGGATTATTCATAAACCATTGATTATGCAAGCTGCATGATTAACATACTAAAGCATCATTGCCTGTGAAACATCATAGCTCATGAAAGATCATAGCAGCTATTATCCAAAGTAATTATATCATAGTTGCTACATAGATTGGATTTGATAGTTGCTACTATCCAAAGTAATGATATCTAATGTTTACACTTCCAAGATAATAAAACATTTGGCATCAAAGAACACGATTTTCCAAAGCCACACTCCAACCTTTTAGATTTACAATGTAGAGAGAATGGGAAGAATAATGAAGTGGAAGAAACATTAGGCATAAGAAGCATTATAAATACGTTTTTCTTATTCTTACCAACACAACACAAAGTTGTAGGGTTCAAAAGAAGTGGAAGAATCAGAAGCATCATCGAAGAATCAAAATGAGTTCCAACAATGTTGTCCCGAATCAACAAGTTGAAGGGGTTCAAAATGTTGCCTAGAACGAAGAAGTTACAGTAGTTCAAAATGATGTCCAAAACGAACAAGTTGCAGAGGTTCTACATGGTGTCCAAGTGGTCGTGCAAAGAAGAAGAAACAATAGGAGAAGAAGAAGAATAAGAAGAAGAAGGAGAATAATCACGAGGGTTATCTTTAATTATTCGAATGATGATGAAACACCATACACTTGGAGAAACTTTTTGTCATCTTGGGCATTTAGATTTGATAATTAAAAATGAAAGTGTTTTTCTTGTCTTTGTTTTAATGTTTTTATTGATGATGATGATGATGATGAAACATGCTGAACTTTTTTGAATGATAATGTTTCTGTTGAATTGGAAAATGTTTATGTTTCTCTTGATGATGATGAATCTTAATGTTTCTTGATGATGATAATGTTTTTGAATGATAATCAAGAGCATTGCCTGCAAATTGAGAATGAACCAATATGGTTGTTGATGAGCTTAAACTTTTGTAACCAATAGCAGTGAGATATTGTTATTGTTATGAATTGAAGGTGAGTGATGATGTGTTGTAGTTATAAGATTGAAGAAAAGGAAAGTAATAAGGGTGAGATGGAGTGTTTGTTGTTAGCATGGAGAATCATCATGGTAATGGTGACGTTCATGTTGGTGAATAGTTATGTCAAATTTATGAGGGTGAGATAGGATAGTTGTGTTTGAAGCATCATGTGTTTGTAGCAATAGTCCCACGTCAAAAATTTATGTACAAATGCAAGTGTTTATAAATATATTTTTCACAATAGTTCACAATTCATTCAATATTGGGTTCCTAAGAACAAGGGCTTGAGGCCCAAACCAATATTTTAATCATTAATTTATAAATAAACTTACATACATTAATTAATTACATTATTTAAAAAATAATTTATTAAAAGTATTACTAAATAATAAAATAAATACACGTTATTTAAAAAAAAATGCCACATGGTCTGCCACGTTTGTAAAATGAGAGAATCTTTGTTGCAATGTGGCATTCGGGGATCTATCTGACGGAACCTGAAACACATCATTTATAGGTTTTGGATTCCTGAGACCATTACGACAGACTAAGGGTCAGTGTTTACTGGTCGAAAGATGCAGGATTTTGCATCAGAAATGGGAATTAAGTTGTTAACTTCAACGCCCTATTGTGCTCAGACAAATGGGCAAGTCGAAGTTGCTAACAAAACCATTATTAGTTTGATCCAGAAACATGTTGGGAAGAAACCAAGGAGATGACATACAACGTTAGACTGAGTTCTATGGGGTTGTTGTACATCTTCGGAAGAGGCAACAACCACAACACCATTTGGACTAACTTATGGGCATGAACTTGTTTTGCATGTAAAAATTTATTTGCAATCAGTTCGGATTCAACGGCAACACGAAATTCCATCAGACAAATATTGGAGTATGATGTTAGATGAGATGGTTGATTTGGACGAAGAAAGTTTGACAACATGAGATACTTTAATAAGGAAAAAAATACCGAATTGTTAAAGCCTATAATAAAAAAGTTAAGTCAATAGCTTTTTCAAGTGGAGATTACGTTTGGAAAGTGGTTTTACCTATGGATCAGAGAAACAAGGCTCTAAGCAAGTGGTCCCCAAATAGGGAGGGATTGTTTCGAGTACTTCAAGTATTTTCAAACAACGCTTATGAGATCGAAGAGTTAATAATGGACAAATGAATTCTAAGAGTAAATGGTAAATACCTTAAGCGGTATAGACCTATGTTATAAGAAATTTGAATTGACCAAGAATGATTTGCTGGAATAAATAAGGTTGCCACAATGGTATTAAAAGTGCCAGAATGGCATAGTCATTACAAAATAGTGAAGTAAAAACAAGGGAAATCAATAGAAATACAAGTTAAACGGAAAACTTTGCTTTTAATTCTTCCAGATTTGTCTTGGAGAAGTCGAGCCTAACATGAAGTCGATCATGAAGGTCTTCCAAAGGTATAATTTCAAGCCCTAGATTAAGCATAACTACAGCGTGTTTGACCCCTTTTGTGGCCTCAACATCAATCATATCCCTTGTATGGAGTGACCGTCCCAAGACCAGTTTAGTTTTTCCTTCTCTAAGATGTCAATATCTTTGGAGAGTTCTGGGATTTTAGCACGACGTTGTGCAATTTTTTTATCAATCATAGTGGTCTTATCATTGTAGTCCTGGAGTCGGGCTTCAAGTTGATCAACATTCTTATGAGACATATCACTTGTTTCCGAAGCCACAACAATGGCATCTTTTATGTAACAGCCCGGGCCCCTCGCAAGGCAATCCCGGCACTGCCACCTCACGATCTTCTCTACTCCCCTCACTAGTAGAGTTTTTGCCTTCCGTGGGAATCGAACCATGTACCCTGGGGTTCAAGTACATGTTCATTCCATTCCCACTACCACTTGAGCTACTAGCTCAATTGGTAGTGGGAATGGAATGAACATGTACTTGAACCCCAGGGTACATGGTTCGATTCCCACGGAAGGCAAAAACTCTACTAGTGAGGGGAGTAGAGAAGATCGTGAGGTGGCAGTGCCGGGATTGCCTTGCGAGGGGCCCGGGTTGTTACAAAAAAAGGCGCCTTTTTTTGTAACAGCCCGGGCCCCTCGCAAGGCAATCCCGGCACTGCCACCTCAAGATCTTCTCTACCCCCCCCACTAGTAGAGTTTTTGCCTTCCGTGGGAATCGAACCCTGTACCCTGGGGTTCAAGTACATGCTCATTCCATTCCCACTACCAATCCCTCGCAAGGCAATCCCGGCACTGCCACCTCACGATCTTCTCTACTCCCCTCACTAGTAGAGTTTTTGCCTTCCGTGGGAATCGAACCATGTACCCTGGGGTTCAAGTACATGTTCATTCCATTCCCACTACCACTTGAGCTAGTAGCTCAAGTGGTAGTGGGAATGGAATGAACATGTACTTGAACCCCAGGGTACATGGTTCGATTCCCACGGAAGGCAAAAACTCTACTAGTGAGGGGAGTAGAGAAGATCGTGAGGTGGCAGTGCCGGGATTGCCTTGCGAGGGGCCCGGGCTGTTACATTTTACACCTTGAAGTTTGGAATTAGTGGATCATTTGAGATCAATGTCTTTGCAAACTTGATAAAAGAAGGATTCAAATTCAAAGAGAAATTTGAGTAAGACATCAGACACCCGTTGTTTGTTGAGTTCAACTAGTAGTTTTTGAATGTCATTTCAAAGTCTGGCATCTTCTTCGACAGCAGAAAGGAGGTAAGCTTCAAAGGTGTTAGCTTTAAATTGTTGGACAAGAATATTAATGGCATCATTGCCAGCATCAGCCAACGATGCATATAAGGAATAAGCCGATTTAGAACTCGTTGATAACCTGCACAACTTTTGAAGTCTCTTAAGAGCCTGAGTTGTATTCTTGAATGGTTGAAATATTGGTGTCAAGAAAATCTGACTAATGTATGTGTGAAAGTGAGTCAGAAGTAGCGGATTAAGGGATACATGTGGGAGTCACTTCTTATTTGCTATTCACTTCAAGATTGTCCTGGAAGAAGAGAAGAAATACATAGAGGTTTGACAAAGGAATAACAAACAAGTTACAAAGGAAGTTGGTACATATCTTAGGATCATTGGCTTTCTCGACTGGTATGTCTTCAAGTTAAGTAATGTCTTCTTTAGTTGGGGATGTCAGGTTCTGAGTTTTCTTTTTCCTTCTTTCTCCGTCCTTTTTCTCTATTGAAGACTTTTGAGATTTAGATGTAGTGGAAGGACCTGCAGAAGCTTTAACAGTGTATTTTTTTGGATATGATCTTCTTGAGAATCCCCTTATTCTTATGGATGATGTTAGGTTTCAAAATATCTTTTAGCATTGACCTTAAAAAGATAAGGGGCGCCTCAGAATGCTCTGAGCTTTCCTTATCAGACGGAGCTTTGTTAGGATGTGGGGTAACCTGAAAAGAGGGTCAGGTGAGCCTAATGCTCAAAAGGTGACAAGTAAAAATAGGATTTGACGATTGTACCTGAGTGGGGCAGTAGTAGTCTTCGTCTTCTTCTTCTTCTTGGTTTTGGAGGTTGGGGATTCAGGGTCTCATTTTTAAATCTGGAAGAAATAAAATTATAAGAGTTTCTCTAGGAAGTAAATTGAGCGTAAAAAGAAGAAAAAACCTTCTTCTTGGGTTCTTCTGGTTGCTACATATCTTCTGCATTGGAAGGTTTCTCAATGTGATCACTAATTAGGTTTTCAGATTCATTTGAAAATCGAAGAGAGAGAAAATAGATGAAAGCAAGTTAAAAAAGATACTTAGAGAAACATACCTTGTTTATCTTGAGTTGTGGGTAGATTAGAGAGCATAATAAAGTCTTGCTAGGTAATACTCTTATGAGAAGCAACGAGTGATATACCTTGTCCACCAGTTTTGGAAATCAGAGGTTCTGAAAAATGATTGATGGAATTGGAAAGTAGGGAGCTATAAAACTTGGTTGAGAGAAAACTTGGTGCAAATAGTGTAATCTTCATGGTCGAATTTACATTCGGACCATCAAATACCTTCCTCCCAAACATAGAGAGACGAGGGTTGGAATTGGTTGAAACCAAATTGTTTGACCGCCAAGTTAGGTTGGTAACCAGCAAAGTTATAATCAGGGGTACCAACTTTGATTCTAGATAACAAGAGTGTATGAAAATCAGAAAGGCGGCCCAAACTGCATTTGACATTGCAGTAGTTGAAGGGGGAGACAGGGAGTTTGTTTTTAAGCCAAGGTGGGCCAACCAGGTGATCCACAAAGGGAGACATTGATGCATCGAAGAATGTTGTATCGAGAAATAAGTTAATGTACTTGATGAGAATCCTTGGTATGGGGTTTTCTTGTGGAGTGAGAAGGGTCAGCCTAGTGCCTTTGATGGCCCTACCTTCATTTTGCTTCATTAGCTCCTGAGACTGAGTGACGTGAAACCTTGGTTCGAAAGTGGCATTTAGCCACAGTTGTAGGAGCCAAAAGGGACTAGAAACTAAGAAAGATTTACTCTTAGTTTTTTCAGGAAGGTGTTTAAGTTCTTAGGAGACCTCTCCAAGTGATTGATTGAGATTGGCCAGAAGAAATTTGCTCAGGGAGATCTTTCGACCTTCATGAAGCTGGATGGCCAGAGGAACAAACTCATTAGCCATCTGTAGATATTTGGAGCATAAAACATAATAAGAAAGCAAAAAAAAATCCAAGAAAGTTATGTGTTCTTGGCCAGAGACTTCTTCATTAACAATACCATGATTGTCGTGGATGAAGTTTTTGTCAATGAAGCGTTCAATAGTGAATTCATGTTGGGTTTCTAGGGTTGGACAAAAAGTCGAGCTTATGGGATTTAGACATGCGATAGAGGCCACATCGAACAACATCGGTGTGAACATGCCACAAAGAATATGAAAGGTGTTGGTCGATCCTTCCTATAAGAAGATCTAAGCCAAGACCATGGACGAAGTGTATTCACTACTACAAAACGTGTTAGCAACGATGTCATGGCCACCACGGATCATGCCTACACTATTGTGAGATCTATAAACTAAGGCGTTATTCTATTTTTTTTATTAAATATTATTGTATATAACAACGGTTATTTATTTCAACTGTTGTGACATGTTTTATTTTGTTTTTTTATATTTTTAATTCTAAATTAAACTCTGGCGCCTCATTATGAAATTTAATTATAAAAGTAATATATCATGTCGGTTGTGGTATAGACAGTCGTATTACATTCATAACTTGAAACTTATGACTACAACTTTTATATCCACCGTTGTGATATGTATCAAAATTCGATTTCCAACAACTACATCTTTTTTCCATTTTAAACATATATTTTAGAATTTGTAGTATCAAACTGATGTGTAATTAGATTCGATTCCCAACAACTACATTTTTTTAATTTTACATTCCATTTTAAACATGTATTTTATTTCATTTTTTAGCATTTTCATGTTAATGAGAAGAATTTGATCAAATTAAAAAATGAAAGACATGAGTATATATAATAGATAAGTTCATTAATATTTAAAAAAGGGAAGTACATATATTTTTCAAGAATCATAGCCCATAGCTATAAAGGCATCTTCATAGTCTAGGGGTTTGTCCTCACTCCCTTTATCAGAGATATAATAATATGTTCTCCTTTCCTTCTTTTTCATTTTCTTTGGCTTCTTTATCTTCTTCTTCTTCTTCCTCACCCTTTTTGTCTGGTTTGTTTCTGGGTGAGATCCAAGGGGGATACTTTCTGGTTCAAGATAAAGGAAGAAGAATGTTATACTGAAAAGTTGTTTGAACATGATAGGTTATTATTGGTGTTTGAATGGTCCCTAGAAGTGAAGGATGGATTATTCGTAATAGCTTGTGTGTTAGATCTGTCTGTGTTGTTATCAGGCCTGAAACTTTGGTGGTGAATTGATGTGTTAGGTTAACCAGTTGCACCTGGAGTATGGTGGATGTGTGCTTGGTGTGTAGCTATGATGTCAGACAAACTGTCTTGACATTAATATGTGTTTGTTGTGTAGTTGTGATGTCAGACAGAATGTCTTGACATTTTGATTCAGAGAATTCTTTATCTGAATGAGGCTTGTGTTTTGATTTTTGTGAGGTTTGGTTTCTACTTTTGTTTTGTTGCATGTACCTCTGATATGCTCTGAAGTTATACCAAGTTTATGTGTTACTTGGGTTGCATGAATTGTGTTTGGAAAGTGTTCTGGTTGTTCTTGTGGTATGGGGAGGTATATCTATATCTGAATTGATGATCATATAATTTATGGGGAGTATGGTATAATGGTGTTTTATGTGCATAGGTTTGCTGATGTTATTTTGATGTGAGACAAGATGTATTGACATTGTGTTTCAGTCTCTTTTGGAGGATCTTGTTGTGGGGGAGTCTATTTCTCTCCAAGGAATTTCTTTGTTATTTATGTTGTATGCGCCTCTGATTTGTTTTAATGTTGTGTTATGTTTGATTGTTGTTGGCCAAAAGGGAAGAATGTTGTTTCTTTTGTTGCAGAGTTTCAGTTCATGATGTCAAGTATGATGTCCTAACATGTGATTACAGAACTGGAGAACATTCAGTTCAGAATGTTGTGGTTGGTATGTTATCTTTTGGTTGCAATCCTTTGTGTTTTCCTGATGATGCAGTATTTCATGCAAGACTATTTCAACCAATTAAAGTTGCCAACAATACTTGAATTTTATTTCTCAAGTCCACTCTTAAAGGTATTGTAGTGTGTGGTTGATATACTCTTCAAGAAATTTGATGAAGAAAGGATAGAGTCATTTATTTTGGTCTCTAAAAGAGTCTTACTAAGTCTTGACCTAATTAGGAAAGTGATTCTAAGTCTTTCTATTGTTTAGTTTTTATGGAGCTTGGATTAGTTTTTTGAAGACCTTTAAAGTGATCAAGGGATGTGTTGATTTTCTGAAAGCATTAATGACTTCAGAACTAAGCTTAGTTTTGTGTTCCAGAAGAAGGAAACTGGTGTGTTATCCTGCTAACATGATGGATGCTTTGGCTGCTAGACAAATGTGTGATGATCATGTGTGTTTGGAACCTACTCCTAACCTGAAAGAGGAGGCATCTATGTTATGTGTTGAAGAAGGTCTCAGATTGAATAAATTAGGAGTGTGTTACAAATAACCATTGTTATTTGTGTATGATCAAGGGAAGTCTTCACCAAGCTTAGGTCCAGTTATGTGTTTTCCACACATGATGGAACACTTGGAAGAGTAGAAAATGCAGATGAGTTAATGGTGTGTATCATGCAAGTTATTGCATGTATTTATGGTCTGATAAGATATGATGATCATCTACTGGTGAACTCTTGTACCCCCTGCAAAGAGTTGTACATGGATTGCTACATATGTTCCTCCAAAACCATAGTAAGTGTCAAATCCATATGTTTGAGATTGTTGTCAAATCTGAAGTTTGAACAGGATCTCAAAGGTGGTGAGTTTTCAGCCAAGGAAGTTAGTTATGCTCATGATGGAGTATCAGGTCAAGCCACTTACCTAAAAGTTATCAGAGGTGTAGATTAATAGAAGGGGGATCAACATGTGCCCCAAATGTGTAGGAAACAAATGTCAGACTAAATATCATACCTTGTGTGAGAAGGTTACCTTATCATATATGATAAATACCTTGACAGGAGTTGAGTATTTACCTGTTTTTGATAAGGATATGCATCTAACCGGCAGTGAATACTCTGATGGGAGCTGAGTGTTTATCTGTCTATGAAAGATGTTGGGCATTCAATTGATGACAAAATACATTTATGGGAGATTATGTATATGTCTGATGTAAAAGTGCATGACTTTAGTCTGAACATTATAACTCAATAAATGTAGAGAATTTACTTTTATCTATGTAGTTATTTATTTCTCTTCATGGTGTTTTGGTGTGTGATGACCTGAATTAGCTGTCGAAGGTGTCATCCTTAGATATCGTCTTGGATTCAAGGAACTCTATGTTGATGTCCTACATGATATTGAAACAACCATGTTTATTGATGGTTAAAAGAAGCTTGGGATTATAAGGATGAGAAGCTTCTAACTGTATCTACAAAGGTGTGTGATAAATGCATGACTTTGGTTATGATTGAAGATAGCAATAAGACAAGGAATTACTAAGAGCAAGGGAAGAGTGTCAGTTGGGGGGTCTGATCAGAATGGTTATTGAACTCGTAGTTTCTTCTACTACAAGTCACAGATAGTGGTAGTATGGATCCTATGTAGCAAGCAAACTAAGAGCATTTGTTTTGGAATAAATGAGAAATTCAAAATCAAGTGTGTCTTGTGTGGATATATAAGGACATTGATCAGTTGTGTCCTTATTATTAGCTTGGTGTACTTAGTGTTCTTGGTAGTATTCTCAGAGAGATAATGTATCTAAATATGTAAAAGTCATGGTTGATTTTACAGTTTGAGAGTATGTTCAACAGGTGTGTGAAGCTGATAATTTGTGGAGTTTATACACAATTGGAGTATTGATTATCCATGACAGAGGGAGAGCTGTAACACCCCGAATTTTCCCCGTCATTTTTAATAAATAAATAAATACGACAATATCAGAGTCAAATGTCATTTTCAATTCAAGGGGTTACTTCCAACCAACATAAAACATGCTCTTAAAATTTGATACATAACATGAACGGAAAACTATTCAAATTAAGCAGCGGAAAAACCAAACTTTAAAGATATCATTGAAATATAAAATAGTTTGAAAAATTCTAAAACAACATAAAATAGTTCTAAACTATAAAAAATGAACTAAAGCAACAAAACGACGTTCCCGACTCCCATGTTACGTATCAGAGCAGACGCCACGACCACGACTACTCCCGAGTATCCGCATGTTAACAACATAGGGGTAGCATTCAAACAGAAGGGGTAAGATTCTTAAATCAATTAAAAGACATAAGTACAATAACAACATATCACGACAAGAATCACAACCCAACTACACATCTACAACAAACACATCAATAACATATACATCCACGTCATACACATCAACAACATATACATCCATATTATACACATAAACAACAATGCATGCAAATGAGACTTAACCATAGACTCAATGCATGTGGTACCAAGAATCAATCTCTATTTCATGATCCAGTTCCCGTCAGAACTCTCGGCCCCTTTTCCATGGTCCAGTGTAACCCCTCTTTCATGATTACACCCTCGACCCCTATTTCATGGTTCAGTGTGATCCCTATTTCATGATCACACCCTACACTGTGATTGAACATAATCACCTTACCAACGACGACGACATACAACAACGACAGCAATATGCAACAATAAAAACATTTCATGCATATTCTTTCTCATACTAACAATTTTCAATCACTAACACATACACATCTAAACATACATCATGCATTCAAATGTTTCACACAATAACATTCAACATCGACAAAATGCACATACAACCTCTCTATACCTGCTCACACTGCATCAACAACACATTAACCTTCCTAAGACATAAAACACAAATTTTCATGAATTTTAATAAATTAAAAACACATCTTCTACCTTTGAACATGATGTTCTTCAATGATTGGTGAGTCATCTCCTTGTGGTATTGGTTGATCCTTTGAAATCTCCTTTTGTTGTTGTGACATATCTTCATCGGACTTCTCACCAAACTTATCGAGATTGTCCTTGTCATTGTTGAGAATGAAACACTTGCATCCGAAAATATGAAAGAACGATATGTTTGGTTTCCTACCTTTGAACAATTCATACAGAGTCTTTTTGAGGATCGGTCGAATATTGACACGGTTTCTTACGAAACATGTTGTGCTAACCGCATCCGCCCAAAAATACTTAGGTAAATTTGAGTCACTAAGCATCATTCTCGCAAGCTCCACCAATGACATATTCTTCCTTTCCACGACACTGTTTTGTTGAGGAGTCCTTGGTGAGGAAAAGTTGTGAGATATTCCATGCTCTTCGCAAAATTCTTCAAAGAATGTGTTTTGGAATTCTCCACCGTGGTCACCTCTTATGGAGGTTGTTGTGAGGGATTTCTCGTTTTGAATTTGTTTCGCATATTTCTAGAATGCATTGAAAGCATCACTTTTCTGCACTAGAAACAATGTCCAAGTATATCTAGAGAAATCATCAACAATAAATAAAATGTAAACATTACCTCTGAAGCTTTTTGTTCTTGATGGACCGAAGAGATCCATATGCAATAATTGTAGTGGCCTTGATGTGGACACCACTTTCTTGGATTTGAAATTTATCTTGGTTTTCTTCCCCTTTTGACATGCGTCACAAAGTTTATCCTTGATGAACTTAATCTTTGGAAGACCAACAACTAGATCATGCTTTATCAACTTGTTCATGTGCTCCATGTGAATGTGAGCGAATCTTTTATGCCATAGCCAAGCCTCGTTGTTGTTAACCATTAAGCATTTTACCTTCAAGGAAGAGTCATCAAAAGAGATCATACAAATATTATTAAATATTTTACCTTTTAGCAAGATGTCATGGGTGACTTCATGTTCTATCAAACATTCATCCTTTGTAAAGTTGATTCGGAACCCTTTGTCACACAATTGACTTATGCTAAGTAGGTTGTGTTTAAGGCCTTCCACATAAAGGCCATCTTCGATGATTGTAAATGGAGATGCACCAACGGTTCCTACTCCAAGAATATTTCCTTTATTGTCATCACTGTAAGTAACATATCCTTTGTCCTTTAAAGATAGACTTGAAAATTTGTTGACATCGTCCGTCATATGCTTTGAACAACCACTATCAAGATGCCATTGATTCGAAGTTGTCTTCAAGCATACCTACAAAACAAAATTAAGTTTTGTTAGGTACCCAAATTGATTTGGGTCCTTGTTAGTTAGTACCCTTTTCAACCCACGCATAATGCCCTTTTGCAACGCCAATCTTTCGCACATAACAAGCATTAGGTGTGTGACCTTTGATTCCACAATAAAAACAAGTAGGTTGAAAATGACTTCTATATCTAGGAACATAATTCTTCTTCTTAACAATCATTTTCTTTTTATGACTTTGATGCACACTTTTAGAATTGTTTACTTTCTCTTTAAAAATTTGTTCACTTGCTTTAACAAAAATGGTCTCATTTGTGCTTGGTTTGGAAAAATTAGAATATCTTAACCCACTTTTATCATTAGGATACCTTTGGTGCCTGTTGCACCCCAAAATTTGCCCTCACAATACAAAACTTTGTGTGCTAAGAAGGTTCACAAGGTTCACAAGATTCATAACACTTACAAGACCTTTCATGAGGTTCATGAAGTCTACAAGTCACTTTATGAAGTTCACAAGGTTCACAAGATTCACAATGCTTTCAAGACCCTTCATGAGGTTCATGAAGTCTACAAGTCACTTTATGAAGTTCACAAGGTTCACAAGGTTCACAATACCTCCCATGATATTCACAAGACATTTTATGATGGTTCACAAGGTTCACAAAGTTCACAACTGGTCAGAAGAGTTGACAATTCCCTCAGACAATGCACCTCCTAAGCAGTGCATCCAAAACTAGGGTTTTGACTTTAATCAGGATAAATGAACTTCCAAGACTTCAAACGAGCTTCATAACATCTTATATGTATGTAATAACCCCCATGACAAGTTTCAAGACTTTTCTCAAAAGTTTGCTCAGTCAGATGATCAGATAGGTCAAAATCAGTCAAAGCAGTTAAAAAGTCAAACTGAGGTCAACTGTGGTCAAACCAAAGTCAAACTTCATGATTTTTTGCCAACATCAAGTATATGAAGTAAAATTCATCATTTGATCAAGGGTTGATCATGATTCATCAAGGAGATTTCAGATCATCAGGAATCAGGAGTTTCTAAATTAGGATTTTCTCAGTAAAAGTCAACTGAACTTTGACCAGCCATAACTTTCACATGCTTCGTCACCAAGTCTCCATCCAAAGCTCATTTTGAAGGAAATTGAATTATCTACAACTTTGTGTCTCACAAGCCAAGCCCAAAAATGCTTCATTTGGAAGGTATGAGCTAAGACATTATAGGTCCTTTTGAAAGTCAACAAAAAGTCAACAGCTTCAAAAGGGCATAACTTGAGATTGGTAAATGATATGGACATGAAACCAGTGGGGTTGGTTAGAGGACTCTTCAAGCTTTCCAAAATGTCCAAGAACACCCTCATACCATTAAAATTGAAGGATATGTGCCCTTGCAAAGTTGGGAAATTTTGGGTTGGTTCATGAAGAAAAAGGAGGTCTAAAACCAATTTTTTCCAAATGGGCTTGCCAAATAATGACCCAATCCATTTCAAAATATCTTGCACGAAATTAAATTGAATTATTCATAATTTTATTCATTTTGTTTTTATTTATTATGATTTTTATATTGAAAAATCATTTTAAATTCAAATAAAATATAAAATAATGAAAAATAAATTTGATTTGGTTTCTAGAAGGTCTTAAATTATATTGAGACTTGATTGATACAAGAGTAATGAGAATCATACCAAAATAGCAAGTGTTTATGCAAGAAAATTTTATTTTTAAAGGCCATCTTTTTGAATCTTTTTAGATCAAATCTTCCACACAAATGATCAATTTTTCTGACCTAATACATCATCCTATAAGTACTTAACACAAACCTAATGCAAGCCACGAATTTTGACAGCCTCAAGAGTAAGTTTCATAAACCAAAAATCCTCTCCAAAGCTTGCATTCGGTTTTGAATTTCCAAGACATTTGAAGGTATTTGAAGCACATAGCCATGATCACTGAACACCATTGAGTGAAAACCAATGCTCATATGCATCCCAAACACTCCATATCATGCTAACCGAATGCATCTTGTTCTTCTTTAAAAAATTTTCGATTTGAATGATTTGTACATTTATAATGAAAACTAACTGTGGATTTGTGTTTGTTATGATGTTTAGAAGCTTTCTGGATGGTTTAATTTGACTCTTATGGACTGTATCAAAATCCACCATTGTTAGGGTTTGGAGTTCAATTTCGGGAACTTAGTATTTAGGACACCTAAATGAATTCTAAGAACATGGTCGTGACCTATAATGCTTGTATAATTGATCTGGGCTCTTAATTTGAACTAATGTTATGGTTTGATTGATGTTTGAAAAAATGTAGGATTCTGGTTTTGGAAATTCGCAGGAAAATGTGCAACAAATTTCATAGGTGATTTCGCAGGTAATCCAAGGAAGAAGACGACTGGCCTGCGCGCGAAATTCACATTCAAATTATTGTTTTAAAATATAATGAATTGTTTTTGTTTATTATCACAAGCGTGCAGCTTGTCCCAGTGGAAAGGCTAGTGTGTGTTTGGCTATAGGACCTGTGTTCGAATCCTGGTCTTGTACAATTTTTTTCTATTTTTTCAGGTTAAACATGAGGCTTAATATATTATGCCTTCTTGCCACCATAATATCAGATTCGCTCACCTAGCTGGGATGGTAATGTGCATATGCGTTTGATTGAGAGGTCCTGGGGTCGATTCTCCCCCCAGGCCTTTTGTTTTTCATTATTTTTCTGATTATTGGTCTGAAGGAACAAAACCAATTGAAGCCCCTTTCCTTTCACCTGCGCGCTGATGGCCTGGTGGTGTGTTTTGTTGCTGGCAAGCAGAACGTCCTGGGTTCAAAACCCAGCCAGGTAAGTTTCTATCTTTTTGTTTCTTTTTCTATTTTGTCTTGTTTAATTAATTTTGTTTAATTATTGTTATTAATAATCATATATATAAATATATAACTAAATAATTCCATGATAATATATATATATTCAATATTTTCCCAAATTCTAAAAATTGTTTCTTTAATCCAAAAATTAGTTTTTTTTTATTAGATTATAATATATGTATGTCCATTAAATCAATTTTGTAAATAAAAATAAACCCTAATTTTATTTTCTAATTTTTTGTAAATATAATTATTATGTACATATTTTATTTAATATAATTAATTTTTGTAAATACAATTATAATCAATTTTTTTTATAATATGTAATTATTTCTATAATTTGTTTATAATCTAAATCTTATATATAAATGTTTTTTTTTAAAATATATGTTTAGAAATAATTGAATCTACGCTAATTTAATTTTGTAATTATAATATGTTTAAAAATAATTTAATAATTTGTATATAATTCAAAATTACTTAGTTGTTCATATTTTCTTTTATAATTGTCCATATTAAAATCTAATCTTTTAATTATTCTATTATTCTTTTTGCTTATTATTTTAATTATGTTCTTATAATATTTTTACTAACCCCATTTATTTTAATTATTATTGTTATTACTAATCATGTTTATTACTAACCTTATTTATTTTTAATTATTATTACTAACCCAATTAAATTGCTTATTTATTTTACTTATTATTTATATTTTGCTTATTTACTTATTTATTTATTTTTGCTATTTATTTCAATTGTTTTATTATTATGTAATTGCTCCTGGATGTAATTTTTGTAAATATTTAAATGATTTATTTTTCATGTCATGGTTAGTAAAATAGGGAGTGTAAACATGTATGATATTTAAAATTGAATTTAGGTCATTTAAATTATAAGATAAATATTAAATTGAACACTCACACACGTAAGTCGATCTTTGATCGCCATCTCACTTTCTAGGGTTGCCTCTCAATGTTGCCTATTCAAAAAGGTCAAGTAGGGTGTATAAAGCAAAGTCCCTTAAAAGAAAAGTCATCTAGTCCCTTCATGATCAAAGATCAAGTCCCTTAATGGTTGCCTTTCATAAAGATCTTGTCCCTTTCGAATAATGATGACAGTCCCTCCAATATGCTTAATACACCCTACAGTTGCCTTCATTAAACAGATGTCCCTCACTTGTCCCTTACATCCAAGGTAATGACTACCTATTCCTTAATAATAGGGATAGTCTTACCATTTAAAGGATAAAGAACAGAAAGACTTAAACTTTAGGGTATGTTCCTCATAGTTACTTGCTCACTATTTCCAAACAATTTCAAACACTTCATGAATTTCAAACAATTTTCAAATACAAGTTTTTTTTACGCATCCGTACATGGATCATTATTAAACTCTTATGAAAATTTTTATCCACACACTTCACATTTTCAAAAACAATTCAAAGTGAGCTAAGCAACTAAGAGCCCATGGATAACCATGGATGTAAAGGGTGCTAACACCTTCCCTTTACATAACCTACCCCCCGGACCCAAAAATCTTTTAAAAGGTTTTTCCTGTTCTTTTATGCCTTTCCTTTGGATAAAATAAAATTCGGTGGCAACTCTTGCTATCCGCAACATTTAACTAAAGTCAGTTCTCCCACCGTGTTACAGAACTGGCGACTCTGCTGGGGATTTAATATTAAAGAGGGGTACCCTTAGGAATTAGATCACTTTAAAATTGTTTGCCTTGTTTGCTTTATCTAGTGTACCATAGGTAAATGGCAATAGACCAAGGAAACTGTACGACGTATATCGATACGGTTGATCTGGTGGCCATAGTTAGTGTGACTTCTTGGTTGGTGCTTATGTTCCTTAAGTCAAGTTGATGATAATATGAGGCTGCCATATGTTGTCAATGCACTAACTAACTTTTAGAACCCTAGTTAACTCATCTTGGCCTTTAGAAAGTAGTGAGGTAACCGGCTTTGGTGCAGACTGAAGTTGGTTGACACTCGATACTACACTCATTGAGATCTTAAACTTGGAGGGTTTTGGTTGGCAAGTAAGTTGCCTTCTGATCAACCACCCTTGTGAAGGATCAATGATATTGAGATCCCTTAGAACCTGGTTAATTTTGTAGGACAGGATGAACCAACTAACTTCAGGGGAGGGTACTTACCTTTGAACCTCATGCAAGCCTTTAAACCTAGGGCTATTGTGTGACTTGCTTGTGTGTGCCACATGTTTGTGATTGAGCATAACATCATGACATCATCATGCATCATAAGCATAGCATTTTCACTAACCATTTCAAGGACCAAGGGATTTATCTTTGTTCTTTGTTGCAGGTCATGGCTTCTGCTCGTAGAAACACCATCAGGATCAACTTTGTGGGCATACCTACTAAGCTTAAAGAGTTGGTTTCTCAAGTGTCTGATCATTCCCAGTTTAACAAGAGACATGGTCACCTACTGGATCTAGTCACCTCAGGGTTCAATGAAGACATGATGAGTGTTCTATTTCAGTTCTTTGATCCTAAGCACCATTGCTTCACATTCCCCGACTACCAGCTGGTTCCAACCATGGAGGAGTTCTCTAAACTTCTGGGTATACCTATTCTTGATCAAAGACCCTTCACAGGCTTGGAAAGAGAGCCTAAACCTGAGGTTGTTGCTGCAGCTCTACATCTGAAGAAGTCTGATATTGTTCTAGAAACGAGAAGTGGTGTCAAGGGTGTTCTAGCCAAGGTGTTGATAGAGAAGGCTCAAATGTTCTTGAAGGCTATGAGTTATGATGCTTTTGAGGATATCTTAGCCTTGCTGATATATGGCTTAGTGTTGTTCCCCGATCCAGATCAGTTCATAGACATTCATGCCATCAACATATTCCTGAGTCACAATCCAGTACCTACATTGCTTGGAGACATTCTACATTCTCTTCACACCCGTACCACAAGGTCAAGAGGAACTTTGATGTGCTGCATACCTTTGCTATCTAGGTGGTTTATTTCTCACCTTCCTCGCTCAGTAATGAAGAATGAGCAAGGGTTCAGATGGTCCAAGAGGATCATGTCACTCTCGCATTCAGACATTCATTGGTGCTCCAGATCTATGGAGAACGTTACTATCATTGACCGTTGTGGGGAGTTTCCTAATGTGCCACTTCTAGGCATAAGAGGAGGCATCACCTACAACCCTTCACTAGCTTTACGACAGTTTGGTTACGCTCGGAGTGACGGTCCACATGACATGTTAATCCAGGGCATTGTGTTTGACTACGACAACGATCTTCAGGGTTACCGTCAGAGATTCATACGAGCCTGGGGAAAAGTAAACAGGGTTGACAGCAAGACACTGGAGCCTAAGTACACTATTCCTATGGAGGCTTATCTCAGATGGGTGCGATCTCGTGCTCAGACTCTCATGATGCCATATCCTGCTATCCTGCCAGTTACCATGGAACCTGTTGCTGAAGGAGACACTGCTTATACCATCCTTCACCCAGACATGCCTACTGACATGGAAGACTTGCAGAGATCTTGGGTCCAATTGAAGGAGCAAAGGGATACTTTTGAGGCTCATTACAAAGCAAGCCAAGAAAGAATCCTAGAACTAACAAAGCAACTTCATGAGGAACGGAATCTCAACTCATACCTCAACACAAAGAGGAAACGTCCATGGGAGACTTAAAACCCCATCTTTTGTATTTATTGCATTTCATTTTCTGTAAGCCCAAGAGGCAAAACAAATTTATTACTAATAAAAGTTCACCTTCTTGTTTGTTTAAGTAAATTTAAATCCTGCGGTCCTTGAAAACATTGCATGCGCATTAAAACATCATATCATTGCATCACAGGTTTATTTGTGCACAGGTTTCTCATCTTCGCGCTGTTTATTTCAGCAATGGCTCTTGAACAAACAGTTAAAGATCTCCAAGCACAGAATGCACAGTTCCAAGAGCTGATCTTGAACCTGTCCAAGGGGCAGGATGAATTGAAGACACTGCTGGCCAAGAAGACCAAGAAGACTAGAAGGTCAGGTGGCCTGATCAACATGGGGAGGAGGTTCAAAGGCCTTGCCAAGACCAAAGAACCAGTTGAAGATTCTGAGTCTGAAGAGTTTGAAAAAGAGGGAGGCAGTCTCCACAACACTATGGGGGATTCTGATTCTGAGGCTAATTATTACCATGATCCTAATGAAGACAAATTCAAGATGCTGGTGGATAGAATGGATGCTATGGAGTTGCAGAAATCTTCTAGGCTGGATTTTGAAGATTTGAGTCGATATCTGGGGTTGTCATACCCATTGGTTTCAAGGTTCCTACCTTTGTTGTTTATGATGGGGTCTCTTGTCCTAAGCTGCATCTGAGGTCTTATGTCAGAAAAATTCAACCCCACACTGCTGACAAGAAGTTGTGGATCCACTTTTTCCAAGAGAGCTTATCTGGAGTTCAGTTGGAGTGGTATTATCAATTGGAGAGTGTCAACATCAGGGATTGGAATGATCTTGCGGAAGCTTTCTATAAGCAGTATCAATACAATGCTGACTTAGCTCCCACTCGCATGCAGCTGCAAAGCATGTCCATGGGTGCCAAATAAAGTTTTAAGGAGTATGCTCAGAAGTGGAGAGACTTAGCTGGAAGAGTTCAACCCCCTTTGACTGACAGGGAATTGGTTGACATGTTCATGTGTACGCTGAATGGTCCGTTCTACAGTCATCTCATTGGAAGCTCATCATCTGGCTTCACTGAGTTAATCATGACAGGAGAGCGAGTGGAAAATGGTATAAAGAATGGCAAGATCCAGGTGGGTACTTCTTCATCAGGTGCTGCAAAGAAGCCTCCCACTGGGAAGAAAGAATCCAATGCTGTCTATGGTCCACCTGATCGTAATAGAAGGCATCAGTCTGTGAGTGTAGTTCACATCTCCAATCCAACTCCTACAACATCAGAGCAGCCACAGGGCAACCAACAGAGGGCTAGAAGACAGTTCACGAAGATCAACATGTCAATGGCTCAGGCATTGCAACACTTGTTGAAGGCTGAACTTATTACTTTGAAAGAAGCTCCTCAGAATCCTAATGTTACCTCTCCCAGGTACAATCCCAATGCACGATGTGCATATCATTCAAACTGTCAGGGTCATGATACTAATAACTGTTGGGTCTTGAAGAACAAAATTCAAGATATGATTGAGGCTAGAGAAATTGAGTTTGACCCTCCGGGTACTCCAAATGTGATTACTGCTCCAATGCCAAATCACGAGAAGACTGTCAATGCCATTGATGAAGATTTACATATCCATTCAGTTGCGGAGTTGACCACACCATTGTCTGTCATCAGGAAGAAGTTAGTACAAGCTGGTTTCTTTCCGGGTTGTCGTGAAGATTGTGTCTATTGTGAGTATAATCCAGATAAGTGTTGGAGGTTGAAGGACGGGATTCAGCGTCTCATGAATAATTACACTATAGTGTTTGAAAGGAGACCACCTTCTGTGGAGAGTATGGTGGAGCATATTACTAGAGGTAAGAAGATTGAAGAGGTTGATATGGTTGACAAAGTGCCGGTGAGAATCACTTCAAAGGGACCTATTAAAATCACCCATCAAGGTCCAATCAGGATTACTGCTGAAGACCCTGTGAAAGTTGTTGCTGAAGCCAGAGTGGCTCCTCTGATCATTACTACTCCTGGTCCTATTCCGTATACATCTGATAAAGCTGTGCCTTGGCATTATGGATCTGATGTTTACATCCATGGTGTTAAGCAGGAGCCCTTAGCTGATGTGCCTGTTGATGTTGACAATATTGCTGGATCTAGTAAGATCACACGAAGCGGAAGAGTGTTTTCTCCACCAGTTATTTCCAAGAATGCAGTTACTCCTGCTGCTACCTCTACCACTGATACTCGGGGCAAGGGTCCTGTTATTGAAGCTATATCTACTGATGTGCCAGCTGCTGATGATCTCTCTAAGCAGATGGAAGAAGTATTGAAAATCATTCGCAAGAGTGATTATGACATTGTTGATCAGTTGGGGCATACTCCCTCAAAGATTTCCATGTTATCCCTGTTGTTATGTTCTGAAGCTCATGCAAAAACTTTGATCAAGTTTCTGAAGACTGCTCATGTACCCAATGCAATTTCTGTTGACCAGTTTGAGAATTGTGTTGCCCACCTGACCTATGATAATGGGTTGGGATTTTCTGATGCTGATTTGACCCCTGCCAAGAGGGATCATAACAGGGCTCTGCATATTTCAATAGAATGCAGGGGCACTACCCTGTCCCATGTACTGATAGACAATGGTTCCTCTCTAAATGTGTTGCCTAAGGAAGTCCTGAACAAGCTGAGCCCTGAAGATGCTGTGCTGAAGCCCAGTAATATCGTGGTAAAGGCTTTTGATGGTTCTAGAAGAGTGGTGCATGGGGAAATTGATCTTCCAATCAAAGTTGGATCTCAGGTTTTTATTGCTACATTTTATGTGATGGATATTCGTCCTTCGTACTCCTGTTTGCTTGGTCGTCCCTGGATCCATGGGGCAGGTGCTGTAACCTCTACATTACATCAGAAGCTAAGATATCCGGTGGAAGGAAAGGTTGTTACTGTCTATGGAGAGGAAGAATATTTTGTCAGCCATGTGAATACCTTCAAGTATCTGGAAATGGAAGGTGAATACATTGAAACTCCGTGTCAGACATTTGAAGTGGTTCCCTGGATTGTTAATGATTATGTAGCTCCTCCTGTTGCGAAGAAAGTTCCTGTGGTCACCAGAAAACCTCCAACAATGGCAATGGCCTCCCTCAATGATGCTAGAGCTGTGGTAGATGAAGGTGGTTGTACTATTTGGGGTCAGCTTCCTGATATCCCATACAAGTCTGACAAGTTTGGTTTGGGTTTCACTGCAGAGTCCCAGAAGGCTGTTCGTCGTGCTCGTGCTGTTCGTATCACCAATCAAGGGGTTATGAAAGATCAGATCAATGCTGTGGGAGACTATGATGAAGACTACAACTTGGATGCTTGGATTTTTCCTACTATGGGTGCTGGACTCAATAATTGGAAAGCTGAAGATGTTATCCCTATCTCCTTTAGTCAGGAGTAAATACTATTACTGTGTTGTTGCTTTTTAAGTTTGTAATTTCTTGAACAATTAAAACTCTTAAGCTTTGTGCCTTACCCGGGGCACAATGGTGTGCTTGTTACGGGTTGTCATTTCATTTGCATACTTCATTCAATAAAAATCAGTGGACGTTTCGTTTTAGTAAATATTGTGTTCCTTGTCTTTCTTTTCTTTTATTTTTGCTTTATCAGCTATGTGTTCTTACACACACCCACATCACTAAAATGCAGATCCTCATCCACTCTGGATCCTGTTGATAACAGTTCTACTATTGCCAATTATAATTTCGAGAATCCGATCTATCAAACTGAAGACGGAAATGAGGACGATTGTGAAGTACCTGTAGAGCTTGCTAGGTTGTTACAACAAGAAGAGAAAGCCATACAACCACATGAAGAGCCAGTCGAAGTTGTGAATCTGGGAACTGAAGAAAACAGGAAGGAGGTCAAGATAGGGGCTGATTTAGAGGATAGTGTCAAGAGCAGACTGGTTCAAATGTTACGTGACTATGTGGAGATCTTTGCTTGGTCTTATGAAGATATGCCAGGATTGGATACAGACATTGTGGTTCACCGTTTACCAGTGAAAGAAGATTGTCGTCCAAAGAAGCAGAAGGTTCGTCGTATGCGTCCTGAAATGTCAGAGAAGATCAAGGCAGAGGTAATGAAACAGTTCAATGCAGGGTTCTTAGCAGTAACTTCTTATCCTCAGTGGGTTGCAAATGTGGTGCCGGTACCTAAGAAAGATGGTAAGGTACGTATGTGTGTAGACTACAGGGATTTGTACAAGGCCAGCCCTAAAGATGACTTCCCACTTCCTCATATTGATGTTCTGGTAGACAACACTGCTCAGCATAAGGTATTCTCTTTTATGGATGGTTTCTTTGGTTATAATCAGATCAAGATGGCACCTGAAGATATGGAGAAGACAACTTTTGTTACACAGTGGGGCACTTTTTGCTATAAGGTGATGCCATTTGGTTTGAAGAATGCAGGGGCAACATATCAGCGTGCTATGGTGGCTTTGTTTCATGATATGATTCATCATGAGATAGAGGTATATGTGGATGATATGATAGCCAGGTCCCAGAATGAAGAACAACATCTTGATCATTTGCATAAATTGTTTGAGAGGTTGAAGAAATACAAGTTGAGATTGAACCCAAACAAGTGTACTTTTGGAGTTAGGTCCGGAAAGCTCCTGGGTTTCATAGTCAGTGGAAAAGGTATTGAAGTGGATCCTGCCAAAGTGAAAGCTATACGAGAGATGCCAGCTCCCCGTACTGAGAAGGAAGTTAGAGGTTTCTTGGGACGATTGAATTACATTGCAAGATTTATTTCCCAATTGACTGCCATCTGTGAGCCAATCTTTAAGTTGCTGAAGAAAGATCAGGTGATGGAATGGAGTGATGAGTGCCAGACTGCCTTTGATGAAATCAAGAGATATCTGCTAGAACCTCCAATTTTGATGCCACCAGTGGATGGAAGACCCTTTATTATGTACCTAACAGTGTTAGACAACTCAATGGGGTGTGTTTTGGGGCAACATGACGAGTCTGGTCGAAAAGAGCAGGCAATATACTACCTTAGCAAAAAGTTTACCGACTGTGAAACAAGATACTCACTGCTCGAGAAAACTTGCTGCGCTTTGGCATGGGCTGCTCGCCGACTAAGACAGTATATGTTGACTCATACTACCTTATTGATTTCAAAGATGGATCCAATTAAGTACATATTTGAGAAACCTGCTCTCTCCGGAAGAATTGCAAGATGGCAAATGATATTGACAGAATATGATATACAGTATACTACTCAGAAGGCCATTAAAGGAAGTGTTGTGGCTGATCATTTGGCTCATCAAGCAGTGGATGATTATCAGTCAATGAGTTTTGAGTTCCCTGATGAAGACATTATGATTATTACCAAAGAACCTGGACAATATGACGGACCTGAACAAGGATCCCGATGGACTATGGTTTTTGATGGTGCCTCTAATGCACTTGGTAATGGTGTTGGTGTTGTGATTAGTTCCCCTGAAGGTTGTCATACCCCGATTACTGCCAGACTTTGTTTCTATTGTACCAATAACATGGCTGAGTATGAGGCATGTATCCTGGGTATTAAAGCTGCTATTGATATGAAGATTCAGTTCCTTGATGTGTATGGAGATTCAGCCCTGGTAGTAAGTCAGATTAAAGGAGATTGGGATACCAAGCATGATAACCTCATTCCTTACAGAGAGCATGTGTTGTCTTTGATCCCACATTTCAAAGAGATTACCTTTGGTCATATTCCACGGAGAGAGAATCAGTTGGCAGATGCTTTAGCCACCATGGCATCCATGTTTGAGATCAGTTGGGATGATGAAGCTCCCAAGATTACTATTGACAGATTTGAGAAGCCTGCATACTGCAATGAGATTGACACAGCAGGGGTAGAGGAGAAGCCTTGGTTCTATGAAGTGAAAAGATATCTTGAAGCTCAGGAGTTCCCTGAAGGGACATCTGTCAAAGATAGGAAGTTTCTAAGAAGGTTCTCTGCTAAGTTCTTTTTGAGTAATGGGATCTTGTACAAGCGCAATCATGATTCAACTTTGCTTCGTTGTGTGGATAAGAAGGAAGCAATTGAGATTATGGAAGATATGCATGATGGAATCTTTGGTACTCATTCTAGTGGACATACTATGGCAAAGAAAATTTTGAGAGCAGGTTACTATTGGTCTACCATGGAAGCTGATTGCTATCAACACTCCAGAACATGTCACAAGTGTCAAATTTATGCTGATAAAGTACACATACTTCCATCACCATTGAATGTGTTGACTGCTCCTTGGCCCTTTGCCATGTGGGGCATTGATATGATTGGTGAGA
Organism: Lathyrus aphaca; assembly: GCA_963966055.1. NCBI lineage: Eukaryota > Viridiplantae > Streptophyta > Magnoliopsida > Fabales > Fabaceae > Lathyrus > Lathyrus aphaca. Next base: position 83,469,369 of record OZ014520.1, read on the forward strand.
TCAAGCCTACTGCTTCTAATGGGCATCGTTTCATCCTGGTTGCTATTGATTACTTCACGAAGTGGGTAGAGGCAGCTTCATTTGCATCTGTTACCAAGAATGTTGTGGCTCGATTCATTAAGAATAATCTTATATGTAGGTATGGCATCCCTGAAAGGATTATTACTGACAATGGCTCTAATCTGAACAACACTATGATTACTGATCTCTGCATGCAGTTCAAGATTAAGCATCATAACTCTTCTCCGTATCGTCCAAAGATGAATGGGGCAGTTGAAGCTGTTAATAAGAACATTAAGAAGATTGTACAGAAGATGACTATTACTTACAAGGATTGGCATGAGATGTTACCATTTGCTCTTCATGGTTATCGTACCACAATACGTACTTCAACAGGGGCAACCCCATTCTCCTTGGTCTATGGTATGGAAGCAGTTCTGCCCATTGAAGTCCAGATTCCCTCTTTAAGAATTATGAAGGATGCAGGCTTGGATGAAGATGAGTGGATTCAGACTCGACTTGACCAGATAAATTTGATTGATGAGAAGAGGTTAGCAGCAGTTTGTCATGGCCAGATGTACCAAAAACGGATGATCAAAGCTTTTAATAAGAAGGTTAAGCCAAAGGTATATCAGGCCGGTGACTTGGTAATCAAGCGGACTCCAACATATGAAGGACCATTTGTAGTCAAGACAGTGTTCTCAGGAGGTGCCATGATACTCACTACAATGGATGATGAAGACTTCCCACAGCCTGTAAACGCAGACATAGTTAAAAAATACTACGCATAAAAAGAGACCCGCTAGGTTGACAGGCCTAGGCAAAAATAAGGGCATCCCGGCAAACCAAAAGGGTTTGGGCAAAAATTAGGGATATATATATAAAAAGATGTACACCCGGCAAGTCGAAAACCTGAAAAGGCGGCTTGGACAAAAAAGGGTATCCCGGTGGATTGAAAACCTGAAAGGGCAATCCAGGCAAAAGTTAGGGATTAAAGCGTATGACTATGTCTCGTTTGGATCACCCATGAAACTGCAACCAGCTGTACTACTTATTCAAGTTCGAACAGATAAAACTCAATCCAATCGTTTCCGTCTCAACAGCAGAAGATGAGATACTTGAAGATAATGGCAATAGTAGAATTGAAACTCAATAGGATTATTTCCCACATAGCTGATTCTCTTTGTTTTGTAAAAACTTTATGACAAAATCCTCTTACTAGGGTTTATGTCTCTTTATACAAATTTACCCATGTATGGGTCACTCTTTGATATAAATAAAATTCCATTTTTGAATCTAGATTTACTTTTACCCTATTTACATAAGCGAAACGTCCGTTGGTTGTGTTTGAATGTATTATGCTTTTGAATATGATTGATGTTTACCAGAAGTGCATGTATGCTTAATATGATTGATGTTTACCAGAAATGCATGAAAATGCAGTAATAGTATTTACTAAGGACGAACGAGGGAAGGATTTCAACGAAGCTTCGCCGGTTCATCTTTACAAAAACAGTTACAAATCCACAGTAGGGCAAATCCATCTTCATAAAGTTACATCTCCCCTGGAATTTATATCCATCTCTTTTATCCTCATACGGATATTCGGGAATTTACTTTCCAATAAGGGTACGACGAACGAAGACGGGATGTTATATCTATCCTACTATCAAATGAAGATGAAGGTTATATATACCTTACTATCCCCAGCAGACGGGAGGTTATATATACCTTACTATCCCCAGCAGACGGGAGGTTATATATACCTTACTATCCCCAGCAGACGGGAGGTTATATATACCTTGCTATCCCCAGCATACGGAAGGTTATGTATAATATATTATCAAACAAGACGGGAATGAGTTCCTCATATTCTTCAGCAACGAATCGGGATTTATTTTCCCTGGCCAGCAATTGTTATACGAAAATATCCAGACGCTTCAGGCAGCATCATATCCTACATACATCATTTACATCATACCATAACATACATATACATAGATACATAATACATTACTTAAGTGCATCATATCATACATGCATACATAATGCATAAACTAATATTATCATACAGAATGCTACCTTGTTTTCAGGTTAATTCACTAGCAAACAGACTTGTGATTATCAGGACTGCTTTATCCTCCTGAAAGTTATCATCCCTCGGGATTGCTTTATCCTCCTGAAAGCATATCATCCATCAGGACTGCTTCATCCTCCTGAAAAACTTCTACTACGTCAGGACTGCTTTATCCTCCTGAAAGCATACTATCACCTCAGGACTGCTTTATCCTCCTGACAGCTTTTACTACCTCAGGATTGCTTTATCCTCCTGAAAGCATATTATCAATCTCTCAAGACTGCTTCATCCTCTTGAAAGCATATTACTACATCAGGATTGCTTCATCCTTCTGAAAACTCCTATTACCTCAGGATTGCTTTATCCTCCTGACAGCTTCTTGTACTTTGGGATTGCTTTATCCTCCTAAAATCATATTATTACCTCAGGATTGCTTCATCCTCCTGAAAGCTTATCACTATTTCAGGATTGCTTCACCCTCCTGAAAGTTATCATCATTACCGCAGGATTGCTTTATCCTCCTGAAAGCATATCATCCATCAGGACTGCTTTATCCTCCTGAAAACTATCATTATACCTTCATATTCTGGACTGCTTTATCCTCCAAGAAATGCATCTGAAGAACTTTTCTCCAAGTGGCATCTTTAAGCCCACTCAAGCATATTCAACTAGCCATCTGTATCATTCTATGCACTGGTGAGTGCAAATTTTTGGGCTTTTGTGTTCAATCCCCTTCAACCTTCCAGGTCACGACTGGCAAATATACCAATCTAACCCCTCAGGTTTCAGAAAATTGAACAGGGGCAGCTGTTGCACCCCAAAATTTGCCCTCACAATACAAAACTTTGTGTGCTAAGAAGGTTCACAAGGTTCACAAGATTCATAACACTTACAAGACCTTTCATGAGGTTCATGAAGTCTACAAGTCACTTTATGAAGTTCACAAGGTTCACAAGATTCACAATGCTTTCAAGACCCTTCATGAGGTTCATGAAGTCTACAAGTCACTTTATGAAGTTCACAAGGTTCACAAGGTTCACAATACCTCCCATGAGATTCACAAGACATTTTATGATGGTTCACAAGGTTCACAAAGTTCACAACTGGTCAGAAGAGTTGACAATTCCCTCAGACAATGCACCTCCTAAGCAGTGCATCCAAAACTAGGGTTTTGACTTTAATCAGGCTAAATGAACTTCCAAGACTTCAAATGAGCTTCATAACATCTTATATGTATGTAAGAACCCCCATGACAAGTTTCAAGACTTTTCTCAAAAGTTTGCTCAGTCAGATGATCAGATAGGTCAAAATCAGTCAAAGCAGTTAAAAAGTCAAACTGAGGTCAACTGTGGTCAAACCAAAGTCAAACTTCATGATTTTTTGCCAACATCAATTATATGAAGTAAAATTCATCATTTGATCAAGGGTTGATCATGATTCATCAAGGAGATTTCAGATCATCAGGAATCAGGAGTTTCTAAATTAGGATTTTCTCAGTAAAAGTCAACTGAACTTTGACCAGCCATAACTTTCACATGCTTCATCACCAAGTCTCCATCCAAAGCTCATTTTGAAGGAAATTGAATTCTCTACAACTTTGTGTCTCACAAGACAAGCCCAAAAATGCTTCATTTGGAAGGTATGAGCTAAGACATTATAGGTCCTTTTGAAAGTCAACAAAAAGTCAACAGCTTCAAAAGGGCATAACTTGATATTGGTAAATGATATGGACATGAAACCAGTGGGGTTGGTTAGAGGACTCTTCAAGCTTTCCAAAATGTCCAAGAACACCCTCATACCATTAAAATTGAAGGATATGTGCCCTTGCAAATTTGGGAAATTTTGGGTTGGTTCATGAAGAAAAAGGAGGTCTAAAACCAATTTTTTCCAAATGGGCTTGCCAAATAATGACCCAATCCATTTCAAAATATCTTGCACGAAATTAAATTGAATTATTCATAATTTTATTCATTTTGTTTTTATTTATTATGATTTTTATATTGAAAAATCATTTTAAATTCAAATAAAATATAAAATAATGAAAAATAAATTTGATTTGGTTTCTAGAAGGTCTTAAATTATATTGAGACTTGATTGATACAAGAGTAATGAGAATCATACCAAAATAGCAAGTGTTTATGCAAGAAAATTTGATTTTTAAAGGCCATCTTTTTGAATCTTTTTAGATCAAATCTTCCACACAAATGATCAATTTTTCTGACCTAATACATCATCCTATAAGTACTTAACACAAACCTAATGCAAGCCACGAATTTTGACAGCCTCAAAAGTAAGTTTCATAAACCAAAAAACCTCTCCAAAGCTTGCATTCGGTTTTGAATTTCCAGGACATTTGAAGGTATTTGAAGCACATAGCCATGATCACTGAACACCATTGAGTGAAAACCAATGCTCATATGCATCCCAAACACTCCATATCATGCTAACCGAATGCATCTTGTTCTTCTTTAAAAAAATTTCGATTTGAATGATTTGTACATTTATAATGAAAACTAACTGTGGATTTGTGTTTGTTATGATGTTTAGAAGCTTTCTGGATGGTTTAATTTGACTCTTATGGACTGTATCAAAATCCACCATTGTTAGGGTTTGGAGTTCAATTTCGGGAACTTAGTATTTAGGACACCTAAATGAATTCTAAGAACATGGCCGTGACCTATAATGCTTGTATAATTGATCTGGGCTCTTAATTTGAACTAATGTTATGGTTTGATTGATGTTTGAAAAAATGTAGGATTCTGGTTTTGGAAATTCGCAGGAAAATGTGCAACAAATTTCATAGGTGATTTCGCAGGTAATCCAAGGAAGAAGACGACTGGCCTGCGCGCGAAATTCACATTCAAATTATTGTTTTAAAATATAATGAATTGTTTTTGTTTATTATCACAAGCGTGCAGCTTGTCCCAGTGGAAAGGCTAGTGTGTGTTTGGCTATAGGACATGTGTTCGAATCCTGGTCTTGTACAATTTTTTTCTATTTTTTCAGGTTAAACATGAGGCTTAATATATTATGCCTTCTTGCCACCATAATATCAGATTCGCTCACCTAGCTGGGATGGTAATGTGCATATGCGTTTGATTGAGAGGTCCTGGGGTCGATTCTCCCCCCAGGCCTTTTGTTTTTCATTATTTTTCTGATTATTGGTCTGAAGGAACAAAACCAATTGAAGCCCCTTTCCTTTCACCTGCGCGCTGATGGCCTGGTGGTGTGTTTTGTTGCTGGCAAGCAGAACGTCCTGGGTTCAAAACCCAGCCAGGTAAGTTTCTATCTTTTTGTTTCTTTTTCTATTTTGTCTTGTTTAATTAATTTTGTTTAATTATTGTTATTAATAATCATATATATAAATATATAACTAAATAATTCCATGATAATATATATATATTCAATATTTTCCCAAATTCTAAAAATTGTTTCTTTAATCCAAAAATTAGTTTTTTTTATTAGATTATAATATATGTATGTCCATTAAATCAATTTTGTAAATAAAAATAAACCCTAATTTTATTTTCTAATTTTTTGTAAATATAATTATTATGTACATATTTTATTTAATATAATTAATTTTTGTAAATACAATTATAATCAATTTTTTTTTATAATATGTAATTATTTCTATAATTTGTTTATAATCTAAATCTTATATATAAATGTTTTTTTTTAAATATATGTTTAGAAATAATTGAATCTACGCTAATTTAATTTTGTAATTATAATATGTTTAAAAATAATTTAATAATTTGTATATAATTCAAAATTACTTAGTTGTTCATATTTTCTTTTATAATTGTCCATATTAAAATCTAATCTTTTAATTATTCTATTATTCTTTTTGCTTATTATTTTAATTATGTTCTTATAATATTTTTACTAACCCCATTTATTTTAATTATTATTGTTATTACTAATCATGTTTATTACTAACCTTATTTATTTTTAATTATTATTACTAACCCAATTAAATTGCTTATTTATTTTACTTATTATTTATATTTTGCTTATTTACTTATTTATTTATTTTTGCTATTTATTTCAATTGTTTTATTATTATGTAATTGCTCCTGGATGTAATTTTTGTAAATATTTAAATGATTTATTTTTCATGCCATGGTTAGTAAAATAGGGAGTGTAAACATGTATGATATTTAAAATTGAATTTAGGTCATTTAAATTATAAGATAAATATTAAATTGAACACTCACACACGTAAGTCGATCTTTGATCGCCATCTCACTTTCTAGGGTTGCCTCTCAATGTTGCCTATTCAAAAAGGTCAAGTAGGGTGTATAAAGCAAAGTCCCTTAAAAGAAAAGTCATCTAGTCCCTTCATGATCAAAGATCAAGTCCCTTAATGGTTGACTTTCATAAAGATCTTGTCCCTTTCGAATAATGATGACAGTCCCTCCAATATGCTTAATACACCCTACAGTTGCCTTCATTAAACAGATGTCCCTCACTTGTCCCTTACATCCAAGGTAATGACTACCTATTCCTTAATAATAGGAATAGTCTTACCATTTAAAGGATAAAGAACAGAAAGACTTAAACTTTAGGGTAGGTTCCTCATAGTTACTTGCTCACTATTTCAAAACAATTTCAAACACTTCATGAATTTCAAACAATTTTCAAATACAAGTTTTTTTTACGCATCCGTACATGGATCATTATTAAACTCTTATGAAATTTTTTATCCACACACTTCACATTTTCAAAAACAATTCAAAGTGAGCTAAGCAACTAAGAGCCCATGGATAACCATGGATGTAAAGGGTGCTAACACCTTCCCTTTACATAACCTACCCCCCGGACCCAAAAATCTTTTAAAAGGTCTTTCCTGTTCTTTTATGCCTTTCCTTTGGATAAAATAAAAGTCGGTGGCGACTCTTGCTATCCGCAACATTTAACTAAAGTCAGTTCTCCCACCGTGTTACAGTGCCTAAGAATTTCCTCCAAGTCAATTTGACCTTTTTCATATCTTTCTAAAACTCTTTTAAGCTGAACAATTTGGAAAGATAAAGACTCACAATTCTTACATACAAGACTTGGTTTTTCATCCATCAACTTTTGTTTTTCACTTTCAATATATTTTTCCAAAGCAATATTATGTTCTTCTAAAGATGAAATTTGTTTCTTTTGGGATGAAATACTTTTATACAATGTCTTGCATTCTTTTAAAAGTTCATCTATAACATCTTGTGCGTCATTGTCATAAATTGAAAAGTTGCTACTAACCTCATTGATTTCTTCATCAAAGTGATGTGAAGCAATAAGAGCCATGTTCGCACATTCATCGCTTTTCGACTCCGAGGATGAACTTATCTCATTATCGTCCCAAGCAACATAAGCCTTTTTGTTCTTGAATTCCTTCTTGCCTTTGAATCTTCCTTTCTTTGCAAGTTTTGGGTAATCCGACTTTATGTGACTTTGTTTCCCACATTCATAACAAGTGACGTCTTGCATTGATGTGGATGCTTCCTTTTTCCAGAAATATTTATTCTTTTTAGGATAAGAGGAATTTTTATTTTTATTAAAAAACTTACCAAGCTTCTTCACAAGAAGCATAAAGTTCTCATCTTCGGACGTCTCATCATCTTTGTCATTTTTTGAATCAACCTTCAAGGAAATTCCCTTGGACTTCTTTTCTTAACTTTCGTGTTTCTCGAGCCTTCCAAGTTCCAATTCGTGTTCTTGAATTTTTCCAAATAGAGATGCGGATGTCATCGTTGAGTGACTCTTCTTTTCCGAAATAGCGGTCACCTTCGGTTGTCATTCTTTTGTCAAAGATCTTAGGACTTTCAGGTTGAGATCATCATTGGTGAAGGTTTTACCGAGAGCAATCAAGTGATTTGTTAGATGGATGGATCTCTTTTGTAAAGCAACTATAGATTCACCGGACTGCATACGGAACATCTCATATTCTTGACTTATAGTGTTTAGCCTCAATCTCTTCACTTCGGTGGTTCCTTCATGTGTTTCTACCAAGGTGTCCCAAATCTCCTTTGTCGATTTACATTGAGATACACAGAAGAACTCGTCCATACTAAGAGCACTTTCGAGTATGTTGATTGGCTTATTCTCATTTAGAATCTTTTTCTTATCGTCTTCGTCATACATATTTTTCAACTTTGCATGATAACATCCACTGGATTATGTGGACCGTTCTCAATTGCTTCCCATATACCTTCTCCTTGGGCTTCAAGATATGCCTTCATTCTGATTTTCCAAAAATCAAAATATTCTCCTGAGAAGAGTGGGGGCTTGTTACTACTTCCACCATCTTTGAAAACCGGATTTGTGCTTGCGGAAGCCATGTTGGATCTCTAGGAACAAGTTACCTATAACTTGCTCTAATGCCAAATGTAGTTTCAGGATTAGCCTAAAAGGGGGGGGGGGGGTGAATTAGGCCTTATAAAAATTTTCGGTTATTTTATCGCTGGATGAATTTTTATCGTCTAAGTGTCTAGGTTATGAAAGCAATAAAGCGGAAAGTAAAAATGACACCAAGAGTTATCCTGGTTCCCTTCACAAACTGAAGGTACATCCAGTCCCCTTACACCTCGTAAGAGATTTTATTATAGTTTTAGATTGTACATCCTATTACACCATAAACCTGTGAAGCCTACATTCTAACAACTATACAATAATCAAGCGTGCAAGAACAATCCTCTTGCCACACAAACCCTTGTGTCCAACAATCATGGATCACAAGTCAATACAAAAAATAATTCTTGAATAGATTGAAATGTAGAGATGATGAAGTCTTTGAAATATCAAGCAATGTTGATCTTCTCATTTGATTGATATTTCTCACTCAAAAATAATGAATATAAGTGTCCACTAAAGTGTATGAAAATTTTAACTTTGTATACAATTGAATTTAGTGCACTTTGATAGATTTAGAAAATTTGAGATTTTGAGCAAGAAAATGTCTTATGAAAATTGTAGGAGATGGTTTAAAAATCCTGCACAAAACAATTTTTAGAATAGACAAGATACCTCTTTGAAAATGTACAAATAATGAAGAGATGTCTCGATACAATTTGAAAAACACAAAACATAATTCAAATTTTAAATGAAACAATTTTTTGAAAGTTGATCAGTGGTAATCGGTTACTACCCCATGGGTAACCGGTTACTTGCTGTAATGTTAAAAAGAATTTTCAAATTGGGGCTGAAGTAACCAGTTTCTACCTACAAGGTAACTGGTTACTTGATCAAAAACCAGAAAAAATTCTTTTAAAGATCAGTAACACATAGGCATGCAATATGATTTGTTCAAAAATAGAAAATGTGAGTGCATCCTAAGTTGAACACTTAATTATCATTATTGATTCATGAGAAATAAGATTATACCTTCCAATGAGAAAACCTTATATTTTTATGAAAACTCCATTTGAATGAAACTTGAATGATCCTTTTTTGTTTGCTTTCAAGACTTGATGTTTAGTTGTTATCATCAAAATATAATTCGAGAAGCTTGCTTCTACAACGGTCTCGTGTTGTTTGATTTCATCTCAGTACAATGATTTCATCCTTGTTTATTCTGTCTCAGTATGATGGTCTCGTGTTCTTGGATATGGATCGCTTGATACCATTTCCTTGTCAGATCGCTTGATCTTGTTTGAGTTGTAAATCGCTTGATATTACTCCTCTTTGTTTGAGTCGTAAATCCTTTGATATTACGTTCTCATATTCCTGGTTATGGATCGCTTGATACCATTTCCTTGTCAGATCGCTTGATCTTGTTTGAGTTGTAAATCTCTTGATGTTACTCCTCTTTGTTTGAGTCGTAAATCCTTTGATATTACGTTCTCATGTCCCTGTTTATGGATCACTCGATACCATTTCCTTGCTAGATCACTTGATCTTGTTTGAGTTTTAAATCACTTGATGTTACTCCTCTTTGTTTGAGTCGTAAATCCTTTGATATTACGTTCTCGCATCTCTGGTTATGAATCGCTCGATACCATTTCCTTGTCAGATCGTTTGATCTTGTTTGAGTTGTAAATCGCTTGATGTTACTCCTCTTTATTTGAGTCGTAAATCCTTTGATATTACGTTCTCATGTTCCTGGTTATGGATCGCTCGATACCATTTCCATTTTATATCACTTGATCTTGTTTGAGTTGTAAATCGCTTGATATTACTCCTCTTTGTTTGAGTAGTAAATCCTTTGATATTACGTTCTCGCATACCTGGTTATGGATCACTCGATACCATTTCCTTGTCAGATTATTTGATCTTGTTTGAGTTGTAAATCGATTGATGTTACTCCTCTTTATTTGAGTCGTAAATCCTTTGATATTACGTTCTTATGTTCCTGGTTATGGATCTCTCGATACCATTTCCTTGTCAGATCGTTTGATCTTGTTTGAGTTGTATATCGCTTGATATTACTCCTCTTTATTTGAGTTGTAAATCACTTGATATTACTCCTCTTTGTTTGAGTCGTAAATCCTTTGATATTACATTCTCGTATTCCTGGTTATGGTGCTCGATACCATTTCCTTGTCAGATCGCTTGATCTTGTTTGAGTTGTAAATCGCTTGATATTACTCCTCTTTGTTTGAGTCGTAAATCCTTTGATATTACGTTCTCGTATTCCTAGTTATGGATCACTCGATACCATTTCCTTGTCATATTGCTTGATCTTGTTTAAGTTGTAAATCGCTTGATGTTACTCCTCTTTGTTTGAGTTGTAAGTCCTTTGATATTACGTTTTTGATTCCCTGGTTATGGATCGCTCGATACCATTTCCTTGTTATATCTCTTGATCTTGTTTGATTTGTAAATCACTTGATATTACGCCTCTTTATTTGAGTCGTAAATCAGATGATATTACGTTCTCACTTCCCTGGTTATGGATCGCTCGACACCATTTCCTTATCAGTTTGCTTGATCTTGTTTGAGTTGTAAATCGCTTGATGTTACTCTTCTTTGTTTGAGTCGTAAATCAGATGATATTACGTTCTCACTTACTTGGTTATGGATTAGTTGATGTCATTTCCTTGTCATGTCGCTTGATCTTGTTTGAGTTGTAAATCACTTGATGTTACTCCTCTTTGCTTGAGTTGTAAATCGATTGATGTTACTTCTTTTCCTCATTTGAGTTGCAAGTTGAATAATATTATGGTCTCATTCTACAATACTTGTTCTCCCCCAGTTGAATTATCATCTAAATATGATGGTATCTTTGCAAGCTCACTCACAGTGTGTCTTGTTCGCTTTATCTCCTCAAGTGTGATAAATGCATTTGTGATCCCGTCCAAGTCAGGTCTCGTTCCTTGGAGTAGTCATCCAAGAATGACATTTTTCCCCAATTTATTTTATTTCCCACGGAGTTCAAATTTTCCAGTTTATTCGGGTATTTAATCCCATTATACCTCGAATGTCTGAAAACCATTGCTATCATCCATTTAGGTCTACAGTTGATTGAATAGGGGCAACTGTAACACCTTAAAATTTACCCTCTTATTTATTACCCAAATTGGTTTGTGCTTCATATTCATCTGCATTCTCCTATTAGGTCATAATATTCGCAATTACACATTTGCATTGAACTCCTAAGGCATGGGATCAAAGCATTTTCTTGTGATTAGAATTCTCCTGTCCAAAGGTGACTTATCTGGCCATTACATTCAGAGGGAGACAAAAGGTTGAGCCCTCAACGTCATGCATATTTTCCTATCAAAGCATCGGGTTATTTTCTCCAGGATTTCTCAAAGAGTGTCAAGTGTTTAAGGGTTCATCACAGCTTCATGGGATCTGATATCTAAACAAGGATCTTAGTGATTTTCTACATCTCAAGCCTATTTCTTCTCATCCCGAGAATTAGGGTTTATTTCCCTAAACATGTGGTCCTCATGAGAGTTTCTTTAGTGCAAGGTTTGTCCATCAGTGGATCTTATTTTTCAAGAGATTTTTATCATCACTTGAGAGGTGGGGTATCAAAGACCATTGTGTCTAAGAGGGCTTAGGATTGCACGACAAAGGTGTCTTGGTATTCATGGTATAAGAGATCGAATTGTAGGTCCATGTTGTGATCAAAGCATTATTGTCGTATCAATTTCATATGGCTTGTTACGTGTGATTCAGTTTGGAGGTTTGATTAAGAAATGTTCCTTCAAAGTTGAAGTTTATATTTCTTGGAATTCATGAGTGTATCTCATCATCTGTCTTTTCTAAAACCACGTCTAAATTTGAAAACAATTTTATCCCATATTCATGACACCTTTGTTTTTATTTTGAACCATTCATTTTCTTAACATTTTGTAAACCATGCTAAACCCATCAAGTCCAAACTATTAACCAAATATCCATTGACTATTCACTATCCATGTGTTCATAGTTTCAATACCCATAATATAACATTTTTATCAGTCAAAACCGCATCTAAATTCGAAGATTCAAGAAAAGGATTTGCAAGGAATGATGATGAGGATGAACCATCCGATGATGACGAAGGAAGAACAAAGGATTTTAGCAAATTAGAGTTGAAACCAGATCACACCAATCGGCCTCTTTGGGCTTGTGACAATGGTCGAATATTCCTTGAAACTTTCTCTCCTTTGTATAAGCAATGCTTATGATTTTCTCATTGTCATCGCCGAGCCTGTTTGCAGGCCGAAGTCTATGCAGGAATACAATCTTATTCCGCACTCGTTGTATGTTGTGGTTTCTGTTGGTTTAGAAATTGATTTTTTTATTGGTTTTGAATAAGTTATCCAAGACTAAGCTTCCTAAAGACATGATTAAATTTGTCCATGATTCTACTGCAAATTATGGGAAAGTGAACCTTGTTCTTATGAGGGTTCACATGGAGATATATTTACAATCAGCAAAGCAGCAGGTGAAATTGAAGACATTCATGATGAGTTTCTAAATGAAGTAGAAGTAACAGCTGCTACAGAAAGAGAAAAAAACTCATATTACAAATTCAATACAAAAGCTAATAGCAGAAAATAATATGAGAAAAAAATACATTAGCATAAAAAATCTCAGGATAAATTGATACAACAAAAACCGCAGGAAAACTCATTCAGAAGAAAAATCCATACAAAAATTCTGGCTACAAGTCTAACCAACAATAACATTAATAACAATCCAGCTCCAACTCAATTCAAGGAAGACAATTCACAATCAAACCAAACATAAAGGAAGTCATCAAAAATCACAAATAGAATCGGGGGAAGTAAAGGTCAGTTGTTCCAATTCTAGCATCAGTTCCGAAAGAGAATCTTCCATGCTAAATGAGTACCTCCGTAGTGTTGTCAAGTTGTAAATTCACAGGTTCCAATTTCTCGATGTCGGCTCGGTCAACTTCCAGCAGCAACAACATTCTGCTGATACAGTTAACCACTACAATTCCATAGTTTCCTTGCATTGACGTCCTTGTCAGTACATTCATGCTAGCCAGCCTGTCATAATGCAGTAGCATTTCAGAGACATGGAGACAACCTCAAAATTCACCCAAAACACTAACAGTGAGCATATATGACAATTAATAATGGTCATGTAGATTTTTAAACATCCATAATTAACAAGCCTCAGGTTTTAGTATTCCAATTAGCATCACATGCCATTCATTATCACAGTTAACTACCAGAATTAAGCTCATAACCTTTCTAACTGTCAAAACAGATTAACAAACCATAACAAACTTCTAACAGAAACAGTTACACTCATAACTGAATTTTACCTGAAATCCCCATTCAACCCTTGAATCCTTCTTCTATAAAGCTGAACTCATAAATTCTTCAAGGTTCCCCATTTTTTCTCTGAATCTCTCTCTGATTCTCCTTCATACTTTTCATCTTCATCGATCCAACTCTTTATCAACTTCTTCATTTCCAACTCTTCATCACCCTCTCCAATCTTTTATCTTCACACTCTCAACTCTCTGCAACTTCGAACCAAAATCTTCTTCAAACTCTGCATCAAGCATAACCTTCATCACTCATTGAACCTGCAAATTTAAAAAACAACATGCAGAGAGAGAAGTACGATTTTAGAAAAAGATTCAAAGAATCTCACAACGAAACAAGTTCCAATGTTTAATACCTCAAATTTTGCCCTCATATTTATTACCTTAATCGACTTCATGCTTCACCTTTCATTTACATCTCTCCATTAGGTCATGTCATAATCATGTATTGCACTGGCTCGTGAGGCATTGGATCAAGCATTTTCCTGTGTTTTGAAGTTTTCATCATGCAAAGGTTTATTTTCTCCAAGATCTTCCCAAGGACCTTAAGTGCATAGATTTCAGTTGAGAAGGGATTTGAGCCAAGGTTGTTTATTTTGCGCATTGTGGATTGTCATCATCTAATATGGATCTTAAGAATAAGACTATGGTTTGATACACATCATAATTGAGTTTATTATTTGTTAATTGAAGATCATAAGATGAGAATACTAATTTGATGGATAAACGCTACGTCAGCCAATTGTAGCTTATAATTCAAGTTGTATGGCACTTCTGATGGATGGGAGTGTCGTATTGGGTCTTGACTTGAGTTTTGTTACACATGTATTTTTAATGGAGCCAATTTGGGACAGAAGTATGGAGGAGCAAGTAATTAGTCGTGCCCATCGTATGGGTGTTTCTCGTCCTATTCACATGGAGACATTGGCAATGCGTGGTATAATTGGAGAGCAAATGCTAGAATTTTTAGAGGATGCTGATAAACGTTGAAGATTTCATATTAAAAATGTTAAATCTGAAGGTGACACAGGGGATGTTGTTTTTAGAATCTTGGATAACATAAAACATAAATAACAGACAAAGTTGGTTGGAGAATTGGATTGAAATCAATTGCAATCAATAATATAGAAGTTGGAGGAGGTTGAGATGTTTTTTGTTTTCCTTATCAGAATCCATATACAGAAAAAAAGAGAAGCTAACTCCAAGAAAGAATCAGTTACAATAATAGAATCCAGATTTGAATTACAAGATCACACCAGAAAATTCAAGATAAGCTAAGAGAATCTCCAACAAATTCTATTGCAAAAATAACAGAATGGTTACGAAACTCTCTCAAGAATTCTCCATTATATCTTCAAACTTCAAATCTTCATAAATCTTCTTCAAGAACAAACCTACAAGATTCATTTTTCAAGAATTAACAACGACTTCATATTGAGTCGGTCGAGAGACGCAGAAACAGATAGCAGGAAAAACAGAAGGAGATCAGGGATGAAAAAGAGACTGTAACTTAATCGCTCCATACCAAAAAACGGTTACATTCGAAGGAGCTCTCTTGAATCTTCAGCAAAACTTTGCATTGCACACATCATCTTCACTGCGTCATAATCTTCCTCAATCCGAAGCTTCAATCAGCAGCGTATCCATCACCAACCTGATGCTTTACGCCACACCTTCAGCATCTTCAGAACGTCATCTCTCTACAAGGAATCAATAAACCTGCAAAAATATGCAATCTGCAGAATCAACATCACAACAAGAATTCAAAACAAATTCAGAATCAATTCAATGGCAAGAACCACTCATAGAATCATAATCTTAGAGAAGAGTGAGTATTCGGAGGCATCGGCAAGAATGAAGAAAAAGAGAGTCTACAAGCAGCCTTTCCCCCCTGACTGCTTCAGGGTCCTCAGCCGACATCAAACTGATGATGTTTATTCGTTCTTGAAGAGGGTGTTTCATTTTCTCATTATCTTCTGAAGAGCTATCAGAGCAGTCTTTTTGCATCATGGGCGAGTTCGAGGAGGCCTCAGAGGGAAGGCTCACGGGCATTTACATCTTCGCTAGTGGCAACAAGGTGCATCATTCTACAAGGAAATCTCATCTCCTTCACAATGTTGCATTCTGAACTGTTTTCTGGCAATTAATAATGGATCAAGTTGAGGGCTTTCCTTTGATATCTAACATTTTCAGAGTTCAGTGCATCTCTTAAAGCTGCATAACCATTTGCCAGCCGAAATGCAGTGATATCGGGCTTGTTGTATCGGATTAGAGAAGGTAGTGCGCCCAGAGCTTTGGCTCGAGAATTGACATCAAGATATGAACTGAAATTTGACACGAGTGGTTCAAAGCCATTCACTTCCATAGCCTGCACACAAAAGCAATCTATTTCAGAAGCAAAGAAGAAATTCAAAAAGGAATCAGTTACTATCCTAACTGTCAAAACAACTAGCAAAAATCAAAATCATAACTAACAAGCCCATAACTGAAACAACAGAATTTGTAACTGATTCCAACAGAAATAACAAACTCACCTGAGAAATTCCAGAAGGATCCAGAAGGATCCAGAAGAGTGACTTCTATAAATCAGAAGCACCACTCTTCATCTTTGCTTCTTCACCCTTTTTCAGTCTTCTTCAAATTTTTTCGAAACTCTTCTTCACTCTCCACCCTTTCAATCAAAACCTTCATTTCATTCTTCAACCCTCTCCCACAACTTCTCCTTCTTCTTCTTCCACACCTTCTTCATTTCTTCTCCAATCCACATCAATCTTTCACCAACCTGCATCAACCTGCAACATCCCAAGATCAGCATTTGATAACGGATCGCAACAGCAATTTGTAGATTTGCAGGAAGGAAAAATTGCGTATGAAAGAAGAAGGTGGAACGTGAAGCAAAATCTAGATCACAAGAGAAATGCATACCTAAAGCAGATCCATTGGCCCCTTCATTATCCTTGAAGTACCGTCAGAGCAATTACGACGGGAACGAAAACGCATAGGTATCACTTTCTTTAGCTTCGCAAAAAAAAGGATCACACCTACAAGCAAGTATATCCAATACCTTGCTCCAACCTGCAAGAACACAACATTGTGTAAAAATCATTGACAATCGTTTTCGTACAGCAACAAAGTCAAAACAAGGATTGCCAAAGAAGCGTTTACCTGCAAATCGGAAAAAGATCAAGAACCTCGTCAAGGAACATCAGACGGTGAAACGAACCGCGTCAAGGAAAAGATTCACAAAATCGCGACTATCAGCTTCAATAAGCCGCAACCTTTTTCTTCGATTCTCAAACGACATTCGCATCCTTCTTCATTGAGATTGACGAGGCAACTTTGACCCAGAAGGTACGAAAACAAGATCTCAGCGCCGTTAATTGTTGATTGTTAATCTAAATTTCAAGCAATTGGCTAGGGTTTTTGGTTTTCGGATTAGGAATGAGGGTTTGGTTTAGGTCGAAATTGTGGGGGAAGAAGCATCACCGTCGTACTCCACCTTTTCCGGTGAATTTTAAGGGTGGCAACGGCGCTGCTTGTCTGAGGGAAGATAGAAAGATGGTGAGGGAGGCGGAGGACGAAGAAGAAGATTAGGGTTCCGTTTAGCCCTTTTAGTCTTTGTGCTTGTGTTATTTCTGTTAATTATAAGGACATGTAGATTAAGTTAATAAGAAGGATTAATTGTTTTTTTTATATTTTGAAAGGATTAATGAGATATTAAACCAATTAATCCACAGTTAAGTTTATCGGTTAAGATACTAAGAGATTGAGATAAGGATAAGACTTTTGGATCTTCAGCCACACCGGTGGTGACACGTGTCACCGTCCGGTTGGCTCTTCATGCGGCAATCATGTGGGCGTAACCCCACCGTAGTTAATTTGGACCGGCGTTTGTGGACTCCTTGATGAGATTAATAGTAAGGAAGACCCGATCCAATGGTTATGATTGAGTCAACAAAGGTTGACTGAGAGTCCACCCGTGCACCCCTCAATAGCCTGTGCAGATGGGCCTAAGTCTTTTGCTAATCACACCCTATTTCTGGGCCCATCATTGAAAACAACATAAAAAAAAGTGTTTCCTGCACCTCCCCTGGTTTCCAGCGAAATGGGCCCAACCTTCTGCTATCTGTACCCCCATTTTCTGAGCCCAATATGAAAAATCACTAAATAAATTTCTAAAACCACCCCCCTTCTATTATTTCTTTAGATTTTATTTTTGTTTTAGTTTAGTTTAGAAATAATTCCCTAAAAATAGGAAAATGATTAGGAAAATTCTATAAAAATTTAAGTAGATTTTTAGTTCACTTTAGAAATGGTTGGCATTTTATTTTTCTGAATTTGCTTTATTTTTTATTTTATTTTGAATTTTTCATGTAAGTAGTTTTTAATGGATTTTCTTCAATTGTACATAAATTTGTAGATTTTATTTTTAGGTCTTCCAATAACGTTTTTAGCCCATTCTTTTTACCATAGTTAGAGGACTCATAGTAGTACTTAGTATAATTTTAGTGGATTTTTTAGGACATTTTATCTTGTGTTTTAGTGGATTAATCCTTAGGAAATAATGACTAATTCTTAGGTAGAAATAATGATTTTTTAGGCATAGCAAAATTATGATTTTTTAGGATTACTTTTAACACAATGTTATAGGTAGTTTTAGGACCCCATAGAATAAATCTCATAATTTTTCCAGAAGTTTTACTATTTTTTTAGAATATTAATCTTTAGGCCTTTATGCATAGAAATTCTATTAGTTTAGGCTAGGATACTAAGTTTCACAAAAAATAGTTTAATTAGATTTAATCCTAGGATTTAATATGGACTTAGATTAGTTTGAATTCTGATTTTTAGAATGGAAATGTTAGGTAATGCCCTTAGTTTAGAACTTAGGCTTAGGATTCATTTTAATTAGACTTAGAATAAAAATTAGGACTATTTTAGGTTTATATCTTTAATTGTTTTGGTTTTGAATTTTATTTTTTCCATTCAATTTTTAATACTTTGTATATTGATTGATATCATTTGATTAGGTTTCCCCTTGGCTTTAGAATCAACTTACCTTCCTTAGGAAGCAAGTTGCATTCTATTAGTTCTAAGTCCTTCCTCCATTAGGTTTAGAAACTTCACAAACAATAGGACCTCCCTTGTAAATAAATCAACAAAAATTAGGGTTGTGTCTTAGTTCCCATTAGATTTTCCCTTTTGCAATTTGATTCATTCTTTCTCACCTCATGAAGAAAAGTAATAAAACATTTAATGAAAAAACGAACATTCTTGTACGACACGAGACTTTGTTGCGGAGTGTTTATACGCGTCCTGTTTCGGGGCGAGGTGTAAATACTTCCCGTGATGGATAGGTCTTAGTATGAGAATGTTCACAAACAAATTTAAAACATTTCTCATAAAAGACAAAAAAACAAATAACAAGCGACTATCCTGTGGGAACTTCTCTTCTCATCCCATTCACTCACAACGCGAACTCGCGACGACTTGTCTCGCATGCAAGAGGGTAAACGCACTCGTACCAGACGAGCCTGCAACACCTGAGCATAGACATACGCAGTTCCAGCATAAAAACACAAACAAATAGTTCCCGCCTTAGTTAGGCGAACTACGTCGACTCTGATCCTCATTTTCCCGATGAGGTACGTAGGCAGTGGGGTAGGGCCCGTTCGAGCATAATCTTTATTTTCCCTACATTTTCCCCTTTCGTTCCACTTTCCTTTCTAATTCCATTTCTCATTTCAATTCCATCTCCAGTAGCAGTTTCTATTCAGCAGCATTTTATTTCTCACCCTTTGAAACAAGCAAGCAAGCGTGGATCCCGTCGGGTACTGCGGACGATCTGGGGTGCTAATACCTTCCCAGGTCGTAACCGACTCCCGAATCCAGATCTTTGGTTCGCAGGACCTTGTCTTTTCCTTCTTCCTCAGGTTTGTGCAACATTACCTTTCCCATTCTTTCGGGATAAAAATGTCTGGCTGGCGACTCTACCTTTTCCGCGCCACTTTCGCGTTTGTACTAGGATGAAAATCCCGGGAGCGACACAATGGTAACAAGAATCGAAAATCAACATATCATGCAAGAACGATCCCTCTGCATCACCATCCTCGCACTGCAATGTCATCATCAATTTGTGAACCACATCAACAAACCAGAATCATAATGACTCGAAATTTTGTAATCAGAAACAGAAGAAAAATGAGGAATTCGTTAATACCTAAACTGGATTCGAGGATTTCGTTTCGTCATCGTCAAGCTTGAAAAGTTACCGGAGCTAACCACTGCATTGTAAATCGGTATTCCTCATAACTCCTTGTTTAATTATCATGTCATTTTCGTGATTAGTTTGTTTTTTTGATTTCTTGGTTCTGAGGATCTCGATCCAGATGGCTGAGAGAGTTTTAGAGGAAACGGTCTATGGATTTAGAGAGAGCATAAAAAACTATGGGGTTTAAGAAGGAAGTTTGATGATTGGAGAGGGTTCCGCCGAAGTCGATGGTGGCCTCTGCCGCGAACCGTCTTCTTTGGCGGCGGAATTAGGGTTTTCTTGAGTGGCGTTTGAGAATAAAGAGGACATGGCGTGTTTTTGAAGAGAGAGACCTTCTAAGTTTTTATTATTATAATTTTTGAAAATGAATCTATTAAAACACAATAAATCCCACTGTCATACCCCAAATTTGTCCTACCCGCACTATTTCATTTCTGTCTCACAAGTATTTCAATTTTTTTTTTTAAAAATATATATGCCTTTTTATCCTTCTGTCTTATCATTATTTCCAAAAATTCAAAAAAAGCATGTACCATTTATTTTACTGTTTAACCGCATATTTAAAAAAAAAATCAAAATCAAAAATATGTCATTTCCTTTTGTGCAAAAATCAGGTTTTGTTTGAGATTGTTGAGCTAAGTTTGGGTGCGTTGTTGCTTAAAAAAATTAGTGTGCTGTGTGGAGGTTGTTTATCCGATATTCATTTTTATTTTCCATCGATCATTTTAGATCTCATATTCTTATCACAAAATTCTACCAAAATTTCCATTTATGTTTTTTTAATCCATCTTTATTTATCCTAAAAACAATTTTCACCTCAATTTGCCTTTTTTTAACAAACCATTTTTATTGTTATTCTTATAACTTTTAGTATTTTACTATTATCACCTTTTATTATTATTTTCTTTTACTATTTTACTATTAAATTTTTTTATTTTTATTATTATATCTATTTATTATTATTATTCATTATTATTACCAATTGTTTCTTTAGTTACTACTTTTATTTTATTTATTTTTTTACTATTATTATAATTGTTATATTATTATTATTATTTGTTAATGAAATAATAATAATAATTATTATATATTAATTCACCACATTAATTCAGTATCTAAAAAAGAATCAAAATATAAGGGACACCTCTTTTGTTTTCTTTGATATCATATCATACGCAGCATATACGACAAATAAGAATGGAAATGCACACGGGCAACTCTCGCACGAAAACGGGTCCTCCACTCAGCCGAACGTAATACGCATAACCTTCCATAAGATACAATACGCAAGCGTTCATAACGGGAAAAAAGGACGCATCAGCCTTGATAAAAAATCTCACTCTGTGTTTACATTAAAAAAAAACCTTCATTTTTCTGCCTGGAAAACTGCTCATAGATCGAATCACCTTTCAACCTTATCTTCCATCCATTCCCTTTTCTTCAACCCAGCCATTGCAACACCACTCTTCATTCATCATCAATCATGTAACCTTACATACCTTTTTTCCAGAACAACAGACAAAGAACCATTCAATACATAACAAACCTTTAAACCGAAACCCACCATTTCTACTTCAGCCAAACATCAAATCACGAAAAACCAACTCTGAATCGTTACAAACCAAAGGTCACAAACTCACCACCGTCCTTCATTATCGCCGCGCCATTTCCCTTCAAACAGACAACACGAAAACAGAACCGCGGCCAACCCCATCAACAAACCTCAACTCTCGCAAAACCTTCGTCTCCCTCGTAATAACCCGCAAACACGCGAACCGAATCCGCTCAAATACAGAACCTTCCGAAAACCCTTTCACCGCCAAACCAAAACAAACCGAATCGCAGACGAACCTCAAACGAAACGGCCACCATCGAAACCACAAATCCAGCCACTCGAAAACACCTCACGAGCTGTGACGCCATCGCATCCCAAACAGAATCCAGAACCACCGCATCTGAACCACCACCGTGACATTTCATTGGCCGCCGGCGTTTGAAACTGAACCACCAAACAACCTCACCGCCGTTCAACCTCAAAACCACTGAAATCCACCTTCAAACCGACCATCCGCACCGGCCATCGCACGCGAATCGAACAGAAGCAAACCTGTGCGAAGAATAGCGTTTCCGTGTGAGAATCAGCTGTTCGAGAATCCGAGCGTTTGAAAGGGATCAGTGGGATTCCGCTGCCGCGAGGTCGAAACTTCCGAGAGTGAAGGCCGACCTAAACCGCCATTTGAGGGAGAGCTTGAGCGTGATTTGTTTTCTTGGGTATGTTCATATTTTGCCGTTTGCAGAAAAAGGAAGGGGAATACGTTTCCCTGTGTTGTTTTATTAAGATATTGTTTTTTTCTCCTTTTTTTTTTTTGGTTTAAAACAAAACTAATTGGATTCTGGTTTTTGTTGTTTAGGCCCATGTTAATCAATTCATATCCGCATGATACCCTCCTGTTTTTTTTATTTATTAATTCCATGACTGCCTTTTTCTTTTTTTTTTATAATTCTGAATTTTGTTCATGGTTAATGAACTCTTTTGTTTTCTATTCAGATAAATCCGTTGATCTTTATTATTGCTTTTACCTTTTCTTTTCTTAAATTAATATTCTTTTATTATTTATTTTATTTTTATTTTTATGGATCTATGATATAGCCATATTTTCTTGATATTTGGTTTATAGACCTTATCGGAATTATTATGAGACCATTTTATCTTTAGCAATATCTAATTATTTCTTTTTAGAATTATTGTTATTGATTTATTGTTTATTAACTTTTTCTAGTTTTTTCTATTTCTTATTTATTTATCAATTTATTTTCATAGGGCCAATGACTTGACAAAAGGTCATTTTTCGCCCGATTTCATTAAATCGGTGATATTTGGTCAATATGAGGCCCTCCTTGTAATTAATTTTTTATTATTTTATTATTTCGACAAACAAACATGTAAATTAATTTAATTTATTTTATTATTCTTGATACTATTTGATTTATTTATTATTTATGTTCATTATTTTATTTTAATTTAATTCTAGCCATTCAATTTAACTTATTCATTTATTATCGCATTTAAAAAATTACGTTTCGACTCCTTATAGAATGATTCCAATTTTGAATCGATTCTAAGGTAGTTCACGAACTAAATTTCGACGCGTCCCAAAAAGGTCCAACGCCTTCGAATAGTTGCGCTCGATTAAAAGGTCCAACGCCTTCGAATAGTTGTGTCCCGATTAAACAGGCCGAACGCCTTCGAATAGTTCAAAAAATACTGCACACACGCTTTCTCTTGGGCTAACTACAACGAGACCTATTTATTTCTCGCAATCCCCTGTATTTACTTGTATCCCTCTCCCCTTACTTTGTACGCATCTTTATTTTCCCGTATTTTATTTAATTCGGAATCCTTGGTCCAACGCCAGGCGATTGCACTTGCACACTCGCACCTTTTTATCTCGTTTCGTTTAGGATTCACCTCTCCTTGCGAGCCGAGCGCATTGTGCCTCGCTAAACAAACCACAAAAATAAACTCCATTTGCATTTACCCTCTAACCTCAAAAAACCAAAACGTTTCGATTAGATCCAAGCCCTTGATCCAACGTCAAGCGGTCTTAGGAAATAAAACACTTTAATAAATGCGAGAAGATTTGTACGCCACGAGCCTTAAGCGGTAGAAAGGAGGATAACAAGCTCTCGTTACTCGCTCCGATTATTTCGACGCAGGACGCTCGTCTTGTTGGGCGAGATAAACTATCCATAGTCTTTAGTGCATTTCAACTCCTAAACCCTTTCATCGACGAAAGGTAATAAAATCAACAACCAATACCCTTAGTAGGCCGAACTACGAGGCTCTGACTTTCCCATTGCACATGGGAGTACGTAGGCACGAGGATCTCCATCCTTGCCGAGCACCTAGGTTCAATCTAACTTATAATTTAACTCATTTCCCTCTAGCAAGTAATTCGTTTAAGCATAGACATCCTTTCGCGCGTGATAACTTAGATGGTTCCCATCGAGTACGATGGATGTAGGGGGTGCTAATACCTTCCCCATGCATAACCGACTCCCGAACCCAGGCAATGGTTCCGTTGACCTTTGTCCTATCCTTCTCTTCCCGGGTTGTATCTATATCTTCCCTTTCCCTCTTCGGGAATAAATAGAATTAGGTGGCGACTCTTCAGTCTGTCCGGCGCGTGACTCCGTCTTTTCGGATCGCGTGAGGTTGTATTTTTCGGGGTACGACAGTTGGTGACTCTGCTGGGGACTGGTTCACCCCTATGCGAGTCAAGCCTAGTCTAGGTTCCCGCGTTTGTTTGGTTGTTTGCTTTTATGCCTTGCTTGTTTATTTTTATTGCTTTCTCTATCGCATTCCATCTTATATATCTTGTGGCTCCTTGGTACTATATTTTGGGATCGATACTTTGCAAAAGAAACTTGAGGGAAAAGCTCTATACCCGGGCTTGTGAGTATAAACTTAAGTTAGCGAGGTTGTGTAGTATGTGTCGCTCCCGACAAATGAAAATAATCAGATGAAGGTACAGACGCGAACGGTCGGCGAGAGGGACAATGAGAACCCACAGCCGTGAACTCACTGGAGAATGAATAGAGTCGCCAGCTAGGCATTTTTATCCCGGAGGAAAGGCAATGCTGCATAGACCTAGAAAAAGATGGATAAGACGGTTGCGAACCAGAGAGACTGAGAAAGGGGGTTGGTTACAACCTGGGAAGGTATTAGCACCCAGATTGTCCGTCGTACTCGACGGGATCCACGCTTGAAAGATTTGTGCTATAAAGGGGTAGTGTCAGTGCAATTTGTGTATAAAATAGCTGGAAGAGAATGTACAGGTGTCAGTGCAAACTAAGTGTGAAGTGTATAAATGTATAGTGTCAGTGTAGGAACAAGAGTGAAGTGCTCAAGATCATGAGGCTTAAAGAATAAAGCTGGAAAGAGGGGGAATATACAGAGACTTTTGTTCGATAACTGTTAAGTTATGCCTACGTATCCTCTCGTGCAATGAGGAAGTCAGAACACCGTAGTTCGACCCAAAGAGACTGAAAGATGAATTGACTTGTGAACTGCTTGCTTGTCTATGCTCAAGTGTATGACCTGTCTGGCTCAGGTGCGAACTGTCTTGCATTAGACGGAAGAAGCAGGTTCTCGTTTGTGAGTGAAGGTGATGAGAAAAGAATCCCGGAGGAGACGATTATTGTTTGTTTTTGTGTTTTCAGTCTTTTATTGCTTTTTTTTTGGATTTTTTGTCATAAGTTAATGAGCTTAAGTCTAAACCAATGGATTTAGTGAACTCATCACATCTTCCCTCTGATTAGGGGTAATGAGAATACCTTAAGTGTGAAGTCAGATTCTCACACTTAATCACCTTTGATGTAGGATTAAGATCATCAACCTACTTGTGGTTATTTAAATGTTTTTGGTGTTTGTGTTTAGTGTTAAGTAATGAGGTTAAGCCATAATCAAGGATTAAACAGACTCATTACACCATCCTAATAGAAGGATAATAGATGGGAATGTTTAAGCTGAGGAAAGCTCCTCAACTTAATCCATGATTAGGGATTAATCTCATGACAAAACATGCCTTTGATTAAGTGGATTTTATTTAATGATATGATGATGAAGTGAATTTTATGATTTGTAAGACAACTTGAGGGGGACTTGTCCATTAACACTAGGGTTAGTCCTTCTTAACCAATTAAGGAAGAATTAGAACCCTAATGCAAGGCCCAAGTTACAAGCTTGATGTCTTAGTGATTATTAGATGGATTGATTAGAGGAGTTAAACACATTAAGGGTTTAACACTTAGGATTAAAGTTATACACTCCATCCTAAGAGAAGGATGCAGGCATAAGCTTAATCACAAAGCCTTAAAACCTTTAGGGTTTAGTCCCTGATTATGAGATGAGAAGAGAAGACTCAAAAGAGAGACACAAAGGTAAAACTATGAGGGGAGACTAATCAAAACCCTAATCATTGTCATGCTTGGTTGTTCTTAAGGTTTGTGAGGTTTAAGAAAGAAATCTTCAATGGAACCACCAGGAAGCAGATGAAAGGACCAAGAGAAACAAAGCAACTTGCTTCATTCAAGAAGTCAAGTCACTTGAGGGAAGAAAGTGGGAGGAACAAGAATGAGCAAGCTCAATCTCAATCACATACATAAATGCAGCAATGGATGCAAGAGAGATGAAAAGAAAAGTTGTGAGAAGTGAAGGCAAATTCACTTCTCAAAATCACTTACCACCTGAAAGGTTAGAAAAGAAATGCAATGCAATGCAAAATGGGATGAGGTGACATGATGAGAAACAAAACCAGAAGCATTTACATGATGCTAATGATGCTATGAGATGCTACAAACATGAGGCAGCACATGGAAATGATCATACAAGCTTATGGATGCAGATGAAGCAAGTTAAGAAGCATGGGCATACATGAAAAGTTATGAAACATACAAAGCAAATGACATGGCAA
Organism: Lathyrus aphaca; assembly: GCA_963966055.1. Lineage (NCBI taxonomy): Eukaryota > Viridiplantae > Streptophyta > Magnoliopsida > Fabales > Fabaceae > Lathyrus > Lathyrus aphaca. Next base: position 83,495,915 of record OZ014520.1, read on the forward strand.
ATATGAGATGCAATGATCAAACATACTTTCTATATGTCTTATGATGTTAAATGAATCAAAAAGATACACAAAATGCTATGGCAAGTCAAGGTATGAATGCAAATGCAAGATGGATGCATATGGAAGCTCAAATTAGGGTTTATGAATCAAACAACAAATAAAAACCCAAAACAAAAACAAACCCTAAGATAAAAAATGGAAAAGGCCACTCAAAGAAACCCTAACCCTATACTAAACCAAGGTCCAAAGGGGAGGTCTCAACTCTCAACCAATCTCAAGATATGAATTTTCTAAGTTATTAGGGTTTTTTAGGGTTCTTAACAAAAGAAATGCCAAACAATTGGAAAATGCAAGATCAAATCATGGCCATTTTATCCTAGAAACTACATGCAAAACATAAGACAATGCAAGAAGAACCAATGTCCAACTCTTCTCAAATAGGCAGAAATGATTTTTTGAACTTATGATCAAAATAATGCACAAAAAATGATTTAATTCAATGAAAAATTCTCAAAATGCATCAAGATCAAAAAAGAAATTTGGTTTGAAGGTTGGACAATGTTTCTAAATGTCTTAGAACATTTCATGAATTTTTTGGTGATTTTTAGATACCTAAAAGTATTTTTAATAAATTAATTTCCATTAATCAATTAAAAATAATCTTTTAAATATTTAAAAATACTTTTTTAATGATAAAAAATAAAATGAAAATATTTTTGTGTCATAAAAATTAATAAAACTTTTAGGAAAAAGTTTCATAATTTTTAGGAATTTTTAACTATTTTTAATAAATTATGCAAGTAAAAAGAAAAGAAAATGAATAAAAATTAAATAAAATAGGAAGTAATCAGGATGGAGGGCCAGGATGGGCTCTGAATTCAAACTGGTTGACCAGCGCGCAAATGAAGGGTGTGGATTGCATCTGATTTAATTATCCTAATTAAAAATTAATTAAACTAATGAGAGAGATTAGGGCTAAGCAGATTGATCTGGGCCATCCAAACTGGAGGGAAGTCAACAAGTCAAAGGCCATCTACGGCTCAAATTCAAACTGGAATTAATTACGTAATTAGGGCATAATCACTCTCAGGTGGCCGGAGAAGACTTCCGGTCGTCTTCTCCGGCCAGCATCCCCCCTGAAAAACTCCCAACTCCCTCAAATCGTAACAAAAATGAAACCTAAGCACACCAAAATGATTCTCATGATCCCCTGAACTAAAACCCTAAGTCAAAACAAATTTCTTCTTCCTCAAATCCATGAATCGAACAAAACAAAATCTAGGGCACGCAGGTTTCAGAAGCTAATTAAACATTCATTTCAAAGCCATTTCAAAAACTAAAAACACCAGGACACTCAGTGAAACATAAGGAACAAATTTATAACATGAAAAACGATTTCTGGAAAAATAAATTTCAAGCTACCTGAGATTTGGAGCTTTCAACCTGATGACTTTCTGGCCTCTTCTTTCAGTGCAAACCACTCCACTTGCTCTCCAGATGATGTTTGAATGCTCAAGAAGAGTTTATGTTGGCTGGATAATGAGTTTCGACAGCTCCTGCTCAAGCTCAGTCAGAAATGGCTATGGTGATTCTGGCACTTTCAGGTCATTGTGAGGGGTTGTTTGTGATTCTGAGGGTGAATGGAGAAGGTCTGTGGTGTTTGTTGGTATGTTTGTGAGCTATGGTGAGAGTTTCGAAGGAAACTGCAAAATGAGGTGAAGAATGGCAGTGGGATGTTCTTGCTTGTTTCAGGCCAGGCTCTTGGTGGTTTGAGGTCTATGGAGTGAGGTGAGATGAATGATGAAGATGGTGTGAGTGTTTGAAGGCTGGGCCGAGAGATTCGAAAGCTTATGCAGCTTGGTGTGTTTTTGTGAATGTGTTCATATGAAGTGTTTCAGCTCTGCTTCTTGATATCTTTGGCTTGCCAAATGATAATGTATTTTAATCCCATAGGTCAGATGATGTGACCTGGCCTATGGTGATTGGTAAGTTTGCTTTTGCAAAAAGTCAAGTTTTGTGTAAGGCAAGTATGGGTTGATCTATAGCTAGTACATGGGCTGGTTCTGGTGCAGCAAGGTGAGGTGAGAGGCTAGCCAAAGTGCAGCATCCAATGCATCAAGTGGGTGAAGTGTCATGAGTGTTTTTGCAAGTTGTTGCCTTTTTGGTTCACATGAAAGAAAGTCTTGTTACATGAACCAAAACATGAGAAAACTTGGCCCAATTCTGACTTTTAGGACATGTAGAATGTTTGTGTACTGGTTTGAAGTGAACTAGAGGTCACAATTGGCTTTGGTTCATGATTTTGCAAAATTTCCATTTGAGGCATGCCTTGAAAATCAATGATTTTGGTCAACTTTGTCACACCATAACTTTTGATCCAAAGAGAGTTTGATCATGTTCTTGTACTTTTTGAAAAGGGAAAGATGAGATCTACAACTTTCATGACCAAAGTTTTTTTATTTGAAGCATTTTTGGATCAATAATCAAGGCTTGAAAAATGACCTAAAATGAAGCATTCTTGAAAAGTCAACTATGCCCAAAAAGTCAACATTTGCAAAACTTCCAAATTCTTGATTTCTATGAACTTCAACCTTCTTCCATGATCAAATAAAGATCATATACACTCAAAATGATGAAGATCACCCATTGGTTGGGTCATTGGGGGCCTCAGATGCCCTGATTTTACACTGACTTGTCTGAAAAGTCAACCCTTGATCAGATGACTTCCCCATGGAATTTCTTCATGAAAATTGATATGCATACTCCCTATACCATATAGAGACCAATGGAAACAAGAATGACCAAAAAATTTGGGGTTATGGCCTCTGAAACCAAAACCCTAATTCTAGGTCAACTGTGCAGTCAATCCTGGCCCTGCATCCATTCAAAACCCAGTTCTTGTGATTCTTTTGAAATCTTGACTTTGAGAGGATGTAATATGAAAGATGAACACACATGGATCCCTTTGAAGTGGTTGGTGGCCTTTGGAGTGGCTCAAGAAGCTCTTGGGTTGCTCAGATCACAAACCCTAGGTGCAGATGCCTTAGAAACTATGCAGTGAATCAAAAATGAGGTATGAGATGATATGATTGTGTTTATGCATATGAGAATGATCACAAGCCATGGTGAAATGGGTGAGGGCAAATTTGGGGTGTTTACAGCTGCCCCTATTCAAACATGAGTTAGCTGTGCAGGATGTAAGCGACGGCTTATCAGGCAAACAAGATAACTTGTGGTTGAATACCGAAGACAGTCCAAAATTTGCACTCACAGAATGAAGAAGAAAAGGGATATAGATTGTAAAAGGAAAATAAAGTGTATTGTAAAGTGGGAAACAATGCAATGACGGGGACGGCCGACATGCTGGGGATAAAAGGTAAGGCTAAGACGGGGACGACCGACTAGCTGGGAAAATAAGATTATGATGGGGACGGCCATCAAGAAAAAGCTGTAAAATTTTCCGGGAGAAACATGACGGGGACGGCCATCAAGTTCATGAAGGTAAAGTAACCAACGATGGGGACGGCCATCGGGCTAAAAGGGAAAGGGACCACGACGGGGACGGCCATCGGGTTAAAGAATAAATGAAATAAACAGATGATGGGGTACGGCCATCAAAGGTGAAGGACGATCACCTAGCAGGGGACGGCTGCTCTGTTGGGGATAAAAGAAATATGATGGGGACGGCCATCAAAGGTGGAGGACGACCACCTGGCAGGGTACGGCTGCCGAAAATATCAACGATGGGGATGGCCATCGGATAGAAAAGGTCAACGATGGGGACGGCCATCGGACGAGCATGATGGAGGACGACCATCAAGAAGTGGAGGACGACCACTCAGCAGGGTACGGCTGCTCTCGAGGTTTCTCATGACAAATGCCAGATAACCGAAATCAACAATGGGGACGGCCATTGGATAAAATGATGAAGGACGATCATCAAAAGGTGGAGGACGACCACCTAGCAGGGGACGGCTGCTAAAATCAATGATGGGGACGGCCATCGGATGAGCATGATGGAGGACGACCATCAAGAAGTGGAGGACGACCACCTAGCAGGGTACGGCTGCTCTCAGGGTTATCATGACACAGGACGAGTGTCAGATAAAAGAAAATGCTTTGTGTTGGCAATCTACTGGGGATATAGTGAACACGGACGAGCGTTCACAACCAAGAAAAGAAAGTATAAGTGTTTAGATGTTGTGTATAGATTAAAGATGCGGACGAGCATCCCTAAGACTACGATACGGACGAGTATCGGGTAGAAACAAACTGACACGTGTTCAGAGATGATGATACGGACGAGTATCAACTGATTAACAAGGAACACGGACGAGTGCTGAATCTGATGGTTCTTCTGGGGGAATAGTAGACACGGACGGGCATCTATATTCAAAAAGACACAAGTGTTTAACATGGTGTATGGATTAAAGATGCGGACGAGCATCCTTAAGAGTATGATACGGACGAGTATCATGTAGAAACAAACATTATATGCAATGTTCTGAGATGATGGTACGGACGAGTACCAACTGGTTAACAAGGAACACGGACGAGTGTTGCATCTGGGGGGTATATAATGGGTATATACAAGATACGGACGAGTGTCTGTATAAGAGCGAGCGGTGTAAAGATGAGTGTTTAACTGCTGGGGAGTGTGACACGGACGAGTGTCAAAGTATGATAATATTAACAAGGACATGGGTTGCAGAAGTATAAGCGACTGCGCTGGGGAAATGACACGGACGGGTGTCAGGAAAGTGTATATAGGTATATGTGAGTGCAAAGAGGACGTCTTTGGCTTTCTGCTGAGATATGACACGGACGGGTGCCAGGAAATATCTGTAATACGGGTGATTTTGTTTGTAAATAGTGTTCAGGCGACTTTACTGGGGAGTGTTGATACGGACGGGTATCAAAAGGAAATATATACTGGTGTTTGTGATTTGTGAGGCAAATGCTTTGCTGGGACCCTGGTGGGGATTTCTCTGTACATTGTTGATGAATGGTTATTATTCACAAGTGTTAGTTTAAAACATGGCTTGTGATTATGCTATATGTTTGATTTTTGCCGTAATGCTCCGTGTTAGACGGAATGCTACGCTCTGAGGGGATAATATGATGCGAATGCTATGATTGTGCAAAAGATACCAAGCCGGGACTTGGATCCCATTGCTGCGAAGATCTCTGGCTAATCCGTTTGAAATGGACATCCCAGCTGGGGATGAGATCGTTGATAGACCTGGAGAGATGTATCTGCTTGGGGATACAGGTCACTGATTGACACGTCCTTGTAATGAGGGACCCAGCTGGGGGTTGTAGAAGCTTTCTTCACTCTGTTGTGATTCTTTCGTGTGTTGCTCTTCTGAATAGAGGCTGAGGATTCTGTGGGGATATGATTCCCTGACTTCTTGCATTCTGCTGAGGAGGAATGATTGGTACTACGGCTGGGAGAGTTGTTGGCCACTCAGCTGGGGATAGTAATGAGAGGCAACTCAGCTGGGGATAGAGCATTTCAGATGCTGAGATTGAGTGTATGTTGATTTGGCAACTTCGCTGGGGAAATGGGCACCTTCCAGTGCCACATGGAAGATAGACCGAGTTGATAATGATCTGCCAGCTTGCTGAGGGTGAAGCTTTCATGCCCCAAGTTGCGTTCCGGATACCTGCAATCCTGAAAAAGATAGAAAAACGCACAAGATAATCCTGAGGTATCCCTTACCGGATTCCGTCATAGGAGTTAGACATTCTTGAGAGTAAGTACATTTCCTGTAAGCATGCGTTTTTATTCTTTTAGAGAAAAGCATCTGTACTCATGCGATTAGTTTTTTAGAGACATCAGACATTCTTTGCAAATAAAAATGTACAAAACGAGACATGACTGAAAATCTGATTTCATTAATTCATATGCCCTGAATTGGCGAGATACAGTCAAAGAAACAAATCCCCTGAAATGAGGAGATTGTTACAAATTGAGAAACAAAATGCTGGCAGTGTTGACGACGCTTTGAGGAGCTTCCTCCTTACCATGACTCGCATGACTTTTGACGTTCTTCTCATCTTGCTTTCTGAAGAATGTTGATTCTGATTGAAGCTTGATCCTTTTGAAGCTTACCAAGTTGTAAGTGATACAGACGAATTCAGAGTGCAGTTATTCGCTTATTCCCTTATTTTGCATGGATCGCCCTTTCGGGTTTTCAATCCATCGGGATACCCATTTTTGCCTGAGTTGTCCAATGCGGCTTTTCAACTCAGCGGGTGTACATTTTTTATTCATTTTCCCTTATTTTTGCCCGAGTCTTTTATTCTGTTTTTGACTCGCCGGGATGCCCTATTTTTGCCTGGACTTACATTCTGTTTTTGTGTCCAGCGGGTCATTTTATGCGAAGTATTTTTTAACTGCATCTGAATTCACAGGGGATGGGAAATCTTCACCATCCATGGTGCTGAGCATCAGTGCTCCACCAGAGAAAACTTTCTTTACTACAAATGGTCCTTCATAATTCGGAGTCCATTTGCCCCTGTGGTCTGTATGAGGAGGAAGGATTCTTTTCAGCACAAGGTCTCCCACTTGGTACTCTCGGTGCCTGACTTTCTGATCGAAGGCTTTCTTCATTCTTTTCTGATACAACAGCCCATGACAGATTGCAGCCAATCTTTTCTCTTCGATCAGACTCAGTTGCTCGTATCGGGCCCGAACCCATTCTGCTTCACTCAGCTTGACATCCATTAGTACCCGTAGGGAGGGTAATTCAACTTCAACAGGTAGGACTGCTTCCATACCATACACAAGCTGATACGGCGTTGCCCCAGTGGATGTTCTGATTGACGTGCGGTACCCATGCAAGGCAAACGGTAGCATTTCATGCCAGTCTTTGTAAGTGACTACCATCTTCTGCACAATCTTCTTGATGTTCTTATTTGCTGCCTCAACAGCGCCGTTCATCTTTGGCCTGTAAGGAGAAGAGTTGTGATGTTGGATCTTGAAGTCCCGGCACAGTTCAGCCATCATCTTATTGTTTAGATTGGAACCATTATCAGTAATGATTCGCTCGGGCACTCCATATCGACAAATGATATCTCTCTTCAGAAATCTGGCTACCACTTGTCTTGTGACGTTTGCATATGAGGCTGCTTCAACCCACTTGGTGAAATAATCGATGGCGACCAGGATGAATCTGTGGCCATTTGAAGCAGTTGGCTCAATCTTGCCAATCATATCAATGCCCCACATGGAAAAGGGCCACGGTGAAGACATGATGTTCAAAGGATTGGGAGGTACATGCACTTTATCTGCATAAATCTGGCATTTATGGCATTTTCTGGCGTAAACACAACAGTCTGCATCCATTGTGATCCAGTAATAACCTGATCTTAGCAACTTTTTAGCCATTGCATGTCCTCCAGCATGGGTACCAAAGGAGCCTTCGTGCACTTCATGCATCAACAAGTCTGCTTCTGTCTTATCAACACATCTGAGGAGTACCATATCAAAGTTCCTCTTGTATAAAGACCCATCAGTATTCAGAAAGAAACTACCAGCAAGCCTTCTCAAAGTCTTCTTATCATTGGAAGATGCCCCAGGTGGGTATGTTTGATCCTCCAAGAAGCATTTAATGTCATGGAACCAAGGCTTATCATCTTTAACAACATCTGCTGCAAATACATATGCTGGTCTGTCGAGCCTGGACACTGAAATCTGAGGTACACAGTTAGCAACTTGAACTTTGATCATGGACGAAATGGTAGCCAGAGCATCTGCGAACTGATTCTCGTCCCGAGGGATATACTCAAGCTTGACTGTTGTGAAGAAAGTCAATAACTTCCTTGTATAATCCCTGTAAGGTATCAGATGATCCTGGTGGGTGTACCATTTTCCGTTGGTTTGATTGACTACCAAAGCTGAATCTCCGAATACGGTCAATGTCCTGATCCTGAGGTCAATGGCTTCCTCAAGACCCATAATGCAAGCTTCGTATTCAGCTTCGTTGTTAGTGCAGTTGAAAGTGAGTTTTGCCGAGAAAGGCATGTGAACTCCTTTGGGTGTAATGAGTACTGCACCAACACCACGACCATTCATGTTAACAGCCCCATCAAACATCATAGTCCATTCTTCTTCCGGGTCAGGCCCTTCAGTGTGAACAGGCTCTTCATGATCTTTTGCTTTTATGAACATGATGTCTTCATCAGGGAAGTCAAATCTCATAGGCTGGTAACCATCAATAGGTTGCTCAGCAAGATATTCAGACAATACACTGCCCTTGATGGCTTTCTGAGATGTGTACTGAATGTCATATTCTGTGAGAATCATCTGCCATCTTGCAACCCGTCCGGTAAGAGCTGGTTTCTCGAAAATGTACTTGACTGGGTCCATCTTTGAGATCAACAAAGTAGTGTGGGTCAACATATACTGTCTCAGTCGGCGAGCAGCCCACGCTAAAGCACAACAAGTTTTCTCGAGCAGTGAATAACGTTGTTCACAGTCGGTAAACTTTTTGCTCAGGTAGTATATTGCATACTCTTTTCGACCAGACTCGTCATGCTGGCCCAGCACACACCCCATTGACTCTTCTAATACTGTCAAGTACATAATCAGAGGTCTTCCTTCAACTGGCGGCATAAGGATTGGAGGTTCTTGCAGATACTCCTTGATCTTGTCAAAAGCCTTCTGGCAATCTTCGTTCCACCTGACCGTCTGCTCTTTTCTTAACAGCTTGAACAAGGGTTCACAGGTTGCTGTGAGGTGAGATATGAACCGTGAGATATAGTTCAATCGACCTAAGAAACCGCGAACTTCTTTCTCTGTTTTCGGTGCAGGCATCTCTTGAATAGCTTTGACTTTATCAGGGTCAACTTCAATCCCCTTCTCGCTTACAATAAAGCCCAGCAGCTTACCGGATCGCACCCCGAATGTGCACTTGTTGGGGTTCAGCTTTAGTTGGTACTTCCTCAGACGCTTGAACAATTTCAGCAGATTTACCAGGTGATCTTCTTCAGTAAGGGACTTGGCGATCATATCATCCACATAACATTCTATTTCTTTATGGATCATGTCGTGGAATAACGTCACCATAGCCCGTTGATATGTTGCGCCAGCATTCTTCAGTCCGAATGGCATCACCTTATAACAGAACGTGCCCCAAGGTGTGATGAAGGTTGTCTTCTCCATGTCTTCAGGTGACATCTTAACCTGGTTGTAGCCTGAAAATCCATCCATGAAGGAGAATACCGAGAACTGAGCCGTATTATCCACCAATACATCAATGTGAGGTAAAGGGAAATCATCCTTCGGGCTGGCTCTGTTCAGATCCCGGTAGTCAACACACATTCTTACTTTGCCGTCTTTCTTAGGCACAGGTACTATATTAGCAACCCACGACGGATAGCTAGTTACAGCAAGGAAACCGGCGTCCCACTGCTTTTGTACCTCCTCCTTGATTTTCATAGCCATGTCTGGACGAGTACGGCGTAGTTTCTGTTTAACCGGCGGGCATTCTTCTCTCAAAGGCAGCTTGTGCACAACAATATCGGTATCCAACCCTGGCATATCTTGATACGACCAAGCAAACACGTCTACATACTCTTGAAGCAGGTCAATCAGTTGTCTCTTCACCGAGTCTTGCAGGCAGGCCCCGATTTTAACCTCTTTCACGTCTTCGTCTGTACCAAGATTAATCACTTCAACTTCCTCCTGGTGAGGAGTAATAACCTTTTCCTCTTGTCTCAACAACCTGGCTAGCTCTTCAGGAAGCTCATATTCTTCTTCAACCCCTTCATCGGCTTGATTGATTGGATTGTCAAAGTCATACGAAGTCATAGCCGTGCTGTTGTCGGTGCTGTCAGGAAGGCACTCTCTGCAAGGGTTCAGTTTGTTCATTTTAGTGATTGATTTTAATCTTGCTTAGAAAAGTGAAATTTGTCATTTTGAAAACACTGCCATTTATTTTTTGTACAAAAAGAAAAATGGAAAAACAGTGAGCGGAAAAGGAAAAGACTCGTTTGCAAAAAGATGTCTGATATTTCATTAATTGATCTTGTTTGCACAAAAAGTACAGATGGCCCGATTACAAAATGAGTCTTGTCATTTTGGGCAAGATGCAAGACTTTGATGCATGCTTATAAAAATGCAGGAAATAATAATTACTCTGCGTGAGTAACTCTTATAATTTCCTGGGAAGACCAGTTCGAGACACTGCTCCCCGGGATCTTTGGACGAATCCAGCTTTCCAGGTTGCGCTCCTCTTCCAGCTCGTCTTCCAGACAGTTGATAGCATCAGGGGTAAGCATCCCCCCACTCACAAAGTTGGGCTCTTTTGCAGCCGCTGCTTGATCTTGTTGAGTTGGTTTGTAACCCAACCCAAACCTATCCTCTTTCTTCTCCACCGATAGTAGTTTGCCCCAGCCTTGGGCGCTTCCTTCCTCAACAACCTTCCGGGCTTGTTGGTATGATGATATTGAAGTAACAGGTACAGCAGATGTTTCATTCACATTCAAGGCTTCAAACCCCTGGCTCATTGTTTCATGGATCTCCCCATCCATTTCAATGTACTTATAAGTAGCCAGGTGGCTGACAAAAATGTCCTCTTCTCCACAGATTGTAACGATTTGACCCTCCCACTCATATTTTAACTTCTGGTGAAGGGTAGAGGTCACGGCGCCAGCGGCGTGAATCCATGGCCTACCCAATAAACAGCTGTAGGCGGGCTGTATATCCATCACGTAGAAGATAGTTGTGAAAGTCTGCGGGCCAATCGTTACGGGCAGCTCAATCTCTCCCAGAACCGATCTTTTTGAACCATCAAAGGCTCTCACCACCAGGTTGCTGGGTCTCAACGCCAATCCGTCATATTCTATCTTCACCAGGGCCTTTTTAGGTAAGACATTGAGGGATGACCCCGTGTCTACCAGCACATGGGAAAGGACAGCACCTTTGCATTCCATGGTTATGTGCAAGGCTTTGTTATGGTTGCGGCCTTCCGTTGTCAAATCAGTATTGGTGAACCCTAGTCCGTGACTAGCATTAACATTCCCCACCACAGCTTCCAGCTGATTGACAGTGATCTCTTCAGGCACGTAAGCTGCGTGCAAGACTTTGAGTAGTGCATTCCGATGGGCTTCGGAGCACATAAGCAATGATAGGATTGAGATCTTGGAAGGCGTCTGATGAAGCTGATCCACTATCTTGTAATCACTCTTTTTGATGATCCGCATGAACTCATCAACCTCTTGATCGAAGGGTGTTTTCAAAGCTTCTTTAACAGTTTGTTCTTCCTGCACCAAGCTTTTTCCTTTTGCCTTGGCAGCAGCTTCTGCTTCGGCAGTGGGTTTTTGAATTTGTGGAGCAAAGAGACGTCCGCTTCGAGTGAAGCCTCCGCCTCCTCCCACATTGTCAATTTGTGGTGCAGGGGTTGATGATTCAAAGGTGATTCTTTGTCCTTCACAGTACAGGTCAGAGCCGTAATGCCAGGGGATAGCATTACTGCTTTCATAGGGTACTGGTCCAGGCACCGTGACAGTGACTGGACTGATTGCTGCTGCTGAAGGGACTGTAATTGTTTGTGGATCATAAAAGATTGTAACTGGTGCTCTGGTGGGAGCAGCACCTTCTGAATGGTAGGCAGAGTTGTTCTCAGGATCATAAAATATTGTGACAGTAGAGACGTCTTCATGATTTGTTGCAGGAGTTGTAGGAGACAATGGTGGAAGAATGGATGTTGTTGTTGTAGGAGGTTCGAAATGGAGTGAAGCTGAAGTTGTAGCAGGAAAATTTGTTGAAAACTGATCAGTTGAGATGATAGATGAAGTACTTGTTGATGAAACCGAAGAATTGTCAGGAACAATAGTTGCTGCAGTTGTAGGAGGTTCTGAAACCGTTGCTGAGGAGCTTGCTGGATTTGTTGGAAATGATGTAGTGATCTGAAGTTGGCCACTCTGAATGAGGCCGTCTATGCCATTCCTCAAATTATCGCACCCATTTACAGAGATATTGCAGTAAGCACAGCCTAACTCACACCCTGGGAACATCTGACATTCCAAGAGCTGAGCCTTGATTTCTACCAATGGCGTCCTGATTTGTCCCACACTGGCTATTAAATAAGACGGCTTGTCTTCTTCAATAGCGTTAATCCGGGGACCACCATGGTTTGGCATGGGGTTCTTATTTACATTGGGTGGTGGTGCGAAATTCAGAGCTTTTGAGTCCACCAGGTCTTGTACCTTCATGTGCAAGGCTCTGCACTTTTCTGTACTATGGCCAGGTGCGTTTGAATGGAAGGCACACCTAACGTTGGAGTCATAGTTCCTGGGTAGACTGTTGGGATCCGGAGGTGCCAGCGTCCTTAGCTCAACTAGGTTGAGTTTCAGGAGTTGTGGCAGCAGGGTAGCATATGGCATGGGGATCGGATCGATCACCCTATTAGCTTGGGAGGGCCTCTGCTGAAATGGCCTTTGCTGGCTGTTGTTGTTGGTGTTGCTGTTGTTGTAATTTCTTGGAGGATACTGATTTTGTTGATGGTACTGAGGTTGTGGCTGATAGTTTTGCTGCGGAGGTTGATAGACTGGCTGAGGATGAGCTGGAGCAGGAATGGTGACTGCTGCCACTGATCTGTGAACATATGGAGGCCTGCCCCTGTTGGTGTGGATGGCATTGGTCTCGCCAGTTCTTCTTGGGCCTGCAAAAGGCTTCCTTGTACTACTGGACGAGCTTGCACCGTTGTCAGATATCTTACCCATTTTCAACAGGCTTTCAATTCTCTCTCCTGCTATGACCACATCTGCAAAGCTGGTGGATGAGAAGGCGGCCAGCCTGTCAATATATGTCCCCTGAAGGGTGTTCATAAACATGTCTGCCATTTCCCTTTCAGACATAGGTGGCTGAACAGCAGCAGCCAATTGCCTCCATCTCTGGGCATATTCTCGGAAACTTTCTCTTGACGACTGTGACATTCCCATTAGGAGGGTCCTGTTGGGTGCCATATCTAAATTGTACTGATACTGTCTGATGAAGGCCTCTGCCAAGTCCTTCCAGCATCTAATAGTTGCCCTTGTCAAGTGAGAGTACCATTCTCTTGACGCTCCAGTTAAGCTGTCTTCGAAATAGAACATCCAGAGCTTCTCATCCATAGTATAGGCCTTCAGCCTTCCCAGAAATGACTGTAAGTGAGTCCGGGGGCATGAAGTCCCGTTGTATTTTTCAAAGCAAGGAGGCTTGAACTTATGGGGGATCCTGACCCCGTCTACCAAACCCATGTCCATGACGTCGAAACCCAAAGAATTTTGAGATTCTAAAGACCTTAACTTCTCAGCTATCTCATCCAATCTCCTATCATAAGCTTCTTCCCCAGCACCCATTACTGTAAACTGGTCCTCCTGGGGGTCTTCTTGAAGTACCCTAGCCGCGGTGGCAGTCCCTTGAACATTTGCAGGAATATTGACCTCAGGATGCAGATGTGGGCCAAACACAGGGGGGTTAACATGAGGTTGTACCCTTTCATTGTTGCTGGTCCCGGCAGTCCCTATATGTGGGTCTTCTTGATTCTGCCTTTCCACCATGGCCCTCAATCTTTCCTGGCTCTGAGCCATGTTGTTCATTACTTCCATAAACTGAGCTATCTGTGTTCTTATTTCCAACCTTTCGTTTGCCATTTGAGTCCTGACCTCTGCAAGGTCCTGCTGTACCTGATCCATTTGAATTCCCGGAAGGTTGTTTCGGGTCGGATAACGGTGCGGACGGTTGAGGGGAAATACTCGGCGCCTAGCAATAGTTCCTGAACATCACAACAGAGTTAGTGGCAATAAAACAAAAACCTACAAAACAAATAAAGGGTTAGCATGCAATGCAGTTATGCTTATTTGATATCAAGGTATCCGGTTTGGCTTTCAGTTTTGACCCTTCCAGACCCTTGAAGATGCTGTTGATGTTGCTTTTGAAGTGAAACTCGGATGGAGCAAACTAATACATATATTACAAAAGCAAATGGTACATAGTTTGTTTACAAATACGAGCCCTCTGAGGGGTCAAAATAAAAGTACATGGAATGAAAGCAACAACAAACAAATGGTCAAACACCAAGACCAAACTCATCCTCACGAACTTCCTGGAGAAGTGCTTCGGTCACAGGATCAGCCGGACGCTCCGTGAGATTCCTGATGAGGAGATTCCGGGTCGTAACAGCTGCAGTTAGTTTCTTGTGCTGACTTTGGTCCTTTGACCTCTTCAACCCAGCTCTGATCTTTAGCTCTGATATCTCCCTCTGGGCTGCTGCCAGGGCTTCTTGTTGCTCTTTTGCACTAGCTTCCAGTTGCTCTATCTTGTCTTGAACTCTCTCGTCCTCCAGGGTACGAGCCTCGGTGATCCTGACCCACCGGGCTTGGCTCTCCTTCAGATACAAGTCTGTCCTTGCTCTCTGGAACTGGGCTTCTTTGCAAGCATTCTTCAGAATTTGTTCTCCAGCCTTTGACTTTTTAATGTAATCCCCAGACTTCTCAATCTTAATCAGATGCTCTACTCTTAATTTCTCCAACCTCTCAATCTCCCTCATACCTTCACCCCTCTCCCGGAGGGTCTTCTGCAAAGCCTGGGTTAGCTTCTCATTTCTTTCCTTCAAGCTCTCAAACTCCTCCAAACTGATAGTGGCAGGGGGTGGTACTGAAGATGACTCAGGCATGTCTTCTATGGTAAAGGGCATTCCAGAGAATTGAGCCCTGGCACGGGACCATTCATAATATTGTGCTGATGCCACATTATTGCACTTCCCTAGAATGGTCACTCCCTTGGTTTGAACATTATCCCAGGCCCAGGCTGCCTGCCTAACAACAGTCAAATTAATCTTGTTCTCACAATAGAGAGTCTCAGCCAAGTCCTGTGCCCTAGGAGCATGGACCAGTGCATAGCCCAGTTGCCTTCTGAACAGCAGAGGATTGTAATTAATACTACCCTTAACTCCTACCAAAGGCACATTAGGAAAATGCCCACAGCTGGTGATGATATCCCTGCCTTTGGTGCTTTGAGTGCACCATCTGATATCAGCTGAAGTTAGAGCAGTGAGTCTCTTAGCCCAGTTGCTTTGCTGATGAGGGTTCAAAAATGCATCTGTCTTGGGTAGATGCCTGAGAAGCCAAGTGTGGAACAATGGAGCACAACACCTCACTAATCTTCCCCTCTGCTTTTCATTCCTCTGATGTACTGAGTAGTAGAGGTCCCCCAATAAAGTGGGCACTGGGTTCTTCAGGATGAACAGATGGATGGCATTCTTGCTAATGAATCGAGGCTCATCTGCAAACAACACAATCCCATATATACTCAAGGCCAATAAGGCACAGACAGCCTTCCACTCTCCTAAAGAAGCTTTCAGGGTAGCTTGAGAAATTGAGAAGTCCAGATGAAAGCCAGGGATTCCAGCTTTAGAGGTCATATGCTGCTCAATCAAAACAGGTTCCAGATGCAAAGCTTTTGCTACTTCTCCATTAGCAGGAAAGATCATCTCAGGGCTGAAAGGAATTTCTCTCCTGATAGGCATACCAACTAATGAGGAGTACTCTTCCAATAAGGGGCCCAACTGAAAGTCTTGAAAAGTAAAACATCTCAGTGGAGGATCATAAAACTGAATGCAGGTGTGGATCAGGCTTCTTTGTGAAGGGTCCAGATCCATGATCATGTCAAGTATATCCCCATAGTGTTCCCTGAACAGTGGTATGTGATCTGGAGTGATCAGGGCCTGAATCCTCCTGATATCAGATAGCTCTGGCTGGAAAAAGTGATAGGTGATATTGCTCTTTTTAGGAGCCATGATGCTGAAGATGAGTAGAGACAGGTGCTGATGATAACACTGAAGAATGGGCCACTGATTGGCTGATGCAGGTGACTGAAGCAGACAGCTGAAGCAACTGCTGATGAAGATAGGTCAGTACTGAAGATGGGGTCAAAACCAAAACCAAAGATGAGAGTGGATACCCTGAAACACAAATAAGCAAATGTCAATATGATGCCATGAGTATGTATGCAAATGAAATGCAAGGGTCTGTGACTGAGCTGGATCTGATCAAACTGTTCTGATATAGGTCCAAGTATGTTCAAGAATTTCAGATGAGGTCTATAAATCCAGTAACCAAGGTGGGGGGCTCAAATAAAGAGCCATATGTCCGGGGTTTTAGAATCACAAGAACTGTCCAACATGGAGTACTCTTAACAAACAAAGTAACAGGGTATTCTGAGGTCAAGGTACCTGCAAACCTGTAAACAACCCAAACCCCTCACAGGTGGTGTTCTAAAACAAGGATCCTCAGACTTGGATCAGTTATGAGAAGTGTAAACACTTCTAACCCGGAGGTACAGTGTTTACAATAACCATAACAATTCCTCCTCTAGTTCACCTCAGTTTCTGAAGGTCAATACTAAAGGTCATCCAGACTTAGCAGGCTTCCCAGATAGCCCTAGCATTGCAGGAAATCTGCAACACAGAGTTCTCAAGAAGAAACCCATATCTGAACCGTGTTTCATATTCCCGCACCAGACCGAGATGGAATGGGAAAGAATATGATTCACTCTAGCCTAGGTGTCACTCAGGTCCCAGGTATAGGGCCTTAACTCTCAATGAATCACCCACCCACCAAAGCAAACAACAGATCCAGCCAGCAACAATGACAGTATGATATAATGCAAAAGCAGTAAAGAAAGCAGTAAAGCAAACTGTATATAAAGCAAAAATAACTACAAATATACAAACACAAATAAGCACATAACACCCCAGTAAACACAAATCAAACAAGCGCTAGGAGGAACCCACAAAAAGAACCAGAAGCCCTGGTTGCAGTATAAGGTTCCCCAGCAGAGTCGCCAAGCTGTCGCTCCCGACAAATGAAAATAATCAGATGAAGGTACAGACGCGAACGGTCGGCGAGAGGGACAATGAGAACACACAGCCGTGAACTCACTGGAGAATGAATAGAGTCGCCAGCTAGGCATTTTTATCCCGGAGGAAAGGCAATGCTGCATAGACCTAGAAAAAGATGGATAAGACGGTTGCGAACCAGAGAGACTGAGAAAGGGGGTTGGTTACAACCTGGGAAGGTATTAGCACCCAGATTGTCCGTCGTACTCGACGGGATCCACGCTTGAAAGATTTGTGCTATAAAGGGGTAGTGTCAGTGCAATTTGTGTATAAAATAGCTGGAAGAGAATGTACAGGTGTCAGTGCAAACTAAGTGTGAAGTGTATAAATGTATAGTGTCAGTGTAGGAACAAGAGTGAAGTGCTCAAGATCATGAGGCTTAAAGAATAAAGCTGGAAAGAGGGGGAATATACAGAGACTTTTGTTCGATAACTGTTAAGTTATGCCTACGTATCCTCTCGTGCAATGAGGAAGTCAGAACACCGTAGTTCGACCCAAAGAGACTGAAAGATGAATTGACTTGTGAACTGCTTGCTTGTCTATGCTCAAGTGTATGACCTGTCTGGCTCAGGTGCGAACTGTCTTGCATTAGACGGAAGAAGCAGGTTCTCGTTTGTGAGTGAAGGTGATGAGAAAAGAATCCCGGAGGAGACGATTATTGTTTGTTTTTGTGTTTTCAGTCTTTTATTGCTTTTTTTTTGGATTTTTTGTCATAAGTTAATGAGCTTAAGTCTAAACCAATGGATTTAGTGAACTCATCACATCTTCCCTCTGATTAGGGGTAATGAGAATACCTTAAGTGTGAAGTCAGATTCTCACACTTAATCACCTTTGATGTAGGATTAAGATCATCAACCTACTTGTGGTTATTTAAATGTTTTTGGTGTTTGTGTTTAGTGTTAAGTAATGAGGTTAAGCCATAATCAAGGATTAAACAGACTCATTACACCATCCTAATAGAAGGATAATAGATGGGAATGTTTAAGCTGAGGAAAGCTCCTCAACTTAATCCATGATTAGGGATTAATCTCATGACAAAACATGCCTTTGATTAAGTGGATTTTATTTAATGATATGATGATGAAGTGAATTTTATGATTTGTAAGACAACTTGAGGGGGACTTGTCCATTAACACTAGGGTTAGTCCTTCTTAACCAATTAAGGAAGAATTAGAACCCTAATGCAAGGCCCAAGTTACAAGCTTGATGTCTTAGTGATTATTAGATGGATTGATTAGAGGAGTTAAACACATTAAGGGTTTAACACTTAGGATTAAAGTTATACACTCCATCCTAAGAGAAGGATGCAGGCATAAGCTTAATCACAAAGCCTTAAAACCTTTAGGGTTTAGTCCCTGATTATGAGATGAGAAGAGAAGACTCAAAAGAGAGACACAAAGGTAAAACTATGAGGGGAGACTAATCAAAACCCTAATCATTGTCATGCTTGGTTGTTCTTAAGGTTTGTGAGGTTTAAGAAAGAAATCTTCAATGGAACCACCAGGAAGCAGATGAAAGGACCAAGAGAAACAAAGCAACTTGCTTCATTCAAGAAGTCAAGTCACTTGAGGGAAGAAAGTGGGAGGAACAAGAATGAGCAAGCTCAATCTCAAACACATACATAAATGCAGCAATGGATGCAAGAGAGATGAAAAGAAAAGTTGTGAGAAGTGAAGGCAAATTCACTTCTCAAAATCACTTACCACCTGAAAGGTTAGAAAAGAAATGCAATGCAATGCAAAATGGGATGAGGTGACATGATGAGAAACAAAACCAGAAGCATTTACATGATGCTAATGATGCTATGAGATGCTACAAACATGAGGCAGCACATGGAAATGATCATACAAGCTTATGGATGCAGATGAAGCAAGTTAAGAAGCATGGGCATACATGAAAAGTTATGAAACATACAAAGCAAATGACATGGCAAATATGAGATGCAATGATCAAACATACTTTCTATATGTCTTATGATGTTAAATGAATCAAAAAGATACACAAAATGCTATGGCAAGTCAAGGTATGAATGCAAATGCAAGATGGATGCATATGGAAGCTCAAATTAGGGTTTATGAATCAAACAACAAATAAAAACCCAAAACAAAAACAAACCCTAAGATAAAAAATGGAAAATGCCACTCAAAGAAACCCTAACCCTATACTAAACCAAGGTCCAAAGGGGAGGTCTCAACTCTCAACCAATCTCAAGATATGAATTTTCTAAGTTATTAGGGTTTTTTAGGGTTCTTAACAAAAGAAATGCCAAACAATTGGAAAATGCAAGATCAAATCATGGCCATTTTATCCTAGAAACTACATGCAAAACATAAGACAATGCAAGAAGAACCAATGTCCAACTCTTCTCAAATAGGCAGAAATGATTTTTTGAACTTATGATCAAAATAATGCACAAAAAATGATTTAATTCAATAAAAAATTCTCAAAATGCATCAAGATCAAAAAAGAAATTTGGTTTGAATGTTGGACAATGTTTCTAAATGTCTTAGAACATTTCATGAATTTTTTGGTGATTTTTAGATACCTAAAAGTATTTTTAATAAATTAATTTCCATTAATCAATTAAAAATAATCTTTTAAATATTTAAAAATACTTTTTTAATGATAAAAACTAAAATGAAAATATTTTTGTGTCATAAAAATTAATAAAACTTTTAGGAAAAAGTTTCATAATTTTTAGGAATTTTTAACTATTTTTAATAAATTATGCAAGTAAAAAGAAAAGAAAATGAATAAAAATTAAATAAAATAGGAAGTAATCAGGATGGAGGGCCAGGATGGGCTCTGAATTCAAACTGGTTGACCAGCGCGCAAATGAAGGGTGTGGATTGCATCTGATTTAATTATCCTAATTAAAAATTAATTAAACTAATGAGAGAGATTAGGGCTAAGCAGATTGATCTGGGCCATCCAAACTGGAGGGAAGTCAACAAGTCAAAGGCCATCTACGGCTCAAATTCAAACTGGAATTAATTACGTAATTAGGGCATAATCACTCTCAGGTGGCCGGAGAAGACTTCCGGTCGTCTTCTCCGGCCAGCATCCCCCCTGAAAAACTCCCAACTCCCTCAAATCGTAACAAAAATGAAACCTAAGCACACCAAAATGATTCTCATGATCCCCTGAACTAAAACCCTAAGTCAAAACAAATTTCTTCTTCCTCAAATCCATGAATCGAACAAAACAAAATCTAGGGCACGCAGGTTTCAGAAGCTAATTAAACATTCATTTCAAAGCCATTTCAAAAACTAAAAACACCAGGACACTCAGTGAAACATAAGGAACAAATTTATAACATGAAAAACGATTTCTGGAAAAATAAATTTCAAGCTACCTGAGATTTGGAGCTTTCAACCTGATGACTTTCTGGCCTCTTCTTTCAGTGCAAACCACTCCACTTGCTCTCCAGATGATGTTTGAATGCTCAAGAAGAGTTTATGTTGGCTGGATAATGAGTTTCGACAGCTCCTGCTCAAGCTCAGTCAGAAATGGCTATGGTGATTCTGGCACTTTCAGGTCATTGTGAGGGGTTGTTTGTGATTCTGAGGGTGAATGGAGAAGGTCTGTGGTGTTTGTTGGTATGTTTGTGAGCTATGGTGAGAGTTTCGAAGGAAACTGCAAAATGAGGTGAAGAATGGCAGTGGGATGTTCTTGCTTGTTTCAGGCCAGGCTCTTGGTGGTTTGAGGTCTATGGAGTGAGGTGAGATGAATGATGAAGATGGTGTGAGTGTTTGAAGGCTGGGCCGAGAGATTCGAAAGCTTATGCAGCTTGGTGTGTTTTTGTGAATGTGTTCATATGAAGTGTTTCAGCTCTGCTTCTTGATATCTTTGGCTTGCCAAATGATAATGTATTTTAATCCCATAGGTCAGATGATGTGACCTGGCCTATGGTGATTGGTAAGTTTGCTTTTGCAAAAAGTCAAGTTTTGTGTAAGGCAAGTATGGGTTGATCTATAGCTAGTACATGGGCTGGTTCTGGTGCAGCAAGGTGAGGTGAGAGGCTAGCCAAAGTGCAGCATCCAATGCATCAAGTGGGTGAAGTGTCATGAGTGTTTTTGCAAGTTGTTGCCTTTTTGGTTCACATGAAAGAAAGTCTTGTTACATGAACCAAAACATGAGAAAACTTGGCCCAATTCTGACTTTTAGGACATGTAGAATGTTTGTGTACTGGTTTGAAGTGAACTAGAGGTCACAATTGGCTTTGGTTCATGATTTTGCAAAATTTCCATTTGAGGCATGCCTTGAAAATCAATGATTTTGGTCAACTTTGTCACACCATAACTTTTGATCCAAAGAGAGTTTGATCATGTTCTTGTACTTTTTGAAAAGGGAAAGATGAGATCTACAACTTTCATGACCAAAGTTTTTTTATTTGAAGCATTTTTGGATCAATAATCAAGGCTTGAAAAATGACCTAAAATGAAGCATTCTTGAAAAGTCAACTATGCCCAAAAAGTCAACATTTGCAAAACTTCCAAATTCTTGATTTCTATGAACTTCAACCTTCTTCCATGATCAAATAAAGATCATATACACTCAAAATGATGAAGATCACCCATTGGTTGGGTCATTGGGGGCCTCAGATGCCCTGATTTTACACTGACTTGTCTGAAAAGTCAACCCTTGATCAGATGACTTCCCCATGGAATTTCTTCATGAAAATTGATATGCATACTCCCTATACCATATATAGACCAATGGAAACAAGAATGACCAAAAAATTTGGGGTTATGGCCTCTGAAACCAAAACCCTAATTCTAGGTCAACTGTGCAGTCAATCCTGGCCCTGCATCCATTCAAAACCCAGTTCTTGTGATTCTTTTGAAATCTTGACTTTGAGAGGATGTAGTATGAAAGATGAACACACATGGATCCCTTTTAAGTGGTTGGTGGCCTTTGGAGTGGCTCAAGAAGCTCTTGGGTTGCTCAGATCACAAACCCTAGGTGCAGATGCCTTAGAAACTATGCAGTGAATCAAAAATGAGGTATGAGATGATATGATTGTGTTTATGCATATGAGAATGATCACAAGCCATGGTGAAATGGGTGAGGGCAAATTTGGGGTGTTTACAGTATGGGCTCCCGAGAGAACCTCTCTCGTGGATTGTCGATACGAAAACCTCACTTAGAGTAGATTCTGATGAGAATATTGACAACCGTCAAGTCCTTGACGTGTGTGCTCAGTTGTTTTCATTAGGGTCATTAACTCTAAGTACCTTTTAGAACCTTTTGGTTAAAACATCGGTTGATGGTTGCGTAGTATTGGGCATCAGGGTTCGCCCTCGCGTGGCTCGATACGAAAACCTCACTTGGAATAGACTTACTCAATGGAGTTGATTGACTGTCAAGAATGTATGAAATTGACACGTGCATCAAACAGTTGAGAAAGTTCCATAACTCCAGGACTTTGTTTTAAACCTTGTGTCGGTGATCACGTAGTATAGGCTCCCGAGAAAATTTTCTCTCGTGGGTTGTCGATACGAAGATCTCACCCAAAATAGATTCATATGGCGGAGTCAATCAACCGTCATGCTTATGGCGCGTGTGATGAACAGCCATATGAATTGATAACTTTGGGATCCCTAAAACTTTAGAGTCTACCCAGTGAGTTCTTGATCTGAGTATCCTCCATCTGTACCTTGGACTCATCAAGACCCTGATCTTGTGATCCTGGATTCTGACATTGCATATCATCTCATTTGCATCATTTATTCATCTTGCATTTCATTCCAAATCAGAAAACTTATTTCATGTTCCTCCATCTTCAGTAAATCAAGCTGGTTTCCCGACGCCCGCATCGTGCTAGACGCCCGTACTTAACTCGAGCAAACACTAGAAGACTGATGGACGTGATTCAGGAAGAACAAGCTGCTATGAGGGAAGAGATTGACTCGGTCAAGAGCAAGATTGACCAGATTTATGAAACTTTGCAAGCTTTGGCAAGAATGGAAGAACGTCGCGAAGCTGCTGCCGCAATGAACAATGCTCAAGTGCAAGGATCTACCTCGCGAGCAATGCCTTCAGTTCCAGTTCCAAATCCTTTGGTCTATGGTTTGCCTCCAGGTTTCACTCCTGCTGTTGAAGAGGTCACTTCCCAACCAATACCTGCTTCCGGTGTTACTGTTGGTGCTATTCCTCAAGCTCAACCTATTCCAAATCAAGTCCAGTTTCCTCAAACTGAAGAGAACCATCAAGTTGAGTATGAGATGCATACTGCTGTTCCAATCACCAATCCTCATGTTGTTCAAGAATCTGAAGCAATGAAGATGTGTCGCGAGTTAGCTGAAAAACTCTGAATCATGGAAGGACATAACTCGACCTCTCTGAGTGCCTCAGACATGTGCTTAGTTCCAGATGTTGTGATCCCTACTAAGTTCAAACTTCCAGAATTCGAAAAATACAAAGGCCTCAGTTGTCCTGAACTCCATTTGAGGATGTACTGCAGAAAAATGGCCGTTCATGCCAAAGATGACAAACTCATGATCCATTGCTTCCAAGACAGCTTGTCTGGAGCGTCTCTAGAATGGTACATGCAACTTGAACGCAACAATGTTCGTACTTGGCTTGATCTATCTGATGCATTCAAAAAGCAGTACAAGTACAACACTGACCTTGCTCCTAACCGTACTCAGCTTCAGAGTATGTCTCAAAAGGAAAGCGAATCCTTTAAGGAGTACGCCCAACGCTGGAGAGAGCTAGCCGCCCGAGTGCATCCTCCATTGGTTGACCGTGAATTGATCGACATCTTCATGGGTATCCTACAGGGGCAATACTACGAGAAGCTGATCAGCAGCGTATCTCCTGGTTTCGCAGACATGGTAATGGTCGGAGAAAGAATCGAATAAGGTTTGAAAAGTGGAAAGATTCAAGGAGGTTCTAGCAGCTGTCAGACCCTAATTTTTGACCCTAGGATTTTTTGCATCTCATCTGTATTCCGTATACAAACAAGATCACACACTGTTCGTTTATCCTTTTTCAGGTGCAGGTCTATGCCTTGCAGAGGATCACCATGTTTAATTTCCGTTATTTGTTTATATTCACTAACTTCTAATCAAAATACAAAAAAATATGTTGCAGTTTGTTTCTTCTTCTTCTGTGTTGCAGGATTTAAAGGACAGGGCAGTGATTTCAATTCAGAAGTGTTTTGTTCAGTCATGATTCGATTTCAGATGGACGTTTGACCTAATCTTGGTCAAACTATCATGAGATTTGTTTCGACTGCAAGATGTGTGTGACAGTAGTCTGTTTCTCAGACTGTGCGTGTTCAAAAGTTCAAGTTGTTATGTGTTGGAAATCATCAGTTTATCAGACAGTGTTTTGTGCGAAATTTGGTTCGAATATTCAATGTTCATCAGTTCATCAGTGATTCGTTTGTGGACTTATTTTCCACAACATGGATGCGAATAATCAAGACAAATTTCAGTGATTGTGGTTATCAGGGTAGTTTCAGACGATTCAAGTGATTGTTGGCTTAGGTGACAAAGTTGTGATCTATTCAGTGGTTTAAGATTGACTGTGTTCATCAGTGGCTTGTGAGAAAAATCATAAGTTTGTTGTGGGCTTAAAAAAATCATTATTTCATATCCGTCATCCCTTTTCCGATTAACCATTTCTTTTTATTTTCTATTATCCCTTAGCATTGTCACCCAATTATTTGTTATCCACTTCCTAATTCATACCGATTATCCATTTCTTTTATTCACAAAATTCCAAATTCTAATTTTTTCGTTTCCCTTTGCAAATAACCATTTTCAATTATCTTTTAATCCAATTCCCGATTATGTTATTTTTATTTCTATATTTTTCATTCTCCATTTTTTTTATATCTTTTAATCCATTTTTTTTATTATTTCCTTTTAAATCATTCCCAATTAATTCATTTTTTAAAAATCCATATTATTAATTCATATAACAAGAACATAATTTTTCAAGTCCATATGCAATTTTCTTTTTCTCCATGGCCCATTTCTTTCTAGTCCATTATTATTAGAATTCCAATTCAATATGCTGACTTTTCAAAGCCAAATTCTTGCCCAAATTGACCCCATAACTCCTTCACATTTTCCCACATCAACACAACAAGCTGACCCCACATTTTGCAAATTGCATCAACCATCCGTACCAACTTGCAAAGTCATACCAATCCATCAATACTCAGCTGCACATGCCACAACTTCAAGCCAACAGCTCACGCCTTCTACACAAGAACACACCAACAACAAAAACAACAAACAGTCATCAGCACGTGAACAAAGCAGTCAAGCTGCGCGAATTTCACGTCATCCCGCGCAAGCCAAAGTACCAGCCTATACCGCAAGCCCTCACACTTCTTCCAGCCTGATACGCCGTATTCACCAAGCCATTACCACAACAATAACAGCTGAAGCCGTAAGCTACAAAATAACATCCAACCGCATCAAGCCTTCAAATCCGTCACGCTTCCCGCACGCATCAAGCCGCGTCCCGTATAGCAACAACAACAGCCGAAGCAACAATAGCAGGCCCAACAAGCCCAATCCTTCACACGCAAAATGCATTGCCGGTTAGCAAAAATCCCAGCCGCAGCCAACACTAAAACAAGCATGCCTTTCCAAGCCACATCCCCACAAAGCCTCAGCAAGCACACGAGCAAAGCACGCGTTTTTCCCCACGAGATATTCACCGTCTAAAACGCAAAATCAAAAGAGCAAAACGGTAGCCACGGATTCTTTCTTTTTTCTATAAATTGAACTGACTTCTCACTTCCAATCCAAGCTTAGAAAGCCATCCCGAAATTCTCTTCAAATCCCTGCCAAACGAAAACCCAAAGCTTCATTCTCTCTTCATCTTCAATCTTACATCTTCAATCTCACAAAACAGAAGCAAATCTTCAAAAACCATACACATCATCAATTGATAAGAAGAGGAACGAAATCTGGACACGAAGAAGAAGAGAAATCGCGAAAATTGGGAAGAGGAAGAGTTGAATGTCGTGAGTGAGAGGAAGAGAGTTTTCGGCCGATTTGCTTCATTCTTGAGAGGGTGAGGGTTCCGCCATTTATGCTCTGTTTCTGCCCTATTTCCGCCGCGGGTTATGTGATGTGAAGAAGATGAGGAATTCTTTTTGTATTCTATTTTTTTAATTTGGTTCATAAGACTGTGTTTGGCTTGGGCCTAGATTCTAATGGATCTATTGCTAATCCGCCTCCTGCCTGCGGATATACCCATTCCTTCTTCCATTCTTTTTTTTTTCTTATTAATTTTCTTTATTTTGTTTTGTTTAAAGGATTTTGTTATAATTTGTTGTTGATTTAAGAGTTTTATGGAAAAAAGTATTTTTAGAAAAACTTTAGAAAATATATTTTAGAAGCAATTTAGGAAAAGAGATTTTAAGAAAAGGTTTAAAAAAATATTCTAATTTCTTTTATGGATTTAGCTTTAGATCCATTTCTTTTTCATCCTTTATTTTTCTTTTTGGTCGATGACAATCTCCGATTCGTAGATTGTTGATTTCCGATCGGTTTAATCTTCATTATTTCAAATCTATGGATGAATGATCATTTGGATCATTCTCCATACTTTGAGATCGTGATAGATTGCCTTTCGAGAAATTCAACGAAAATCTCGATTAAGATTAGACCGTTCTCCTTCTTTTAGTGTGGCATGTTTTCGGAGAACGATCCATAATATCGTTTCTCTAACATGTATTAACACGAATATTTTCCACTTTAATTAGTGGTGGCTGGCCTCATTTGTAGGGTAATTACTCCGTAAATTACTCGGCGATTGCTTAACATAGACCTAAAGTTGTCCCGATTCGGAATGTGATCCACTTGGATCCGGTTGCCTCGATTTTATTTTTCTTTTTGTAGTTGTGCTTGATTAAGTTCATCATACCACTTTATATTGTAAATATAATAATGTGAATATACTAACATTTAATTAAATCTCTCGCACCTTATCCTTTTATTTTAATCTCTTGTTCCCTACCTCTCTTATTATGCTTCTATATTCATTCATCATATTGCTTATTGTATATATTATTATGCTTGTGATTTTTCCTTTGTTCATTTGGACATCAAAATATTAATAAGGGAATAAACATCTAAAAAATGGGTGACTTTTAATTTCGGACTATGGTTACTATCCTTAGCTTGAGACTCTAAGTGGATTCGGACTTAGATTCTAGGATCATCCCTTTGCTCATTTGTTATGGATTGAAGACTTTGGCTCCAGTTGAGTTACTTGTTTATGAAGATGGAAATCCAATTGTCTCAAAGAGTGCTTGCCATATGGTTTGATCATTCTTCCTTTAGCTTTTGTTTTCAAGTCTTAGGATAGTCCCTTCATCTCTTCCCATCTTCTTCAATTTTCAAATTTCCTTCCTCTTTTCAAAACTTTCTTTGTTTTCAAACTTCAAACATTTTCTCAATCAAACCTTGACTTCGGTCATGTGCTTTTACTTTTTCATTTTATTTCCTTAAATAAATGCTAAACCACATAAGCATATCGAAACTTTTCTTCTCAAAAACTTTAAAACTTTCACAACTCATTCAATTGTTTTTGTGCCCTCGTGCACGTTTCTTTTAATCATTTTTTATGTTTAGATATGATTCATTCTTTCTAGCGGAATTATTCGCTAAAGGATGACGACTTATCTTTACATTTTAAAATCAATACAACTCATTTGCCTTTTCACAATTTGTACCACGAACTATGGGGTTTTGATCTCGCATTGCACTTTGTGGGTACGTAGGCATGAGACGTTCGTCTCTTCAAACACCAAAATCTTAAAAAACATTCTTCTTCTCATCTCTTCAATCTTTTTTCAAGCAAACCAATTTCAAACCAAAAAATGCAGTAAACATTTCAAAGGGTTCCCGTGGAGTACCACGGACAAGTCGGGTGCTTAAAACCTTCCCGATTGGAAATAAATAAAAGCGCGGTGGCGACTCTGTGTATATTGAGTTAAGTTAATCAATAGCTTACACTCATGATTTTACCTCTACAACAGCCAATCTGGAACCAAGAAGCCTTTCAACGGGTACAAAAAGGGCGAAACAAATGTTGTTTCTGCTGCAAATGGGAATTTTCAACAGAGTGCACCTACCCCAGTTCCCTACTACCAGTATCCCTATGTTGCTACTACGCAATATGCTCCTATGCCATATCAGCCAGTTCCTCCAATGCCTTATCAGCAGGCCTTTCAAGCTTTATTTCCGCCTAAGATGGCTCATCAACCACGTCCTATGGTTGCAGCTGCGCAGTATGCACCCAATCCATATTGTCGCTTCCACTTGATGACACAGGGGCCAAAAGGGGTACAGACCCGAACGGTCGGCGAAAGGAGGAGAGAACACACAAGGGTGAACTCAGAAAGACAAGAGTCGCCAGCTAGGAATTTTTATCCCGGAGGAAAGGTAATGCTGCATAGACCTAAGAAGATATGGATAAGACGGTCGCGAGCCAGAGAGACTGAGAAAGGGGGTTGGTTACAACCTGGGAAGGTATTAGCACCCAGATTGTCCGTCGTACTCGACGGGATCCACACTTAAAAGATTTGTGTTTAAAGGGGTAGTGTCAGTGCAATTTGTGTATCAAAGCTGGAAAAGAATGCAAGTGTCAGTGCTAGAAGAAAGTGAAGTGAAATATGTAAAGTGTCAGTGTGAGAACAAGAATGAAATGCTCAAGACTATGAGGCTTAAAGAATGATGCTAGAAGGAGGGGGAATACAGAGACTTTTGTTCGATAACTGTTAAGTTATGCCTACGTATCCTCTCGTGCAATGAGGAAGTCAGAACACCGTAGTTCGACTTAAAGAGACTGAAAGATAAATTGACTTGTGAACTGCTTACTTGTCTATGCTCAAGTGTATGACCTGTCTGGCTCAGGTGCTAACTGTCTTGCATTAGACGGAAGAAGCAAGTTCTCGTTTGTGAGTGAATGAGATGAGAACAGAATCCCGGAGGAGACGATTATTGTTTGTTTTTGTGTTTTCAATCTTTTATTGCTTTTTGAATTTGTCATAAGAAAATGAGCTTAAGCCTAAACCAAGGGTTAGTAAACTCATCACATCCTCCCTCTGATTAGGGGTAATGAGAATACCTTAAGCATGAAGTAGGCACCTCACACTTAGTCACCATGATGTAGGATTAAAATCATTAACCTACTTGCATTTATTTAAATGTTTTTGGTGTTTTGTTTAGTGTTAAGTAATGAGTTTAAGCCATAATCAAGGATTTAATGGACTCATTACACCATCCTAATAGAAGGATAATAGATGAGAACATTTAAGCTGAGGAAGGCTCCTCAGCTTAATCCATGATTAGGGATTAACCTCATGACAAAACAAAGCCTTTATTAAATGGATTTTAATTAATGATAAGATGAAGAAGTGATTTTTTATGGTTTGTAAGACAACTTGAGGGGGACTTGTCCATTAACACTAGGGTTAGTCCTTCTTTACCAATTAAGGAAGAATTAGAACCCTAATGCAAGGCCCAAGTTACAAGCTTGATGTCTTAGTGGTTATTAAGTGAATTGATTAAAGGATTTAAACACATTAAGGGTTTAACACTTAGGATTAAAGTTATACACTCCATCCTAATAGAAGGATGCAGGCATAGACTTAATCACAAAGCCTTAAAACCTTTAGGGTTTAGTCCTTGATTATGAGATGAGGAGAGAGACTCAAAGATGACACAAAGGCAAAAATAAATGGGGGACTAATAAAACCCTAATTGTTATCATGCTTGGTTGTTCCTAGGGTTAATGAGGCTTGCTAGAGGATCTTCAGGAGAAAAGCCACCAAGGAAGAAGCAGATGAAAGGAGAAGGAAGCAAGAAAAAGCAAGGCAACTTGCTTCACTTAAGAAGACAAGTTGCTTGAAGAAAGAAAGTAAGAGAACATGAATGAGCAAGCTCACCCTAATACAAATATAAAATGCAGCAATGATGAATAAGAGAGATGAGAAGAGATTGTGAGAAGTGAAGGCAAATTCACTTCTCAAAACAACTTACCACCTGAAAAGTTAGCAAAGGAAAATGAAATGCAATGCAAATGAGATGAAATGTCATGATGCAAACCAAAGTCAGAAGCATAAACATGATTTCAATGATGCTAAGAGATGATGCAAACACATGTCAAGAGTTGTGGATGATCATACAAGGATGAGGATGCAAATGAAGCATGCTTTGAACCACGAAAGTTCATGAAAGTTTATGAAATGTAATAGATGCATAACATGGCAAATGAAAGATGCAATGATCAAGCATGATTCTAATATGTCCTAAGATGTCTTATATGTCATGAGGATGCACAAAATGTCATGGCAAGTTCATGTATGTAAGCAAATGAGAGATGGATGCAAATGAAGACAAGAATTAGGGTTTACATACAATATGCAATGCAAAATTCAAAATCAGAAGCAAATGACATGATAAAAAATTGAAAATAGGATAAAAGGAACCCTAACCCTACACAAGTTCACTGCCCAAAGGAGGAGACCTAACTCTAAACTTAATGGAAGCTATGAATTTCCTAAGTCAACTAGGGTTTCAAGGTACCTCAAAAGGAAAAAATACACATTAAATTGAAAATGAAAGATAAACTCAAACCAATTTTACCCTAGAAACTACATGCTATGAAGGATGCAATGCAAGAAGAACCATTATCAAACTCTTCATGGTTAGGCAGAATGAATTTTTCTAAGTTTGAACAAAAATATTGCCTTTAAATGAATTTAATTCCAATTAAAAAGGTCAAAATAGTTCAAGAACCAAAAATAAATTTGTTTTGAGAGTTTGATAATGTTTCTAAATGTTTTAAAATGCAATGTGAATTTTTTGGTGATTTTTAAATACCTGAATGCATTTTTAATTAATTAATTTCCATTAACTAATTAAAAATAAACATTTAAATGATTTAAAAATAATTTTTAATGCAAAAAAATAAAAGTAAAAATATTTTTGGGTTCTGAAAATTAATGAAATGTTTGTCAAAAATTTTCAGAATTTTTCAATGTATTTTCCTATTTTTAATAATTCGTACAAGTTAAATGAAAAGAAAATGAAATAAAATTAAATAAAATGAAAAGTATGCAAATCCAATGGCTGGCATTCAAATGGATAGCGCGCGAATTGACTGGCGCCAGATCCTGTGGTCTACATTCAAACTGACCAAATTAAAACTAAACCTAATTAATTAATTTAAATAATCAGGATTAATGGCTAATGAGAGGATCCTGGCCCTAGGTTCACGCGCGGGAAGCAAGATCGCACGCTCCAGATTCAAACTTTGCCCTAATCACAAATTAAACCCTAATTACATTCAGGTCACCGGAGAAGAGCTCCGGTCGTCTTCTCCGGTGACACCCTCCCTGAGAAATCTCAGTCCCACTCTCCAGGTCATTTTAAGAGTTGTAAAGCTCCAGATCAAACCTCTCAACCTCCCTAAACATGAATCTACCCTCAAAATCCATTTCTTTTCACTCAAAACCATGATTCGAATCAAAAACATAAAAATGACCAAACTTTCAGAGGGACAGTACATGCTCAATAATCAATCATTTTCAAAAATAAAAAGTGCAAAGCATTCAGGGGAACATGTAGATCATTTCAATAACTTAAAACAAGGTTTCTGGAAAAATGATTTTGCGAAGCTACCTGAGATGAAGCTTTCAGTTTGGAGCTTTCAGACTGCCTCCCTGCTTCAAAGCTCCTCTAATGATCTCCCTGAAGATGCTTTGAGGCTTGGTTTGAGTGTATGGTGGCTAGTTTGTGAGATTGATGAAGTTCTGTTCAGAAGGAGTGGAAAATCGTGTTTTTGTTTGGGGTTGTTTCAGGGTCAAATGAGGATTGGGAAATGATCAGAGGATCATGGTGAATGGTTTTGTGAAGTTTGTTTTGATGTTTGAAGCCTGTGTATTGAGATTCGAAGCAAAATGCATAAGAGGAGAGTTTGGAGAATGCTGACTTGTGGGGGAGCTCAGGCTGTGTTGTGTGTTGTGTTGAGTTCCCTTTTGTCCATGTATCAAGATTGGATAGGTCAGAGAGTTGTTGCTGGCCTAGTTTGATTGGTATGGCTCAACTTGCATAAAGTCAACTTTTTGTGTAAGAGGAGGTATGGGCTGGTTCAGTCATAGTACAAGGGCATGTCTGCTGCAGCTTGATTCAAGGTTGGCCATGGAAATGAATTTGAGGCCAATTTGCAAGTGGATTGGAGTTTATGTGAGGTTTTGCAATTTTCACAAAGTTTGGCCCTTTTGTGATTTCTCCAAGCCTAAGTCATGAAACTTGAAGATTCTTTGGTGCATTCTGATTTTTAGGTCATGTGCTATGCTTGTATGATAGTTAGAAGTCCATTTGAAGTCATATTTTGCCTTGGCATGAGGTTTTGCAACTTTCCCTCTTTGGTACAAAAGTGAAAAATAAGTGATTTTGCCCAACTTTGACAAGCCATAACTTTTGATCCAAAATGAATTAGAATGAGTTCTTGTACTTTTTGAAAATTGGAGGATTCATTCTACAACTTTCATGACCAAAGTTTTTCCATTTGAAGCATTTTTGAATCAAAAAGAGGAGGTTGAAAAACTTTCCCAAAATGGCAAGTTTACATTACAAGTCACTTTCCCAAAAAGGCAATTTTGCAAATGACTTAAAATTCTTCAATTTTGTGAACTTATAACATCTTATATGATCAAATAAAGATCATACACATTCAAAATTATGGAGAACACCTTTTGGTTGGGTCATTGGGGGCCTCAGATGCCCTGATTTTGCACTGACTTGCTCAAGAAGTCATCCCTTGATCAGATGCCTTCCCCCTTGAATTTCTTCATGAAAATTGATATGCATGATCCTCATAACATATAGATACCAATAGAAACAAGAATGACCAAAAAATTTGGAGTTATGGCCTCTGAAACCAAAACCCTAATTTTAGGTCATCTGTGCAGTTAAGCCTGGCTCTGCTTCCATGCCTTTCTCAGTTCTTGTGATTTTCTGACTTCCTTGATCTTGAGAGGATATAATATGATGCTTGAACATACATGGACCCCTTTGAGATGATTGAAGACCTTTGGAGTGGCTCAAATAACTCAAGGGTGGCTCAGATCACAAACCCTAGATGCAGATGACTTTGAACCAATGCAGTGAAGCAAAAAAATGCAATATGAGATGCCATGATTGAATTTATGCAAATGAGAAGATCACAAGCCATGGTGTGAATGGGTGAGGGAAAATTTGGGGTGTTTACAGCTGCCCCTATTCAAACATGAGTTAGCTGTGCAGGATGTAAGCAACGGCTTAACAGGCAAATAAGATAACTTGTGGTTGAATACCAAAGACAGTCCAAAATTTGCACTCACTGAATGAAGAGGAAAAGGGATATAGATTGTAAAAGAAAATAAAGTATAATTATAAAGGTACGGGCGACGGAGGGCGACCGTCGAGCAGAGGACGACTGCTGGGGATAAAGCAATGACGGGGACGACCGACATGCTGGGGAAGATGCGGGAAGTAAAGCAATGACAGGGACGACCGACAAGCTGGGGATACAAGAGATTATGATGGGGACGGCCATCAAATAAAGAAATATGATTTTCTGGGGATTAAAGGTGAAGTGAATGATGGGGACGACCATCAAGTTCAAAGCATAAAATAAATGATGAGGTACAGTCATCAAAGGTGAAGGACGATCACCTAGCAGGGGACGACTGCTCTTTTGGGGATAAGGATGAGGGACGGTCATCCAAGGTGAAGGACGATCACCTGGCAGGGTACGGCTGCCGAAAATATCACGACATAGGACGAATGTCAGATGAAAAGGTCGACGATAGGGGCGGCCATCGGATAAGCATGATGAAGGACGATCATCAAGAGGTGAAGGACGATCACCTAGCAGGGTACGGCTGCTCTCGGGGTTTATCATGAAATAGGACGAATGTCAGACAAAAAAAGATCAACGATGGGGACGGCCATCGGATAAAATGATGAAGGACGATCATCAAGAGGTGAAGGACGATCACCTAGCAGGGGACGACTGCTAAAAATATCACGACATAGGACAAATGTCGGATAAGAGGGGTTCTAATGAATAGAGACTCCGCTGGGGATGATGAAGGACGATCATCAAAAAGGTGAAGGAAGATCCCCGGGCAGGGTACGGCTGCCGAAAAGGTATCATGACATAGGACGAATGTCAGATAGAAGAGAAGTTTTGCTGGGGACTTCGCTGGGGAAAAGTAGACACAGACGAGTGCCTAAATTCAAGAAGATATAAATGTTTGACATGGTGTATAGATTAAAGATGCGGACGAGCATCCTTAAGACTGTGATACGGACGAGTATCGGTAAAAACAAACGCTTGACGCATGTTCAGAGATGATGATACGGACGAGTACCAACTGGTTAACAAAGAACACGAACGAGTGTTGATCTTGAGGGAACTCTTCTGGGGAATAATAGACACAGACGAGTGTCTAAATTCTTGAAAGAGGTAGAAGTGTATGACATTGTGTATGGATTAAAGATGCGGACGAGCATCCTTAAGACTCTGATACGGACGAGTATCGGTAGAAACAAACGCTTGACGCATGTTCAGAGATGATGATACGGACGAGTATCAACTGGTTAACAAAGAACACGGACGAGTGTTGATCCTGAGGGGATTTGAATGGTATATATAAGATACGGACGAGTATCTGTATGAGTAAAAAGTATGAGTGAGATATAGACGAGTGTTCAACTTGCCGTGGAGAGCACGACACGGACGGGTGTCGGAAAAAGTGTATTATAAACAAGTATTTGATTTACAGACGATACTTGTTTAGACAACTATGTTGGGGAAGGCGACACGGACGAGTGTCAGGGAAGTGTGTATACATGTATCTGTGTTGTGAGTGCAAAGAGGACGCTTTGGCTTTCTGCTGGGAATATGACACGGACGAGTGTCAAGAAGCATATGTAATGTATAAGTATTTGTTTGGGCGACTTTACTGGGGGATAATGACACGGACGAGTGCCAAAAGGGGCATGTTTCTGTATTTGTGAATGCAAAGGGAATGCTTTAATAATCTGCCGAGGAGTTTGAGAGGTATTTATCGCTGTTGACGTGGTACTGTTGGTATTTACAAGTGTTTGATTCAGATCATGGCTTATGATTATGCAATATGTTTGACTTTTGTCGTAATGCTCCGTGTTGGACGGAATGCTACGCTCTGGGGGAAATATTCGAAGTGAATGCGCAGCGGCTCGATGCGACCAATTGACACTAAGAATACAACAAAATAAACATTCAAAGTGAATGTGCAGCGGCTCTATGCGACCAACTGTCACTGAAAATGATAATCATAATATTCAAAGTGAATGCGCAGCGGCTCGATGCGACCAACTGACACTAAGAATACAACAAACTAAACATCCAAAAAGAATGTGCAGTGGCTCTATGCGACCAACTGTCACTGAAAATGATAATCATAATATTCAAAGCGAATGTGCAGCGGCTCGATGCGACCAACTGACACTAAGAATTCAACAAAATAAACATTCAAAGGGAATGTGCAGCGGCTTGATGCAACCAACTGTCACTAGAAATGAAATGACACAAAATTCAAAGTGAATGCGCAGCGGCTCGATGCGACCAACTGACACCATGAATAACAACAAAAATATTCGAAGTGAATGCGCAGCGGCTCGATGCGACCAACTGACACCAAGAATTCAACAAAATAAACATTCAAAGTGAATGTGCAGCGGCTCTATGCGACCAACTGACACTGGAAACGATAAACGTAATATTCAAAGTGAATGCGCAGCGGCTCGATGCGACCAACTGACACTAAGAATAATAACAAAAATATTCGAAGTGAATACGCAGCGGCTCGATGCGACCAACTGACACCAAGAATTCAACAAAATAAACATTCAAAGTGAATGTGCAGCGGCTCTATGCGACCAACTGACACTGGAAACGATAAACGTAATATTCAAAGTGAATGCGCAGCGGCTCGATGCGACCAACTGACACTAAGAATAATACCAACAAAATATTCGAAGTGAAAGCGCAGCGGCCATTGTCGGTCAACTGACACTAAGAATAAAAACGACACAACATTCAAAGTGAATGCGCAACAGGTTAGAAAAAACCGGTTGACACTAAGAATGAAAAAGACAAAGTAGTCAAAGTATTCAAAATGGTAAATTAGCAGGTTCAAATGTAACTGCCGACACCGAGGATAAGGAAGGAAATCACAGTGATTTAGTAGCGGCTCTGGGCGACCAGCTAACATTGGGGATAGAATGAAAATCACCCAAAGATAGATCAACGGCTCTAAGCGACCGGCTAACGCAAAAAAGTAACAACAAAATATGTTGGAGTTTTCACATAAGATAAAACATCCAACCTCTGGAAATTCCTTCAGGAGAAAGCTAAAAGTATGTGCCAAAATCAAATGGACTTGGATTTTAAGCAAAAGGTTTCAGGACCTGCTTAAAAGATTTTTGCCAATGACAATTGGACTTCAAGGAGATATTGGTGGTCATAAAGACAAATACCAACCACAATTAGAATTCCACGGGGGACACCAGCAATTACTGGGGACAAAAACAATGGTAAACCACTTCGGGTACCAACAACAATGAATTTTCAAATTGAACACTAATGATATCTGGACTTGGAGTCAGACAGACGACAACTGTGGAAAGACAAATGCTAATGTCAAATGCGCATGATTGAGCATGATGCGAATGATCATGATATGCAAATGTTGACTCTAAAGAGACAAAGAGTTTTGACAAGACTCAAATAGGGAGTAGGCTCTCAACACTAATACTCAGATGAGCAATATGAAAAACACTGGGGAGATGTCTTCGAATATTGGAAATCATGCTTGGTCCAAGGATCCATCCGAGAGTGTTATCAGTTTTGAACTTCTATGGGGATTTCTGTAATAATAGTATAAAAGTGTTGTTGCAAACCAGGACTTCTTGGGGAAACAGAAGGTTTTTCCAATTTTCCCAAAGTCAAAGAAACTTAAAAGTTTTTCAGTATGCTTTCAAAAAACATTTCCTTAAAAAACTTGTCATTTTCAGAGTTAAATTGTAATCAAGTGATGGCATTTTGCATAACAAAAGAAAATAAGAAGCTGAACAACAAAATTCATAGGCAAAGTTTGTATTTTATTCAAGAATGGTAGCTTGCCAATGGCAAAAACTCCATGGGAAATTACAATTTGAAAATGGCAATGGGGAAAGGTCTGCATTGAATCCAACGACCACTACAATCCCTAATAACTAAGACTGCCCGACACCTTGCTTCTGACAAGAGCAAATGGATTGATCTTTCATTATGATTCTTCAGTAATGGTAAACACCATCTGACACAGTCAAATGCCTTTCGGGTTTTCAATCCACCGGGACGCTCTTTTTTTTGCATAAGCCGCCCTTTCGGGTTTTCAACTTAGCGAGCTCTTATTTTTTCATTTTTATCCCTAACTTTTGCCTGGATCTCCTTCATAGGTTTTAATCCACCGGGATACCCATTTTTGCCTAGGTCGCCATTTCTGGTTTTCGACCTATCGGGTTTTATTTAGGCATAATATTTTTTGACTGCATCAGAATTCACCGGGTGCTTCAGCTGTTCACCATCCATAGTTGTAAGGATTAAGGAACCTCCGGAGAATGCCACCTTCACAACATATGGACCTTCATAGTTAGGACTCCATTTTCCACGCATGTCTTTGTGGACTGGCAAGATTTTCTTGAGTACAAGATCTCCTTCTTTGAATTCTCGGAGACAGACTTTCTTGTCAAATGCTCTTTTGATGCACTTTTGGTACAATTGGCCATGGCACATGGCGGTCATTCTCTTCTCATCAATGAGGTTCAGTTGGTCAAACCTGTTCTGGACCCACTCAGCTTCCTCCAGTTCGGTTTCCATCAAGATTCTTAAAGATGGTATCTCTACCTCAATAGGGAGAACTGCATCCATCCCATACACTAGAGAGAAAGGGGTTGCCCCAGTTGAAGTGCGAACTGACGTTCTGTATCCGTGTAAAGCATATGGTAACATCTCGTGCCAATCTTTGTAAGTTTTTACCATCTTCTGCAGAATCTTTTTGATGTTCTTGTTTGCAGCTTCAACAGCTCCATTCATCTTCGGACGATACGGAGAAGAGTTATGATGTTCAATCTTGAATGTCTCACACAGCTCTTTCATTGTTTTGTTGTTCAAATTGGTCCCATTATCTGTTATGATTCGGCTTGGGATCCCATAGCGGCAGATAATTTGGTTCTTGATGAAACGGGCAACCACTTGCTTTGTCACATTGGCGTAGGAAGCTGCTTCTACCCATTTGGTGAAGTAATCGATCGCAACCAAGATGAATCGGTGACCATTGGAAGCTTTAGGCTCAATTGCCCCTATCATGTCAATGCCCCACATTGAGAAAGGCCAAGGCGATGACAGAACATTCAAAAGTGTTGGAGGTACGTGCACCTTGTCGGCATAAATCTGGCATTTATGACACTTACTGGCATACTTGAAACAATCTGATTCCATGGTCAACCAGAAATATCCAGCTCTCAAAATCTTCCTGGACATGGCATGTCCATTGGCATGTGTTCCAAATGATCCTTCATGGATTTCCCTAATCAATAAGTCTGCTTCGCGCTTGTCCACACATCTGAGCAGAACCATATCATGATTTCTCTTGTAAAGCACATTGTTGCTGAGGAAAAACTTGGACGCCAATCTTCTTAAAGTCTTCTTGTCTAGAGTTGTTGCATCCGTTGGGTACTCCTGATTTTGCAAGTAGTTCTTGATGTCATAGAACCACGGTTTCTCATCAGTTTCTTCTTCGACCAGTAGACAATAGGCTGGTGCAGTTCTTCGCTCGATTGTAATGAGTGGAGCTTCATTAAGAAATCTGACTTGAAACATAGAGGCCAACATTGCCAAGGCATCTGCAATTTGATTTTCTGCCCTTGGAACATGATGGAAAGTGACTTCATCAAAGTATTTGATCAATTCCACAATGTGGGCACGGTATGGGATCAACTTCTCATCACGGGTCTCCCATTCACCTTTGACTTGGTATATTACCAAAGCTGAGTCCCCATATACATCAAGAATCTTGATTCTGGTATCAATTGCAGCTTCGATACCCAAAACACAGGCTTCATACTCTGCGATGTTGTTTGTACATTCGAAACATAATCTGGCTGTGAAAGGAGTGTAACCACCATCGGGATTCATCAAGACAACCCCCACACCATGCCCCATGTAGTTAGAGGAACCATCAAACATCATTTTCCAACGAGAACCTGGCTCGGGACCTTCATCTGGACCTGGAACTTCACAGTCCTTTATCAACATAATGTCCTCATCCGGGAAATCGAATTTCAAAGGTTCATAATCTTCGACAGGATGATCAGCAAGGTATTTAGACAAAACACTGCCTTTAATAGACTTCTGGGTTACATATTGGATATCATATTCGGATAACAACATGTGCCAACGGGCGAGTCTTCCAGTCAAAGCAGGATTCTCAAAGATGTACTTTATTGGATCCATTTTCGAGATCAACAAAGTAGTGTGACAAATCATGTACTGCCTGAGGCGTCTGGACGCCCATGCCAAGGCACAACAAGTTTTCTCTAAAAGCGAATATCTGCTCTCACAGTCTGTGAACTTCTTGCTTAAGTAATAAATGGCGTGCTCCTTACGACCAGTTTCGTCTTGTTGGCCTAATACGCAACCCATAGATCCCTCGAGCACAGTCAGATACATGAAAAGTGGCTTCCCTGGAGTAGGTGGGATCAAGATAGGGGGTTCTTGTAGATAAACCTTAATCTTCTCAAAAGCCAGTTGACAATCAGGACTCCACTCAATTGCTTGATTCTTCCGGAGCAACTTGAATAAAGGTTCACAAGTAGCAGTCATGTTGGAGATGAATCTGGAGATGTAGTTCAATCTTCCGAGGAAACCCCTGACTTGCTTTTCTGTTTTGGGAGCTGGCATTTCTTGAATTGCTCTGACCTTATCTGGATCTACTTCAATTCCTTGCTGACTAACAATAAAACCAAGTAACTTTCCTGATCGGACACCAAAAGTACACTTAGCTGGATTCAGACGCAGTTGGAACTTTCTGAGACGCTCAAATAACTTTAAGAGATGATTCAAATGATCCTCCTCACTCTGTGATTTGGCAATCATATCATCCACATAGACTTCTATCTCTTTATGCATCATATCATGGAAAAGGGTGACCATTGCCCTCTGATAAGTGGCTCCTGCATTTCTGAGACCAAATGGCATAACTTTGTAACAATAAGTGCCCCATGGTGTGATAAAAGTGGTCTTTTCCATATCGTCAGGATCCATCTTGATCTGGTTGTATCCTGAAAACCCATCCATGAAGGAGAAAACAACAAATTTAGCAGTGTTGTCAACCAAAGTGTCAATATGCGGAAGAGGGAAATCGTCTTTCGGACTGGCTTTGTTCAAATCCCTATAGTCCACACACATTCTGACCTTGCCATCCTTTTTAGGGACTGGCACAATATTAGCTACCCACTCAGGGTACTTTGCAACTGCGAGGAATCCAGCATCAAACTGCCTTTTGACCTCTTCTCGAATCTTCAGAGCCATGTCTGGTCTTGTTCTTCGAAGCTTTTGCTTTACAGGAGGACAATCTGGTCGAAGAGGCAACTTGTGGACCACTATGTCTGTGTCTAAACCAGGCATATCCTGATATGACCATGCAAACACATCTACATACTCTCTGAGAAGCTTGACCAATCTTTCTCTGATGTCTGCCCCAAGTGTTGTACCAATCTTGACTTCCTTCTTGTCTTCATCAGTGCCAAGATTGATGGTCTCTACCTGCTCTTTATGTGGCTGGAGCTCTGTGTGCTCATACTCAACTAATCTTGCCAGTTCTTCGGGAATGTCACAATCTTCCTCACTTTCATCTTCCGCTTGGTAGATGGGCGAATCAAAGTTAGGAGAGAATGTAGAGTCATTGGATTCAACAAGGTTTTCGTTTATTCTGCATATGATAATGATTTGCTTTTATTAAAAGTGGAAAATAGAGAAATGCAAGAGAAAAAGCTTTTTATTGGTTTTGAAAGATTGCCATTTTCTTTTAAAAGTGAAAAGAGAGAAAAACAGTAAATGATCAAAATAAGAGTTTAACAAAATGCCTTCATTGATAATAACTTTAAAAATGAGAAGGGGCCCTACAAAATACTCCCATAGCCTTGGGCAGAGCTAGGGAACTTTGAAAACACTTAAAAATAATAAATTACTTTGACAATGGAAAAAACTCTGGGATCTCGACTGCCTCCCAATTGTCCAAGGCTTCTTCACACTGATACACCAAATGATTCACATCTTCATCTTCAGAAACTCCATCAATTGCATTGACCTGATAACCAGCACTGGAAAACACTTCTTGAATGGTCTTCAGACGTCCTTTAACGGAGGTTGACGCTCCTTCCTTCACATGAGTTGGTTTGTAACCCAACCCGCAACGATCTAGCTTCTGTTTGACTTCGATGACATCACCCCAACCTTCATGGCTTCTTTCTTCAATGGTGGAAATGGTACTCTTCAGCGATGCGAAAGATGGGATACCCTTCCCTTTTGGTTCCTCTACTTCCAAAAGGACAGCATTGGCTATCTCAAGAGCTTGGAAAGAAGTTTCCAAAGCATCTTCATCAGCCTCAATATAGCTAAAGGATGAAAGGTTGCTAACCATGAGATCTTCTTCTCCAGACACGGTTACCAACTTATTATCGACCACAAACTTCATCTTCTGATGTAGGGTAGAAGTGACTGCTCCAGCGGCATGGATCCAAGGTCTTCCCAGCAAGCAGCTGTAATTGGGGTTAATGTCCATAACCTGGAAAGTGATTTTGAACACCTGTGGCCCAATCAAGATTGGTAGGTCTACTTCTCCAATAACAGTCCTCCTTGACCCATCAAAAGCTTTCACAATCAGTGCACTAGGCCTCATCTCTGCCCCTTGATAAGATAACTTGGCAAGCGTTCTTTTTGGCAAAACATTCAATGAAGATCCTGTATCCACAAGAACCCTTGCTAAAGTATCCTCTTGACATTTTACAGATATGTGGAGAGCACGATTATGGTCCAAGCCATCCTTTGGAAGATCCTCCATACTGAAGCTGAGATTGTTACATGCAGTGATATTGGCAATGACTCCATCAAACTGATTCACAGTTATATCATGTGTAACATGGGCTTGGGCTAGTAATTTCTGGAGAGCACTCCGATGGGCCGGCGAATGCATTAGAAGTGATAAGATAGATATTTTGGAAGGCGTTTGATGTAGCTGATCAATAACCTTATAATCACTCTTCTTAATGATTCTGAGAAATTCTGCATCCTCTTCTCCCAAGACTACCCCTTTATCCTGGTTGACAACAGCTGGAATGACTTCTTTAAGCGGAACCGTATTGGCTTGCTGAGTATAAACACGACCACTGCGAGTTAAACGACCTGCACCCGCTATGTCAGCACTTGCCACTTTTGAACCTTCCTTCTGATTAGCTTTATCGATCTTCTGATGAACTTTCCCTGTATCATACTTCCATGAAACTGCTTTAGTGTCTTCATAAAGGAAAGGGTTACTCCTTTGTTCAAACCTTGGCTCAGGTATATTGAAAATGGGCATCACAGGCTCTGGCATATTAAAGATGGGTTGAACCCTTGAGGACTCAGGCAGGTTGAACACTGGCACCAAGGTAGAATTAGATTCAGGCAAGTTGAAAATGGGTTCAATCACTGCCACCTCATTCCTCTTCATATGACCGCTCACTTGTAAGACACCTTCATCAATTAAATCTTGAACATCTTTCAAAACCAATTCACATCCCCTTGGACTATCAACACAACCTTCACAATTCTTATGACAACTCTTCAGTATACCCGCCCCCACTAATTTTGCATGGAAGTCTCGAAGCGGGGTCTTGATCTCTGTGGCGTTGAAAATCAAACCTTCGTCAGACTCGTCAATAATGGCATTTATGGACCCATGCTTGGGTAAAGGATTATCTTTGACATTCGGACCAGTATTCCCAAATGACAGAATGTTTTTCTCCATCAAATCTTTCACGATGTACTTCAAAGCATAACAACCCTCCAAATCGTGCCCCGGGGAACCTTCATGGAATAAACAGTGGGCATTTGAGTTGTAATTTGGTGGGAGCGGATTTGGTGGAGGACCCAAAGGCCTTGGAGTAACCAAACCTTTCTTCAGCAGTGAAGGATATAATTCAGTATAAGTCATAGGGATTCGAGGATTAGGAGGCCTTCCTCCTGGTCT
This sequence comes from Lathyrus aphaca, assembly GCA_963966055.1. Taxonomy (NCBI): domain Eukaryota; kingdom Viridiplantae; phylum Streptophyta; class Magnoliopsida; order Fabales; family Fabaceae; genus Lathyrus; species Lathyrus aphaca. Next base: position 83,539,151 of record OZ014520.1, read on the forward strand.
TCTATTCTGAAAGTTGGGATTCGGATGAGGAGCTGGAGTCCTCTGCTGGTAGGCTGAAGCATTGGGCGCTTGTTGATAGCCTAGATTGTTGAGCATTGGTTGATAAGGTGGAATCACTGGAGCCGCTTGCTGATACATCGGTACTGCTTGAGTTGGCCGATACATCGGGACTTGTGGATTATATGACGGTTGAACCGCCGCTACATAAGGATGTTGGGCATACTGTTGTTGATGAGCATACTGCTGTTGAGCCATAGGTGGAGGTCTCTGCCAAAGAGGATTTCTTCTTTGACCTGTCATTATTGCATTTGTCTCGCCCTCTTTCTTCTTGTGGAAATTACTGGTAAATTTCTTGCCATTATTTCCACTGCCAGTGCTGGAACTGCCGGATGCACCACTCATCTTTCCACTTTTCAAACCGAGTTCTACCTTGATTCCCACAACCACTAAATCAGAAAAACTAGCAGTTATGCTCCCCACCATTCTCTCATAGAATTCTGGTCGCACAGTGTCAACAAACCAGTCAGCTAATTCTCTTTCAGTCAATGGGGGCTCTACCTGAGAAGCGGTCCCTCTCCACCTCTGAGCATATTCTTTAAATGATTCAGAATCTTTTTGTGACATACTCAACAGTTGCCTCCTATCGGGAGCAAGGTCCATATTGTATTTGTATTGCTGGATGAAAGCATCTGCCAAGTCTTGGAAACTGCGAATCTTCGACTGGTCTAGCGTTAGATACCATTTGGAGGAGATTCCCTTCAGACTGTCCTGGAAGCAGTGGATCATTAATTTATCATTGTCCACCTGCGCAGCCATTCTTCGATAGTACATCAAGAGATGGTTCTTAGGACAAGTTGCACCCTCATACATATCAAAAGTGGGTATCTTGAACTTTGGAGGTATTACCAATCCAGACACCAGACACATCTCTCTGGCAGCGGCCCCAAAGATCTGGTCACCTTCAATCGCTCTTAACCTTTTTTCAAGAGTTTCAAAATTCTCTTGCATTTTCTCATGTTTCTCGTCTCCGTTTTCAGACATAGCGGGCGCGTCATACACCTGATGGTCATTAAAGTATGGTTGGGCACGGGTGTGCACAATGTCTTGTGTAAAATTAGCAACTGCATGGTTCTCTTCATTAGTCACAGGAACAGTTTGTTGAGCAGCAAATCCTTGAGGAGGAGGCACAAAACCTTGGAAAGGAAATGCCATGCCCTGAGAAGGAGGTGCGAAACTTTGAGAAGCTAAACCTTGGGAAAGAGGGAAGAAACCCTGAGCAACAAGTCCTTGGGAAGAAGGAATAACACTCTGAGAAGCAAAACCTTGAGAAGGAGGGAAAAAACCCTGAGCAGCAAGTCCTTGGGAAGAAGGAAAAACACTCTGAGAAGCAAACCCTTGCGGAGGAGGAACGAATCCCTGAGGAAGCCCAAAAGGAGGCCAGGTCACAGGGGTAGTGACTGATGACGTAGGCTCAGTCGTTGCAGTGACAATTTCTGACACTACAGTCTGCTGGGTATCCATCTTCGCTCGAATGACCTGCAACATTTCCATCATTTGACCCATATTTCCACGAATATCAGTAAGCTCCTCGTTAACTTTGTCCATCTCTATGTCTCTTTCAGCCATCCTCTTTCTGGCTTGAGCTCGAGTGTAGTATTTGCGTGAGAGCCTCAGTGTGAAAGCTGGAGAGCAGATGACGAGAATGAGTTTTATATGAAAAAATGCAAATGAAATGCCAAATGTATGAGTGCAATGCGAAAATTAAATTTTATTCAAAGAACTCAAGAAACAGTTTGCAAATACCAAGGAACACATAATGATCAAAAGGATATGATTTCATTAAATTCAAAAAGTGATACAAAGTCTCGAGTACATCTTCAAAAATCCCAAACAAAGCTTAATAAAAACAAAGACTAGGTCTTCGAGTTTGGGAGTTTTGAATGTGTACTTGACAGTCTTTCTTCTTCCAAAGTCCATGATGATACCTACGATATTTGCAAAGATAGAGTTTCTGAGTTCCTTGAATATATTGGTAAAAATGATGCTTCATGATGCGTGAATGCACAAACACACACAAGGCTTAGGTTCAAAGCTTGCATGAGGTCGAAGGTTCAACCCTCCCAAAAGGTATGTACTATGAGTTTATTTGTACCTGTACAACGGGTTCTAAAAGTTCCCAGAATCATTGTCCCATCTTTCGGATATTACCGACTTCCCAACTCAACTTGGTAATCAATAATATTCTCAAGAGAGTCTCATCCGAGTGTAGTGTCGCGTATCAACTATTTTGGATTTGCACCCTCATAGTCATCGCACTACATCCCTAAAAGGCCAAGTGGGGGTAAATGTTCTACGGTCCTCAGCATTAATGGCTCTCAGTTCAAATATAGTAATGCTTTCACGACTGAACTCGATCAACAAAACTACATCCGAGGAGGCCTCCGCTGAGTGGTGGTGTCTCAAGTCAACTTGGTCGGGACTCAACTCCCTACAAGCCTTCTTGAATATACCACCGTCCTATCTTATTTTGCACTCAAGTCCGGGTTAGGACTTATCTCACCACACATGGAACACCCAACAAAAATCCAAAATAATAACAAGCAATACAATAACAAATATACAAATATACAAGGTGGGCTTAACCCTCAAAAATAGATCTCCCCAGTGAAGTCGCCATTTCTGTCGCGGTGAGAATCGAATACCAAGCTATTAAGTGAGCTTGAATCGCAAAACTTTTATGTTCACCACCGACTTTAATTTAATCCAAAGGGAAAAGGGAAAAAGATCGTAAAAACCCTAAATGAGGAGAAACTAGGTTCGGGGGTTGATTATACCTAGGGAAGGTGTTAGCATCCTAAGCATCCGCAGTATCCTACGGGAACCTCTTGTTAATATTTGTGTTATTGTTGTTTATTGCTTGTTAAAATTATGGGAACCTAAGGTTTTATTTCTAATGGTGCTCGCACAACATCGCATCGATGCCTACGTATCGGGTATAGAATCAGAGCACTCGTAGTTCTCCTAAGGATTAACGAACACTTGGTTACGCTCAAGGTCCGTGGGGGAAGGTAAGTGTTATGGCAAACACTCACGTGACTTTAGGAAAGTCACAAAAAGTTGTAAAATAAAACACTAAGGACCTAATGGCTAAGGACCTAATGGCTAAGGACCTAAGGATGAGGGACCTAATTGCTAAGGTCAAAGAAAAAAAAGGGGCCTAATTGCTAAGGTCAAAATGGTAACTAGGGATGGCTAAACTTCCTATGACATTGAGTCAACTGCAGGAGTTCTTTCCCTTTTGGATTGAAAAGCATAAACGAAAGTAAATAAATGTGGGTGCAAGCTCCTAAGTCTAAGGCATAGGTTGCTACTTGCAAAAATAAATTGGATAAAGTAAATGGAAAATGCAAAGATAAAAGGCTTGGTAACCGGGCTATGACTCGATATATGGATCGAGAATGCGGGGGTAGAAAACAAGCGTGGCGGGTCAATTTGCTTAAGTTAGAAAGTTGTGAAGTGTAAGGAATGTGCAGATGGCGATCGTAAACGACCGACTTACGTGTGTGAGTGAGGTGTGTAAAGTTCACTTGGCGTTGGACCAAGGATTTATTATCTTGAAAATTAAAGTTAATATGGTGTAAAAGTGCGAGAAATAAATAATAGAAAACAAATAAAGTGAAATAAACTATGAAGTAGAATAAATTAAATAAATAGAACAAAAATAAATAAATGAATGGCCTCATATTGGTCACGATTAATCGAAAACGATTTATCGTGACATTTTGTCATATCATCGGCCCGAAAAAATATGAAATCACAAAGAAAAACTAATAAATAAATGATATAATAAGAAAAAGAAACCAGCAGAGGGGTGCATCACTGATTTGGAGGCAATATTTAGCAAAACGTATGGGCCAAAGCCCATTTCACAAGATCATAAAATACCATAGAATAATAACATGAGATGGAGGGTATACTCGTCAGGTATGGTGTGAGGAGTAATGGGTCAAAAGACTTTTTTTACAGAAGAGCCCAAGCATCATTAACTAGGTTTTCTTTGGAAAATAAAATAAATTAAAAGAAAGAAAAATAAATTAAATAACATAATGAAGGAAAAAAATTGTTCACATTTGTTTAAAAACAGAAACACAAACGCAGCTTTCTCAAAAGAAAACGAATCGAAAAACAAAACCACCCTCTAAACTCACGGCGACGGCGGGTCTCAATTACGGAAGATCTTGCTGCGGTTTTGGGTTCACTTGGGTTTAACCTCTCCTCTCTCTATCGCAACGTTCTCAGATTTGGTTCGGACCGTACGGATCTCTCGCGAACTCGCTCGACCCGTTTGTGGTTTGCACGGAAACTCTCTCGGCAGAAAGGTTTTTTCGACTCCGAAAACAACAGTGGTTCGCTGTGGATTCTCTCTAAGGCCTCACTCACGACGGCGCTCTCGATTTCGAAACTCGGTGCTCTCGCCCGCGACTCAGCTTTCACTCTGTATTTTGGTTCGATTCGGATTTTGTGTGGTGGTGTTGATGTTGATGATAGTTGAGTTGTTGTGCGGAGAATGGAGGCGCGGCTGAGGGTAGTGGCTTGAGGTTTTGGAAAGATAATGATTATGGTCACAGTTCTTTCTTCCTTTGTCTTGTGTTTGGTTAAGAAATAGTATTATGCAGGTTTGGTTATGGAAGGATGGGTTTGTGGATTGTTTCTGTTTCTTGCGTTTCTGGTTTTGATCTGTTCTGTTGTTGCTGTTTTTTTTCAGGTTTTGTGATATTGTTGGTTTCAAGTTGATGAAAATGTTTGCAGGTTTTTGGCTTTGAACGACTAAAGGTCTGTGTATTCTGTGTTTTTTGGTTGGGTGGTTAGCTTTGCAATTTACAGGAAAGGGAGTTTTTGTTTGCTGACTTTTGTGTATTGTTTTTCTTTTTCAGGTTCCAGAAAAGGATTGAAGGTGTATGGTGATGGTTCTCTCTGTTATGGATGGGTAATGGGTAAGGTGGTTCGCGGCTGTATGTTGTTTCCGCGGTGTGCGTGTGTGTGTGAGCTGCTTTCTGGTTTTGTGCTGGTTCTGTGAAGGTTTGTGAGGATTTCGATTCTGTTTCTATTTTGGTTTGATGCTTTTGGGTTGAAATGGAAATGAAGGGGGAGGTGTTGCACCCCAAAATTTTCCCTCACAACACAAGACTTTGTGTGCTAAGAAGGTTCACAAGGTTCACAAGATTCATAACACTTACAAGACCTTTCATGAGGTTCATGAAGTCTACAAGACACTTTATGAAGATTCACAATGATTACAAGACCTTTCATGAGGTTCATGAAGTCTACAAGTCACTTCATGAAGGTTCACAAGGTTCACAAGATTCACAATGCTTACAAGACCTTTCATGAGGTTCATGAAGTCTACAAGTCACTTTATGAGGTTCACAAGGTTCACAAGGTTCACAATACCTACCATGAGTATCACAAGACATCTTATGATGATTCACAAGGTTAACAAAGTTCACAAATAGTCAGAAGAGTTGACAATTCCCTCAGACAATGCACCTCCTAAGCAGTGCATCCAAAACTAGGGTTTTGACTTTAATCAGGCTAAATGAACTTCCAAGACTTCAAGTGAGCTTCATAACATCCTATATATGTGTAAGAACCCCTATGACAAGTTTCAAGACTTTTCTCAGAAGTTGGCTCAGTCAGATGATCAGATAAGTCAAAATCAGTCAAAGCAGTTAAAAAGTCAAACTGAGGTCAACTGTGGTCAAACCAAAGTCAAACTTCATGATTTTTTGCCAACATCAATTATATGAATTAAAATTCATCATTTGATCAAGGGTTGATCATGATTCATCAAGGAGATTTCAGATCATCAAGAATCAGGAGTTTCTAAATTAGGGTTTTCTTAGTAAAAGTCAACTGAACTTTGACCAGTCATAACTTTCACATACTTCATCACCAAGTCTCCACTCAAAGCTCATTTTTAAGGAAATTGAATTCTCTACAACTTTGTGTCTCACAAGCCAAGCCCAAAAATGCTTCATTTGGAAGGTATGAGCTAAGACATTATAGGTCCTTTTGAAAGTCAACAAAAAGTCAACAACTTCAAAAGGGCATAACTTGAGATTGATAAATGGTATGGACATGAAACCAGTGGGGTTGGTTAGAGGACTCTTCAAGCTTTCCAAAATGTCCAAGAACACCCTCATAGCATTAAAATTGAAGGATATGTGCCCTTGCAAAGTTGGGAAATTTTGGGTTGGTTTATGATGAAAATGGAGGTCTAAAACCAATTTCTTCCAAATGGGCTTGCCAAATGATGACCCAATCCATACAATAACTTCATGCACGACCCAAGTCAATAAAAATCAGATTTTTTATTATTTTATTTTTATTTATTTTGATTTAATTCATTAAAAATCATTTTAAATAAAAATAAAATATGAAAATGTAAGATTTGAATTGGATCAAGCTTCTAGAAATTCATAAATTTGATTAGAATTGAAGTGGAAAGAAAATCATGAGAATTAGCCAAAAATAGCAAGTGTTCATACAAGAATATTTGATTTTTAAGGCATGATATTTTTGAATCTTTTCATATCAAATCTTCTACACAATGACCTAGTTTTTCAGCTTCATTTGATCATCCTATAAGTACATAACACAACCCTAATAACAAGCACGAATTTCACAGCTTCAAGAGTAAGTTTCACACTTCAAAAATTCAAGCAAAAATTCAAATTCGGTTTCTACATTCCAAGGCATTTGAAGGTAAACTAAGGACACAGCTATGATCCTTGGACATCATAGAATCGAAACCAATCTTCCATTGCATCAAAACCATGCCATAATGCATAAACCGCATCTTGTTTGTTCTTGAATAATTTTTTTTCGATTACACTAATCCAATGCGTTCTAACGAATTTTGTTTGTTCAATCATGTTTGTGAGGTTGTATGGAGTGTTTCTGGACAATTAAATCAAAGTTTCATGGCTTGAATCGCAATCGGCCATTGTTAGGGTTAGAGCTTCAAAATTGGGGGTTCATGGAATACCTAATATAAATAGATAATGAACTCATATTTGGACTGTAATCGTTGCATAGATCATGTTTGCAGGTTCAATTTGATGAAATTTTACTCGTATGATGATGTACATGATTCGCAGGTTTAAAACGCAAAAAAATTCGTAGGAATTTTCCCAAGAAAATTCGCAGGAAATCCTACGAATTTGAGGTTGAAGATGAAGATGTTCTGGCGCGAATTTCCAATTTGAATTTCTATTTTAAAATATTATGAATTACTTGTTGTTTTATTTCACAAGTGACTGGCTAGCTCAGTTGGTTGCGCAGGCGTGTGTGTGGCTGAAGGGTCAGGGGTTCGATTCTTGAACCAGACCCTATTTTTCTTGTTTTTTCATTTAATGAGCTGCTTTATTATATTATCAATTATGATTGTTTCATTAACAGATGCGCTCACCCAGCAGGATTGGTCATGTACTTGTGTGTTTGTGTATAAGGTCCTGGGTTCGAATCCCCCAGGCCTTTTGGTTTTTTTCTTATTTTTGTGATTTTCCAGGATATTGCATAAAACACATTGGGTTTATTCCCTTATCACACGCGCGCTGATGGCCTGGTGGTGTGTTTTGTTGCTGGCAAGCAGAATGTCCTGGGTTCAAATCCCAGCCAGGTAAGTTTCAATTTTTTGCTTCTTTTTCTATTTTGTTTAATTGATTTTGTTTTAATAATAATCATAGATATAATTAAATAATTCTATAAATATATATTCAATGTTTTCTAAAATTCTGAAATTATTATTCTTAATTCCAATTTTTTTTTTTTTATTATTATGCATTTAGATTATAATATGTATATTAAATTAATTTTGTAAATAAAACAAACCCTAATT